>JAIFHY010000026.1:0-1227581 GCA_022264835.1 Melampsora americana | reverse complement strand
CCGCAAAAGACACCAATCAACAATCTCAAAAACACTTGGACAACCAAGAAAGTTGTCAAAACATGATCAGCAGACCTTGAAGCGGGTGATCTGACAAAACCAATGCGCTTTAGCGGCCTGTATAACTAGCAAGCTACCCAAAAAATCCAGTATTACAACAGTTCTATCAGAGATTTGGAGACTTGGCTTCCACTCCTGAGTTGCCTTAGGCAAGCCTTATCTCAAGAATAAACATGTTCTGAAGTGTCTTGAGTTTGCTAGAAAATACAAGGGTTGGACTTACAATGATTGGACAAAAGTTATTTGGACCAAAGAATCCTCCTTCAAAATAGGAAAGCCTGCAAAGAAGGTTTGGGTGTTGCGGAAACCGGGTGAAAAATACAACCAATATTGTTTGGCCCAAGTTTAAAGAGAGGAAGGACTTCAGTAATGATCTGGGGGCCTTTCACAGCCAAAATTTGCTTGCCAATGATGGTAATGCCAGTAGGACGTCAAACTGGAGCTGGCTTTGTTGATTTGGTCTATTGCCGGATTATTGAACCCTTTATCACCTCACCTGACTGTCCACCAGACCTCATCTTGATGGAAGATGGGGCTCCAGTACACACTCGCAAAGTGGCAAAACAATGGAGTGTTGAACATTTGATTACAAAGATAGATTGGCCTGGAAATAGTCCAGACCTTAACCCAATTGGGAACATTTGGACCATCATGAAAAAAAATGTCTCTGAAAAGCATCAGCCCCAAAATGTTCAAGAGATGTGTGAAGCACTGTATACCAAGTGGAAGGCAATCCCTCAGAGCAAGCTTCAGGCTTTGGTTGCATCCTGATCAAATCAAGGCTGTGTCAAAATCAAAGGGTGGACACACTTGCTGGGAAAATTCACTGTATTTTAAAGTCTACATTACAGTTATGAATCCTGAAATCCAATCATATTTACTCTGATGAGTGGCCACCTAGACCATGTAATTTCAGGTATATCAGTAGTGAGATTTTGAGTACATACACTTTTTGAGAGTTGCCAAATAGGCGAGTTATGGTAGAGGTACATATACTTTTTGATACCAACTGTAAAAGACTTTCAAATTTCAGACGGGCAAAAGCCCTTCAGTAACTTCACTCCACAGGATAAATTTCAAAATAATAAACTCTTGAATATTGGGTGTTATTGAAGATTGGCCCAATCCCTTCTAAGTTCTGATATCAGAGTGTTGGTGGTCAATAAACACTGTCAGGCTCAACCAATAGGTCTCAACATCTGGTATTGGTTGGCAGATACACTACAAGTCAACTCACAAACAAGAACGTTAGGCTTTTGTAAAAAAAACAAGAAAACTACACACCTCCAATTTCAGAAAAAAATTATACATGGATAGCAATAGGTCTCAAAATCTGGTATCTGCTTCTAGATTCAATAAGAGTTGACTCACAAGTGAAAACATTGGATTTCTTTCAAAAGAAACTAGTGATCAAATTCAAAAAAAAGTTATGCATGGATACCCAAGGGGCTGAGGGTTCCAAAACTGCTCTCTGATACTCAAATTGTCAGGATTTGAGTGAGGACATCAAATTTAAGAATTTTGTTTTTTGTTTGAAATTGACAAGCCTTTGATACTATAGACCATAGAAAATTGATTGATGTGTGATCCACTATCTCCCAAACTGAAGAAGAGATTGCAGGGTGACTCTTTGTCATTTGAAACCAGCACAGGGTCACTTCCTGACTCACATTCCATCATGGATTCAGAAGTCTTTCTGTGGAGGCTGTTATTCATCTTTGGTGTCTTGGTCTACAGTGTTGATATTGTTGGGTATACTACCAACAGCACCTGATGGTCTCAAGTCCAGAGGTCAATTGGTCTGTGTTGCAGCAGATTAAAGCATTTGGTTTCTTTGTTGTTGTTTTCTGGGCTCCCACTATGTTTGTTGTCATTGGAATCCTAATGTGACTTGTAGGGTCATTGTTGTCTGAGTGTGGCTTGGATGATTTAGTATTGGTAACTTGTTATTGGTGTAGTGGAATGTGAAGCTAATTGGACTGGTGGAGAACTCACAACATGCTGATAGGTTGGGTTCATTTGTCACAGCCATGACCTGATAGCTGGCTGTTTACCACCATCCATTTTCTTCCCATTGTGTTCACAATTATTGGAGTTCCTCTTAGAACCTTAAATTTCCCTTTATTTGTGATGTTTAAATCTATCTACCCTCCGACCCAGGTTTTCCCTTTGTCTGATATGTTTTTGAACAAGTTTTTATCAATTTAAACCTAATTATGTTATACACCATTGTTGTTTTTTGCTGCTTTATATTATCTAATTTTTTATCTGTTTCAATTTTGACTGTTTTTTTATTATTATCACAATTCAATTTCTACTCTAATTTTTATCTGTTTCAATTTTTACTGTTTTTTTATTATTATCATCATAATTCAATTTCTACATTTAATTTTATTTTTCTCATGTTGTGTTGCTATGGGTTATATTCCTTTTTGGAATTTTTCATCTTATTTGTCAGTTTTGATTACTACTATTGGTTTATATAATATATTTATTACTATTATGCTTCATTGTCACCAGTTATGCTGCTGTTACAGTTACAGTTTTTTCATTCACTATTTTTTAGGCCTGAGGGTGTATTTTCATGTTACAAGAATTATATTATCCCTTAGCATTCTAGCCTTGAGGATTTTACCCAAAAGGCCATCCCATTTATTATTCAGTAAATCATTCTGTTTCTTCTGTAGGTGTCAATTTTCACAATCTGATTCTGTTGTATTGTCATCTTCATTTTCAGATCCAGATGATGGGGTCAATTCTTGATTGGCTTTCCATTGTCAAAACCCATCTAAATGACTTTGCTTTGGAAGATTGCTGTGGAATGACGCAAGCTTGATGTTTTGGGGTTCAGCACAAGCAAGGCATGAATAGATGCCTGCTAACTCTTGACTTTGGTAAAGCCTGGCAGATCAGAACTGAATATCAACGATAACCTTGATGATTCTTTGTTTAAATATCATTTACAGGAAGGTACTTTGTGAAGGACCATTTTGGATCAAGTAGTTGGAAAAATACAAAAATTCAATAAGGTTTGATGAAATTGGACACTGGAGGGAGGAAATTGATAATATTCCTTTGATCAAAGGTAAGAAGAACACATCCTTTGACCATGGGTAAAAAGCAATTGTTTAACAGCTCACAGCCACGGTTATCAACAGGTCTTGTAAAATTAAGTGATCAGTGGTGGCAATCATCACAATCTTGCGTGCATTTGCAGTTGCTCAACTGTCTTATTGATTCTTGGGCAAATGCATGTAAATAACCACTTGCAGCACAACTGTCCCACACACTGGGGCCAAAACAAAAACCCTGTGGATCTTGAGCAGTTGTTTTTCAAACCCTGAGATCTGGGTTCTGAACCAAGAAGGCGGTCTGTGGTGTAAACAACTTTGGCAAAGTCAGTTACACCAACATGATGCATAGTTTGAGGCTGGATATGCCTGGTTGAAAATTATCTGTATAAGTTATCTTGCAGTCTCATGTTGTACCAGTATGCCCTGCAAAGAAAGATTGAGATATCACTAAGGGCCAATTGGTACCGTTCAATATACATATATTGTAATATACTACACCAAAGCAATATACTGTATAACACAATATATGTATATTGAAACTTAAACAAAGCACGGGTGTTTGGTCAATTTATTTGGACCATATATCAAATTGTATATTGTGATATATTTGTCAATGTGGATATACAGCCTTGAGGCTGTATATTAAACCAAAAAACTCTTTTTGCCCCTCTTCCTTTTCCATACCATCTTCTCCCCTCACCCTTTCACCCTTCCTTGTATGATTACCCTCCCTGCTTATCACATACACCCTCCTACACCATAACAGATCACCTTTTCTTTCAACAGTTACCCTTTGAACTTCACCCTTTTAGCCAATCATCCCCTCTCATGTTATGATCTACTTGTTCTAATTTCTTGTCTTGGTCTAATATTTTGCATTGTTCTAATAGCTATTCTTTTGTATTGTTGAAATCTTTTGCCATTGTATTGATTTCTGTTATCATCTTACTTCATTCTTTGTTATACTGCTTGGTTCATTGTTATACTTTGTTGTTTCAACTTGGGTTTCATTTGCTATGAAGATTTTGGAAGGTTTCAATGAATCTAACAGATTTGATCAGATGAGTGGTTGATGATTGCAATGGATGGCATCAAAAACAATTTGGTCATTCTCAAAAACCTTTGGATGGTTTTCAAAGTTCATCCAATATATTTGTTTCATAATTGTCATTACCAAACACTTGAACGGTGATCAAAGGTCAAAAAAGATCATTTTGATCGTTGTTTGACATTTTTGGTTGAGTGTTTGGTAAACATTTTATAACTAAAAAACGGTATTTCAATCTGCCCCTCAAATAGGGGCAGGTCACTATACTGTTTTCCAGTAATGGTATATCAGTTTTCCTACCAAACGGGCCCTAACTTTCAGATCAATATCCCTTTATTTACTACCCTACTCTGTTGTTCACTGCTGCAAAAAGTCCTCCTTCTTCCACTTAATATTACTGTGAAAGAGCATTGCCTTATATTCAATGGGGCGTGAGATTTTTGCAATGATGCTTTTGCAGACAACAAAGTCCGCAAAATCAAAAGGTTCCAAATTTACACTTTTCCTGGAGCACAGTGGAATTTGCAGGCATTCCATATTTCTGGAAGTTTGCAAAAAAAGACTTGCAAAAAAATCACTTGGTGGGTGAAGATGTCTGTGAGGTTGTTGTTGCAAAAGTCAAGAATATGCACTGTAGTATCACTCGCAAGGAATGATTTTTGCGTTCTTCAATGTATGGTAAAAGTCGTTTGGACAAGTACATATTGTAGATACAGGTGAACAATTTTCATATCTTTAATTACAGAGTGCTTTTTTACAGATGACTCAAATTTGGTCTTCTCTACAGATTTCCGCTCTGACTACCAAATGTGGAAGTCTGGGACCCTTTTAATTTTTCAGCCATTGTTGTCTGCAAAACAACTATTGCAAAAATCTACAAACCCATATTCAATTTCACAACTGACTGGGCAATCCTTTGAAATTCAGGCTATCACAATCATCTTTGGCTGCAATCCAAGAAAGCAGATCCACTTGCCAGCATAACTGACTTGGAATTTATTAGATGACCCAAGTAAAAAGGAATTGGTTCTTACGGTGTGAAATTTTGAATTGAATCCTCAAAGTTAAATTCAAGACTCATTCAGTAATATAACCATTACCAGGTGAGTACTTCAGGAAAGGGTCTGCCTCACATGAAGACCGTGGAGAAATACACCTGCCTTTTGCACATAAAGATGGAATGGACTACCTTCAAAGAAAGATCTTTATTAAAGATGGGCTAATACCCAAGAGAGAGAGAGAGATCACAAGGAGGATATGGGTTTCTTTTAGACACAATTTATTGGGGCCAGTAGATTTACTCGTGTTTCAACATATATGAATTAATTTTTGTTTCTGAGCTGGATAGGCAGGGAGTTCAATTTATCTTGGCCTCCTTTCAGAGAAGTCACCCTCACTAAGGTCTACACCAGCCTACACCAGCAATTTGATTTCAGGTCTGACCTACTGCTTCCTTCACAATGGCTACCTGCAATCAGCATCAATGTACAATGAAGCCATGTACAGACGGGTGCCAGTCAAGACTTCTGGGATCACTGGACTTGGCTTAAATCACCATCACCGTCACTTTGCCGCTTTGATGAGGCAAATACAAGAAACCAATCTCACAGCCTCAGAGAAAGGTATTTGTGCAACAAGTAGTGTACTTTTTAGTGGCACAGAATGTCAAAGCCTATATGGAGCTGTATCAGTAGAGAGATGAAACAAAAACCATGCTAGTTCTGAAGGGATTCCAGGAGCATTTCTTGCAATCTGTTAATCAAATTAAGCGGAATAGAAAGTTGGCAGAAGCTACACAAGAGGTCAGTTCTTACCAACCATATCCTTGTAGTGTCTCTTCAAGCTGAACATTGTCTTCATGTCATGTTGTGTATGTTGATGACCGCTTTCAAGACCAAGATTTACATCTTTGAAAACCTGATAAACCTGATGGAGAACACTGGACTAGAGATTCATATACCTCCTCCAGATTTTTCTGCAATCCAAATGGTGAATTGTCTGATGGCAAATGTCTGACATTGAGTCTATGCTGTTCCCCTTGCAAAGAGAACTGCTTGCAGATGATTCACCAACACAGTACAAGATTAATGGCAAGCTTGCTGTCAGCCCTGAGCACTAACCAGTAGTACCAATGGAAAACATATAATAATAAATAAGCATAAAAACAACAATTACAACTCATGGCTCAGTTTCAAGAATCAAGTACATATGATTTCGCATATGTAACATGCGCAAAACTTACATAAAAGAGTGTGTACATACACAACTTGTTTGTGAACCAAAACTGCATATATTTCACAGCTGTAACACGTTTGTAACAAATGAAATATATGTTTAAACAGTTAATAACAATATAACTGTAATAACCTAACCACGCAACCACAGATTGTGTGCACTTCTAGTGTAAAGAACCTCAAGGTTTAGAGTATATAAACCCTGAGGATCCACTCCTCCTGATCACATCATCACACTATCATTCAACAACTTTACAAATTACTCATATCAGATTTTTGGAACTTTTAAACTTTGTCTACTTCTACAAACTTTGCTTCATTCTAAGAACCTTGATTCTTCAAGTTTGTGTCTTGTTGAATGTTGTGTGTGCACATCCAACTTTGTATCTTCCTGATTAGACATCATAATCAGTGAATTTAGTAATATCCATCTGGTGGAATTACTTGTAAGGAAGTAGTCCTTGAGTAAGGCTTATATCAGATTTGGGATTAATCTGATATAAGAAACTCTAAACCTGCGGGGGACCTCTATCATTCGGAGTATAAAGTTCCCAGTGTTAAGACAGACTTTATCACTGCCCTTATTTAATCTTTCTGTGTCAGAAGTGAATCAATTTGGGATTGAGAACTGTGCATCAGTTGCTCTTATCTTTAATCATTGTGATAGGCAATAATTAACCCAGAATCCCGGGGTGAAATCCTTTGTTCAAAGGTCATCCAACTGGAATCTTTACTTGTGTAATTCAAGTAAAGCTCTTTCCAAGTCTCATTACATTCATACTTGTGGATAGCAATCCCCACAAGTTTAGTAGAAGTCTTACCAACTTCTACCATCTTTTTATTGACTCTACTAGCCAGACAGAAGCAAGTATGCTCACACTTGCAACAACAACAAATTCTCAAAATTCAATGCCGTGGGTATATTATTTGTTAAGTTATATATATTGAATCTGGTGGGAAAATAGTGATCACTTTCCATTTGTGAGCTACTAGCGGCTGTTGGGCTAGTAATTCACTAAAGAAAAGGTGGAGATAATAAACTAGGTTTATTATCAGCGTGAGAACCTTGTTTAAAGTTCTTAAACAAGGTTGGTATTGAAGCAGTGGGATTAAATCCGCACTGACTTCAGTTGAATGACCTCTCAAAAGAGGATCTCGGATACAAATCCAGGGATTAAGGCAAGACAGGAAGTCTTCTAGCCGGATGATGAGTGACCACTAATCTTTAGTGTCGTGCCCAGAACAACTACACTCTACTCTAGAGTTGTTATCAAGGGAAATATCACCTAGTGATATTTTGAAGTTCTTTAGACTCTGAACACAGAGGTACTTCCGCGAGTTTAAAGTTTCTCAAGTTATTGAATCCCTTTAATAACTTGAGCAGTACTTCTAGGATCACCTCCTGACAAAATGGAGAAGTATTCACAAGAACTTCAACAAAATCAATGATAATAATCAATAAGAGAAATGTATAATGTCTAATAATGAGAACAAGAACTCTATTAGTCTGATTGATAAAGTTATTGATAATTTGTTGGAATGTAATGATGATGATGATTTTCCTGGCGGGTGGGAGAGCTCTTTATATACACAAAACCCTGAAAATCCCTCATGTACAATCTGTGGTTTGATTACATACTTATTTGTAGTATGTAATCATTATTTTGATTATCTTATCTATGATTGAATTACGTGCGTGTGTAATTCTTGTGTTACTCATGTGATGTGCACTTGTGAAACCTTATATCACAAGTTATAATGTCTTAATTTGATTTTACATGTATGTACATATATAGTTACATATGTAACTATATGTAATTACAAGTTTACTTGGCTCTTGAAACTGAGCCATGAGTTGTAAGTATTGTTTATTAATTTTATTATTTTATTATCATATATTTCAGCCCTTTGGTACTAGTAATAGGGCTTGGGGCTGACACCATTCTTTCTGCCTTTTTTGTGACAAAATGGTACCAAGAAAATGGAGCCAAACATTATCATCAGATTCATGGCATGAATTAAAGTATTGCAATTGATGGTCAAAATATGAAACTTTATTGTTAAAATTGAAACAAAATCCATACAAGGGTTTGGGGTTAGGGGTATATTCTTTCTGGTGTAAAGATATAGATGGATGGGGATGGGGTGATTTTGAAACCATCTTTTCTCCCGCTATGTTGCCTTACGCAAGAATTTTGATTGGTGAATACAGGGAAAAATCAAAGTCAACCTCATAAAAGTGTAAGCTTTGCGCAAGTCGCTTTTGCGCAACAATACTGATGTAGAAAATAGTGTGAAAACTTTCATACCCTCTCTTATCATCTCAAAGCAATCGGTATGAGAGTTCCAGAAAGTTCAAGTATCATTCACATTGAACCCTTGATTTGAGTCTACTTTGTGACTGATGCCCATATGTGATTTTGGGTGGTGCAAGGTTCTGCTTTCAGATTATCCAGAAGCTTAGACTCCTTATATTTCTTTGAAGTGTTCACTATGTACGCCCTCTTACCTCCAGATGGAAAAGTAGTGTTTCTTGACCAATTTGGTCCGGTTGAATCACCTCAAAAGGACCCCCATATGAAGCCATTATCAACACCCACTGCTCCAAGGTAGTCAAGATCTGAATGTAGAACACCTGTCTGGATAGGAGGGCAGATTTAAAGCTCAACAGGTGCAAATTACTGAACATGCAATCTCTTCAACATTTTTGGGAATGAAGGTGAAAAGCGCATAAATGTCAACCTATAAAGCTGCTGTGAATCCCCAATAAAGGTATCTACTTGTCCAACTCCAGTAAAGTACACTCAGTCAGGTGTTTGGAAACTTCAGAGGAGCTGTCACCACAATTCATGGAGTCTTTTCATATCAAATCTACGATCCTTCACACCAGCTATCATGTGTCTTTCTATGATTGCACGTTTTGCTTCTTTCCTAAATGTATGTAGAAAACTGCATATGGTACATTGTATAAATCAGATAAAGGAGATGACAACACAAGCCTAACAAACAACAAGCTGAGTAAGTACAAGTGTGAATAAAACCATGAGGTCTGTCTGTCCATCCATTTCCTGATCACATGGGAAGACATTCAACATGTATGGGATTGCATTCCATGACCTGAACCATCCCATAAATGGATTCTTGTCATCAGTCGCTTTCGTCTTCGACAAATTCTGCACTTTTCTGTTGATCAAGGGGGATAAGGTAACTCAGGCCAACGTTTCACAGATCAAATCCAGATAGATCACTGACATAGATTTTGTTCGATTTCCTTTTCCCATTGGGTTTTAACATCGGTCCTTCATCAGATTCATTTTCGTCATCAGCAGTCGAGACAGCTCTTGCTCCGCGAGCCGGTGTACCATTCTCTCGATCTTTTTGTTTTTTCGTACGCTGTTATAATGCAAGGAAAATCAATTTTGCGCTGCTGACATTCATACATTGAAGATCGGTTTTTAGAAGTTTGAGTAACTATACCTTGCGTTTAGGTTTCTTTTCCTCAGTATCTGACCCTTCTTCGTTGAGATCACCATCATCAACAATCGTGACTCCACTTTCCTTCGTCTTTCGCTTTGCACCACCTTGTTTCTTCTTCTTCTTACCTCCATCACTCTCATTATCGCTCTCACGTTTGACATACCATGTTGCAGCAGATTCCTGCATCTCTTGACGTTTGCGCGCAAGTTCTTCATTTCTTGCCGCCATCTCTTGCAATCGGGAGCGCTGATAATGGATGCACTTTTAGAAATAAGATGTTAAGGGATATGATGATTGAAACTCTCACCTCAGCTTCAGCAATTCTTTGTCTCTCAGCTTCTCGCTCCTGACGAGCTCGTTCGATCTTGGCGGACTCAGTAGATTCATACTCGTGTTGTGCGTCTTGTATCTCTGCAGTCCGTCGTAACAAACTTTCACCATACCGCTTCCGCTGATGTGCGATATCTGTCTCAAACGGTACGCTGCCAGGTTTCTGACTAGCCAGCATACCAAAGGCTCTAGAATCCAGCCGACAAAGTTTAGATCTCATGAGTACGCAGACACAGTGGGATTGGTGTAATGGGACGCCACTTACTCCTGAGCTGCCTGAGCATCTGTAATAGCAATTTTGATATCAGAAAGTGTTCGTTTAGCTGCGTCCAGATCTAGCAAGAGTTCTAAGCCCTTTTGTTGGATCAAGGCTACATTGAATGCAGTGGCTGCATCACGTGGATTAAGTTCCTGAGCCTGAAAAGTGACAGACGACGAATGCTTGGATTAGTTTGAGTCGTTGCCTTTGCCAAATAAGCACTTTGGAACCCACAGCCTGAGCATTTGACAGCGCGTTGCGTAGCGAAACAAAGCTTTGATCCTTGCTAGCTTTTTGAAACCAAGCCCGAGCAAGATAGAGTAAAACCGGGATATTTTTACCCTGATAAAATCGTTTGGATGCTGTATTATACTGTCCCAATCCAAATACGATAGTCGATTACTTTTCAAAGATCTAATCTGGCCCACATATCGGTGGCGAAGAGTGCAGCCATGCTCAAGTCAGATGACTTACATTTTCTATTGAGCGTTCAAATTCGTCCCGAAGATAATAACAATGCCCCAAATTGACGTAAACACTACCATCATTTACAGCTTCTTTGACCTTTGTGAATATAGTAATTGCATCTCGAATGTTTTTCGCTCTGGTAGCATTTCCATCCGTCCCTGAGCTTGATCCATTCTGACTTCCCGTAGAAGCACCACCAATGACATGCTCCGCCAACGCAATTGCCAGTCCTTGTGCAGCAAAAGCACAATGTTGATCAAGTTGAATAGCTTTTTCAAAAAATTCAGCCGCACGAAAAAACCTATTGGCACGTTCCATACTGGCTTCCGGTCCTGGATCTTTGTTTTCGCGAGCTTGGGTATATAGCAAAGCCCCAGATGCACATAAAGCATATATATCTTGCTTATCGTGATCCTTGAGAGTCGCAACTGAGAAATCTCGAGCTTGCTTGATTTGATTTGATTCGATCAAAAAGTATGTATAAAGTGCTCTCAACTCGCCATTTCCTGTTTGAGATGTCAAAGCTTCCTTCAACAGTCCATTTGCCTTGTCAAAGTTTCTATTTGCCAAATGCATCAACGCTAGACGTGCTTTTGCTATCGAAAAGAGTCATTAGGATCAATATATGGGGTCTCGTCTCGAAATGTTTACAAAGGTTTGCTTACCATCGACATATTCAGGATGTCGAAGCAAAATTCTTTCATAGATATCCTTAGCCTTTTCTTTCTCTCCTGTGTCTTCGCAGACGACACCTAAGTTGTAGAGCATACACACTGCAGCCCTTTCGTTGGTTTCCCTCTCCATTTCATCGCCCACCACAGCGCTTGCGGTTGCTGCCAATGCACTCTCAATCTGCTCCTGGGCCTCTCTTAGGTTTCCATTCTTCCACTCTAAGACGCCGATATTGTTGAACAACATCGCAGGTATCGGTTTATCCAAATCTTTCCTTACAGTAAGCGACTGACAGTAGCCTTTCAAGGCTCGTCCAATATCGGTATCTGTGGATAATCGAGCAATATCGATGTAAAGGTCAGGGTCGCTAGCTACTTCTCTGATACGTGGAGGCATGATCCCAGGGTCCTGCGGTGGTGCGCCAGGTTTCTTGATCCGCGTAGCGAAGAGTCTTGTGATCTGCTCATAAAGATCTCTAGCTTTGGTCTTTTCGGCTGCTGATTCTGTTGACGAACTCGAGGTAAAGGCCAGATGAGTTCGAAGGGCAGCTAAGTTTACTAATGCTTCAATACATCGTGGTTGCCGGCGCAAAACATTTTCAAACGTGTTGATTGCCGGCACATACTCATCTACAGTATAAATGTAATGATGAGATGAATATTGGTAATTTGGAACCGAGAACTAGATAAATGCCTACTTTGCGCAACCATTATCTGTGCCACTCCTAGTACTGGATTCAGGATTGATCGATCCAGAGCAATTGCAGCTTGATACTCCTTCTGAGCCTCCACCAGTTTACCTTGAGCGTGGAAAGCTCTGGCAAGAACCAAGCGAGCTTCGACAAGGATAGGAGTGGCATCAGCGTATTGGAGAGCTCTTTCAGCCATTTTTGTTGCCTGTGAAGAATTGAACCGATGGTCAGGAGTACCATCACTCATAGGAAAGGGAAACTATCAAAACTGACAGTAGCCCAATTATTGGCCGTCAAGAAATGACTGGCAAGGACTGCGGCGGAAATAGCTATGTTACGATTGCTCTTGAAGGTATCCTGAATGTATGACATTCCCTCTTGATAGGCCATCAACTTGGCCTCATCGGATAGATGGATATCACGAGATGCGTGAAAATTGACAAGACCCAAGAGAACTTGAGCACTCTGTGAAGCTTTGCCTGGATGCTACAAGGTGACAAAAGATAAGGGCCATGATGATGTCAAGGTGGCTCAAAGGGACATATACAGGATAGCATAATGGAACCTAGAATGAAAAGCAACTGACCACCGCAATGCTTCTTTGCCAAGCTTTTTTTGCCATAGAGGTTTCACCTAAGAACCAAAAACAGCATCCAATCCCAATCCTCGGGTCTGGTAAGAACATTGGTGCTTGACTGAGGACTTGTTGGTAAATCTTCAATGCCGGTCGATAATATTTGCGATGAAAAAGTACCCGAGCCTTGGCTAGTAGTGCGGGAAGATGAGTTGGCGTGTCCTTCAAAATTTGTTCGCACGTATTGAATACTTGGTCAAATTCCTTTTTGGCCAAAAATAGCGCAACTGTAACAGCATCCACAACAACCGATCCCCTCATCCAGGTCAACTTCTGGAATTAAGTCGATGATCATACAACGATGTCCCGATGACTAACCTCTCGCATCGAGCACCAGAGGATTCTTGGGGTCGATTGTTGTGGCTTCATTCACATACAATAGAGCCCTGGAGAGATAAACCTCTTTGACAGGTTGGGCATCGGGTAAGATATCGTATGAAGCTGCCTCCAATTTCATTGTCGGTAGGTTCTTCGCCAGACATATTAGACCGGTGACGAGCTGGCAAAGGAGTGGTAGACATTCCTCGGATCTTCCTTGAGCGCGCAGTGCTTCATAACAGCAAATGAAAATATGTGAGTTTTGACAGTTATGACGAAGGGATGGCATTATCCACATCAAACATCAAACATTACCTTGCAATCCTTGTTCTCCCAAGCTAACACCATCCTCTCTCAAACCTCTTCTCCAATATTCCATCACACCTCTCGTCCAAAACTTAACCGAAAGTTTTTCTCCTACAAAGATTCCAACGATTTCATCCACAGAACCTTCACCACCACAAATTTCATCCAAGTCAAGTTCAAGAGATTCGGTATTGTTATTGAGTGGTACATCCAAGATTCTGTATGCTGAAGATGGTAAGTCGCTCGCCATCTTGTACAGTTGAATTCTTGCCAAGATTGAAGAGTTGAAACAAACTGTCGGATAGGAGTGTTTGAGGGACGAGGTGCTGATTGTCGATTGAAGTCAAGAGAAAATTGACTTCATGTAGCACTTTCTGATTTATGAATCGGGTGAGTCAACAAGCTGAGTGAATGCAGACTCCAGAGAAGGTATTTACAATTTAAATATGTAAAGTGAAATTAAGTGAAGATTACATGCGTATTACACAACATACAATTGCTTTTGGAGTGTAACCTCTATAAAACCATGATTCTGAGCCTAGAAGCCGTCAACGGACGTACGTCATTCTGACGTTACCTCAACCATTTGTCTGCATGATGCTATTATATGCACTTCTGTATCTGCCAATCCTTGTTTACCTTCGAATTGATTTTGGATCTCAACTTCCTATTGTCGCCCTCCGCCGCCCCCCAGTATGTCTTGGCTCATGGATCGTCAGGCAGATAATGGTACGAAAGGTTCCCGTCGTCCCTCACGAACGGAAGCATCTGTTCCGGCTGGTAATGGTCATCGGTCATCTACAGGCGTGCCTTCATCCAGCCTTCAGCAACATCGGCCTAGTAATAATCAATCTGGAAGGATAGACTTGATGTCTCACGGCCTCCAATCTGATAAAGCAGAGGCTTCCAATGTTCGCTCTTCAGATCTAAGGAAAGAGAAAAGAAAATCAAGCGATAGCTCGAAGCGTCTAAACGGAACTAGACCCCACGTTCTCACTGAAACTTCCATGAAACCCCGTTCAGAAACCACGCCGCCCGCCTTACCAAGCAACTCCGGACTCCTAGATGATCCCATAGTTATAGGCGACTCAGATGAAAGTTCCTCGGCTGTTTACTCTGCGCTGGTGGATCAAGCTCGAATCGGAGAAGCCTCCGCATCAAAGCGTGTCACTTTGCAACCCAAGAGGCAAATCTCAAACGCGTGTTCTTCGTCAGGGTCTAGCTCCCGCTCTGCTCTCGCCCACAAGAAAGACAAGGGATCTCATTCTGCCAAAGCAATGGCTCATATAGGCGGGGTGAGTTTTGCTCTAAATTACCTGTACTTACATCCTATGAATCATTTCTGTCACTTCTCTCCGCAGCGCGTCGAGGCTACGACTACGACTATGCCACGTCCACGCCCGGATGCACCTTCACGTCCTCCACTCTCAATCAAGGCACGATCGAGACTAGGCGGCAATGAAGATCCATTGATACTATGTCCAAAACCCTCTTCCCGACAAACTAGTCAATCAAGCAAGTCTTCCGACAAAGGCAAGCAACCCGCGCAAGACGAGGGTGACAGACACAAACAGAAGCAGCCGAAGCAAGACGCGAATGTGATGATAAAGGGAAAGCAACATGACATAGATCAAAGGTACAAATGTCGCAAATATTTTTTTCCCACTCTTGAGCTAACGTGCCCTTGACAGATCTAATCGTCCAAAGCAGATACCGAGTTGCTCGACTCTGCACATCATTTCGGTCCGTTTCTGTGTTTTCAGGCCAATATATGTGATACTGGGCTGATGCACGTTGTCCGGTCCTCCCTCGTCAACAAACAGACCGACCAAATCAAAAAGCGTAAAGTTGAACATACAGGGACTGGGTCTACTTCGGTAAGCAACAAAAACGCTCATGCTATCAAACTCCATCGCCCTATCTAACTTCCCATATGTCACAGTCGTCTGGGCCGGCTCTGTCCGCTTCACAGTCATTCAAAGCACGCGATCGTACTGACCTCACCATTGACCCTTCAAAATCGGCTGTGTCGCCCCAAATTCTGCCTGCGGACGGGGGCTCACAAGCTCGGCCATATATCCCTGGGCTGACAGCACGTAAAACAACAAGTGCAAATTGGTCTCGTCATAGAAATCGTGCATCAGCTTCAGCATCAACTTCGAGCGTTCAGCATATCAATCCCAATCCTCGCCGATATCTATGCGCTCTTCCAGCACCTAAACTCCCCCCAAAACTAAAGGTAAAGTTAGTCTGTGATATAGCCCCGTCACTCATATCTGATCTGATAATCTGCTACTTGATAGCCACCATCGCCCGATTGGTCCCGTGTACCAACGTATTTCAGACCATCACAAGGTCCTGAGCGACCTGGAGAGTTTGAGACTAGCCTGCAGCTAACTTGGTTGAGAGAGAAGAAGCCGGATCTCTTGACTCCATTGGGTAATTTAATCTATCGGGAAAATATCAACTCTCGTCAGATGTGGGAGAACCCCGAAATTCCCCAAATCGAGGTGGTAGTTCCGGATAATGTTAAGTTGAAGATGGATGATCAGGCACTTGCACCACCATTGGAATTTATCTATACAGATAGGTCAATACGAGCTTGATAAGGTCCTGTGCTTATTTATAGACCTCTGAATGTGCCTGTATTGCTTACATAGGATCGTGTACCGAACTGAGGAAACACCTATCCCACCAATATGGAAGTGTGATTGCCATGGCGATTGTCGGAACAGCGCAAGATGTGCTTGTCGGGAATATCAGGAGAAGAAAATTCGCGACCTCGCTAGAGAACTTGCAGGTGATCCGGAAGCTCAAGCTCTGGCATACGACTTTTCAGGTTTTGCATATGAATCGGATAGAAGACCTTTGCATTCTCACAAAAAATCTCCGGATAATGCTGAGACTGACAATGAATCAAGGCTTGTGAAGAAGTTGTTTCTAGACGCCAAACTTCCTATCTTCGAATGTAATGCACAAGTAAGTTCCCTATCCTGGCGAATCACGAAATATCCTGTGGAACCTTATCCCCTGTCTGTTTCGATCATTGCAGTGTGGTTGTGGACCAGACTGTCTAAACCGAGTCAGTTTGTTTCAAGAGTCAATTCAAGGTTACCTACATATCTGACATCCTGTTCTTCAAGACTGTGGGACGCGGCCGGCGAGAAAAGCTCAATCTTCAAAAAACTCTCACAAGAGGCTGGGGTGAGTTTTGTTCATGGGTTGATGTGGTATAACATCCCTGATACTAACATCGGGTACAATTATTGAAGGGGTCTTTGTGGATCAAACTGTTACCCATGGACGGCTGGTAGCGCACTATAGGTCAGCATCTTCTGTAAGAAAAACTATCTTACCCACACTGAGTGAAACTTAAAAGGCGCTCCAATTATTTCCTTATAGTGGTGAACTTATCACAACTGCGGCGCAAGAGCATCGAAGTGATTTCTATGATCGAATCGGCCGAACATATATATTTTCTCTAGATCCGTGGTGGATCAAAACCCTTGGTGGTGGTCAAGAACTAGATGAAAAAGGTTATCTAGAGATCCACACACACAATGACTCGAATAAGAACGATCAGCGGCCAAACAAATTGGTAGCAGATGAGGAAGATAATCAAGAAGTAACAGATGACACAGGTGTAGAGAGTCTTTATGCAATGGATGCTTTTTGTGTGTTTGATTCTTTCCATCTTTTTCACTTCAGTTGCTGATCTTATTGACTTGCAAGTAGGGTACGGAAACATCTCCCGGTTTATAAATCATTCATGCGCACCAAATACTACTATTATACCTATTTATATCAATGACGTGAGTTTTTGCTCTTGAGTCAAGAAGATCTGTGTTTGCTCTTCTGATGATTTAATTTAACTTCATCCGAGATGATTCTCTTACACAGAATGATCATACAAAACCGTGAGTGAACAGTTCAATCTGGAATTTCAACTCTTTCATCATACTTGATTTTTGGGTTGCTAAAAAGAGGAACACTTGACTTTTAGGATATTTGCAATGTTTGCAAACAAGATGATCAAGAATGGACATGAAGTCACTGCTTCGTACTCTGATCCAACTAGTCATGAAGAGGATCGAACTGGTGGGACCAACAAGACACGTGTTATGAGATGTGAATGCGGTACACGTGGATGTGCCAAGGTGATGTTTATATGAGCTTGAGTGGCTCTGGGGAAGGGTGAGATGGCTAATAATGGGAACTGGGTATTAATTTGCTTGAGTGAGTTGTGGTAAATTTGGTTTTGTAGCAATGTATCAAATTATGTCCAAACTGCCTGTGTCTTTGTTATGAACGTCATCGATCCGGGAGTCCAGTGTAGCTACAAGATCAAGATGTATAAGTTGATGATTGATCTGTCTGTGAAACAGAAATGTCTCACTGAAGATCTTGAATATCTTTTATCCTTCATTGAATTGGTAATATTGCAGAACTAAAGTCCATCTATGCAACGCTACCACAGGTATGCTACTGGTATTTGTACTATACGATAGAGCAAGAAAGTCGCACCACAAGCAAAACAGGCTGTGGTTTAGATTTAGACGTTGTTCACAATGTCAATCTGACCTCACCAATTAAAGCTGACTCTATCATCTAGATGATTGTAGTTGAAATTTGTCATTGATTCATCTCTTGCTTGGCCCATCACCCAAAAAAGTGTTTGCATGCATATTCTAAGACTATCTGTAATCTTTTTTGTCAAGTGTTTGAATACATACTATTTGACCATTGGAGATAAGGAATTACCCTCATAACGAAGGTTATTCTGCAAAATAAACGTTGACAAGGTTCAAGCAGTCTTGACTCTTGATGATTTTCTTAACTGTTGATTTATTGTAAGAGTCAAATTCTTGGATATGTTTGAATGTATTCTCATTAAGTTGAGAAAAGTGCATACAAGGAAGAACGGACAGCTACACATAGTATTTGTATGAACATTGAATTTTGACACCTCTGAATTGGAGGTCGAGGTGATTGAAGGTGCTTTAAAGATTTATAAGTATTGATTGATTGAGTTGAATGTAAATTTATCCTCACTGTGGTTTACCATTTACTTACCCGATCAGACTGGAAATTTAAGAATTGTATTTGACTACTTACACTCATCAACTACAACGTAAACTATTTAATGATAATCAGAGCAAACTTTACCCTTCTCAATATACACTGATTACAAACCAACACCGATTCGATGAGACCAATCTCGATCACCACTCTGACTTTTTCATTATCATGGCTACAATTCTCATTCGATCTCACAAGAGCTGCACCTTCACCACCAGAGCTGCATGCAGGAATTCAACTATCGGAATCTAACTTTGATCAGTCTATTAAAAACGGTCTTTGGTAAATTTTGTCAAGCTCAGCATACACTTCCTGGGTCTTTAACTGATAAAGTGTTGTTTTCATTTTCAAACTTATCTTCTGTAGGCTTATTGAACATTACTCGTCAGTTTTGATCGATTCTTCACGTATCTCGATCGATCGATGCTTACTTCTAGCGTTTCAGACCGTTCTGTGTACATTGTAAGCACTTTGCACCCACATGGGTTAAGTAAGCTGTCTGTTTGACGTTCTTCAAAATAAACAGAAAACAGACATACTAACGCATACGTTCTGTCCAGGTTATGTGAAGCTGTGAAACCATTCGAGACCCGTGGTTTGCATATGGCGCAGGTCGATTGTATTGCACAAGGAGATCTATGCGTGAAAAACAATGTAGAGTTCTATCCACAGATGAAACTTTATACAGATGGTGTCTTCCTTGAAACCTACGGTCAGTTTTACGAATCCTATCTTGAACCTCTTTTCATCAGCAACTTGACATTGGATCTTCTTGAATTTCTATTGTTATCAGAGGGTTCAAAGAAACTTGGGGATTTGACAGCTTACTTGGACAAACAATCAAATCAATACCTTTCCAATAAAACTTCCACAAATCCGTCATCAACACCCATAGCCGATCCTGCCTCTCATACTGAACCGATAACCAAAGTACCACCACCTCAGGCTTCGACTGATGATCAAACTCACACAGCGCACGATGACCAGTTGAAACCTATAGAGCCGATCAAGACAAAACAGCCCGAACCTCAAATTCCTGAAGATATCAAAGCCTTGCCTAATCAAGATGGAAAATTGATCTCACTCACTCCCGAAACATGGCAATCACACACCGCAACTGGTCCTATCTTTGTCAAATAGTTTGAGTTTATCTTCTTCCCCTTCTCTATAATGTAATGCGAAGTTGATTTTCTATGTTCTCTTTTAAGTTACGCTCCATGGTGTGGACATTGTCAAAGACTTGCACCGAGTACAGTCGTGTTCTTTCTAGTCTCGCAACTCATATGCACAAGTTGACGCTGACCTCTCTGCTCGTTTCGTGTTAGCTTGGTCGGATCTGGCTCGGTTATTGATTCATCATGTCAATGTAGCTGAATTCAATTGTGACGAAAAAGGTGACTTCAAAGCACTTTGTCGCAAAGAAGGCGTCCCTGGATTTCCCACATTATTCTTGTGGGTTTGGAATTCCTTCAAGATTTGTGGACAACTCTTGACAGTATTTGATATGATTGCATGTTAGTTACCAGGACGGAATCAAGGTTGAATATGTCGGCCCAAGAACACTGACCGCAATGGAAGGTTTTGCTAAAAAAGCCTCAATAACGTGAATTGATAGATTTCCTTCCCTTGTGGTCTTTTTTCTGATCTGGTTTTTTTTGAAGAGGTGGTGCCAGGGATATTTCGTCAAGTACGCTAAGAAAAGTAATGAGTGAAGAAGAAGTTTTCTTTTTATACCTGTATGATCAAAATTTGACTCCGAAACATGACTTAGTTGAGCATTTAACCTTGTTCGATTCTTTTCATATCACGTCAACTTTAGTCTGATGTTTTTGTACTTGCTGAACAGGACGCATTGCAAGAAGCCGCCAAATCTATGCTGGGAACAGCCATTGTCTATAAATCTCATGCACCCGAACTCTTTCGACAATTCGGAATCCCATCAACAAGCATTCCAACCTTATTGGTCTTTAAAGATCTTGATGAACAACCATGGTCAAGTACTTCTCCCAATAAGACCGGACTCAAGCCATGGATCTCTTCTAACAGCTTACCCATTATGCCTGAAATGAGTGGAATGATATATGATTCGGTTTTGAAACCTAATGTAAGGAAATTAGTGGTATTGGTTTGTTTAGCAGGTGGTAAGAATCAAGCACTTTTAGATGAATTGAAAGGTTGGGCTAAACAGTGGAGAAGGAGTCAGCAGGCTAGAGAAGTTGATGTGGTAGTGGATTGGGTTTGGGTGGATGGGAATGGTCAATGGGCTGGTTGGCTCAATGTCAGTATTCTGTTTGAATTCATTCTTGAACACCCGCATATGAACTGATCTCTCTATGTTACGACATGCCTTTTGGGTGGAGTTAGAATGTTTATGGTGTTAAAGTCGGACTATCATCGGCTGCCGCAGATTTGAGACAAGAATCTAGAATAATCATTGTAGATGGGATCAAGAAAGAGTATTATGATCATCAAGCTAATGATGTTCGAATCACTTGGAATCCCACATCTGTCTTTCAAACACTCTTGGCGATTGAGTTGGGTAAAGTTGAACCCAAGATATTTGGATCTTTGATTGATCGATCAATCTCGGTACGTCTCATTTGATATCGAGTTTTTTTGGAAATCATTGAAAGAGGTGTTGGAGATAGACTATGTTTTGTGGAACATATTCTTTAACAAGCTGAGGCGGGCTGATCTTGTCTTTTCTCGAAATTTGATTTGATGAATGTTCAATAGAGGCTGAGGAAATCATCCAGTCGATTAATTGTGAGTACCTTTTACCACTAACGCATATACAGACATACATAGCAAAGAACTCAAACACGCTGACAAATTGTTTTTGATTGTTTTCTAAATATTCAAAGGGTACAATACAAACACATTGGATAGCATCGATGACAATCTTTCTTGGTATAACAGCTTTGATGTTTAAGAAAACAAGGATGATGCATTTCTTTAATTTTTTTAGAAACAGTCAAAATCATCCAGATCTTGAACATTTTAATCAAAGAAATGGTTCAACTCTCAATGGAAACCAGAAGAATCCTTCGAAAGTTTCACCTAAAGCTGATTGACTGATCAAAGATTACAGATCAAATGTGCAAGTTCTTTTTCCTTTATAATTCATTGATGATGAAGGTTTTTCTTTATTATTTTTGTTTTGTATTTCATCTTTGATTGATGATGTAAGAAAGAGACTTGATTGAAGTTTATTTTTGAAGTTCGTTGTACTTGCTTTTTGGCTTGGAGCTATGCTACCTTTTTAAATGTTCTACGAGTTTCTCTTTGAGTGATATACATATCCAGGAAGCCAGATCACAGGGGGGGAAATCATTATTTTGAGCTGATATTCGAAAGAAAGAGAGATCACAATGAGACCTTTTACTATATTCATGATTGTTGAGCGTTAAAGATGGGACCGGGAACATGATTGTGACTGCAGATATATACGCCCAAGATGTGACCTCCTTTTTTTCAGGCTTTTCATCACGAAGTGTAAAGACGGCACGCTCTGGAGCTACCTGGAGACTGGCACGCTTCCTGAACTGAATGCTGTTTTTTCCTGCGCTGCATGTCCAAAACCTTGAGATATGGCGAATGTACAGTAGACAAAACCCTATACATAGACTTAAGAACACCGACAAAGTCGCGTGATCCAGATTCCAAATTTTTGGCTCTCCGCCTACAATAAATTTAACCCTCCGATTCGGTTTGGAACGGAGACAACATGGACCAACATCGAGATGACGAGGACGCTGGTGAAGAAGAAACTCCAGATTGGCAACTCTTATCAAAATTTATCAAGTCAGTTCTTGATCAGTCGACTTAAGTTTTATCCTGGGCTTCGACCTGATAGCCCAACGGTTTTTTAGATCACAGACCAAAACAACAGGACCTTCTGTTGAAGCCTTCATCCCTCGACGCGGTGAGAAAGATTTTGAACCCATTGAGGCGCACGCAGGAGCTCAATCCAAAGCTCTCGCAAAATCTCGCGAAGCACTCTTCACCGCTTTGTCCGCTGGGATACGAGGACATTCTTCTAAAGATCATGTACGGTGCATTTGGGGAGGCACGAACAGTCCATCTAACCAATCAGCTCCAGGCGAATCTACCCAAGTTTTGACAACCAACGCAAGTAGTAAATTTGTTCCTGCTTATGTCGATGGTATAGCGAAAGGTGTTCTGTTTTCTTCGATCGGTCGTTGGAACCGCGAAAAGAAACGTCTGGATTTGATGCCTGAAGAGTTGTTATACCTTATTGAACGAGGTACGGTGGAATGTTGGACCGAAGATACAGAAGAAACCGGCCATGGTGGTCTCCCTATGTCAGTACAATGGGCTTGGACAGAAATCATTGGAACGGGTGGTTTAACACTGAAGAGATATCAGGTAAGTTATCCCAATATTTTGAAGTGTACTTGGTCCCCAAAATCTTGTCCTTATTTGAAACCGATCAGGTATATGGTTATTTAAAAAGATTAGGTTATATTGTGCTACGAAAAGAACATGTGGATAGTTTGTGGTCTCTTCAGCCTAATCAGTCTCAAACAACACTGTCGGTTTCTTGTTGTATGAGACCATGGATGATTCTTTCGACTGCTCGTGACTACATCTTGACCTTCCTATTTCAACTTCGACAATCCATTTGTTTTTGGTCACCTTATAAGACTAGTAACAAAGTGCTGACCGAAGCTGGAGCTTCTTGTAGCTTGATCAGGCCAGGGGTATGGCGCAGCTACGGTAAGCATGGATTTCACAAACTCGTTATCATCCACTAAAGCTCGAGTTGATAGTCGAATTGGTTCAAAGATTCCATATTTAGGGCACTGCGAATTTTTCCATCTGGGCCTAAAGTTCCCAATCCACCGATTCTAAGACCTAAAATGTCATCAAGAGAGCGTGAAGAATATGAAGTCTTCTATTACGTGTACAAGCCCAACAATCGATTTCCCAAAACTGCACCTCCCAAGCCTGACTTTGAAGTATGTGTTGTCAAGTAAGTAAAACTGGTTTGAATATATCTTGTTGATATTGCAATGAACTGACTTGACTGTTGTATAGTGCCGAGACGATGCCAATTCCAACTATAAGTGTGATAAGCGAACTATTAAGTACCACTCATCCAGCAAACCAACCACCTCAAAATCCTTCTACTACCTCAACCTCTAAAAGCTGGTCATTTGCTTCATTCTTCTTATATGGTCCTCTCTCACTTTTTCAATCTACAACTTCAAAAAATACTAACTCTCGTAGACCTAATATATTTGCTAAACTTAAAAAAGGTGAACGCAATGTACTTTTAGCTGTCGTAGATCATGGTGTGACCACTTTTTTGGTAAGTTGGTATTTTTCGGAATTGGTTTGGTTGAGGTTTTGAAGAAAAATTTGACTGATTTATTGGTTTTGTTTGGGTTTTAATAGAGAGTGGCTGAAACGGATTTTGGTGGGACTCCTTTGGTGGGAGGTCATAATGCACATCTTAAATGATTCTGTATATACCTGCATTGTTAATGTGTAAAGAAAAGTTGTGACTGTGATTTGATCACTTAACTCATTGAAATTTTGAGATCTCGTTAATAGATATTGTTCAAATGCATCAGACATTCAGTTAGGATACTTTAACGCGCACTTTAATCAAGTTCTCATCAGGCCAATTCAATGTTCGTCTTTGACCTTTCTAGTAAACTCGACAAAACTGATACAAAAGGGTTTTTGGAGAGGAATGTGAGGGATAGAATTAGATTCATGCTTTGCAAGTGGGTATGTCGCAGCTGAGAGTGATTAGAGATAATGATTAGATTGACTGCCTCTGGGGCTTTAGATGACCTCTGTGGATCTTGTCAAAGATAATCATAGATGCTATTGAAGTTGGTTCAGCTAGTGTGGAGATCTCAAAAATTGATCTCGGGGTCCAGGTAAGGTAAGTTTGTTTTCCTTCTGTGACTGAATCGATCCAGATCAAAATGGTATATCTTTAAACATCCATGCTTCAACACGACATTTCCTATCATCGTTGTAATCCTCATCATATGTGTACCTTTCTCAGTGGGTGTTTGATGCCTCAGCAGCAGTCACGGTGACTTCAATAGGAGGTTGAACCGGATTGTCGCTCACGATCTGAGGTCATGAGGCCTAGTAGTTTCAAAGCAATGGCAGACAGAAAGATCACCTTGTTTTCAGATCCATCACCCCAACCTTCTTCTCGCTTCTCATCCTCAGCTACTCCAAGAGAAACTTTGTACGAGATGTTGGAAGTGTTGATGTGACAACGGCCAAAGTATGTCCAACATGACCCGCTCGAGTCTTGCGCGTCCTTACATCGGGCACAATCGATATCATCACATCCGAGAAGCCAAGTGTTTCAAACTTGGCAGACTTCCACTTCATATCCAACAACCTAACCTAGTAGTCAAGCATCGCCTGATGTTTCACCAACACTCACTACATCGCAGATTACTGCTCTCTTCATCCATGACGTCTACGTTAGCTCGACATCTTCGTTAGCTCCGATGAACTCCGCAACTTGTTCATCGGAGTATATATTAGTAAATTTTACTAATGAATTTCACATCAAAATCCCGGTGTAGTGTTTGAATGTTCGACTGCCCCACCCCGCAGCATGATCTGGAACGAGCTCCAGGAATGAAACAACTGAAGATTCAATCGACATCTTTCACCTCTTTCTAGATCATATCTTCATCGCTAAGTTCTTCACTTTGCTAGCTACATATATAGAAAAGTTCCCATTTCAAGCCCGTAGGCAGTGCGATCATCACATAATCGCGTTCAATTGGCTTCGCTTAGGAATTTTTCGGGATGGCGTCCGAAAGCGCAGTGGCTGAGGAGATGCAAGACTTGATGGGTTATATACAATCACTTCCTCAAGGAGCCAATCCCTATTCAGGTGTACGAGACTATCTTATCAAAGATACCACGGTGAGTGCTCTTTCCTACTATTGGACGCGATAAATTTCAGAAATTGAGGATATCGATTCTGATATTGATTCTCTCAAAATAGTTACCGGAATTCTCATCATACGCAGTCATTTCCTTGAGATTGATCTTGGCCGCTCATGTAATGTGATTATATGGTTTTTTAGCCCTTACTCCCTCGACTGACATAATCTGACAGAGTATATCTTTTTTCATCAGTTTGTCGATTCAATCCGCGGTCTTAGTCTATTTGAGACTTGTAGTCAAGCGTTCAAATTGCATTGCGATGACTCGTCGTCAGTCAAACTTTTGAACTTGTATCTCATAGCTTCCGTGGACATTTGTGGTACAAGAAGGGGAAACAAATATTGATATTCTTCTTTTATGAATTCCAACAGAGGGTCTACTTAGACCTGATATGCCATCAGTCACTGCGATATCGAATTTTTGCTATGCTGTATGTAAGCCTTCCATTACTGAATACCTTCCCCCATATTTAGCTTTTGACTCACGTGATATCTATCTTAATATGCGTATTTTGCCATCTTGATCAGTGACTGCAGTAGACCTTGCATTGATCGAGATTATGAATCATACTAAGCATTACATCTCACCTAGGTTCTTACTTTGCGGATTGAAGTATTTATTCCTTTTGGCATATGCGTGGTAAGTGTTTTAATTGTTTTTTGACTTTAACTTATGTGATGTGTGTTGAAAAACGCATGATGGGTCTCAGGTCTTATATATGGGGTTGTCTCTGTACTTGTGCATCTTTGCTTTGGGATGAAAGATGGACAACACAAGATGTGATTAGAGGAAAGAAGAATCAGATTCCTACTTCATTAAAGATCTTCTTAAATGGATTATTCTTTACTCTCGTAATCTTACCCTGGCGTAAGTCTCAATTAGATCTTTGACAAAAATAAGATGTGAATTGTAGGATAAAAATAAAACTTATCATTGAGAACGCTGTTTGTTATCATAGCACCTGTCTTGTGGGCTTTTGGAACAGCCAATTCTGAAATGTTGAAACTCCAGAAAGCGTTTGAGGAATTGGATGAGTCTTCAAAGATGGCTGGAACCAAATATAATGGAACCCATGCCTTTGATCCACTTACAGTTCCAGTAGAGAGGGTTTTGAAGCATCAGGTCAGCTTTTCATACTTCAGTCTCATTTCTTCAAAGAAATCCTAAACTGAAATTCCGCTCAAAAACAATTTAGTTAGCTATCTCATACTATACTCGATTTGGTATGAGCTTCTTTTTGGGTATGCTGGTATTCCTGGCAGTAGTAAGTTACCAAATTTATTTTACTTTACTTATCCTTATGAATTGGAGATCCGCTGACTCTCTTCTTCCTGAAAATTTAGATTTATGCACCATTGTTATCATTCTCATTTGGTAATCTTAGAAAACGTATCAATGCATACGCCAAGGCCTTACCCGCTTCACCACCAGATTCTCAAACATATCTATACGCTGCACTTCAAGAATTAAGACAAAAACATCGAGCTTTACTGAAACAAGCACTGGTGACTTACTTTACTTCGTGGTTCTACATTCCGATCTTATCATGGGAGGTGAGGCTCTTTGCATTGAATCTTGGTAGTCATTGCCTTGTTTTCCAATGAACTCATGATCTTGGTTTTGTCCCTCAGCTTACTTTTAAGACAAATAGATTCATGGAAGAGCGAACACGTTGGGTTATCGTTCCATTAGTATGTTCAAAAGGATCTTTGTTTGAATGATTAGAAAGATGATGAACTGAAGTTGATTTAATGACCTTATTCATTCTTCTGCAAAGTTACTTAACGCAATCTATGCCGTAGCAGGAAACATGTAAGCTCCAAGTTTCCGGATCACTCAGGTTTACTTTGACCTTGTAATGAATCAAATCTAACTTCATCATATGCGAGATAGTATTGTAGGATTGGTGGTTTTTCAAACCATAAGAAATGTACGCAAGAGATCATCGACTAGAATCAGTCACGTTTCTGGAAGAATCAATCCTCCTTTTTGACTTAGGGATTTTAAGGATCTTGAGTAGGATGAGTATACCGCCTATTTTATCCTTGATCAGAATTTCTGAAAACAAATCTTGATCGAAATCGATTTGAAAAATTTGTTGAATAAATTGTAACAGATGATTTGGGTTTCTTCATTGTAAATTGAATATTAAGTATTTCAATACCTATCGACTATTTTTTTCAACTTGTAACATTAAAGATGTCTTTGAGCTTCATCAGAAAGGTTTTGTAAACTTTACAGTGTTTATGTTGAAAACTTGCTTTATTTCGGGAATTATTCAAGCGAAGCTTTCCCGTGTATATATGAGCACATGGAAAAGGAGATGGAAAAAATATTTGTATCTATATACCATTCAATTTATGAATTCATTCATAAAATATTGAACTTTCTACAGTCACAACACTTTAACTTAAAAGTGTATGAAACACTCAATTTTTCAGCTGTGTTAAATATCATTGATATGATTAACCGTGACATTTGTCTTATCACGCATTCACATGTGTTTGAGTATATATAAGAGAAATGCTAAATTATTTAAATATGATTCTGAGTTAGGACGGAGTATCAGAATGGCAAAGACCAAATTATAAGATATATTGGTTGAGATATTCCTGAATAAAGTATTTGTTTTCAATCAAATTTTCGGATTCATCATATCAGTATACATGCAAAGTTCATGAGGCAAATGCGGAAGGAAGCAAACAAATCGAACTGTGAAAATTGCCATTATCTCAAGATCCGAAAATATGGGCGAATTCTCCATACTCGCTATCTCTGTGATACGCAAGTTTCAATTTTCTGTGACCACTTGAATGATATGATACTACTATCGGAAGCTGGTATGATAGAGCAAGCCGCTTGACCGTTGAATAACGAGTTTCCTGGGTAGGTATGAAGGTATGAGTCACTCGCTATGACTAATTGAATATCTATCACTCATGTTGGAGAGCAAATCCTCCGATTCAAACATCCAGATGTGGCAAAGACTTGTCTCAGTAAATTGCTTTGATTCACATGAAAGCTGACAAGATGCGACACCATCAAAAAATTCCCATCAAGTTGATCAATAGTGGCAAAATTAAAGGGATGTCCGCATACACCTTACTTCCGAGACGTTGTGCACGACTTGAATCTTGTCATTCTATCTGATCCAAATCTGATACTTTTCAGTTGACAAAATGAACATTTAGGCTCAAGATTAAACTCGTTACCGGCTCCATTTTTGAGGGGAAGGGGTACTGCTGAAGGGGACTACTGAGAAAAACTGCATCTGAATGTACTTCGATTCAAATGAGTCTCATGTTTACGCAATTAGGGTCAATATACGACGAAGCAAACAAATGATAAGGAACTTGATAAGAATATGCTTGCGGGTCGCTTGAAGGTGTGGACTTATCTGACAAAAACCATCTTTGGGTTTTTGAGCTCTACACTACACACCAGCCATTGATTCAAGATTTCAAGCACCTCACAAGATGTGTATTGTCTAGGGCTATTCAACAAGCCTGGCCACAGCCCTGCAGCTTGGCTCATTGTGGTGTAAAACACAAAGGTGCATTTTTTTGCCACTGAAGACCAAAACCCAACATTGACATTTTGGGGTGTTACATTGAGTCATCTCGGCAACCGGTGGTGCTATAGGGGTGGAAGTAGGTACATTCAAAAGCCCTTGGCCTGGCACATTGTTTGCGCTCCTGTACTTGTTGAGGAGGAGAGGCGTAGTCCGCCTATGGCTCCAAAACCTTGTGAAAACATGTCGGGTTTTTCTCCTACAGACACAGCGATGATGAGGGGAAGTACAGGTGAGAACAGTGGACAACTTGAGCCAATTTGTGTACAGGCTGTACAGATATCACATAATTTTCTGTCCTCGGGGAATCAAAAATCCCCTGGGGGAAAGACCGGCTTGACTGTACCCTCTATCGATTTGGGTGCCGGCGCAAGGACTATTCTCGTATCTTTTTAGATCTCTGCGGCCGCAAAGAGTGAGATATATGTAGATTTGACTCTGACTGTTTCATCCCCTCCTGTTTCATCCCCTCCTATTCCATCAGCCTGATCTGACGGCTTCAACTGCTCTTTCTGGAGCTGAACTTTCTGAAGTAGATAAGGAGATGAACGCACAGGTCCACTTTGTTGTTAGTCAGATGAGGATACATATATATATAGAAGCGAGGGTATATTTATCTGAGCGATAACGGGACAAGAAAGACAGCAAGACCTTTTTCTAACCCTGGACTTGAGCGAGTGATTATTGCAAAGCCTTCCTTTCGGCGTTCCCACATACTACTTTACCTATCTTTCATCGCAATCCCGCAATCGTACGAGATTCGAGCTTGACGTATCTGCGAGAACATGCCCTCTTCAACGGAAGTGTCACAAGACTTTAATAAGACTCTTGAGGATGTGTCTTCTAGTAAAATTGAGAAGCTTTCTCAAGCATACATAGACGACAAAGAAGATGAGGATCTCCCTGCTGTGGACGGTGGATACCATGCCTGGAGATTTCTATTCATCGCCTTTATGATTGAAGGGGCTGCATTTGGTAATTGAAGATAATAATCATGCCTCCAAACATATCATTTCATCTTCATTTGTTCATGCACAGGAACATTTTCTTTTTTCAAAGGTCTCCCTGTGTCTTTTGGGGTCTTTTTGGACTATCCGCCTTATTTGGATATGAATAAATCTGCGGCTGCCTTGATAGGTACGTGTATCCAGAAACGATCAATATATCGTTTCATTTTATCATCGGCCATGCTTTCCATTTAATTATTGTTCTCTGCAACACCAATCAAACAGGAAGCCTTTGTAGCGGAATTCTTTACTGCTCCGGGGCCATCTTTATTCCGTTGATGGAAGATCAAAGATGGATCACGAAGTGGGGACCAACGGCGGGTACGATAGCATGCGCCGCTTCATGTTTAGGCTCTGGATTTTGTGACAAGGTGGGATTTTTTCTATGATTTGACTCGAGATATTTGCTGAATGACCTCTTCATACGTTAATTGATGCATGCATCAGGCCTCTCATCTTATCTTCCTACAGGGCATTTTATACGGCGTTGGAGGGGGTGAGTTCCACATTTAATTGTAACTAGTGCAGTGTATAATTAAAAGTAAAAATCCCGCGATTCTTATTGGTCTTGCCGATCATAATTCGTAGCATTCATCTAGTAAGGCCTGTGAAGCTTGCCTCGACGAGGGTGAACGATGAACTCATTTTCTTCTTAGTTATCCAAGTCTGGCGTTTTTAGGCGAGTGGTGGGTTGATAGGAGAGGCTTTGCTGGCAGTGTTATGTTCACAGGTTAGAGCTCACTCGTAGTTTCTTTGTCTGTAATTCATGTCGACCATTTTTGGCCAAAATTATCTAGGAAGTTCTGTCTTTGGACTTGTATACCCTCCACTTCTAGAATGGTCTTTGAAAAAGTACGGGAGCCGTGTTACATATCAAGCATTTGCTATCTTTTGGATGGTAATCATGCTGCCAATGATGCCTTTTTTTGGGTTTGATACATCTTCCTAACTCTACAATACTATATAATTTACACAGGAATATGAGCTGATATTCTATAATTCATTTGGTATGATAAACAGAGGCAGATTACCCAACACTCGTAGACAAGATCCTCGAGGCTTATGCCTCTCGCGCTACCTCCGAAAACCAATTTTTTGGGCCTTTGTCGCTGTGACCCTCGTCCAAAGCCTGTGGGTATTTTCTTCATATCATTACAGATATACCTGGATTGAAGTGACTGAAGATTTCAATCTCATTCACTCCATTGACAGTGCCTATTTCGTACCATCATTATACATGCCTTCATATGCGATGTCAATCGGACTTCCTGGTGGATTCACTCTCGCTTTATACTCCGGTGCAAGCATCATTGGCCAGCTGCTAATTGGTACAGCCAGTGATCACTTCGATAGCAGTTGGTTGATCGGGACCACCTCACTATGCAGTGGTATGAGTATCTTTGTCTTGTGGGGTTATTGTAACGGGCTCGCAATGCTTGCCAGTTTTGCCATCATCTGTACGTCCCCTCTCTCAAGAATTCTTCTTCCTCCGTCAATTGTTGTCCTCCATCAATTGGACTCAGAGTTAATTTTACGTGTCACTTTTCTGGGTATAAATAATAGATGGATTGAGCGCAGGCGGATTCTCCTGCCTTTGGCAGCGGTTTGCAATGCTTGTAGCACCATCTGAGCCAAAATCAGGTAACCTTATTGCATTTTTCACCACTTCTCGTGGGATTGCAAATATCTTGACAGGACCAATTGCTGGTGCCATATTGGAAATAAGTTCATCTGAGGTACAAGGTTATCGGATGTTGGTTTATTACAGCGGGTCACTGATGCTTATATCATCATTGGGCGTTGGTATCAGATTGTTATACACACCCAATAAGACCATTTGATACAATCATTCTAGAGGGTATTCTCACAATAAAATCCTAGTTCCATTACCTCTTATTCTTCTTTTTGTAACAAATTCTGGCAGCCTGTTTCACATAACTTGTTGTAAAATAGAAACCAAAGTATGAGCCGCTCAAGTATTTACACTACGCCCAGTGGTCGCTGTGATAGTTTTGGGAAGCTCCGTCAAATTAGATACGGGGTGGGAGAATTTTGCACCACGGCATTTACAGCAAGTCAGACGGTGTAACGTGGACTCGGTTTAAAATTACCAAATACCCCCTCCATTTGGTAGTTTTACACGTATTTTGAATCTCCTAAGAAATATCTCCTGCCCCGCCCACAAAACTAATTTTACACCGGAGCTTTTGGTGTAAGAAATTCCAGCGTAAATATTTCGGACCCGGTGCCAACGTTGAGATTTACACCGATATGAGTTGGTGCAAAAGGTCACAGCGTATCATTGCAATTCTCCTCTGCAGATAGATAATTTCACCCCAATATAATTTACACTGTACAAACTGAACTCCAAATGATGCTACCAACACTTGCACAAATATCAGATCAGGAGTCAATTAATCCCTGATACCTGATACGGGCCAAATAGCTCCATATGTGATGAAACATACCACATATCACCATATTTGTGAGAATGTTTAAACATGATAATCCTATCTTATCAACTGTTGTTGAAAGACATCCAAGATGTGATGATGAATCCACATCAAAAGCAAGACTAATCTCTACAAAACGGCAAACTCCAATCACTAAAGCTCTTATCACTTCAAGAAGGATGTGTTTTGCAAATGTGAAAAATGTTTGAATTTATTGGGAAATGATTGTAAATGATTGACCAATTTTTCTTTTGGAAATTAAGGCCCCAGTTTTGGCCCAAATTATCAGAAAATTATCTGGTGAGAGATACAATGCTCTTTGTCCCTGAACATCTTTTTGTTGTTGCTTGAAGCATTTTACTCAGAATCAACTCAGCAAGCAATTTTTGGGGCTTTTTCTAGTTTTTAAAAGCTCACATGGGTTCAAAAAATCTGGAAAATTTAGAATAGATCAAAAGTGCCCTTGTGATGTGTGATGATCTTTTCAGATTTTTTAGCACCTTTGTCTTGCATACATGCAAGATTAAACACCAAATGTTGTTCTCTGGTTTCCAAATAAATTCTAAATGCAATTTCAGTCACAACTGTATCAGATTTTGCCATATTTTCAAAAATATATCCAGATAGTGCCACATTCTGTGTCTAACTGCAAAATATTTTCTGGGTGGTTTTAGAGCCTTGTACATATGTCAGCAGCTTTTAATTAGTTTTCACACCACACATGTGATGGCTTACATTCTGAGCCAGTAAAATCCTGAAAAAAACATTCAACAAAGGGAATATTGTCCTTCACCTGTCACATTTTTTTCAGATTTTTCTTGTCACTATTAGATGCTAAATTGAGTGAACAAGTTTTGCATTTTTGTCTGGCATTCCAGGAAAACCTTTATTATCACCAAACTGAGTGCCTGGATTTTTGTAGGCCACCCAGAAGTTACCAACAGGAAGAACATAGCATCAATTTCCTTACCTGATTTTTTCAGATTTGTTGCACCAATATGAAGCACACCATTTCAATTCCTAGTTCTAATCATTTTTCACTATGGCAAAATACATTGTTCTTGCAGTGTAACATAGATGGCTTGCTAGGGAAGCAATTTAAGCTTTTGTCAACACAATTTATTTGTGACTATATTGAAAGAAAGATGGGTCAATCAAGCTCAAGCATGACCACAATCAGATGGACCCAGTGCAAAATCTTCACTTGAAAATTTTACTCATCCATCTTCTGCATTGCGTCCAGGTCATATACACATCCCACCTTCTTCATTGAGGACAGCAAATACATCTGTCAGTCCAGGAGATCCTTATCTACCTCACTCATTGCAATCATTGCAATCTTCACATTCAACAGACACCAAGCTGTCTATTCTATCTGAATTTCCCCTGATAATGTTAGATACAGAAGAAAGTTCTTCCAACACCCACTCTCTATATGTGTTGGGAAAAACGCTGACTTTGGTATTTTGACTCTTTCTCCACTAAAATCCAATAATTTAATCCAAGTACCAATTTGATTTAAAGTAAAAACCAACTGAGCCAATTCTTTAGTAGCAACCATCACCCCAGTACTTCTTTGCCCTGATGCACATTCTCTCAGGACACTTTTTGAAATTCCCATCCTCAAGAAATCCATCTGTCATTACAAAAGGATAACATTGTTTCAAAGAGTAAAACATAATCACAAGTCAACAGATAAATAATGTTATGATACTATATGTAAGATAGGTATTCTCAGCCAATTGCCAGAAGACAATGTTGTTCTACATGCTTGAGTTCAAATTGGGTTGCCACAGGATCCAATGCACTGACTGAAAGGATGGTGATGAGATGATTCTCAATTGGTCAACAAAATTCAAACAGATGAACTGTTATAAGTTGAAGAAAATTCATACCAAGGTAGTCAAATTGATACCCAAAGAGCTCCTCTACCAGACTTGAATCCAAGCAATGAGTTCCTGAGATTTGTCCATTTGAATGACGGGATGGCCTGCATAGCATCAAATCTTGGCCCAGTCAGTGTTTGAGAGGCTGGAAAGCTGACTTGATGGACAATACTGGAAACCAGAAGGAGATTATATGGGAAGAGGCAAGAAGATTGCGCATAAAGAACAGGTTTGGTTCTAAGGACAGACAAAACAAAATGACAGTGATTCTTCTCAATGACACACCTGAGGGCATAGGTGAACGCGTAAGACATACTTGTCTACAACAGAAAACACTAGACTGACCTTAAATCAGGTTCAGTCACAAGAGACACAGAAATTAAAGAAAGCAAAATTGAAAATAAGTCTTGATGAATATGCAAGATAAAAACTAATCTACCTGTGTGCTCAAAAGTGATGAAGAGCGCGCATAAAGAACAGTTTCAGTTCTAAGAACAGACAAATAAAATGACAACTTAAGATGTGGACCATAAAAAAACAAACATAATGAATGATCAAGAACATTAGTGTAATGAGATCTTTCTCAGTGATAATGAGAGCACTGGTTTTTTGATAAGGAAAAGAAATCAGAAAGTGGGAGAAAGGAGCCACTACATAAGAATTAATCTGAATCTGAAAAATCCACCCCTTGATTCAATCCACCCTCACATGACTTAATTCAACCACATTTCCCAAGGCACACATGCAACACATCTACTGAATTAGATAATGGTCTATGACCACTCATAAACCTCAGTATCTCAACATAAAATCCTGATGAATTCATTCTGAGCTTAATTATTTCAATGTCTAGCCTCAAATGAGTGCCAAGTATTCCCCACACTGATTTTGATTGCTGGTGATGGATCTCTCAATTTCCTGGAGCTAGAACTGGAGCGGGAGAAAGAAAAAGGGGGCTATTTCATGACAAGCAGTGTAAAAATCTCCCAGAAATGACATGAAGAGTTTAAATGACACTTGCAAACATAAACCAACAGGAAGCAAGGTACCCAGTTGGGTTTAGCAACAACAGGAGATGGGGATATGGAATTTCTATCATATTGTCAAGGCAGTGAACATAGTGACATAGATATCATAAGTATTTGGACTAAGTACATGCCAAAGATAAATCAACAAGCCCTTCATACTCATAATTTACATATGAAGATGCTGTTATCCAGGCTTGTAGCGCAGTGCTGCACTGCTAACCATGAAATAAGCAAAGTAGCTTTTTCTTTTGGGTTCAAAACCTCAGTAGCCTTAGTGGTGACTTGTGCAGGCTCTTGGCCAAATTCCATAGTTGAAAGGGTAGTTTGTGTCAACAGCAAATGACAGTTTTACAGGCCAAAAAAAGTGTTTTTCTATTCTCTCAATAAGTTGCAAGAACCAGGGACAAACAATAAAATACATGTGTTGCACTGTAAAGACTGTCAAGATATACTGAAAAAATTGAAAACAATTGTGAAGCAAATATCCATAGAATAATAGCAAAGTAACAATTGTTTTTGTGATAAGTTGAAAATTGTGATAACAAAGTAAGATTACAAATGTTGTATTGTAAATACTGTAGACAATATATAAAAGGGAAAAAAGGGATTATCAAAAGGATAAATAATGAAAACAACAAGAATCAATGAAATAATATTGGAAATGTTACTGTTGGGTCTTCTTTTGGATGACTTTCTTTACACAGGCAATCACATAGCCAACTTTGGCAGAATCACTGGTTAAGGGTATATCTTCCAATGCTACTGACCAACACCTCAATCATTTGAGGTTCTAAACCATTACAATCTGCTACACATATCCATCCAGCCACACAGAATGATTGTTACAAGGCACCAGAAGCCGCTGGGGTGGTAAGATAGTCCTGATTCAATGAGGAAACAACTGGGTATTCACCCGCATGAGCATGCAGAGAAGAGAGTCAAATATTAGTATAGTATAAGAAACATTTACCAAGAATTAGATATAATCTGACTTGTACTTTCCACCGGGCTAACACCAATTGTGGATTGTTCAAATTGGATGATACCATTGGATCAATACCTTGAAGATATTCTTCAATATCAGATAGATCACTTGATTTCAGTGCCTCCTTGTAAAAACTTAGCAATTTCATTCCAAAAGTGTTAAGTTCAGGTGATTTAGATCAATGAGGTATGGCTGCTGCAAAATTATGAAGTTCCATTTGTTGATGCTTTTTGGTGGAGATAAATTTCAATAATCCTTGGCTTGATTTTTGCCTTCATGATTCAGAGCCCTCCCAAACAAGTGATGAGACTTGTCATGCTGTTCTGAATCTTCTTCTTCTTGATGAGATTTGGATCTTGAATGATTGAAATTACTACTGTGATTGCTTTCCAGGTCATCTTCATCACTATTGACCCCATCCTGATCCAAATTGGTGGGGTCTGAGAAGGTGGGTACCTCTTCTTCCTCATTGATTACAGCCATCACCTGAACCTCTGGGAATCTACCTGAAGTACTATGACAAATACGCCTTGGTTTCAATCCAAGGGCATCAAGACCCACTTTCACTATTAACCCCATCTTGTGACAAAATCATTGGATTGACATTAACTTGGGGTTCCAAGCAAGCTCATGATTCACAATTAAACTTTCTTCCTCAAGCTGTTGATGAATTTTGCGTCCCATGAAGAATTTGTTGCTTCCTGAGTCGCATACAACAAACGCTGAGCAGTAGCACCGGCTCTACATTAGGGTAGTTCAAGTTTGCTGAAAATGGTGTAAAACTTTATGCACTTTGGCCTCACAGTGCTGTAAAATTTGAGTGAGTTGGAGAAAGAGTGCTGCACATGTGCTCCTTGGATGGGGCCTCCTCGGACTTTCTTTAAAAAATTGTAAGCTGCATTTTTTGGTACGCCCAGTTATGTTTTAAAGCTTTTTTAAACTTGAACTGCCCTATTTTGTGGATCTTGGAGCAGGTGACTTACAGCTGAGCATCGTGCTTTTATAATTAGACCGGCTTGGACCAGGTGCAAATTTCCACACAATTTGCTTGAGTTCGGCCAATGAAAATGGCCAAACTTTATCAAAAGCTGCGATCTGTCAGTATATTCCGAGCGCAAGGATCTCATCTCTCACACTAACGTGCACCGCATTGACGCATCGATGATGCGGTGAACTAAATAATTTCACTAACCCTACAAAGATCAGAGCTTTTGATGGCGGCAAACCCATTTCCCGCATCACATATTATCCATTTTGATTGATCATTCCGACATTTTGAACACCGTCCATTACTTTCTATCTGTCCAAGCTCTCACATCATGTTGTCACTTTCCTTTGCAGTTGTTGTCCTTGCCCTGAATTCTTTCTCCTTGACTTTGGCCCAAGAAACTAATCAAGGGCAAACAACTCAGTGCACCAGGTATTCTCGAGCCAACACTACCCAACCCAGTAAGTTGTCTTTCTATATATGATGATCAGTGATCAGTAGCATGGCTTGTACATTGCTCACTAATCGCATGTTGTGCAATCAAGGTTGTAATGAACGTTATACTTGTGCTGGTGAATGCACTGGTCCTTTCATTAGTACGTAAAGTTGAATTCTCAAGACTTTATGTACGAACAGTATAGCTTAACATCAATCTGCAAATCAGCCGCACAGAATTGTCTCTTGATCACCGATGATACCGACTTTCTGGGACGCCCCAAACCGGATACTCCAGCCAACTCTCCAGTGACTAATGTAATTTGCAACGTTGGATACGGGCGCAATACTGCTGCAGCCAGTGGTAAGCTCAATTTCCAAATCCCCAACCACAAGGACAAATCACATGATCATGAGGAGGCTGACTGTTTTCTCTTTTCTGATTTGTTCTTGAAGCATGCCTTACTGACACTGGTACTTACAGCTGCAACGGAGGTATGGTAGCAGACACTTACGCTAGTAAGCTTCTATTTTATGTGATAATAGATCAGAAAAGAGTAACGTTGACATCAATTCGATCATTTTCTGTAGCTTGTTACGAGTGCATTCCATTATAAGGCAAGAATGTAGTAGCATCTGTTGTGCTGAACTCCAAGTACCTTGGTATCAAAATGGTTTCCCGTTTTTTGTGTATCTTTTTTGTACTTTGAAGACGTCATGTCAGACATAAATTCCACTTCTTCTTCGGGTTCTGCTTCTCTGCAGTTTCTTATTTCTTTTAATCTCTTTACTCTTCTCCTTTGCTAAGACTCTATCACGTACCGTTAGTCTTTTACTGCTATACTTCTTTGAAGTTTTAGCAGCGTGTTTGGGGGGGGGCCTTTTGGGCTGTTGACTAGCTGACGTGGTAGGTTCTCCGCGAGGAGGGTGCCGGGGCGGGTGGGAGGACAGAAAAATTTTTTGTATAAGATTTTTGTATAAGAACTTTGATCTTCAGCTATGAACTTGTGATCGCGGATTTGTGAAGGATTCCGTTGGGGAAATACAAATTCCCTCTTGAATTTTTCTTTTTAGTTTTTCCCCGAGGCCCTGGTATTCGGGCCTCGGGTTTATCCTGCTCTTATCCGCGTCTCCCAAGTTCAGTGGAACTTCCGGGAAACGTCGTGCCTTTGGTCTCCCGGATCATTTATGTAGCTTTGTCGTTACTCCAAGGCCGTTGAGGAGAGCGTTGGAGTCCCTCCTAAATTCTACTTACATTTCACTCGACTTCCCCATCACAGAAGTTGAAAGTCGACGTATATTCATTGCCATGCAGCTGTGCCACAATGATCAATCGAATGTGGATTAATCTTTGATAGAGAGCCGTTGACATTTTTAGACCTATTAAATTTCGATAGGACCGTACAAAATTAGGTTACATAACGGTCTTAAGTTAGGCTAAAACTGGCGATTTGAAATCTTGGCTGAGTGAAAACCTTGAGACAGCTGTTCGGCTCATGCTGTAATGCAACCTTGGCTCTGAGTTGCTTTGTTGAACTTGGCTTTAGTGGACTTCGACCGAGTACAAAAACGACACTCCATGTCTAGCTCAACTCTAAATCCCCATCAGACCTCGAACGCTCAGGATCGGATTGTTGGTATTCCAGAGGCTTGTCACGAAGTAGCTTTCCTGGGCCCCATAGGCACTTATACTCATGAGGTAGCAAGCTATGTCCTCTGCCACTCTCACTTGGAGTGAAGTCGGATAATTTAGACGGCTCCGCAAAATCATTTTTTTAGGCGTCCCTACAGAGATTTAGTGGGCCGAAGTTCATTCTAAAGCCATACCCAGACATCAGGACAGTCATTTACTCGCTCTTGGCAAAGGATCAGGACCAGGATCGAACACTATCTGTCAACTCAACCTGGGCTTCGGTAGTTCCTATTCGAAACTCTACTGCGGGACCGGTCCTTGAGACGGAGGAAGTTCTTGCAGAGGCAGAGGTTGCTCGTCAGATTCTTCGTTTAGATGATCAAATTATACTCAAGATCGAACATTGTCTGGTGCGCCGGACGCAAGAAGCAAAAGAGGAACGATCATCTGGAGAGCAAGAATACCAGCTTGTTGCTAGTCACACACAGGTAACTCAATCGTTCTTTCAGTGACTACAATGCTAGTCCGATCCAAAATCTATCATCAGATTTGTAAAAAATGATCAATTTTACTAACCTAAGACTTTTGCATTCAGGCTCTCCAACAATGTGACCAATATCTCCGCAAACATTACCCTAATATTCGAAGACAGGAGACTTCATCAACCGCACAAGCTGCCCGTCTGGTAGCCGACGACACCACAGGCAGAACATTAGCAATTTGTTCACCTACCTGTGCATCAATTTTTGATTCACTAGAAATCCTGGATACTGAGATCCAAGATACTGGTATAGGTAGATAATCTGTTAAAATCTTCTTCTCTATTTCTAGTCTTCAGGAATTAATGATTTCAAAACAAATTCAGATAATCAAACAACGTTTATCATTTTACAACGAAGATCGTAAGATTCTTGGTTCAATGAACATGCAATTTTGCTGTATCAAATGATGTAGGGATTCAAAAAAGATGAGTGTATATCAAGATTATCCTACGTGAGTAAAAAACAAAATCAATTTTGAAATTTTTAATGGAGAAACTTATTGAATTGTTTTATTCTTTACCCCTGATCTCAGAACAGAAAATGGATGATCACAACCCTAGACTTCAAAATGCATAGATCCACGTAAACAAAATCAAACATCAGACAATTTTAGTTAAATAAATCCATAGATGTGAAATATAAAATTTAATTTTGTTACCTTCTTGACAAATATGCGCTCATCTAGATTCCATCAAAAATAGCAAAAATATTTCAATAAGCTTTTTGGAAGTTCTTAACGCAAACTATCAAAAGGACATCAGTTGAAACAAAATAGCTCAAAACTTGTGAGATTTGTCACAGCGAGCTCTCATAAGTTATTTACGAGATCAATTTCGTCTACACCTCAAAACAAATTGTATGTCTTGGCTTACTGAGAAATCAATTTAAGCCATCTCAGTTCCAAAGATAACTATGGGATTTGTATATAATGACCCATAGGCCATCAGCTCTAAAATGCCAGTCAATCATATTGTGCGTAGGTCGCCATGTGGTCACTCTGTAAAGGTAATCTTTGAAAGCAAAAATGTCATGGAAGAGTTACGCAATTGTCTCCCAGAACCATTCTGTAGTACTATGGAATTGCAGGGTTATCAGCCCATGACTTGAAAGCAAAGGGTATCCAAGTTCAATTACCCATGCTAATTCCTTGACGGGGACAATCAGCAGAGGTCATGATCTTGAAAAATCCTCATAAGGCAACTAAGTCAGCCGACCTTCCCCAAAACAATCCAAGGACCTTCGAAAGCTCAACTTAACTTTGCGGTTTGGTGAGGCTTTTGTTAAGCTAGCAGAAAGCAGGCCGATTGAAAAAATTGTGATAAACTGGTCTAGTGGAAGAGGTCAAATAACGTGCTTGGTGATACCTCATACTCATTTTATCATTATCGATAGTGATCTCTACCACAGCCCTTCTGTCCCACCTTCCAACAAGAAAATCACCCACACTAACTACTCATGAAACCCATTCACACTTAGAGTGTAAAATCTTAGGTGAGAAATTCTATCAAATCGGACTTGAATATTTCCTCAACTTGTGTTTGGTTAAGAAAGATAAAGTCTTTGAATTTAAAATGCAACTTACACCTTGAAAACTTGTTATGAAATCAATCTATTCTACAATTTAACAGAAATTATCGTCTTTCATTCAAAAACTCAAAAAGAAAACATTATATCATCCATCTATTTTTAATCTTTAGTCAAGTAAAAAACAGATAGGAATAAGACAAAAAAAGTTATCATGATGAGAGAATGAGAGAAAAAGGAGAGTCAAGAAAAGATATAGTATTGTGTATATAAAAAAAAGCTGCTTTCAGAACACCATGAAATGATTTGGAATTTCACCAAAAAAAGAGACAAAGTAATGAAAATCTATTTACGACCTTCTTCAGTATAGATTTTTTCTGTTTTTTCTTCTTTTTTTGATTTTTTGATTCTAAGCTAAAGATTCATCAACCATCTTTCTCCACTTTCTTTGTAACTCAATACATTCTAAAAACACTTTGAATTTCACATCTAATAATTTTTTCTCTTTAGAATTACTTTCAAGGTTAGGTTTGACAGTTGAACCGGGTCTAGACATCTCAACCTATTCACCAAAGAAAACCCAATCAGTTTATCACATAAAATAAACAATGTAATTTTCGTGAGTTGGTCAAACTTGCCATGATGTCCCAGAGTTTATCTTTCATTTCATAACTCATTTTCTCAGCTTTGATTTGATTATCAATCACTTGATTAGATTTGAATCTTTCATCTTGAGTTGTAACATACGCTGCCTTGCCTAACATAGCTGATCCTAGTACAACGGAAGCAGAATGTGATGCAGGTAGTTGAATGGGCACATCACAAACATTAGCTAAATTAAATGTGAAACAGAAAAAAGTCAGTTTTGGATTCTAAATCTAAGTTTTGAAAAAACAAAAGAAATTTGAAACTCGAAATATCACACCCAAAAGTTCCATCAAGATTGGATTCTTAACTAATCCACCGGACATAAAGATCGAACGAATTTGATGACCATTTTTATTCATTTCGACCATAATCTGTTTAGTCTGTAATGCGATGGCTTCACATGTGATCAAATATCTTAAAGCTAAATCATTTACAGATTTATCTAATGTTAAACCAATCAACATTCCTTTCATTGTTGGATCTGCTAATGGTGATCGATTTCCATGTAAATCAGGGTACCTGGTTCATTTTTTTCGGGATTAAGAGTGTGTAAGTTTTGGTAGTTAGATTAGGTTTATAAATTAAGAAAAAAACCCACAAATAATAATCTTTGGTAAGATACGTTAAGAATGGGGCTTTTTTCTCTTCACATAAACTTTTAAGTAAGTTATTCAAAACTACAAAATGGTTTAAACCTTGCTCTTTGGCTAAAGATTTTAAATTTTCTACTGCTGGATGAGTCTAGAAAACAAAATTTATAGCTTTTCATCAACAAAAATAAGAAAGCGAATGATAAAAGAAATAGAACCTTAGATGATGACTTACGTCTATGATAAAGTCAAGTAATTGACCTGTAGATGATTGACCACCTTCATTCATCCAATCTTAAACCCCGCAACCCATAACAAGCAGATATCAACCATGCTGATTTCTTCAAAACAAGACGCCCAACATACAGAGAAAAAACCTTACAACCAGGAAAGATAGCATGTAGATAAGGACCCCAAACACCAGGAACGAAAACCGGTTGATGAGATTGAACGATATGACAAGTAGAAGTACCAGCAATAGCACAAAGTCTAGATTCCGAATCTTTCAAATTGGATTCTTTTTCTCCTTCCATCTTTGCAGCCACAGTACCAATCCAACCTGCATAAGCATCTATCACACCTGACCCTACCGGTGTATTGGGTACTAAACCTAATTCTTCGGCTGATTCTTTACTCAAACCTTGACTAATCGGTTGACCTGCTGTTAAGATTAATCCATTTTTTCCTGGTATACCTCCTACTTGTTCAAAATCATTATCTACCTATTTAAAACCAAACACGACTTCCAGAATGAATGATTTTTTTCGGTTAAACTCTTCAACTTTGAAGAAACTTACAAATTCAGATAAACCGATTTTGTTGAAAAATTCTGAACTCCATCCTTCGCTTCCTTCAACACCAGGAGGTACATAAGAACATTTACCTTTCGAAAGAAAAAAACCAAATTGGTCAACAGGGAAACTTACGAAAGAGGACGTAAAGAAGAACTTACAAGCTAAAGAACAATTACTACGAGCCAAAGAACCAGTAGCTTTGAACGTTAAATAATCAGGTAAATCGAAAAACATCAATTCCTTAAACATTTCAGGTTTCAAATGATTCTTTAACCAAAGGATTTTAGGAATCTCCATTTCTAAGCTCATCGTACCACCCACATACTTCAATAAATTCATACCAGTTGAATTGATCAAATCGGTTTCTTTTTTCGCTCTATGATCTGCCCATAAAATGATATTTCTTGGATAAGTGGATGGTTTTGAATGAATTGAAATTGGAGTTCCTGATTTGTTGGAGACTGCTAATGAACATGTTGCATCAAATCCAATTCCTTTTACTTTTGTTTTGTCTATACCTGATTCTTTTAAACAATCTTTACAGGCTTTTGAAATTGAATTCCAAACTAAACAAATCCCAACAAACCAACCATATCAGAAACCACATTTTCGATCAGTATTTCGTCTGAAGGGTTGAGAAATTAGACTCACTCTCATCAGTGGATTGTTCGAAGATATCATGATTTGTCTCATCTCGATATGTAGTTGTAGGATAACTTGATTCAGCTAAGATTTCACCTGAAGATGAAACTAATGCAGCTCTGGCTGAACCTGTTCCTACATCTACTCCAATATAATATTCATCTAATTGATTTGACATGGTTTGTTTAATTTGGTTGAGTTGTTTGAGAATTAGTTTTAGTCTTTTGGGAAATGGTGATCGAAGTGATGACGTTTTGGGTCTGATGGCTACAGCCTACATACTGATCTATATGTATGTAGTGTACATTGTATGTAAATGTGGGGTAGTGTGATGTAACAAGTGGGGTACACCACAAAATTGATTACGTAATTCACCCCAATTAAATCAAAATATATCGGACCATTTGCACAGTCTCAATCTGTTTTGATAAAACTGAGCTCATGAGCATTTGAAACTGACTATATTTGGGGTACTCAAAGTTGCATAGTTAGATGCATATACTTTTTTTTGGCGGGGCAAAAAGAAGTATATTTGGCACCCAAAAACTATGTAGCTTTGAGTACCTTTTCCCAACTTTCTTACAGCAGGTTTCAAAAGGGTTGAAATCGAGAATTTTTTAAAATTGAGAGGTGGACCGTGCGCAACCTGTGAAAGGTGTCAGATATGCATACAAGAATCCTATACTAATCAGCATAAACTTTCACTCTTGCAAAGTTATGTGGCGCACTTGGTTGTGGGTCCCTCATGTGTGATCAAACATGCCTGGAAACTCGTATGTTTTTGAGTTCAAGCTGCACTGGCTGTCTCTTTTGACATTAAATTTTTTTTCAAGTCTTTCCTTTTTCAATTTGTTCGTTATCATGAAATAAAACAAAGAAGAAGTTTGTCTATTGTTTTTGTTTGCATGCATTTGTGACCACTCTATCAGTAGATAAAAAAGTTAAAAACTCAACAGGTTACGGGAATTGAACCCCAGAGTGCCAGCAACATTGCAGCAGTCATCACACCATCTTACCACTAGCCTACCAAAGAATGGAAGGGTAAGGGTAAAACGAGTTATCCAATGCAATGTATTAGTCAATCTGGCAGGTAAGTTTAACACCTTTCACGGGTTGCGCACGGTCCACCTCTCGATTTTGAAAAATTCTCAATTTCAACCCTTTTGAAACCTGCTGTACATACTTCACAATCATGCCTTGTGTGGGCAAACGGCAACATATATACCTCAATCTCACCCAAGCAAGTGCCCATGTCTTATATCACCTCATTTCTACCACAAATCCTCCATCTTATCTTGGCTGATATGTTTGTCTTCACATCAAAATGTTATCCATAACAACTCCAACAAAGCCTTCATTATGGCTGCGCTTTCTCTTGTTTCTGCTTTGAACAAATTTGTCAAAGGTAGCTCCAAAGTTTGGAGTTTAATCATGTCACAGCAAGCATTCCATGAACATCATTATAAGATTGTGTTGGGTATTGGTCAAGTGTTTGATTTCCTCACTCAATTGCAATATGTTGAACCAAGGATTCACTGCCAACTTGCTGCTTTCAAAGAACTAAGGTTTGGCCAAGTTTTTAATGGATGGGATCAAAATCTTCTTTGATATGTTAGTGCTACTTTCACTGCACTCCTCTCAAATATTTCAAGTGTATCATTGATGTTCCTCAATCATGGTGACCAGGCCCAAATGTCAAGACAAAATTTTGACCATTTGACAAGTCTCATCTGAGACAATCTTGTTTTTCATAGCAGCTCATCAGTCCCTCAATCCCCTGTTGAGTGGCAGTTGGTGGTCACTTTATGTTGTCAAGGTTCCAGTGGAAATGGTGGTAGTGCTTATATGATGGGTCAGATGTTTGGGTTGAATGGTACGTCACAGGTTCTGGATTTTCCAATCCTGGATTCAATACTGACTATATCTGTCTTTAGAGGGATCAGTTCACAATTTTACATACCGTTGTTGTGAAGCAATTTTGAAATTGGAACGTCAATATGTTTATTGGCCAAAGCAGGAAGAAAGAAATGTAATTAAGAAATATATGGGGGGCAGTCTTTCTTTGAAGACTGCGTAGGATTCATTGATGGAACACTAATACCTCTAGCATTTGCACCAACCAAAGATCCAGAAGATTTCTGGACTCATAAGCATATTTATGCTCTCAATACAATGTTAGTTTCAGATCATCAAGGTCAAATCATCTATTATCTACATGGATAGTGTGGTAGTGTACACAACCAATGTGTCTATTCATCATCACATGTAAGTAAATTTCCTTTTGATTTGGTTTGATTTTTTTGATTGTGATTTGGATGTTTGTATAGCTTGCACAACATTCAGAGGATTATTTCAGCAAAAATAAATACATCTTGGCTGATTTGGGGTATATGTGCTCACACCATCTTATCCCCACTTTGAAAAGTCCGAGATTGAATCTGTTGGATGCTGTGAGGAGGGATTTCAACCGGGCTCTGAGTGAGCAAAAATTTGTAAGTGAACACAGTAACAGCCAACTCAAACTGTGATTTCAATCATTGCAAAATTTACAAATCCTTATTCAAGACTTACCTTCAGCCAACTGTACAGTCAACTGGATTAAGGTATGCTGCATACTGCATAACTTCATGGTTAAATTCAGGGATGTCTTTACGGAAATGGAACCATTTCAAAAATATCAAGATGAAGATCTGGACGTTGAAAAGCCAATCTATGAGGATCAAGACCCTTCATATCAAAGACGTAATGAACTCATGAGACAATTTAGGCTTTACCAAACGCGTCATTCATAATCTTTCATGGAACCTTTAGCTTATGGAGCCTTTTTATGTAACGTTGAATGATTTGTTATCAATTTTTTATGAGTGATGAAGGATGAAAGTTTGAGAATTTAGTTTTGTTCAGTAGAAGTTTTATAGAAAGTTGTTAAATGATTGTTATTCAAATCTTTGTGTGCAATGAAAAATCACAGTTTAAAGATTTAATCTAAACTTTTCAACTAGAAATCAATTTTTATAAATTGATTGGTAATGAAAGATTACCTCTCTCTTGACTTGTGAGCCTAAAAATTGAATGTTGCTCAATTGTTTGACTTTTCAAACAAATTGGATTTGTTGACATAAAGACCCCTTTCAAATCATTCTTCATTGCTGAGCATATTTGGTGAGTCAAATAAATTTCCAAGCCTAATTACAAAATCCCTTCAAAAACTTATTAAAAAAACGGTGAACAAGATTTTTTCAAAAAACAAATTGATTTGGATATAATTGATTTTTTTAAAAATGGTTCTGGATTTACAAATTCGTTGAAAGTGTGTTTTTGTTTGAACTAAAATTTATGATTGGGAGACACAAAAGCAGAAAGAATTAAATATATTTTGAAATTTTGTTAACTTATCTTTTTGGTTGGAGAAAGAAATTGGAGAAAAAAAGGTCATTCTGATGATTGTGATTATGAAACTATATCATTGCATATTGTCAATGATCTCCTGAGCCATCCTGTGAGCTTTGTCAAGGCAAAGGCCTGTTGAGCAAAATTTGGTAATCATATTGGCTTTTTCTCTACCCAATGCCAGTTTTGACATACCTGAACCCTGACTGTGCTCAGCTAAGGCCCTGCGTTCCTGAGCTATTTAATGTTCTCATTTGAGCACTTCAAGTGCTTCTTGTTTGGCCTTCTTAGCTTTCCTCTTTTCCAAATTCTCAGGTGTCAAATTGTTATCTTCCAACAAGTGTTCTTGATTTTGCTTTGGAGAAGGCTTTCTGATATGTTGAGAATGCTCTTTGATGTTGATGTGGCTTGCTCAATCATAACTTCATTGTTGCTATTTGCAGCCTTGTAACCTTCTTTAATCTCTTCATAATCAGCAGTAGGTAAGCTGGATTGAATTGACCTGAGTACTCCTCAGGTGCCAGCTGAAGATCTTCTTTGGTTTTTGTTATGATGGGTTTGTTTTTGACTAGGGTTAGGACAAGGTAAGGTTTTGGGTTGGGTTGATTATTGAGAGCTCGGTTTGTGTTTGATAGGGTGTGAAGGCATTGGATTGCTTTGATCATTGGAATCACATATCTTATTGTCCAGAACCAAATGCGCATTGTCCAAAAATTTGAGATTGATGTTGAATGGTTGAGTCGGATCCCAACTGCTGAATTGAGTTTCAGAATCTTTGTACAAAGGGGAAGGGGGAATACTGATGACATTTGATGGTGTTGTTTGAGTGTTGGGACCAGAATCAACAACAAACAGCGGGTCATTCCTAGCTCAATTACCCATAACCGGGAGTAGGGTGTCATAGTAGGTGCACCTACTATAAAAGCATTCTTTTGTAGAATGAGAAGACAATACCGTCAGCAAAGAGATAAAGGGTGTGTAGATGATGAGAACTACCTTGCCTTTTGTTGTTGTTGCAGCCAAGATCCTAATTTCTTCCTTCTTCTCCTTGGTCCAAGTTCCATTGGTTTGGTGTTCCTTAATATCTAACTCCATACCCTCATTGATCACAGATCCCCCTACTTCACCTGTGGACTTACACTATATCTCAGCTTCTTTGAATTTGAATTCCAAAGTCTTGCTCAAATAATTAAATATAAAAAGATGATTATAAGAGCCCAAACGGAAAAAGGTCAGAATCTTTAGAACAAGATTAATACATATATAAAGAAACAAATACCTTCTGTTTCACACCATCCCCTTTTGGAGCGTCAAAACCTTTTGTGCCCATGTACAGAGCACACCTTTGTGCACATTCTTTCTTTCCTGGTAGGCCCATTTGATATCTTTCATAGTTGGTCAAGATTGTATTGGTGCTTTCCATACACATCCACTTCTCACAATTTTGAAGACCATTGATCACCCCAAGTTAAACATGAAATGAAATGAGGCGGAGTGAAACTCGACGCGGTGAACCTGGACAGACAGGATTTGTTATGAGTTTGTAAGAACTCAGAAAGAAATTGACACGGCGGAATGATCACGCCTTACCTGCGACAGAGCAGAAAAAAATGTGGTAGGGAAGAAAGAGAATCTTGAGCTTCCAGTTCCACACGGTGAGGGAGGGAACTGGAGCTCGAGAGAGACAGTGTATATAAGACACAAATTGGGAACAAAAACTACGCGCGTCACACATATCAGATCACTAGCTTGCCTACGACATTAATGAAGGGCTAGATCCATCTCACATACAAACGCACATATTAAGACTAAAAAGAAAGAGTAATATAGAACCAAAAACGCAACTGCCTCCACCACCGTTTGTCCTGTTACCTTAATCGGAAATGTTTGTGATGGACTTGATCATTTTTACCATAACAAAACAACACCATTCTACTATCAAATCTAACGTAGTCTTGCCATCCAAAATCCACTGTTTCTGCCATGAAAGTTGTTTCCGACCAGACTTGTCTTCAGCACCGGCAGACTCTGTTGTTGTGTTTGTTTTTTCCTTTTTGATTTTGCTTGTTGATGATTTTGAAAGGGGTTTAGTTGAATTTTGGATACCACAGCCACGACCCTTCTTAGGCTTATTGAATGGTTGTTACAACAAATCTGCAGCAGTTGCAGCTGTGGAAAATGTGAGAGAAGATGGCATCACAATTGCTGAAGGAAGATTTGCAGGTGTGGTTGCTTGAAGAGGTTGAGACAAGGGGAGAGCCAGAAGCAATAAACGGATGGTTGGTGTCCAGGATAAGGAAATACAAGTTGAATTTGGGTTGCGGCTGAATTGCTTAGGGGATGCAACTGGGTTTTCTTGACGTTCAAGGTGAAGATTAGTTGGAATTATGCCAATGTTTGGCAAAGGAGGCAATTGATGGGGCATGGTACTGGTGGAATCTAAGTTTGGGTAGAGGTTTTATCAGGTGAGTAGGATCCGCATTTACAGAAGGTTGAAGTGCCCTTCAAAAATATATTTGAGATCCATGTGTATATTTGTAAAAAAAATATAAACAAAAGTATATACAACTATACTCAACTTTGAGTACCCTGATTGATAATTGTTGTGGTAAAACTCACATAATTTTTACATTGCTCTGGTAAGTTTGGGGATGTATGAATTTGGAAACATGATAAAAAATGTACAACATACAGGAATCAGGGATTCTTTTACACAATTCCAGGTGCATAATTTTGACTTCAAAACACCCAATGAGAATGGCATTAAGAGTCTTCAAGTAACTCTGAGCAGGAACGACAGAACATCATCTTCCTTCTAAAACTAACATCAAGTGCATTGTGTATATGTGGATCTGAAGCTTCAGTGTACCATGATCTTAGTAGTAATTTCAAATAAGTGAGTGGAACTGGAACATTTCCAGGATAATTTGATTGGTTACAGAGGTATTGAAATGATGTTTTGGGGTCAAAGGATGATTCATTTGGCCTTCCTTTTAATGGTGGTAACTTTGATGATGTAAAAAAAATTAGATTTTCTCCAGGTTCAAAATTCAAAAGTCTCCACTTTGAAAACTCTTTCTGGAGGAATTCCCACCCACAATCAACTAGACTTTTCATTTGAAGCTCTGTTGAGTTTTTTTCATAAATTTTTCTTATCATTCCAATGAATGAAACTGTAACTCTATACTCTGCAATACTGACAGCTTTGACAATTGTTTCAACATTTGAGTCTACCTCACCTTTGGTATCTACCTCTTCAGTATGATGCATCCGTGTTTGTTCAGGTAAGTTTGAATTTAGTTTATTATCAAACTTATACTTTTGTATCAATGCCAAAATCAACTCTATGAAGAATGAATGAATTTTTTGTTGAAGTAAACCGAATAGTTACATAATTACATTTCACATTCTTGACATTTACATTTGATTTTTATATTTCATTACTAATTTACTAATATGCTTGTGTAGCGTTATATGTTTGTATGTGTTATCTGTACTCAATACAAACCTAACTCATCATGATTGTATCATTTTATATACCTGGAAGAGCACCCGGTTGGAATTCCTCTTTCTTCATCCAAGTTCTTCATATCAATTCTTGGATGAAGGTGAGTTTCAACTCGGGGGATTTGTGATAAGATTCAAGGTTCTCATTCTGAATCATATCTAATCCTGCTCTGACAGGTAAGCTACTTCATCTTTGTAACTTTCATTTCATAACTTTTGTTTTGTGTTTTTATGTTGTTTGTGTTTGAAATATCAAAAACTGATCCAAGTTCTTCATATCAATTCTTGGATGAAGGTGAGTTTCAACTCGGGGGATTTGTGATAAGATTCAAGGTTCTCATTCTGAATCATATCTAATCCTGCTCTGACAGGTGAGTTTCAACTCGGGGGATTTGTGATAAGATTCAAGGTTCTCATTCTGAATCATATCTAATCCTGCTCTGACAGTTTGACAGGTTATGAGCCCAGCGTGATCTACGTCTGCGGTAACATTCCCTCATCCTATCAGTTTCAGATTAGAACCTTAACGATCTTTTCACTTCCCCGATATTGATTATCTCAATACAAGTCAATGAACCCCACAGACGCCACAGACGCCACTTCAGAATCTAAACCAGTCGAATCTAGATCACGAATTACTCCGAGCCAACCAACTCAACCTTCAACTTCTAAAAACACAATACCATTTCCATTAATAGAATCAAAACCAAAAATGTCCTCTAGTTCAAATGATTTAAAAGATTTTTCTTTAACATCATACTCAACGGTTGTCAAGTTATCCACTGGGACCTTCAACGACTGGAAACTCCGACTGACTACTGTTCTCGGTGCCCAGAGACTATCTAAATACATTCTCAAGGATCTAACAGAACCAACCGATCCGACTGAATTAGATGAGTTTGAAACCCATTCACTGCGTGCCTTAGCTGCAATACACTCAACAATCGATGACGAGAATTTTCAAGTCATTCGAACATGTTCCTCACCCAGAGAGGCTTTCAAAGCTCTTTGTAAACATCACGATGATGCAGGAGGTCTCTCTACTGCTCATTTATTCTCTGATCTTGTTACGCTCAGAATGAATCCCGACGACAATTTGTCAGATCATATATCAAAATTTCGAAAAATACATAATGATCTTCTCAGTCATATGTCGTCTACCCCAGATATTAAGATCTCTGAACCGTTTATCGCGGTAATCTTGATTAAATCTTTACCTTCCGATTACACCCCCTTAGTTCAAAGTTTGCTAGCAAATTTTGAGACCCTCACTCTTGCGCGTCTTTACTCATTACTCAAGATTGAAGCAACTCGAAATTCGTCAAATAACCCTTCTGATACCGCTCTGTCTGCGACTCGTCCATCATCCAAATCGAGATCTAGCAAACGAACTGACCGTACGAACAACCACAACTCATCTCTGAAATGTTCACTCGGTCATCCAGGGCACACTGATGAAAATTGTCGAACCAGAAAATTCCGAGCTTTCCTTGAACATGAGAAGAATCAGAAGTCAACATCGTCCAATCATGCCATCGCTAGTACCTCGGCTCAGCTTACTCAATCAATCTCTGAAGCTGATGAGGACGTATCATATTGGGAATCAGCGTTCTCAGCCACTACTTCATCCAGTGCGCCAATCATTTGTGACACTGGAGCCACCGGTCACATGTTCTCTGACAAGTCCCTTTTCTCAGATCTAAAACACACCCGTCCCACCCGAATTGGCGTCGCTTCTCAAGACGGTGCGATCTGGTCTAAACACAAAGGAACTGTCAGTTTCGGCTCCCTAACACTCCGAAATGTCCTTTATTCCCCTCAATTGACCGGCAATCTCATTTCTATTGGCCGTCTCTGTGATGATGGTTATAATGCATCATTCAACAAAAATATAGGACTGATATCGGATGCATCAGGAAAGGAAGTCCTTCGGATGGTTCGAAACAACAACACAAATCGCTTGTGGACCCCTGACATCAATTCCAACTCCTCAACAGCGATGTTCACCTACACCGAACCGGAAAAACTCGCATCCATGTGGCATCGGCGTCTTGGACATCTTCATCCGGATGCAGTGATCGTTTTCTTGAGACGGAACAAGTTTATCTCACTTTCCAGAAAAGATTTCCTTCCATGTGACTCTTGTGCGATGGGTAAACTCAAACAATCCCCTTCCACACACTCCTTCCATCGTTCTCCGGGTATCCTTAATCTTGTACATAGTGACCTGATTGGTCCTATTAGTCCTTCAACTAAAACGGGTTTGAAATACATAGTCACATTCATCGATGATCATACTCGATTCAGCTCCGTCTATCTTCTCAAGTCCAAAGATCAGACATTTGAGGCATTCAAGCAGTACAAGGCTCTCATGGAGAACAAGTGCGGGTGCAAGATTTTAAAACTGAAATCTGACCGTGGAGGAGAATACTCATCCAATAAGTTTCTCGAATTCCTTAAGCAGGAGGGAATCGAGATTGAAAGAGGTCCTGCAAGCCGTCCCACAGCAGACTCTGTATCCGAGCGTTACAATTTGACACTCCTAAGTAAGACTCGCTCTCAATTAGTTCAATCTGGTCTCCCATTATATCTCTGGGGAGAACTGGTCAAATATTGTTGTCTTCAAATCAATTGTTCGCCGTCAGCAGCCTTACGTTTCAAATCACCCATGGAAGTTTTCGAATCTCTACTTCCTGGACACGTACATCCTTTTGACACCGATAGGCTGCGACCTTTTGGATCTCTATGCTTTGCAATGGACCGGAACCGTAAGTCCAAAGTCGCCCCGGTAGCTCGCCGTTTCATCTTCATTGGACTGGAAGAGGGTGCTAGAGCGGTTAGGCTATGGGACAAAGCAACTGGACGGGTACTCGTCACCGGGGATGTTGCATACCGAGAAGAGATATTCCCGGCTCAACATCCATCTCTATCTCCAAACGTACCAATCGAACTCATCATACCTGATTACTCTGATGAAGATCAATCAACTCCTAAAGCTCAGGAAATCTCATCGGATACTCAGTCGACTGGTCCAGCAACGCCAAACGCCCCATCTCAGGACGATTCGAAGTCTGGACAGGTATCACCTACACAAAATCAACAGCCTGAAACGTCTTCCATCCACAGCATTCACAGTGATGGATCTTCTTCAGTACCGTCGTTTCGACCTTCCAAATTGATACCTTTGTCACAATCGATGCATGCTCCGAAAGATGGACCTACTCAGTCATCCTCGGGCGCTACTAGCAAGCAATCCATCGCTTCGACTCCCGTCATCACTGATCTGAGACGCCGAGACCAAAAGTCCCCATCGCCACCATCATCTCACTCCTCGGCGTCGTCTGTCGACCAGACGTCTGATCAATCATCTGAAATTCAACCAGAGGTCACATCACCAGAACGTATCGAATCGCCTCATGACTCACCAATACCATCGAATCGTTCGTCATCACTGTCTCCTGTGCCATCTCAACAGCCGTCAAACAGGTCACCCTCTCCGCAACCGGATCCTGTTGTCCAGATACAGATCGCTCCACCAACACCTCAGGCTCGGGTGCCTACACCACCACCACCCACACCTGTGCCACCACCAAAAGCTGCTCCAAAAGTGGCAATCAAGAGCAATCCTCCCCCTGTACGACGCTCATCTCGGACCCGTCAAGCACCTGATCGTTACGGTTTTCATTCTCATTCCAATGTTGCTGCCTCCACTTCACCCATCCTTATCAATCCACATCGTACAATGATTCCAAATCACTATGGATTTACTGCCACGAATGGAACCGACCCTGATAGCCCAACTTTCTCACAAGCTATGTCGGGACCCGATAAGCAGGCGTGGATACATGCAATGCAACAAGAGTTCGATTCACTGACCGAACATGGTGTGGGTAAGCTTGTTGACCCTCCTCCGGGTGCAAACATCCTTGGTGGGATGTGGATTTTCAATAAGAAGAGAGATGAGCATAATCGTGTTGTACGTTTCAAAGCTCGCTGGGTGGTACTTGGCAATCATCAGATAAAAGGTTTAGATTACAACGACACTTATGCCTCTGTTGGTAAACTAGACTCCTTACGAATCCTACTAGCCTTGGCCACCACTAGACCAAATCGACGAGCACGACGGCGAATGAAGGTCAGACAATTCGACATAGTCACGGCATTTCTCAATGGTGACATGAAGGATCTGGTCTACGCGATTCAAGTCAAGGGTTTCGAACATCCTACTCAACGCGATCGTGTTTGGGAGCTTATCAAATCACTCTACGGTACCAAGCAAGCAGCCAGACGTTGGCAACAACACTTTGGGGCGACTGCTGCTGGGTTTGAACTACATGCGGCCAACTCAGATACGGCCGTTTACGTTTTGAAATCGACGCTGGGTCTTCTAATACTACACCTCCATGTGGACGACTCGTTAGTCTTCTGCGACAGCGACGAACTTTTCAACAAATTCAAATTGTTCATCAACTCAAAGTACCAACTCAAATGGACCGACAATCCTACTCTGTACCTCGGCATCAAGTTGGATATCTCCCAAGATGGATCGACTATCAAAATCTCACAATCTCATTATATCGAAGCTGTTTTGGAGCGATTCACTATGGTCAACTGCAAGCCAGCCAAGTCGCCATTACCTCAAAAACTGAATTTAGTTCCTGGAACCGTTGATGAGATCGAAGAAGCGAAGAACATCCCTTACCAAGAAATCGTTGGTTGTCTTCAGTGGATCGCAACTTGTACACGACCAGACATCTCTTACGCCGTATCACAATTATCAAAGTACAACTCTGCGTGGACGATTACTCAATGGACAGCCGCAAAGCATGTTCTTCGATACTTACGAGGCACTCAAAATCTCTCAATCACTTACTCTGGGGGTATTGAAGAACCTCAAGCGTACTCAGACTCAGATTTTTCCCAATGTTCCTTAACTCGAAAGTCAGTCACTGGATACGTTGTTACAGTAGCGAACGGAGCTGTCAGCTGGAAATCACAACGCCAACCGGTTGTAGCTCTATCAACTTCTGAGGCCGAATACCTTGCAGCAACCGAATGTGCAAAACACATGTCGTGGGTTCGTTCATTCTATTTTGACATCATGCATCAGCTGGAGAAGCCCACACCTTTTTACATTGACAATACCTCTGCTATATTCACGGCGACTGGGGATGGTATCAAGTCAAGATCTAAACACATCGATAGAAGATTTCATTATATTCGAGAACTCATTGAATCAAATCATTTAATTATTCATCATGTACCGACTGAAGATATGTTAGCTGATCATCTGACCAAGCCATTAGGGCCACTAGCACTCAATCATGCCTTAAAGCTCAACCATATGTTATAGAAATATAGCTGAAATACGGGGGATGTTGAAGTAAACCGAATAGTTACATAATTACATTTCACATTCTTGACATTTACATTTGATTTTTATATTTCATTACTAATTTACTAATATGCTTGTGTAGCGTTATATGTTTGTATGTGTTATCTGTACTCAATACAAACCTAACTCATCATGATTGTATCATTTTATATACCTGGAAGAGCACCCGGTTGGAATTCCTCTTTCTTCATCCAAGTTCTTCATATCAATTCTTGGATGAAGGTGAGTTTCAACTCGGGGGATTTGTGATAAGATTCAAGGTTCTCATTCTGAATCATATCTAATCCTGCTCTGACAGGTAAGCTACTTCATCTTTGTAACTTTCATTTCATAACTTTTGTTTTGTGTTTTTATGTTGTTTGTGTTTGAAATATCAAAAACTGATCCAAGTTCTTCATATCAATTCTTGGATGAAGGTGAGTTTCAACTCGGGGGATTTGTGATAAGATTCAAGGTTCTCATTCTGAATCATATCTAATCCTGCTCTGACAGGTGAGTTTCAACTCGGGGGATTTGTGATAAGATTCAAGGTTCTCATTCTGAATCATATCTAATCCTGCTCTGACAGTTTGACATTTTTTGACACAAATTGATACCCACAGGTGAAAGAAATTGGGCAGACTGAGATATTAACCTGCATTCAGCAACTCGTCTACTCAAGGATTTTGATCCCAATGTAGATTTTTTGGGGCCGCTAAACGAGTTGATTGCTTCATATTCAAGGTTCCCTACTCTTGCTCTTGAATAGAATCCCCCATGAATGAACATTTGATCTTTGTTGTAGAGACTCTGGACTTTGTTGTACAACTTCCCTACAGTGTCAATGTCTATCTTCAATGTCTTTGAGCCTTTGTTGTATTGTAGTATGATTGATGTCAAAATCTGTGATTTGATTTTTGTCAAATCATTTAATTTGACAAAATACCTAAAGAGATGCAGGGGGTCTAGCAAATGACCCTCTTCAACCACCCTACTGCACACTTGAACCTTCATATCCTTGACCTGCATGTGCCTCCATTGATCAAAGATAGCTTGAATGATTTCCCATGCATGTTCCAAGATTTTTTCCAGTTTAGCACAATTAACCCCAATTGGGGGGAAATGTATTGAGATAATGCCAAAAATGCCCATTGTCACCCACCACTGTGCACATTCAATTGCTTGGTTTACAGACTTTTGCATGCCTTCCTTATGGCCTGATATCTTCATCATATCTTCCCTGAGAATCCGGAACCAAATGTGTATCTTGTAAGCAAAATTGGGTGAATTTGCCACATAAAACTCACCCATCTCCTTGAGCATTCTGAATGTTTTCTGGGCAGGTTCTCTAATGTAATCTTCCCTTTCAGATTTTTTTTTCTTAACTGGTACAATGATGTCTTTTGAACATTGTCTAAGTTTATCTAATCTTAACCCAACCTTTTGTTGTGTTCTAGTTTCTTTAGAGTTAACAAAACTACTTTTCACTGACTTTGGCATCAATACAACACTTTTTCCAATGCATTCATCTGTCACTCCTTTTGATTGATTCCGTTTTTTCTTCTTGGATTGTCTCTTTCTTTGAAAGGGTTTTTTCAGAGTTCTATTTGGTTTGCTATTACCAACTTCTGATGGATCACTTTCTGTAAAATTATCTGGACACTCATCTTCAACATACAACCTCTTTCTGCCTTTTGAAGATCTTGTATGGCCTGAGACTGGCTCAAATTGGGAAGGTACACCAGAAGGATTATCAATGGCTCCCACATTGTCAGTTTGAATTGCCCCATGTGTACTTGGGCTTTCATGTCTTTCACTTGTATCAGTATCACCAAATGGTGTTCTGCTGATAAATGGTAGTCCATCTAGTGAATCATGTTGAAGCATATCCCGAGTTGGTGAAGGAACCCTTGGTGATTCTTGGTCTAAAACATCACATTCTATGCTACCAAAGGGGATGTTTGAAAATAGATGATTTAGATGAAGATCCAAAGATTTTTTCCACCCCACTAGATCCCTTGTATCATTTTCATCACTTGCAAGTGAGGATTCAGAATTGTGCATGTGGTGAAGAACTGTCTTCAAGTTTTGATCTTTCTCTGGCTCCAATATTGATGATCCACCTTGAGATTCCATCATTCCATATTGACTTGTTTGACCAAATGATAAGTCTTTATCTAGCATCAATCCATGCGGATTATGGACTTCATGAAGGTTTTGATTAGTGTGAAGACTTTGGTGGATCATAGAATCAGGTTTGTAATGAGATGATATCATATCTTTACCACATGGAAAAGTGGTTTCATGTACTGGTAAGCTTTGATCAATCCATTGTCTACTCTTTGGCCCTGATATTCGTGGTCCACCGTGAGATGCCATCATTCCATATTGAAATTTTTGACCAAATAACAAGTCTTCATCTAGCACCAATCCATGCACATTATGGAATTTGTGAAGGTTTTGGCAATTGTTAAGACTTTGGTGTATTATAGAATCAGAGTTGTGATTAGATGACATCAAATATTTGCCACATGGGAAAGTGGTCTTATGTACTGGGAAGCCTTCATCAATCCATTGTCTACTCCTTGGCCCTAATATTGGGGGTCCACCTTGAGATGCCATCATTCCATATTGACTGGTTTGACCAAATGATGAGTCTTTATTCAGCCACCATCCATGCTGATTATAGAATTCATGAAGGTCTTGGTGATCTTGTGGATGCTTGTGGATCAGAGAATCAGAGTTGCAATTAGATAAGATTGAACTTTGATCATATGGAATAGTGGTCTCATGTACTGGCAGCCTTTGATTGATCCATTGTCTGTCACCTCTTTGAAAGTTACGCCAAGTCTCTGGTACCATTGAGGAATTGGTTTGCTCTTCCAGGTGAGGGGTGTTCCCTTGATCTATAGTTGACTCATGTGAGTTCCAATCATCAGCATACCAATTTGTGTTATATGCAGATATATCAAGATCATGACTTTTCATGTGATGAGTTTCTGCGTATAGATTCCCCTCTATGTAGCTGGCTACCTTTGGCGGGGTTGGTGTTGTTTCAATAGACCAGCTGAGTGATATGAAACTGATGAAGGTCATCATCCTCCATGATTGAGCTTGTAGTGTTGAGGTTTTTGAATTTTTACAAGACATTGGTGTGATGATGATCAAGTGAGAAGTAAGGTGAATTGAAGATGTTTTTTATCATTTGAATTAAAGACAATCTCCTAAGTGAAGAGAAATGAGTTGTGAAGTTAGATTTTGTGAGTGTTTCAAAAGATGTACTGAGAAATGATGTGATAGTGAGGATTCTCTTTTGGCATGAAAACAGAGTTATCATCAACCATGACACAGATGATCTATGTACCTCTCAGGTACATCATTCAAAATTTCAAACATGGATCTTCACCATGCACTTGTGTTCATATTGTTATCAAATCCCCACACACCTTTAAGATGATGTCTGCAGATCCCATGTACTCCATTCAATTTCATTCTCTGCAAACATGAATATCCACTATGCATCTGTGGTCAGATGCTTATTGAGAGACTTGTAATTAGATGTACTAGATGATCAAAACAAAGTTCATGACAAAGTTTTCTTTCTGATGAAGTAAGAATGATTGATTGGATGATTATAAAAAAGACTGTTTATTGCAGAGAACCAGTCAAAAACTTCAAATAGCTTCTGAACCAATCACACATATTTATATATTTATATATATATAGGGAGAAAGGATCAGGGGATATGTGGACCCACCCTGGGATCCACAGAAAGTTTCACACAGTATGAGCAAATTTTATGCTTATCTAAAAGGGAGTGTTTTACCAATGTGGAAATCAAAATCTAGGTGGCAGTGGTCTCTTTCTCTTAAAACTTTATTATATTGAAATATATGATTTAAATAATTTAACCACGTTCAAGAACTTGTCAGTTGTGAAAGAATTTTATATTAAGTAAATTCAATTGTTTAACTTGGGTGAAAAATTAATCTCAATCATTGGATATTCAAGAACTAAAATGATAGTCATGATGCGGTCAAGATGATAGTGTGAGAAGGCTAAGGGAAGTGTGTTGAATTCGAGGTCGAAGAATGATCACTTCATTCTTAACAAGTTGTACTGTGTGATAATGTGTTGGATTTCATTTCTTTTACATTTCAGTGTTTGATTGTTTGTATATAAATCAGATCATACCTTCCTCATGAATCTTTTTCCCTTATCGTGGAAAAAGATTCTAAAGGTAAGGCGTTTGTTTTTCTTCATGATTAGTACTATATATATACATATATATATTTATACTTATATATTTACGCTTTGGTTTCATATATTATTCTTTACATTTACTTCTTTATTTCTTTACTAGTTTTTAATCTTCTTCTTCAGGTCTGTTGAGTGTTGTGCTCTTTCTTTATTTTTGTCTGGTCAGCTGTGTCTCGTCAACACAAAAGCTGAACCATATTTGTTCACCTTTATAAAGGTCTGTTGAGCGTTGTGCTCTTTCTTTATTCTTGTCTGGTCAGCTGTGTCTTGTCAACACAAAAGCTGAACCATATTTGTTCACCTTTATAAAGGTCATCCTGTCTGTCATCAAAATCTTACATATTATACTTTATTTTTATATATAAACCCAAGGCAAAGACACAATTGCATATTCAATACAAGCGCATAATCACAATCAAATCATTCAATATTTTATATCCGATAAGCTGAAAGCCATAAATCAATAATTATCTCAAATTAGACTTGAGTAAAACAGCATAAATAAATTGAATTATCAGTATTATTTATTCCTTTACAATTCATTAGTCCACTACATACAACAATATTTGTACAAATCAATACATTACATATATAATCAACAATGGAAATGTGATACATACAGTTAGAATCAATGAGAAGAGTCAAAAAACATCAAATAATCATGGAAGATAACATATTGAGAAGTGATTACTAGTTATTTGCATAAACAAAAATGATGGAGGTTTAAAGCTTAGATTGAAAAAATAACACAAATAATGTCATCAAAGTTAATATCAGTTTGTTTCAATTGAAGAGACAAAGAAAAAATACAAAAATTACATACCTAAATTGAAGGCTAAGATTGAAATGATCAAGTGATTAGACAGTTGATTTAATGAAGATTGAAATGCAAAATGTAGATTGAGATGATTTAGAATGAATACCAGGCCAAGATGCAAAATTACAGATGACGATTGATGATTGATTGATGATTGATGGAAGCCAAGAATATCAAGAAATTTATGGTAGAAAGCAGAAATCAAGAATGAATTAGTTCAATTGATCTAGGGTGAGATACTGAGGACAGGAAAATTGAGAAGACAAACTTACATACATAAAATTACGTAGATAAGATACAAATAGATCAATGTAAAACAATAAAGTAAACAGAGAAAACAATACATACCTAAATTGATGATTGAACTCAAAATTAAAATCAAGGAAGACAAGAGCTAACCAAGACAGCCAAGATGGCAGTGCGCAGAAAAGTGAATTTATGTTGTCAGTTGACTCAAAAAGAACAATAGAAGAGGTAGAAAGATCTTACGCATGAAGAGGGTTAAAAATCAAATTTTAAGATTGAAAGAGTGTTCAACATTAATTTAAGAAGGGGTGGGATCAAAATTGACATTGATAAATTGCTTGGAACAAAGAGATAGTGGGAGAAAAAAATAGAAATCACCTACATATATTAAAAAAAACCACAGCAGAAGCAGAGAATGATGCCAAGTGCAATCAGAGTTGCTTGGTGTGAGAAAAGGGTGGTTGTGGCAACAGTGCATGGGATTGGCAGTGATGGGGTGGATTGTAGGGGATAATAGGACAGGTCTTGAGAGAATTTTTCTTCTTTTCCTTCATCAGGGGATTTTTCTCTATGCTTTCATCTATATTTTGAATTGTGGAGATTGTGTTTGATATCTAAAAGTGTGTGTGTTTTTCTTTTCTTTTTTTCTTTGAGTGCTGAAGTGTGTTCTTATGTTATCAAAGTGTTCAAGTGTTAGTGTCTGAGTTTGTCATATCAATTGTTTTGAATCAATCATTGGTCTTGTTATTGTGCCAAGGTGCAAACTCATCATTATCAAGTGTGATTTTCAAATTGTTGCTGTGTTCTTTATTTTACTGGGCTCAATTGTCAAGACTTAAGATTGTTAGAATTGTCTCACTCTATTTCTGAACTTGATATTCAAGGTTGAGGGCAGCTCAAAAGCATTCAGGTTTCATTCACGTCTTTGGTGATGATTCATCCCCTCTCCGGCTCAGCCTGCGCTCCACAGCATAGGAGCTCTACACTGGGTTTCTTGAAAACTTGCTGATCACACTTCCTTCTTTGAACCTTTCTAAATTTATTGATTTTTGTTGAAGTGTGCAATCAACCAAAGCAGATATGTCATATTGAGAAATATGTAGCAATCATGAAATAAGAAAGGAGAAATATCTAACAATAAACCATTGAGAAACTGTTGACAAAGATTTTACTACCTCAATGAATTCATTAATCCTGATACTCATAATGAATCAAATGAATTCAATAGTACTTCTCTTCCCTTACCTTTGGAAAGAGAAGTACATATATTTCTGATTTTCATTTATGCTTTATACTTAAATCAATGTTGTTGATCAATTATTGATATGTTTCTCACAATTATAGACCTTTACTCTTATTAGCTCAAAGATCAGTTATCAAAGTTGATAACTTATACTAAAAAATACATCTGTACCTTTCAGGTCAGAACTTTTCTTATCAGAAGTTGTATAGGGAGTTGGTTCTTGCTGTGCTATTGTCCACACTCTTAGGTCAGAACTTTTCTTATCAGAAGTTGTATAGGGAGTTGGTTCTCACTGTGATATTTTGTGCACTCTTAGTTCTCTGACATCTCAATATCCTTCATCCTTGATTCCCAAACATTCAAAATATTCTTAATTTTCAACATTTACACAATCATTTGATCACAAGAACCCACCTAAAAAAGATTGTTCTTTCAATTCAAAAAAATAACAAAACCATTCAAAGATTCTCACATTGTTTGGGTCCATGCAGACTCTGAATACTCAAAAGTAGGTATATACACTCCCCTATACTTTAGTCATTTTCATCCAAAAGTCAAGTTGCAAAAAAAATGTCACAATCAAAAAAATGCTGTCATATATAATTTGATATTTAAAACATCCCAAAGTTACAAATTAAAAAACAACAAACAATCTTTTTAAAGATTGTGATCAAAAAGTGAAAAATAAACATTGATGATAGCAAGAATACCAATCTAGCCTAATCTGAATCTTCAAAGAAAACAAAGTTTTTTGAGTGGTTCCTATCTTTGTAAGACCTGAATTGAATAGTTTTATACCAAAACTTGGAAGTTCATTTAAAATCTATCTATGTACCAGTGGGTATCTGCACAGAGCCGTGTTTCTCTGTTTTTTTGTTTTTGTAGGTACAGTGGCAAAACCCAAGACTGTGTAACAATCTGCCCTGCAAAGGTCTGATGGTCCAAAAGTTTGAAGATTTTTGGGTTTTTTTAGACTATTTTTTCTAGTCAAGTTTGAATTTTTCTATCAATCTCACTCCACGTAGTACCACCCTTCAAACATCCCCAATATCCTTCTTAGTTATATATACCCACTTCATCTTGATATCAAAATGGTTGTCTCAGCTGTAAAGAGGGCTCCAAGAGCACAACAACAATGTGAGGCAAATCAACCTCATCTGGTAACTTTGGTGGCCAAGAATTCCCAGAAAGAGCAAAGAGCCCAAAAGGCAAATGAATGGCATCAGAAGAATCTACCTTTCAACTCTGAACCAATTGAAATTAGTGATTGTGACTCTCAAAAAGGCCCCTTGCATAATGGTGATGAAGCTGGGCCTTTTGTTGATCCCAACAAACCCACAAGATTACATGATCCTGTAGACGTGGAAGCCACTAATTTACTTGATTCAGTTGAGGAGGACACTATCAATATACTTAATCAAGGTGAAGAGAATGTGCTTGGAGTGCTTTGTTTGATTGATGACAACATGGCCAATGATGAAGATAAAGCTGAATATGAAGAAGAAATGTCAAAAGATTCCCTCTGGCCAGTCTTTCATAAGAATGCACAAAGTGAAGCTCTGAAAGTCCAGCACTTGAAACAAAAGAACTTAAATGGCAACACTGTTGGGTATTAAAAACTACAGACTGATAAAAACAGCAAAAAGCTCAAACCTTCCCAAATCCCCAAGCAAACTGCTCACTCATGATGTGTCAAACAAAAGAAAGAAGCTGGATCCAACAATATACAATTCTATCTTTTTCAACATGCCTCAAAGGATTCATCACCTCAACCTGATCCCAAAAATCAACTCAATATCACCACAGCACAGCCACCTCAAATATCTGATGAAGAAGAGGATTCTGTGCTCAAAAGCCAATCTGGTACAGAAGCCAACAACAAACATCAATTCTGGATTCAGAAAATCATTGATGATTATTGTGCAGCTGCGTCAAAGAATGATAGGGTGTTACATTCAAAACAAAAGTCTCAAATGGCTTCTATTGAGAAATAGTGGAAAGAACTTGACAAAGCCCTTGATCAGTCAGCCATTTATTATAAAGAGGTGCAAATAAAAGACCCCACCTTTCAGTTTCCAACAGCTGAGTTGGGTAAGATCTGCAAATTCAACACACACCATAGAGAGCTGGAAATTTTGGTTTCAAAGCCCCCTGCAGTTGTAGGTTCACTAATGACTTCTGAGTCATTAATCAGACAAGGAGTCAAATACACTCATCTCTCATCAACGTTGCCACTCACAGGATTAGGTTGATCTTGGTACATTTGATCTCAAGCAGACAACATCCTTAAATTGAGAAAATCTTTAGAATCAGACCAAGGTAAAAACTCAAGTCTCCATAATTTGATGGCCACAAACGGCCTGATGTTGTTGCCTATTGGAAGGAGTTCTTGAAAACGGTTTCCAAGATTCAAAAACATTTGGTCATGTTTGAAGGCAAAAATCTTGAGACTACAGTTCAACCGGATCCTGCAAATTTCAAAGATGCTGATGATGATTGGATGAAAGTATTTGTTTATCATGACAACTCAACTGTTCATGCAAATGACCAACCATGGCCTTCATGGCTCTTACCAATGACAAATAAGTTCTGACTCAAAAGCAATGGCCAATTGATCCACATATCCAACTTTATCCTTGGACAACTGGTTGCCTTATTCTTACTTCTGAACAACAATTTCAACATCAAGTTTCTGCTCACAATGCTGCCACAGTGATCTACCCAAGCAGCCAAGTTGATGATGATCAAGGGTGGGACATTGAACAACTCATAAATCAAGTCCAAACTCAAACAACTCCAATCTTCAACACATTACACCCCAATTCACAAGCGGTCTTTGTTTTTGACTGCTCCTCAGCACATGAAGCCTTTGGTCCAAATGCTCTTCACTTGAGCAACATGAGTCTAGCACCTGGTGTCAAGCAGAAGCATTTGAGAAACACTTACATACCGACTGATGAAATATACATACCTCAAGATCTTCAAGACCTCCCCCAAAGTATGGTGTTCCCTTCTGATTGTCCAAATCCAGATCTGGCTGGCAAACCAAAGGGTGTTCAAGTAGTTCTAATTTGATGGTAAGACTCTTCTAAAGTGTCCAAAATGAAAGCAATCTGGACTGGCTCAAGATGAAAAGATGCAAGTAGAGAGATTGATGAAGGAAGCTGAAGAAGTTTATGCATATTTAGTAAGGATACATTACATATTTAAATCAGTATTTCCTGATATCATCTGTGAATCAGATCATCAAGACATCAAGGACACAATGAAGTCTTGTGTGAAGGATCATTCACATCCAATTATTCAAACAAAAACCATTTTCAATTGAACAAATCACATTGGCAGTACTTGAACCATCAAATTCCTTCAACATCTTATTTTTAGCAATGTTAAGTATTGGTTTTGGAGAATTGTACCATTTGGAAGGATTCACAATTCTGGATGCTGAAAGCTTGTTTGATAGTAGAAAAATGATCTTAGAGTCATCTGTTTGCTTCTCAAAGGGTGTGAAATTTGTCTAATATCATCTCCTTCATTCAAAATACAACTCTGAATTTATTCAGGTCCAAGTAGTCATTCAAAGTTTTGAGAATCTTTCTGGATGTCCTATTCATCTTTTCAAAAAATGACTTATGTTATCAAAGAGTTAAGGATTTGATAACTTCATATGAATTATTCCTGACCTCTCATGGTATTTCAACATCTCAAAGCTGATTTTTAACAAGATTTCACAAGTCTTTCAACAAGTCTTTTTTCTAGTCATTCTTTACAATCTGGTGGTGCAATGGCATTAGCGCAAACAGGATCAAGCATAGATTTCATCAAATGTGCTGGCTTTTGGTCATCAGAAGCCTTCTTGATTTACATGAGGGGTCATGTTCCCTTAGGGTTACCTGAAGATCACAATCACATAATTGGGCACATCTCTCATGTTGGTTGAAGGGTCTCATTTCAATTGTGACTTCCTGGTTTTGGTCAATGGTTGGTTTAGTCCTATTTTATATTTTTCCACCCCTCAATGTTAAATCTTTACCTAGCTGGCAGTTTTTTCATCACTATTTCTTCAATGGTCTTCTCTACCTCTTGTTGGTTTGAAGCTCCTAATCATCTTATGCTTCTCTTATTTTTACTGACAAGTGTTTTAATTCTTTTTTTTCCCTCTCCTACTTCACCACCCTCTTTTACACTGGTAGGTGGGTCAGAGAGGGTTTTCTCACTTTTCTTAATCAAGTGATTGATTACCCAGGTTACTAAGCCGGAATTTCACCCAAACACTTAATGACCTACTTTCCATTTATTTTTAAGTATTTTCAAGTTTTTATTTTATACACATTTCAAATAAATCAATCTCAATCACGAAAAAAAGAAAATCTAACCAATAAAAATAAAGAATCACAAAAAAAGAATGAATCACAAAAAAGAAAGAAAAGAAAACCAAAAAAGAAAAACTTAAAAACTTTTCAATTTTCTTCTTGTTTTTTTTTCTTTCTTCTTCTTCTTCTTCTTCTTCTTCAAAAAGAATGAATCAAATTCAAATTCAATAAAAAAAAGATTTTTTTTTTCGAAAAACCAAAAAAAAAAAGATTAAATGAGCAACAAGTGAAAACCAAAAAAAGAAAGTAAGGAAGTAAGGAAGGAAATCAAATATATTGATATCAAATTCAAAACAATCAAAAAAAAACCCATCAAGAAAACAAAAAAAAAGGAAGAGATCAAGGTATAATGAAGATTGAATGAGAATCCAAAAGAAAATTGAATAGAAATAAACGTATATATATAGAATCAAAAAAATAGAAATAAGATAGATATATATATATACTTCTTAAAATGATCAATAATCAAAAAAAGTAAATCCCCCGCACACTAAACTTCTTCAATCAACTGATCCATCCCTTCCAATTTCCTTTCCCTTTCACCAAGTACTCTAACTCTATACAAACAAGTAAATTCGGAATTTCCATAATTCGATAAAACCTTTAAGACGATCAAACCCGTTTCAAATTGATGATCGATCTCATCTTCATTTCCATTCAATCGAAACCGTTGAATCGATCTTTTCAAATTCGACTTTGAAATCTCAAACGTTCCGTTTCCTAAACTCTTCCATCCTTTACTTACCTCATCATATCCTAACACTTCAAATTCTCGAATCGCCGAATCTAATTCATAAGCTAAACTAAACTCTACATGTTCAATCACAATCTCCTTCACCACAATCTTTCGAGCTAAGGCGATCCCAATCTGTCCTACATTTCCTGACATCGGCCAACATTTTCCAATCGATGTTTCAGGTTCTAAAACAGTCGAAGGAGGTCTAGCGATCACTAAATTCCCTCTGCCTATCAAACTAGATAAAGTTGAACGAATGATCCCTTTGGGTTTGATTTCAAATGTATTGGAAGTTAAATCAGGTATGATTCTTGCTCCTCCAGATAAGAGTGCATAATCCGGTTGATGAATCCCTCGATCACTCAAGGAGAATTTGTTGATCGAATCCGAAATCATTCGATCAATCTCTTCTGCTAATCCTTCTTGATCATCAATCGATTTCAATTTCTTTCCACTTTTACTTCCTCCTCCTACTTGTGCTTGAAGTTGTTGTAAAGTTCCAATTTCTTTCGAAATCCAACTTCTTAATTTCTCATCTCTTTCCATCAAACTTCTTTCAACCTTTTCTCTACTGATATAAAGACTTTCTAGATAATTAGTCAATCTAGAATCTAATTTCCATTGACCAGTGATCGGATCCATAACGATTCCATTGATCGATGAATCTTCAGACGATTTTGAATTCTCATTAACAGTTTCTTTAATCTTCTCTTCAATTCCTAAAATCTCTTTATTCAATCCAGCTAATGATTTCTCTAATCTTCCAACCGAATTCGCTCCAAATCCAATCTCTCGACGGATTTCATTCAAATTCGAATCTAATTTCATCAATTTACCTTCTGAACTTTCTTTAGTGGCTTCAATTAATCGAATTTGATCTTCCATAGATAATTCAATCGATCCAATCCTTTGAAACATTTCAATTCGAGTTTCAGAAATCGTTTCACTTAATGATCTAGTGATCGAGTCACTTCCAATCGAGATCTTAGATAATTCACTTTCTAAATTGGTTAATCGGTTCACTAATTCTTCAAAGTTTTCAATTGGCGTCTCAGGTTTGATAAACACATTGGGTGAAGCTCGTTTTCGAAAAAAGATTGACATAGGTAAATCTCCCACTCGAATGGAATCTGTTTTTAAAAAAAATCAAATCAATCAGATTAGGATCTCTTGTAAAACACACACACACGCAAGAAGTTGATCAAAAGATTTGAAATGAGAAACTTAACTGATGATTAAAGCTAAAAAGAAAATCAAGATCGCCAATTTCCAATAAAATGAACTAGAGTATTTAGAAATCTTTGAAATCTGACGTAACAACTTAGCACCCAGCGAAGTTCCGAATCCAACTGGGTTATGATTCTGTTTGATAGTAGATGAAGGATGGGATTGAGGTGAAGAGATTCGAGTTTCATCTAATTCTTCAATCGGTGTGATTAAATTATTGGAAGGTTTGATATGTAGTTTTCTAGGTTTAGGTTGAGATTGAAGTTTAGAAGTAGCAATCACTTGTTCGATTTCAATTAAACCTGAATCTGAACGTTGATAAGAATCAGATTGATGTGAACTACTTAAACTTCGTCGGTTCAAATTAGATGTTTGATTTGAGTTTTCTAAAGATAAAGACGGATCTAATTCATGTGAATTCTCCTCTTCTTCTTCTTCATTTCGACGATGAGCTCTTTCTTCTTCTTCCAAAGCCTTCACAATCCTTTCTTCTTCTTCATACTCATAACTCTCAGCTCCAGGTCCAAGGGTAAATCGACTATCATCAGTCGTACCCATCGTATGATCTTCTTCGATTGGCATTCGAGAGCTTTCTGGACTATCGGGATGTTCAAGGTAAAAGGTCGCGGTAGGTTTAGATAAGGAAGTAGAGGTTTGATCATCGGTTCTATTCCCATCTGATGTACCTCTATTACTATCGGTTCGTCTTCTAGTCGATCGGTTTAATGAGTTTGTACCTGTATTACTCTCTGTTTCGGATCCTCTGTTACTTGTACCATTACGTGATTTCGGATTAGGTGCTTTTCTTTTACGCGCTGGTTTACTATTTGAATCTAAGGGAAATCAAGATACATCAAGTTGAATGTGATGTTTTTCTGATTGAAAAAGTGGGGTGGGTGACTTACTATCAAATGGAGTAGGAACTTTGATCACACGACGACCACGAGTCAAAGCGATTCCTTCCCCACCTTCTTCTTCACTATCAGTTTCACTATCATGTTGATTGGTAGTCCTTCTACGTCTTTTGTTAGTTTGTTTGGTTGCAGAAGTTTGATGACCGGAAGCTACTGCTGCTGCTGCTGCTGCTTCTGCTGCAAGTTTCTTTTCACGTCGATCACGTTTATCTGCGATTCCTTCACCCGCTTCACTATCACTTGTAGCACTATCACCTGGTTTGTATTTATAACTTGGATCAAATGATTTACGACTCTTTCTGCGTTTCTTGATGTTTTGTTGATTCGCACTTGAAGGAGAGACTGGTGGAGGTGATGGATCTTGAGGTCTTTGGGATTGAGTTTGATTTAATGAGAGAGCCTCATTAGCTCTTGCAGCCCAACGAGCTCTTTCGAATGCAGAGGCAATCATGACAGAGGTAGTGTTAGATGAATTGGTTGAGATGGGTTGAGGTGTACGATTTTCAAGGATGGGATCGGTGTGAGTTGAGACCGATTGACGATGGGTGTGACGACGATGGTTTGAAGATTGATCTGGTGATTCTGTAAGAGTGGGTGCTGCTCCATAAGCGTAACTTGGGATAGTCGAATGAGCCAGATTTGAAGGACGAGGTAAGCGTGGGTTGAGTTTGTTTGTTTGTTTAAGGATGAGAGATGCAGAGGGTAAAGCTGGTTGTGGTTGTGATGGTTGTGATGGTTGTGATGGTTGTTTTGGTTGATTAGATGATGGTTGGATTGATTGAGGTGGTGAAGAAGGTGTTGGTAATAAGTCGGATGAGTTTGGATTTGAATTTGAATTTGGATGTGACATGGGTTGGTTTTGATTTGATGGGTTTTGATGAATTGTAGTATTTTTGAATTTGGAATGTTGATTGATTAGCAATTGATTGGTGAATGATTTGAATGATTGACGACGTGATTTGATCGGTGTCTCGTTTGTGAACATTAATGATTCGATCTACTTACTCTCTAAAGTATTCTTTGATTTCCTATTTCTGACTCTTTTCTCTTTTCGTGTGAATTGCTTTTTAAAGGTTTCGCTTTTGTGTGATAGTGATTGGGTGAGAGTGATTGAGTGAGTGTGAAGGTTGACTACTATTTGAAATTGAAATTCAAACTTCACTTTAAATTCTCTTACTCTATGCGTCTTCTTCCCAAAATCGAGGTGGATTAAGAACTTTCTTTTAAAAACTTCAATTGTATTTTTTCGTTTTCTACTTTACCTTTTTCGAGATTGATTTTTAGAATTTTAGTGAATTTAAGGAAATTTTGAATTTTGGGTAAATTCAATTCTTTTTGAAGAAGTCCAACTGCGGAAAATTGAAACTGGTCTCCCTTTAAAGAAACCTTCCGATAAAGGTATTCATCAGATCAATCACGTAAGTACCTAAACACTTATGTACATAAGTACTACCTCAGTTTCAATTCACCATTCAAATTACACATACACATCAAACTTGAACAAAGTCCCATTGAAATACACCCACCATCAAACACCAACTTCAATCACATCCCAATACATACACATCAGTCTCATCATAATATATACAAGGAACCAGGACTTTGATCAAAATGCTTAATGTCTTCCTCTCAGAATGTCACCATGAGTCAAAAGCCCTTTTCCGAGGACATCGACCCAGCCGCACAGAGATGACTTTTTTAAAATAAGAAGTTCTAATGGGATTTGAATCATAAAGGGTTTTGAATCCAATCCAAACGATCAAATCATCATCACAAACCCAATTTAAATACATACTACAACATTCTAAAACACACACACGCACACCTCCATCACTTCATCATTCTTTTTGAAATTCAAATCCACAAACACACACACCCGCATACCACTCTATCCTACAAAACACCAAGCAGAAAAGAAACCTTTAGATGACTTTACCTTTTCTTTTTTGCCTTCACTCCCTTTACCTTTCTACTTTTCCATTTAATGATCTCTCAGGTCTACCAATCACTTTCAATTGTCCACTTCTCGAAACAATCACCAATTTATCCCTCATAAACTTAATCTCACACAAAGGATCTACACTCATCTCCTTTACCTGAAAAAGACCCCCGCCCCCATGACGATATTCAAATGTAAGTTTAAAGCTCACTCGAAAAAGAAAAAGAACCGATGAGAATCATGGATGGGATGGGGGGGCTTACCATCACAGGTTGTAAGATTGACACTTCATTCCTTCCAGGAGCTAAATGAACCATTCCAACTTCTTCAGGATGATGTTCTAGATTCGAATTCAAATGATCCATCTGTTCTACTCTTCTTCTGTGTAACGAAAGTGAAACGGTAGAAGTCATCGATTGTCTTCGACTATTACTTGAATGAAATTGTAATAATCTAGGTCTAGATAAAGATGCACTAGATAAATCCCACTGAATCCCAAACCAAAGCAACAAACCGAATCAATCGCACTCTTTTTAATCTCTTGATCATCAAATCTAAAGATCAAGATCAAAATGGACTCACAAAGATTAATTTACAATCATCTGAAACCGATGCAAATCTAGTCAATCGTTCATCACTCATCCATGGATCATATCCAATCCCTGTAACAAATGATGCATGTCCTTGACACCTAGCTATGATCCTTTGATCTAATGGAGAATAAATCGTGACTAAATCATCTTGTCCTCCTGTCTATTTCAATCCAAATCAAGTGGAATGGTGTTTTTTTTGACAAACGAAGTAAAAGAAAGATCAGATTGAAGATTAAGATTGAGAATAGAATACGTTCTTTTTACGGAACAAAAGAGAGACCCGTTTGACTTACAAAGATCAATCGTCCATCTGATGACCAACAAACGCACAAGAGTGCACCAAAGTAACTCACATACGTATCCAATAACCTTTTTTGGTGTTCACACATACACACGAGGTTTCGATCGAAGAGTCATCCATCAGTCTTCAGAATCAAAGAATTAAATCAAGGGATTTGGAGTGATGAGAAAGTCTAAATCGATGTCCAACAAAAAGTGTGATGAACGATTCAAAATTGGAACATAGGAAACAGAAAAGGAACAAGTTTTCTTTGTTTTCTATAGGAAGATCAAAGTACGAAAGTATCAAGAAATCGCTCACATACCTTTCGCTATTCACATCCGTGATCCTTAAACATCCATCTTCACTCACAGTCGCACAAAGTCGAGAGTCAGGTGAGAAAGCAAGATCTAAGAAGAGAAGACGAAACCGATGGTCTAGGAACTCGTAAGAAAGCTACCTTAAATTCTCTGGAAAAAGAAACAAACAAATTCAAGAAAAATCGGAAAATAACCTCTGATGCCCTTCCTTGAGAGTCGCCAATGTGAGACCGGATTTAACTTATTACGTTTCTCAACTGCGATATTATTAGGTAACTTACTAACCACCATCGCTTCTACCCTATCATCAATCTTTAAATTTGATTTCTCTAATCTAGGCCAATTCTCCATCACAAACCCACTAAAATCTTCCCTATCTTTATCCCAACCAATCACCGTACCATCTTCATGACTAGAGAAAAAGTGATTATTCGATTTACTTAACCAAACCACTTTACTCACACTCGAACTCGATACACATCCTCCTTTATTCAATCGAGTATACCTTGCACAAAACGGATCAAAGTAAATCAAATCACCACTAGCGAAACCAAGGATGATATCTAATGTACCGGCTGAAGCAGTGGATTGATTGATAGCTACAGAGGTTGGAAAACTTTGAAAGACTAGTTTGGCTAATTCGATCGGTTTACCGGAGACGAGATGAGTCCAGATCAAAGTTTTGTTCCATGTATAGAATGCAAATGTACGTTCTTCTGAATCTGGGTGATCTGGATTAGAAGATCCATAGAGTGATTTTAAAACGGATTGAGAGAGTGGAAGTCCTTCGGAAGATTTAATGAAAGTCGAATTAGAACCTTTGAATGCAGCACGAGGTCTAGGTGAGATTTGAACAAGACTGTTAGGGCTAAGTGGACTCATGGAATGAATCCCGGTCGGATTACTTGAGAGCGAAGAAAGAGTAGATCCAAAGTTCATCGCCCTTGTCTTTGCAGTCATTGGAGATAAGGTAGTACGAGTAGGTAAGTTTGTATGAGATTCAACGATTCCACCAAGCTGATTTGTAGGCATATGTGTGCTTGGAGGATTTAGATTGCCAACTGAGCTTTGGAGAGATGAAGGATCATCTGAAGAATGACTCGAATCTGCTTGATCGACCAAGATAGGTTCAGAGATCGTAGGTTCAACTGAGGTAGGGTCCCTTGATCGACCATATTTAGTTCCACTGAGGAAAGCAGGATGTAAGAACAGATTAGGAGCATGTGAAGATGAAAACTTGATAAAGATAGTATCGATTGCAGATGGATATGCTGGTGGTGCAACTGAAGGATTAATCCCATCAGCATTGGCAGGTACACCAGGTACGGCAGGAATATAAACAGGAGGTATGACCGGAGTTGATCCAGTCGGATTAGAAGCTGAAACAGAATTCACATTTGTCGACGAATTGGTGGCAGAATTTGAAGTGTGATTAGGATTGCCAGAGGTAGTGGTAGAAGACGGAACTGAATTGGAAGTCGAATTGAGTCCTAGATTAAGGATATTATTTGAAGAATTAGAAGGTAAGATTGAATTTATATTTGAATCTGTTAAAGGCTTCTGAACGTTAAGTTCTACCAAAACCGAATAAGGTCCTTCTGGAGCCACAAAGGCAACTGGCATGGTTAGATTGTTTCGATTGGGCTCAGCATTGGCCATTGCAGCGGTGGAAATCATGTGATCTGAAGATGAAAGGTATTCAACACATTCGAATTGAATTTGTAAGAGATTGAATTTGATTTGATGTTTAAGTCTTGAGATGAGATGATAAAGTTGATTGTTGTTTGAAGTAAGAAGTTCATGAATTGCTGAGTTTTCAATAAACAAATCATCGATCAGTCATTTGTCAATTTGCCTCTGATTTGACTCTCCCTGGCCCTGATCACAGCACAACCCAGGAAACCCGATCTCAGAAAACCCGACTACCGTACAAAAAGTTTTGAAACTTCAATCCGATCCTTTGGCTATGTAGAAACTCAGAACGCTTTGCAAGTTTTTTCTAATGCTCTCTGTTGACGTCTTGTGATGAGAGAGAGACTTATTCAAATTTCAAACAACATGAGTTTCAATGAATACCATCTGCTGAAAAATTAGGAGCCATTGGGATTCAATGCTCAAATTAAAGTCTGAGGTTGAGGAATTTCGAATAAAAGGTTTCATTCGGTTTTTTTTACTCACAATGAGATTTTGAGTTGGAGTTCTTTTCAGTTATCACATGACATCCTTGATAAATTCAAAGTGAGCTAGTTGTAAGATTGCTGAGAGTAACTGAAGGTTGAGATCCCAAACTTACTGTGCTTCTTCGTGATTTCATACATTCAACAATTGACATCAAGAAGAAGCCATCTTGTTGTCTCTTTCCTTGAGATATTAAGGGGATTTATAGGTACAAAGTCATTTTTTGAATCCACTTTGATAAGTACAATGTTTGGCTTATCTATAAAGATGGGTCCCCAACGGCAACACACAATTACATGCAAGCAAAACCAGATGCAGAAAAACTAAATGATGTTTTAAATGGATCATGCACATCAGACATGCAGGATAGAGAAGGAAGCCTTTATTTTCAATCCAAAAAATAATGTTGGTCTCAGCGAAATCGCATGAAATTGAGCACTTCAATACCATGAATGAGGAGGAGGTGAGGTCATAAATCGTTCGACAACACATCACAAAGATGGATTGTCTTGAGAATAGAGAATTGCATCAAAATCCAAGACCCTCGCCCGGAGAAAAAAAAACCAAAACCTGGCAAAACCCATGACACACATGTAACCAATATTGTTTGCACTCTGGTTGACAGTTTACATACAGCATACATACATTTCGAAAAAAAAAATAGAACGCTGTGTTGATTTGCAATTTGGTCAACGTTTCACCGCCTTTCGATCATCCAATCAAACATAAATTCAACATTGAAGTCATTCTCTCAATATCATATTAAACTTTGATATCTTACAATCAATTCATCCGGTCAAATCTTACCACCAAGTTCATAGGTTTAGTCCTATTCTCAGATACTATGGCTGGAATCTCTTCAATGGGACATCAAGATATTCAATCAGTTCATATCCTTGGATCTCCTTCTATTAAACTAGGCTTTCGTTTACAATCTTATATCGCTCATACCGTCCTCAATGAGTTACCAGCTTCAACTTATGTCATCATCACAGATACTCACTTGGCTAAACTTCATTTATTAGCACTTCAGGATGCGTTTGAAAAAGAAAAACCAACGGCCAGGTTGCTTGTTTATACCATTCCACCAGGAGAACAAAGTAAAAGTAGGGAAACAAAATCAGAAATTGAAGATTGGTTACTTGAACAACGGTGTACGAGAGATACTGTTTTATTAGCTTTAGGTGGAGGTGTGGTAGGAGATTTGATTGGATTTGTTGCGGCTACCTTCATGAGAGGTTTAAGGTTTTGTCAAATCCCTACAACTTTATTAGCCATGGTCGATTCTTCAGTTGGTGGAAAGGTATGCATGTTTTTCCTTGTCATTTGATTCCTGTTTTTTTAAACATGATATTTTCAAATGTTATCAAATGATTCAGATTGGTTTCTTTTTGAGGAGGTTTCAAATAGACTGCAATCGATACACCTCTTGGGAAAAACTTGATCGGTGCATTTTGGCAGCCTTCGTTTGTGTTTATTGATCCAGCTTACCTTGAGACTCTACCTGAACGAGAGTTTGTCAATGGAATGGCCGAAGTCATCAAGGTTGAGTGTTACATCTTACTCTGCTCTGCCTTTCGATCATTCAACTGACTTGTTTCATATGATTTGACAGACTGCGGCAATATGGGATGAGAAAGAATTTGAAAAACTCGAGGGAGGTGTGGCTGCTATTCGATCAGCTGTTTTATCACCTCCGACCCCAAGTGAAACCAATGGCATCACAGCTTCGCAGCAACTTCTACTCTCTGTCATTCAAGCATCGGTAGCAGTCAAGGCGGAAGTGGTTACCAAAGACGAAAAAGAGACTGGCCTTCGAAACCTTGTAAATTTTGGTCATACTGTCGGACATGCCATCGAAGCTGTTCTCACTCCTGATTTGCTACATGGTGAATGTGTTAGTGTCGGTATGGTTCTTGAAGCCGAGATTTCACGTGCTCTCGGTTTTTTGCGCAATGATGCTGTGGGCAGACTGAGCAAATGTCTCACTGCTTATGGTCTTCCAGTCTCATTAGCCGATCCTCGCATCTCAAGTGCACCTAACTCATCTGGTCTCACACCTGACCGACTACTCGATCTGATGAGTGTTGATAAGAAAAATGCTGGCAAGCTCAAAAAAGTAGTATTACTTTCTCGAATCGGACGTACTGTTGAAGAACGTGCAACAGGTGTTGAGGATTCATTGATTAAGCGTATCATTGCTCCTTGCGTTAGAGTCTTTCCTGGTCCACCCTCTTCTACGCTGCTCAAAATTACCACTCCTGGTAGCAAATCTATCTCCAATCGCGCACTCGTCCTCGCCGCACTCTCCACTGGTACATGTCGTCTCACCAATTTACTTTCGTCCGATGATACACAAGTGATGATGACAGCCCTGGAAGATATGGGTGGAGCTTCATTTTCTTGGGAAGATGGTGGTGCAACCTTGGTTGTACGAGGTGGCGGTGGTAAATTACATGTAAGGAATTTTTCCTCTGCTTCATTGACATAGAAAGCTCGTCAATGATCCAGCTCACTTGTTGGGGTTCCCTTCCAAACTTGTTAATCATTGTCAAGAATGTGTTTCGCCGTGCTGATTTTTACGATGACTTACTCTAGCCACCTCCCAAAGGTAAACAGGTGTATCTGGGTAATGCAGGGACTGCTGCTCGCTTCCTCACTACAGTCTGCACTCTCATCACTTGTGATGACCAACCGGGGTCTACCTCTCGATCTGAACGTACTGTGATTACTGGAAATGCACGCATGAAGCAAAGACCAATCGGACCACTCGTCGATGCGCTACGTCAGGGTGGAAATGAGTTGACTTATCTTGGTTCTGAGGGCTGTTTACCACTTGAGATCCCTGGGGGTGGTCTTCAGGGTGGTTCGATCGAATTGGCAGCTTCTGTCTCCTCTCAATACGTCTCCTCTATCCTTCTCGCTGCTCCTTATGCCCGCAATCCTGTGACCCTCACTCTTGTTGGCGGGACGGTGATCTCTCAACCTTACATCGATATGACCCTTGCGATGATGGCTGCCTTTGGAATCTCTGTTCAACGCGATGAAGCAAATCAGCATACCTATCATATCCCGATCGGAAAGTACACATGTCCATCTGGTTCCTACGCTATCGAGAGTGACGCGAGTAGCGCAACTTACCCACTTGCGATCGCTGCGCTCAATGGTCTCACTATCACGCTAGACAACATCGGATCAGGCTCCCTACAGGGGGACGCACAATTTGCGACCAAAGTCCTTGGCCCGATGGGATGTACCGTTGAACAAACAGCCACGACGACTAAACTTGTAGGCCCGTCCACACCCGGAAAATTACGTCAACTTGGCACCATTGACATGGAGACAATGACCGACGCGTTCTTAACAGCTTGTGTGGTATTGGGTGTCGCCGGACCAGGAGCTGATGGGTGTCAATCGACAAAAGTGGTAGGAATTGCGAATCAACGAGTAAAGGAATGTGATCGAATCGCAGCCATGGTAGCAGAATTGGCCAAATTAGGAATTCGAGCGGAAGAACTACCTGATGGGATTGAAGTTTATGGTAAACCAGCCTGTCAGATATTGGAAGGAGCTCGAATACATTGTTATGATGATCATCGGGTGGCGATGGCGTTTTCAGTTTTGGGAAGTGTTCCGGGTGGAAAAGGTTTAGTGTTGAATGAGAAACGATGTGTAGAGAAAACCTGGCCAAGTTGGTGGGATGATTTTTCAAGTAAGATGGGATTCGTGATCGAAGGTGTAGGTGAGCCTAGCGAAGAAGAGAAGAAGTCACAGGCAGCGAAAGTCAATGAAAATAACCAACCCTCTATTGTGAGTGAAGTTTTTTCTCTCGTTACGGGTCTGTGAAATTGAAGGATCTGAGCATATGACTTGATCTTATCCCTCCAGTTGTTATGCGGAATGAGAGGCTCAGGAAAGTCTTTCGCAGGTCGTGTCGCAGCCAGCTCACTGGGCTGGCCCTTGATTGATAGTGATTTATACTTTCAAGACCGACATTCGAGCATCATCACTGATTTCGTCCACAAACACGGATGGGAAGCTTTCCGTCGCGAAGAAGTTGCCAGTGTTATTGAGATTTTAAACAAGTTTCCAACAAGACATGTTATATCATTGGGCGGTGGGATAGTGGAGACGAAGGAAGGTCGAGAGCTGTTGAAGAGTCACAAGGGACCAGTGGTCCAGATCAATCGAGATGTTGAAGAGATCAAGGCTTATCTTCATGAGGATAATTCTCGCCCCTCTCTAGGAGAACCGATTGACGTCATTTGGAAGCGTCGTGAACCGTGGTTACTTGAGTGCTCGGATGCGGAGTTCTTTAACCTCGGGAGTACCACTGACTCGCCACAGACTTTGGCCAACGAGCAAAGTGTGATGCGTCAATTCTTCGACTTTATCACAGGCGATGACAAAAATCATGTTTCACTTCGCCCCGACTCGCGGACATACTTTGTCGCTCTGACCCTGGCATCACTTACGGAGCCTGCCGCAACGCATTTACCGGCATTATCGAATTTCGATCAACTTACCACGGGTTGTGATGCTGTTGAGCTAAGGGTCGACTTACTTTCATCAGGCGGTAAAACCACTCAGCCGCCTACGGCCCCCTCCTTACATTTTGTCAGAAGACAGATTGCAGCTTTACGCCGACTGACCAATTTGCCGATCATCTTCACGGTCCGGACTGATGGACAAGGAGGAAAGTTTCCAGGTCAAGGATCAGAGAAGGAGTATTTCGAGTTACTTGAGTTAGGTCTTAGGACTGGATGTGAATATGTGGATGTAGAACTTGGACACTCTCCTGAACTGATTCGACAACTCAGAGCCAAGAAAGGAAACAGTCTATTGATTGGTTCATATCATGACTTTGCAGGAAAATTAAGTTGGAATTCAAAAGAGATGGAATCCAAATATCAAGCCATTCGAAAGTATGCGGATATCGTTAAACTGGTGACTGTGGCGAAATCTATCGATGATAATCTTGCTTTACTTAACTTTCGTGCTACTCATTCTTCACCTTCATTTCCACCATTGATTACTATCAATATGGGTTTAGAAGGACAGATGTCAAGGATCTTGTCACCTGTTCTTAGTCCTTTAACTCATGAATTACTTCCAGAACCAGCGGCACCAGGTCAGCTTACGTACAATCAGATTCAAGTAGCTCTTGACTTGCTTGGTCAGCATCCACCGCGGCAGTTCTGGTTGTTTGGCAACCCTATCAGTCACTCTCGATCACCACTCATGCACAATACCTCATTCGAAGCTCTCGGTTTACGCTCGCACGTTTATAGCCCAATGGAAACTGATACACTGAATAGCGACAAAGTTAAAGCAGTACTAAGGGCACCTGAGTTTGGTGGTGCATCTGTTACTATTCCACTCAAACTTGAAGTTCTCTCACTTATGGATGAACTCACAGACGAAGCTAGAGAAGTAGGAGCAGTGAACACGATCATTAGAAAAGGAGATAAGTTGATTGGAGATAATACAGATTGGTACGCGATTGCAACCTTAATTAGAAGATCCTTACCAGCAGATCCGAGTGTAAGATCTACAGCTGTGGTGATTGGAGCAGGTGGAACAAGTAGAGCGGCAGTTTATGCATTACATAGACTTGGAGTTCATCAAATTGGATTATTTAATAGAACCAAATCACGGGCAGAAGAATTGATCGCTACCATGCCAACTTCATGGTCGATTAAATTAATAGAAAGTTTTGAAGAAGCTATAGAATTGAATCCTGGTATTGTGATTTCTACTGTACCATCTGATACAATCAAAATACCCAAAGAATTATTAAAAAGAAAAGAAGGTGGAGTGATGGTTGAATTGGCTTATGAAAATCACTCTGGATATGAAGAAAGTTTAGGAGAAGGATGGAGATTTGTGAACGGATTTGAAGTGTTGGTTGAACAAGGTTTAAAACAATTTGAAATTTGGACAGGGAAAAAAATGCCGATTAAAAAAGTTTGGGAAATGATTAAGAAAGAAAGAAAATGAAAATGAAAACAAACCAAAATGAAATTATTCATGATGTTTTTTTTTGATTTTGAAGTGATGATTGATATTAATTTGATTTTTTTTAGAAAAATTCATAAGATTGAAAAAAGATAGAATAGAGTGAATTCTGATCAGGTTTATGTTTTCTTTGTTTTTCATCTTTTCTTGATTAGTATTATATTAGATTGACATACAATATATGAGAATTATTGATTGAGTATTTATCAGAGTTTGATCTGATCTGAAATTGACCAGAAAAATAAATCATTGTCTTTTTCATGTCAAATTCAATACTCCACAGAAATTGGGCTTGGTATACTTTGCCTGTAGGTAAAACCATTGAAAAGATATTGAAAAGAGATTTCTCGCTCAATTTAAGCCTTTAGGACAAATCAAGAAAGATGGATTTGAGAGTGCATATGTGATCTCAACGGTGTACTATGTTACACTAGACATCAAGGCAAACTGAGTACCAGGCTAGGAATAAGTTTAGGCTCTCTAAGTTTTTTTGGATCTGGCGGAAAGATGTGTGTGCTAAAACGCAGGACGACCCCGGAGGGACTGAGCGAAATTGCAGTGAGAAGAGACAACAACCGGAGACCCTAAGGGCGTTCTTAGTTCACCAAGCAAGGCGTATGAGGATTGGATCTATGTTTGTTAGCCCTCAAAGTGGTCTCTTCTCTTTGACTTGATCAAGGAGATATGGCACCGCCCAGGTTCCCCTTGATTGGGCAGGTTGACGGATCACAGTTCCAGAGTCAGTGACTGGACACAAGGCAGCAACAGGACAAGGAGCTGAGGTTAGAAAAGAGGTAGATGCCTGTGGGGTCTGCACACAATTGTATGGCAATAAATTTGGAGATGTGTTAGCAAGAAGTCTAGGGATGATGTTGTTGATCATGATGTAATTGGAAGGCTTACGGAACTATCAAGAAATCATAAGTGGTAATTAGAAACAAGCAAAAGTGATTATTCTCACTGGCATGAGCAAAAAGGAAGTTTAAAAGATCCGAGGAAACCTGCACAGTATTCAAGATGCAAAGGACATTCACCAGATTTCAAAATCCCACTCCAGAGCTCTGAGGTTCTTCGTATCAGAAGTAACCTAAGCCAATGCCAAAGGTTACAATGGGTTTATCCATTGAGGGCGCCGCAGACACAGGGGTCTTTGTTAAGTTGAAGAATAGTGTGAGTATAAGGCACAAAGGTCAGTGCACACATGGGCAGGATGTACTCATTTACATCTTCAATGTGAGTAGTATAATCCAACATATATCTGATGATTAGCTGCCACTATGGATAGTGAATCCAATACTCATCAATTGGGCCAACATCCATACTTGGATCCCTGATAATAACCTTCAAGAGTATAATAGCATCATCAGAGTAAGGCCTTCAACATGAGATGCCTGTTATGGTTTGTGAGTTGATCTATTTCTGGAAGACTGAAGCACTTGAATTCAGAGGAATTTGTGAGGAAGAAACCTTAGTCAACAAGGAGGGTGCAGTATCCTGATAGGGTGTGGTGTGCCATGGAAGGTAGAAAAGCAAAACACTGAATACAAAAACTAATCCACAGTTAATCAATACATCATGTAGATATACATTCATTCATAAATCAGTGATAATTAAATATACAACATATAAACATCTTTTAAGCCAAGAAGCGATGATGTTTATGATAAACATAGATACAATGAGAATGAAGGGTGCTTGTATGTAAGAACATTTGAAGTTTTACATAAACGTGTTCACCCATCTATATGTGAGCGTACTAATCTACAAGACTTGCCATCCACTCATCAGCCGACGACGTCTCGATCCGGAATTCATCATCATCGCTACTCTTTCTCCGTTGGGCCCTTTTTGCACGAACCGGGCGTCTGATTACTGGCTGCGCGGGTGCCTCTTCAGAATTCTCGACAAAATGTTTTGAAGCCCCTTCCACAGGTCGAGCTTCAAGCTCTTGATCGACAATCGCTCTCTTAGCTCGGACAGCACGCTTTCTGGGTTGTTTTGATGTTGGTTCTGAAGTACTTGCGGTATTTTTCTTGGGTTTCTTTCTAGAAGATTGTGTAGTACTTGTTTTCTTTTTGGACTTAGATCGAGAACTTGTAGATTGACTTTGTGCAGCCGCTGGGACAGGAGCGTCTAAGACAGACTGATTTTGATTTGAATCTTGTTGTTCTTTTTGTTTCTTTCTCCAATTCTGAACAATTGTTTGTAATTTCTGACTTTGAAATCCTGATACAATTCTACATGTACAACAAAACATCAGTAAAGTTAAAGAAAGGCGGACATGATTCAGTTGGTCGGTACTAACTTTGGTGGTGGTGCATATGAGGTGGTACCGTTCGTAAGTGAATAATCAAAGAAAGAATCTAGAACGCCTTGAGTATGTTCGACTCCATTGATACGTTGCGTTTGCCTCTTGATTAACGGCAATATGACGTCATCGGTCTTACTTGAAGGCCAGCTAAGATGATCTGAAAGAAACCTACGAGCCGTCAAGACATCAGAATATAGACGCAAATTAGATGGATCCGATAATGATGAGCGGATCAGTTGAGATGTGTGCTCACTGTCGAATTCCATCCAAGTCGGGAAACCCCCACGTAAACCTCTGATCAGATGTATCTACTGTTGGCTTATGATATGCTTCGGCAACTGCCGGGTTAGGCCAGCTGTCTTCCAGCCAGATCTTATCCTTTTTCTTGCGCTAAAATTCAAAGCACAATTGACAAAAAAACATTGAATATTCAAGAGACATTTTATGTCTGAAATTGGTCTAGGGAAAAAGATCAACTCACAAACTTCTTTCGAAAAGCGGTGCCGGATTCTTTTTCATTGTCTTTTCCAACTTGAACCTTCATCCACCATTTTTTAAAGTTGATCAAGCTATCGAGACCGGCGACCGTTAAATGCTCATCATCAAACTCGTTCAAGATTTCCATTGCCGTCACAGGCCCTACACCTGCCAATCCTTCTGTATAATCAGATCCCAAGAGGTAAGCCAACTGTATCAATCTTTGCCTACTGAGTCCTAATTCTTTTTCTAAATCATTCATCAGATAACATTCTACAAATTTGTTTTGATTAAACATATTCTTATATACTCTAGTCCCACCAAACAAGAATACATCTGAATCATCTGTAATGATTCCATCTACTAAACCCTTCTTTAACAATTCGGCGCATTGTGCTTCAGCTTCCATCGGTGATATCACATATGGAATTCCAAACAATCTCAACATAGACTGAATATCTTTTGACATTTGTAAATTAACGTCATCCGCATCACGTCGGTCTTTGACTCGTTGATCTTTTAACCTATTGACTTCTGCATCCGCTTGATGTCTCATATCATCTAACCTTTCTGCATCTTGCAATTCGGAAAGGAATTTAGTCCATTGATTCGATTCAGATTCTAGATTATGAGCTAGCTCTCGTTCTTCTGCTTCAAGTGCGACATTGAGGTCGTCTTCTTCGGGATCACTGGCTACATCTACCGAAATAGCAGCTTGCTTAGCATTGTTTCGCGGACGAGCAACTGGGGTCGGGCTGCGAGACCAAGGAATCGGTTCCTCATCGCTTGTATCGCCATGTGTTACATCTTTTTCATCTGGTTTAGATAGTTGATTGGGATCTGGAGAGTGAGGGGCTGGAGTTGGAATGCGTGTTTTTGTACCCTGCGGGCCTTGCGATAACGATTGCGAAGCCGCCTTATTGTTGATAATCGGCGCCAAGGTTGACTTAGCATTTATTTCAACATCGCCACGTGAAGCACTCGGAGTATTGACGAGCCTATCGGATGAGATAAACTCTGCCAAATCCACATGGTTGCTTTCAGCTTGCAAGCGAGATGTGTCGGTAGATGCATCTGGCTCCAGGATAGATCTTGGCTTGGAAGGTGGATGAGCCAACGCCGAGACAGACTTCGATGTCGCCGCCCGGTCGTCGACAACCATGGTGTCCGTTTTTGGTTCAGAAGCACAACCATTAAGATCTGGTAAGGGAATGGAGGAATCTCGGTTTGGTGAATCCTTCTTTGCCCTTGTGAGGTCACTGCTGAACGGCTCTCTTAGTAGTTGATTCTGAGAATCGTTGGCTTTTATTGAATTTGGCGGTTGTAACGGCGTGATCTTGCCTTTACCTATTGAGGAGGGCAAGACATCGATGGCGGAAGGTCCTGTGAAGCTGGATATCATACTACGATCCTCAGATGACACGGGCTCGGGTGAGCTCATGCTATTCTGTACATTCATTCCTGGCCCGCATTCCGCCTGATTTTGAAAACTTGCAAAGTCATCGTCCAATTCTAGATCATTCGATACTTCTTCTATCCCAATAGATTGTGAGACATGGCGCGTCGGCTGCGTTGATGGCATATGAGATTGATCATTTCCAGGATTAGTAATTTTTACACGATCCTCACTAGATGCCGAATTGAGATTGTCAACTAATACAGCTTTATCGTTTTGAACATCTCTCAAGGTCTGAGTGGCATCCGAGGTACGACTTTCACTAGGATTTTCGGGTTCCAAAAACATCGCAAAGTCTTCATCTATTTCGAGTTCAGCTTCTATTGGTTTTGTACCTGTGAGCGTATGGTTGTGACTGCGTTCTTGAGCTTTGGAAGAGTCGACCGGGGCTATTCCGTGAGAATTACTTGATCCCTCCCCTAAGTCTGTTTGCATATGCTTCCTGTTCCTGATAGCGGTGCTTGAACTGGCGTCTCTGTCGATAGGTTCGAATGCGGATACCTCAGCTATGGAATTCATGATACCTTCCTGTAGTTCTTCTTCTTCATCATCTCGATTAAAAAGTTGTGCACCGGTATGTATTGATCTGCGGTGCTCCGGAGACTGAGACCTAGCGGCATTCTGCGAGCCGTAATGATACCGTATAGCCTCAGTCATATGGTCTCGGGCACGGAGAGTTTTTCTATCGTCAGTGGAGGGAATGGCGACTTCCTCAAATTCTGCTTCATCACTATCTTCAGCGGCTTGAGATCTAGATGTATGTCTAAGCGTGTAAGGTTCCACATAGTCAGTGACTTCTACAAAATCTTCATCGTCATCTGACTCGACATCAACCTTCACCGGGCTCTTTTGAGTATCTCCTTCGGCTTTATTCATTCCTAGTACCCAACCATCTTGAGCTTTGACAAGTACATATTCTTTATTACGTTGTGCAGCAATTTTAACTGGAATTGTTAAATTTGCTTTCCCAACCATATCCGTCACAGTTAAAAGTTTTTGGGTCAACTCATTGCGTTGTTTGAGATTTAAGATTTGGACTTGACTAAAATCTTGATCACTCTTGAGTTTCATAGCTTCTACTCTAGCATGATTCTGTTGACGAGACTTGATACGCAAATCGCCAATGATTTCATATTTCATTTCAGTAGACAAAGCCTGAAAGTGTGGAGAATTGATGTCTAGGTCCTCAGGTTTCATTTGATCAATGAACTGACTGAGTTCCTCTTCAGTTGCCAAACGATGGTCAACTTCTTTGGAAGGTGTCCTACGTGTGATTGGTGGAAGCTGATACTGATCTTTCGGTACGTATTTTGATTTGACAGGTGATTCCTTGGTAGGAGAGGTTAAAGAGCTTCGACGTTTACCCTTGGATGGGATTGTATTCTTTTCAGCAAAATCTCGAGCTAGGTTATCATTGAAGTAAACCGAATTGGTCGTGATTTGATCTCCAGAGTCTTGGATACCTGCTCGCCTGAAATACACAACGGTTTCAATCTTCTTGAGTCCATGAACATCATATGGTACTTGATCAAACGGGTTACATCTCATCCTACCTTTGAGCTTGTACCACAGCTGCTTGCCTCAATTGAGCAGCTAAAAGCTTTTCAGCCGTTTTCGCCAAATTTTCCTGACCACCTTGTTTTCTCTTCTTTCTTTCGTTCTTATGAAAGAAAATAGGAATAGACAAAAAAAAGAAGTAGATGTCAGACTAGTATAAGAAAAAGTGAAGAAAATCAACAAAAAAAGTTTAGATGCTTAACTATGGTTTGTCTTTTTAAAACAGGTGCACCTCCATCAAATACAAAAACAGGTCTAATACCATAATATAAAAGTTTTGAAATACGTCTAAGGAATCCTAAAATATGAGCATTGGTAAGAGCTCTACCTTCACGATCTCTCATGGCATTTTGAAACTAAAACAATTTTAAAAAAATTATAATCAGTTGAGTATTACTATTCACTTCAAAGTGTCCTCGAACCTGATATAACCATATGGAAGAGTCAATTGCCAACTTTTTGTTGCCCATCGTTTCTAATTTGATGGGACGCGCCACTGGTGTGATCAGTGTCCATAATCCTAAAGAGAGAGATAGCGATCGTCAGAAACATTACTTGAAGGATGGAAGTGATTATTCTACTTACCTTGTACTCCCATCAGTAAGAAGAAATAAAAGCCTATTGGGTTGAAATTGGAATGGACACAATGTTGGCTTTAGTCCGGAAATGTGAATGAATGCACTGTACCCGGATCCGACCTTCAAGGCCTAGTGTCTCGGGTTTTGGATCAAGTGAACGTTCAACTGATCATCCAATCACAATCTTATGCCATCTTGAATGACACCATGACCACTTCAAATCCATCAAGCTCTACCGGAGTTATCGCTCAAAAGACATTCGAAATAGCAAACAAAGTTCAGGTAAGATTTTTTCCATTTCATTTTCTCAAATCATCTCGTGATTATGGAAAAATTGACTGATGCTGTTTTACAGACGCTAGATGAAGATCAAATTTTTAGATATAATGCTGAAGAACAAAAAACGATTCTGAATGAAAAGAAATGGAAGAGTGATCCACATCATTTTAAAAAAGTCCGCGTTTCTGGGGTGGCTCTAATCAAGATGGTGAGCTAATCTTGACTACGGATCATATCAATTGATCTTGAGCTGACTCGCTTTGTTTACCTCAATAAGGTCATGCATGCTCGATCTGGTGGTCAGTATGAGATCATGGGTCTTATGCAGGTGATTTCCTCGTTTTTTTACGCGATTTCAACCCATCACTCATCATAAACCTTGGTTTTGAGATTGGCAGGGTAAGATCGATGGCGATACGTTTGTGGTCATGGACTCGTTCGCACTGCCAGTCGAGGGAACTGAAACTAGAGTTAATGCTGCAAATGAAGCCAATGAATATCTGGTGGAATTTTTGGAACACTCAAAACATGTCATTCACACATTTTACTTTACTCTAATCATCGTGTCCTATCATAGCTCTGATTCCTGTTTGATTTGTGCAGGTAGGCCGGCTAGAGAATGTAGTAGGATGGTACCACTCCCATCCGGGTTATGGATGTTGGCTATCTGGGATCGATGTCAACACTCAACTCACTAACCAAACCTACACTGACCCTTTCGTCGCAATTGTGGTATGTGGCTCTGATTCACATACCTGATGTTATTCTTGATAACACTTGAGATTGCCTCACTTTTCAGATAGATCCTAATCGAACGATCTCGGCTGGTAGAGTTGAGATCGGTGCTTTTCGGACCTATCCCAAAGATTATGTTCCTCCTGATGGTGGTCAGGGAGATGATTATCAATCTGTGCCATTAAGTAAAATCGAAGACTTTGGTGCCCATGCCAATGCGTACTATTCCTTAGAGATAGAACACTTCAAGTCAAGTTCAGATACCAAGATCTTAGACCTTTTGTGGAATAAGTATTGGGTTATGACACTAAGTCAAAGTTCATTAATCTCGGTCAGTCCTTCGCATCCAAGATCTTCTGATAAGACTGTGCATTCACTGACGCCCCTATTCCTACCCACCATACGCAGAACCGAGCATATACGGCCAATCAGATTCAAGATCTGACTGCCAAACTGTCAAAAGCCGATAATGCGACTAGAAGTCGGTGTGGTCTAGGATGTCTCTTGCCAGCTGCCGTGTTGACGGAATATATGGAAAATAAAGCCGGCTCTGGATCCCAAGTTATAACTTCCTCTAATGTTCAGCAGCGTCAGACTCAACTAGCTAAAGTGATGCGAGATGTGGAGAAACTTGAAGTCGAGAATCAATATGGTATGGTTGGACAAATTGTCAAGTTGAGTTCTTTCCATTTTGTCATTTCCCCCCCCTTTGAATGATCTCATCTCCAAAGTGAGTATGATTGTTGATGTATGTCAAAATACTTGACTTGCGATCGCTTCTTCGTCAACTTCAACTTCAACCCCTGTCATCTTCGCAATATATTCATCTCTTTTGTGTGGTATAGAAACGCTCTGTTCAACCAGAGTAACAACGCGGTTCTGGATTTGCCAGAGGTGTGATGACTTTGATGTATCTTGTACAAATAATATGAATTCAAAAGTCGAAATATACCTGGACAGTTGCTTGTTTTCTGCGGGATTGATTGACTGTCGATGTGAATTATCTCGGTCTTTACATTCTCGTGTCCTGCTTACAAATCTCGGCAAGGGTCGTGTTGGCTTGGTGAGCCAAGTGAATTCCTTCCGGCACAAAGCTAACAGTAGTCTACGCAAGTTACTCTGCTAGTGAACAGGAAAGCACCTCAAAATTTGTAGTTTGCTATGGGGATCACCTTTGAAAAAACGCGGGGGAAGAACCAGCTGGCTTGGTCAAGTGTAATTTGAAATGCGTATATCTATAAGAAGCATACAATGCTGAGCCAAATGTTCATATGGACACTCGTCAACAGGATCCTTGCCAAAGGAGCAGAAGGTCACTAGTTTTCGGGGGAATCTGCCTGGGATGAGCTTGCAATCCAAATTCCCTGGAAAGGTGTTGAAAATTTACACGCGAGGTTTGAAAGGTAAAACTTATATTTTAACGTTGACGCAGGTTTCAAGAATCCCATTTTTCTCGTTTTCTGGTTTTTGCGTGTCAAACCTTACCATTCGATTGACCTTGAGCGTTCCTGAGTTGGGATCCAAGTAGATACAAGATCAGGCGTCCTTCCGGTGAAAAACAAAAGCCATGAAGGCGTAACATGGAGGTATGCTGTGATTTCAAAAATTTAGAGTAGGATCTTGAACTCAGGGTATCAAGCTCTCGTGATATCAAGCTATGAGGGATTTCCAAGACTGATAGCAATGGATGACTAGACTCGAAAGACAGCTCAGAACATCTCTTTAAATTCGCCAACAACGCTGTGATTCCTTGTTTCTTTTTCTGTGCTATGGCCAGATAAGATTTGGATACATGACGATGATGCAAGAAGCAAATCTACGAACAACATAGCAAGACTGTTCGATGAGAAAATCTGACGTAACACGGTTGCTATATTTATTTCCCTTGGATTGAAGTTTCCAAGACTGCGCAACTTCAAGCACCCACGACGATGTAGATTTCATGTTTAAAGGATATGCCAAAAAGCTATTCATATGAGGATAGGGACTATGTAAGGTGTGAGTGCTCCGACTTGTTTGGTCAGCTCCTAATCAAGTCGTCAAGCTTATTGGCTCCCCTGGATTGACCGATTCAATTCAATTCGACAAAATATGAAACAAAGACTCTATGTCACTGCGTGCAGGCTATGCCCCGTAGCAAAACTTTGACCCATGCTTGTCATATATTTGTGCAACACTTCGCGCTATATATAAAGCTTCGAATCTGGTCCCCAATTCGATTGGATCGTCCTGCCTCCCGAGCTTTCATCGGGGATTGCGCATACACTCTTTTAGATTAGACATCGATATCATTCACACTCATTTATATCAACTTTCATCGAAGCTTAAACTTCCGTTCCCATCGTATTGAAGTAAAGGCGTCAAGAACAACCCAACCTTCAAATAAAGAAGCATAATGATCTGCAATCAGCGCATCGCAATTCTTGTTTTCGCCGCGCTAATCAGTGCGACAAATTCTTCGCCTGCCTCCAGACTTTTGGCAAATTTTAAAAGTCAACATCCGCGATTGGTAGCTCGGTCTACAAGTAGTCACGCTCACCATGACGAGTGTCATCGGCCTTCTCAATTGACTCCAGAGTATTGGCGTCATATGAAGCTCGACGATTATTTGAGGAACTATCCGGAGGGGAACTCTCTCAGTCTTCCGGTGAGAGTCTATATAGACTGAGGCTTATGTAGGACGACATATTGATATTGATGATCGATTTTCTATCAGATGTATGTAGAGCAATTACACCTTGAAGCTGAATTTGACTGTGGGGTTCACAAGTATTGCAGTGTTGGGCCGGTCAGTTTGTTGCTTGCTCAAAAACTTTCAAGAAGAAAGATCGATACTGAGCCCTGCGTTTGCAATTGCTTGCATTGATTGTTTAGATCTGTGAACCTGTCAGAGGAAATGATTATTATGTTTTGTTCGCTACCGCACAATGGAATTACTACGCCAATTCACTTTCGAGAGTGCTCACTCTGGCAACTTCATTGGTCAAAGGTGAGTTAAATCTCCCCATACGGATCACAAGCCTGCGATCTGAACTGAACTGATCATATGACTCACCTGTTGTTCTAGAGGTGGTTCCTAAGCTCATCCACGACTTGTAAGTATCTTCAAAGTTTCCAGTAATCCAGATACGATGACAGAGTCTCATTCAAAAGAAATGCTGTTTCCATCATGAAGTGTCGAGCTCTCTCCGGGGGAAAGTGATGCGCACACTATTCCTGAACCAGACTTGATTAGAATCATGCTGGGATCAATATCAGTCGGGGGAACAGTCAATAAATCTGGAGTGAATAACTCCACACACCCCGATTACTTGGCCGCCCTCGAGCCCCTTAGCATCGAATTGGCCCAGAGCATGCTGGTGAGCGCTTCCCAGACTTCGGAAGGTGCATCACCTCTCAAGCAACATCCCGCAACCGATGAGAGCTCGGTTATTTCTCCCACTCCAAGCACCAATTTCACAAGTCATACAAATCAGACTTCGACTGTGGGCCCCGCTGTATCTTTACCTGCTCAAGAAGACCAAAACTTGGACTTGGACGACGTTCCAAGGTATGTTGATTCTGATGGGGATTTATTTGCGACGTCTTCTGAATCTGTAAGGCAAGCTTTGAGGACTCACCAAACCTTTCATGCACCTCTGTTCAACAATTAAAGTAATCATAGTGGTGTGTTTCACAATGTCGAGGTAAATGCCAATGGCAAAAATCAAGACCTAGACACAGGTGAACCAAAAGTTAGAATGCAAAAGCGTCAACTTTCTCAATCAAACACTCCAGTTTTACCAATCGTATACAACTCAGTTTGTGATATCCCTCTTATGCCTTTTCAAGCGGAGTGGTATACTCATCCTATCTCTTCTTTAGACTGATACTGTGGAACACAATATACAATCCCTTTCTACTCAGTTTCAAGCATTTGTGGACGACTCTTTTAATCACAAGATCAGTGCACCAATAAGCGAGGAAGATGGTATATATGGTGCCCTCAAAGATGGAAGATTCTTAGTCGAACATGTTGAGCCTGCATCTCTTCGCTCAAATGCTGAAGATGTGGTGAACCTGCTCACTATCTCAGCTATCTTGAAGGCTCAGGTAAGTCATGGGTTTGCTAATTGGTCTGAATTCATATGGGAATTTGATGGGGTTTACCTGTACTGATTACTTCAATCTTTCAACTTAGAACGCCATGGTTGTTTTCCGTAAAGTATATTTGGTTCTTTTATTAAACCTCGCATACATCTGTTGAGATGGTTACTGACATGAGAAAAATAGTCGGAATGCCACGTGTCAGACAACCATGATGATACTCTCAGCTTTTGTTCATCAGATGGAACGTAAGTCAACCAATCATATCGAAAGTCTACTTGAAATGTTGATACCTGGATTTTAGCTGAAAAAAGCCTACACTGATTCATCTTTTATTCTTGGTAGACTTACCCAGATTGTTCGAGTTCAAGGAAACTTGATCAAGAGAGACATCTTTAATTCTGAATTGATTCAACACAAATATGGGTTCTCGACTCAGTTTTTAACAGAAGAAGCTCGGAGATGTCAACTTCTCAATGATGGGAAGCCTGACCCACCGTGAGCTCTCGAGATCTTGATTTATTTTGACATTTGTCTTGCAAGACCAGTAAAAAGATCTGATTTTAATGCGTTGATTGATCAGAAAATTCAAGCATGACAAATATGATATCTGCACGTTTGATGTTCCAGTATGTGACCTCAAAGAACCACGTAAGTTTTCTTTAGTCTTAGAAGATAGACAAGATCGTCTAATATAAATGCTCATGTACTGTGTGTCTTCTTTGAATCGACCCAGAACTCGCTCACATGTTGGAAGAAGGAGCCAGTATCGTAAAGCTCTGTAGACAAGAAGTTGGTTTGGCAATTTGAACTTCCTCTCAGTCTGGTCTATACCCTCTTGGCTAGTGGGAGAACCGTTATTGGAATATATTTGCTTCAAGCAGTTCAATCATAGTATACCGTTGTGGTTTGGGTCCATGTCCACATCTATCAGTCACTTATTTTCTATACTCATAGTAACGCGACTTTAGAATTCAGTTTTTTCGAATAAATCCATTCCTTTACCCCTGTCATTTTCTACCTTGTCACAAGCCCTTGTACATGGAAAGATACTTTCCAAATGTATGTATCATCGCATCTGTGAAAGTGACTCGTGCAAGTGCTTTGTTTATGCTGTTCAATCCCCGAATGTGTCATCGAGAGACTTGACGTGACACCTTTCAGTGGGATAAGCTTTTGAAGGAAAAATTACTCCGCATGGGATATAACAAATTTATTTGGGTGATGCTGGTACCCGAGCCAACGGTCAGTAATCTTAATGGGGCGAATTAATGTCTTACACAGGCTTTGTTTGGACACAGGCTTAATTTGGCGCCATCTTCGCTACATAATCCTGCGAGGTATTGTACTTGATGCAAATCGTGGCTCCCCATGACCTTGAGAGGCGGAAGTAGATTTGGATATTCGATACATTTCCATCGAGGTACAAATGGTCAGAGTTGTATGTATGTTCAATTGTAAGAGATGATAACTAGACGTTCTCCGCGGTTTTCGTTGAGCCTCACATGCCTTAAATGCGAGCATTCCATGCTTTTGTGAGCCTCGAGACATCAACAAGTGCCACAGGTGATGAAAAGGTCATAGCGCATTCATGGAACATCGCGATCAGAGCAACTTTGTGAAGCCAAAGCTCGGATACGAGTGGGGTATGTATGCACGTTTGAATTTCCATGACTCCATTGGTAATCCAATCTTAACATCCATCACCTGAATGTAAGCTTGTAGGAAGAATTGGTTAAAGACTTGCTTTGGAGCACGATATCGCAGCCTTCGATGCAAATCTCGTATCTTGAAATGCATATCTCTGACACCCTTTGAGCGCTAACTGCGCGATCAAGCCAGAAGAGATAGAAAGCCGGCAGGTTGAAGTCCGATTGTGCAGGGAGCAACTTGCAATCTCAAGGTTAATAAAGATAAATCTTTGAGGGTGGAAGGGCCGGTTTAATTGAGTAGCGGTTTCACCCGGTCATCAATTGGTCCTTGGTTTTAAGCTCGGACTGCGGTCAACTCCTTCATAACACCTTGATTTGATGACTCAACTGGACAACCTCCGAGAAAAACCAGAAAAGAAAAGATGTTCACCGTGTCTATGGCAGATCCTATTGCAACCAAATTGAGCCTGATCGGCATACTAGTACCCCATTCGAATGGTCATCTGATTTCATTTTGCTCCCAGCTTATTGCTCAATGCGAGCCGGGCTGGCCCATATTTTTGAGAATTTATGACTTGCATCAGCTATATATAACGTGCATTTCATTGGTGCCCCACCTGCGTCATCCAGTGTTTCTGATTGTTCATTGTGCTCGCAGTCAACTCCAGTAAACCCATCGCCTGTATCATTTCTATAAAATCCATTCAATAAATCAAGTCCCATGAGCGAAATCATAGTTTCAAAAACCGAGCACATTACCGAGATGATCGACCACCCAAGCCATGTCAATGAGAAAGCCGGTTATGCAGATCCAAGCATGAATGAGCTAACGAAGCTATCGGCCAAGCTAGAAAACCCATTAGCGGGAAAGTCCGCCAAGGAGTTGATTTCTGATGCCGAACACTTTTGCGAGGTGCATCAGCTCAACGAATATGGTATATCATGCTCTCTCAATAATTCTTGACAACTTGGTTTACAATTCCCCCTTTCCCAAATTCTTCTACATGATTTTCAGTGGACATGTTCACACGTGCGGCGTTACTGGCCGCCGATCCGAACAACCTCGATCGAATTCCTAACATTACGGAAGATGAACGGAAATGGATTGAGTCCGAAAAAACAAATCGGTGGAAACAACCATGGACAATGTTAGTTTCCTCTCATCGTGCTGTTCATATTACCTGAATCTAAACACGCCGTGTGGTGTAGTTATTATGTCGCTATCATATCCTCGATGGCTGCAATCGTGCAAGGAATGGATGAAGTGAGTTCTTTGGCTATTTTTCCTATCTGACAGGCCATTAATGCATACTGGTCGTTTGCAAAAGTCCGTTGTAAACGGGGCTCAGCTAGGCTATCAGGCGGAGTTTGGCATCTCTTCGGACGGGACTAACAAGACAGCTTTACTTCAAGGATTGGTCAACAGTGCACCTTACCTGTGTTGTGTGAGTAGTTCCACCACATTCGTCGAAGAATTACTGATTGACAACTTGGATCGCATTCCAGGCTCTCTTCGCTTGCTGGTTGACGGACCCCCTCAATCGTCTTCTTGGAAGACGAGGTGTAATCTTTGTCTCGTGCTTGATTGCTGGCCTCGCGTCTATCTGGGAGGGGTTTACGTACTCGTGGCCACAGCTGTTCGCCGCTCGCCTCGTCCTTGGACTTGGCATCGGCCCTAAGGTAGGCCTCTCCCATCATTGTTCCTCTTAAGACACCGATTTTGATTTGATCTTTCTCTTGAACCCTTCAAACAGTCTGCCACTGCACCTGTTTACACTGGTCAGCTTCTTAGAAATTGCTCATTACTAATCGGATTAGGTGACTAATACTACATTCCTGTCTCAGCTGAATGTGCCCCAGCCCCGATCAGAGGTGCATTGGTGATGCAATGGCAAGTTGTAAGTCGCATTTCGTTCCCAGTGTTTCCATCCTCACACTAACAGCAGTCGGTTTTCTTCAGTGGACTGTAAGTTCTTGTAGACTTGTGTCGTTGCTATTTTTAGCTTTTCTGACAACCATACAACAGGCCTTCGGGATTGCGCTCGGTGACATTGTCTCAGTGATATTCGTTGATTCAGAACCCAACTTGGGATGGCGGTAAGCTTCTTCTCCCTGCTGTTGGAAAGTATATATCACACCGATAGCAAATTGTCCTGACCCACTTGCGCTTATGGTGTGAAATCAGTTTAATGCTGGGTTCCACCGTTGTTGCACCCATCATCGTCTGCGGAATGATTTTTTACGCGCCAGAATCGCCCAGATGGTACATGTCGAAAGGCCGCGTATCCGATGCATTTCGGTCCATGCAGCGACTCAGGTTTTGTGATCTCCAAGCAGCACGTGACCTATACTACATGGCCGAACTTTTGGCGTTAGAGAAGGCTGAGACTGATGGTCGAAACTTACTCACCGATATGTGGAAAGTCCCCCGAGTGCGACGTGCAGGTCAGCATCCTAACTTTCTACCCTGTCTAACAACGTGCTGACTTTTCCGCACTATATATATTCGCATATTCATTGCAATACATACGATCAGCTCAAGCCTCAGGTAGCACAAATCTCTCGACTAGTCCAAGATTCATACGCTAACGGTTGAAACAATTCCTTCCCTGTTTTAGGCTTGGTGATGTTCATGCAACAGTTTTGTGGAGTCAACGTTAGCTCTCTTCTTGACCTTTCATTTTCTTGTAGTCAGCCAAATATTAACCTTTGTTATTCATGGCGATCTAGGTTATTGCGTATTACAGTTCGTGAGTTTTCTTCCTTTGCATTGAGGCCGCGGAACTACCGAACCCATGTGAGTTGTCCGGATAGTCAAATTTTTGTGGAAGCTGGATTCGAACGAAAAGCAGCCTTGCTCACTACGATGGGTACTGGACTCGTCAATTGGATTTTCGCCATACCTGCCTTGTACACAATCGATGTCAGTTCACAACCTGAAAGCTTTCAATCACAGCTTGAACTTACTGACACTCCATACTGCAGACTTTTGGACGACGTAACTTGCTCCTGGTGACTTTCCCGGCTATGGCCTTATGTCTTTTGGCGACTGGAATGGCTTTTTACATCCCGCAAGACGGGCCAGATGATCACCGTCGAGTCTCAGTAGTAGCCGCGGCTATCTACCTATACATGGCATTTTACAGTCCAGGAGAGGGGGTATGTACACATAACGCTCGAGTTTTCAACCTGCTTTGTTTGAAAGTCGTGAGCCATTAATGCACCTTGCACCTTTTTCTACTGTGTGCGATTTAGCCTGTGCCGTTTACGTACAGGTAACACTGCTCGACCTTCACTCATCTTTAGTGTTGCCCACTGACGTTTTTTGTGGTTCATTTTAAAATAGTGCGGAAGCATTTCCTTTATATATTCGAGATTTTGGTATGTCCTACGCTACCGCAGTTTGCTGGTTCTTTAAGTGAGTACTTTTCGTCCTTCTTTCCCGGTCACGTGCTGAATATGAATATCGCACATGCAGCTTTGTTTTGGCAATCACATTTCCTCTGCTCCTCAACGCCTTCAAGCCACAAGGTGCATTTGGATGGTATGGTATGTCACCCCAATCACTTCCTTACGCTCAACAAAGTTACTTACCATATCTGTCTTTTTTGTCAGCTGGATGGTGTTGCATCGGTTGGGTACTGGTGTTGTTTTTCCTGTCGGTGCCCGTTTCCAATTCATCGCATCACATCAAACGCAATTTGCTGATTTTTCGGCGAGAACCTTAGACCCGAAACGAAAGCGCTCACGCTTGAAGAGTTGGATTTGGGTATGTATCTTTTATAAAGTTTGGAATTCTCAAATTAGACTTTCAATTGACTCGATCTCTTTTGCCAGTGTTCTCTGTACCTAGTGGAAAACACGCGTCGTATCAGGCCCGCAATGCGATGTTCCACATCAGGAAGTATATTTTCCGGCAACGTGTTCAACCACTTCCACCATTGTAAGCTGAACTTTTTTATCACTCGTTATTGTCTCCATGCCTGACGAATAATTCCTTAGGTATCAAATGGAAAAGATGATGGCATCCTGAAATCACCAAAATTCATCCTTAATTATCCCATTCAATCAAATTAGACTTTTGAGCTCTTGGTACCAGCAATTCTTAGAAATATTTTTTCTACAAAAAAGACATAATCCAATTCTGTCTTTCTTTTGTTTTTTCACCCTTCAGTTTATTCAGTAACCTCAATGTAAAAAATTCTGTATCTTCAACTTGCGAGAATGAAATACAAACATAGTCTTCACGTCTTTAGATACTGCCCATGCATTACCTAACAACCTCTTCGGTGCTACCACTTGGGCATCAGTATCAAACCCTGAGGAGCTCTGTACCCCATTAGACTTGCCCAGTATTACCCGATCTGGAAGCTACATTCCATTCACAAGTTTACCACATCAAGCATGACAAGTCTTGACTCCCTCTGTACGACATACTCATGACAGACAAACCCTTCAATTGAGGATAATTATTGGCCCACGAAAACTCTGTCTGCACTTGTTGCACATACATCATTCATTTGCTAAACAAACTGTTACATGGGTTGTTGTTGGACGTGTTTTTTTTCCTCTCTTGTAAGTCAGTGATGAAATCTCACATATTAAATAACTCATGCACAACCTAATTCCAGTTCTGAATTGCCTCCTGATTGGATATCGGCCAAAATTCTGTCCGCATTGCTGCTATCTTATCTCATTTCTAGGCCTGCAATCAAGTGTCCAATATTTATTTCTATGTAGCTTAATTTACACATCACATCTTACACATATTCTTGCTTTAATTAGTCGTCTAATCCAACATACCAAGTTTCTGCTCTTTTTTGTGTCTCTCCATGAACACACCTCAAGTCTGTAGCAGATTCCTTCCCTCCAGCTGTTGTCTAAATTGGTAATCCATCAACCTTGTTTGTAGGATTTTTTTAACCAAGCACTGATCTCTCTCAAGGTAAAGAAGGCAGACTCTGTGGTTCACCGGAGAGATATCTAATAAAGTTTTTAAAACCCTATCCAAAAGGAGATTTAACAAGCGATATGAGGACATCCTGACTTATCTTGGAATTGTTTCTGTGCTACGATGTCGTAAATGCTAAGGATGATCCATATCTCAACTCAAACGTGAGTGCGCAAGGGTGTAGCATGAAGTCGCATTGGTGTTTCTGACGAAGTATTCTTGACTTTGATGCGGTCCCCGTTCGTAGTACTAGTCGCGCTCAGTGATTGACAGCTGTATGCCGCAAGCGAGGCGAAAGTCGCCACATTTGTTGTATCTTATGAGATTTCTCTTTCTAGTCGTATCAATTGCAAACCTGTGTGAAGCCCGATGGATTCAGTTCTCAAAGTCAGGTGTGATCAGTGATTTACTTGCCAAGAGGAACAAAGGATGCTTGCTCCCTTTCCTCTGCTATGCTGCACTGGTGCGAAGATAAATAGTGTGTACATGTTTTCACATGTACGTGACGCCACCGTCTTTTGCACTGGTTGCTCAGCCCTGAAGAGACCATTTTGTGACAAACTAAGTGTGCTTCAAAGACTTCAAAACAGATGTACTAGCAAAGTCTTCTCGTTCGATACTTGCTGGCTGTGATGTGTCCTAAAGTGCCACGCTCGCAACGTTCGCCGCGCGCTTCTCTTGTTGAACAGAATTCTACGACGGCGAGACTCGCCGAACTCCCCTAGTCTTGCTGTGTCTTAACTATCATCATAATTTCATTCGCATTCAGAAACTTCCTCGCCACTCAAAATCAATCGGAATCTGTACGTGTATTTTGTTCATATAGAGCGAGCAACTAATAGCCAAGACTGGAAATAGAGCACCTCAAACTCATATCGTTCTAATTCGAAGTACACAGCGCAACCCCTGAGATGAAGTTAGGGATAATCTTGATGTGTTCATCGGCAATTCTGACTTGCCAAAGTACTTCTAAGCCTCGGTGAGTTGAAAAAGTCTTTTCGATATGATTGTCGACTAACTATTCTTCTCTGTTCCTTCATTTTGTGGAGATCGGCCCTCATGTCAGTCAAACGTGCAGGAGACGGGAAGCCGCAGAAGAAGGTCGACCAGCCCAGAAGCAGGATGTCAGAGCTGTTAGAAAAGATGGAATCCAATAATACCTCAATCAATGTCAATCGGCCGAACCCAACCTCTGCACCCCTGAACACTCCGAATGCCGCTTCGTCCAAACCACCAGAAAAGAAGCTTCCGGGTACAAGCCAGCCACGAAGACGGTGAACTTACGGTGATGATACCAAGCGGCCAAAACTTGCTTGAAAGCTGATCAAAACAGCTTACGGTACGCTAGTGGTATACTGGACCAACTTCGTTCCATGTTTCTGTTTGCGCCTTCTCCGAATATCCTTCTAAGCCAGATGTTGGGGCTGATTGCACTTATATGCAAGCTTGTAATAAAGTTGTAATACTCTCCTAATAAATTCCTGCTAACAAACCCCTGCTGTCAATATAGTATTTATCAATTAACCACTTAATACCTGTCCTATTGAACTTCCACATCAGTGCACCAGATCTGTTGTGATCAGAGTGGAAGTACTCACTGAGTTTATATGAGGCACAAGGTTAGAATCGTATTCCGAGCTGTAAAAGCGACAACAGCTTCTTCTGGGACCCCGGCAAAGTCCCAAGTAGCCGGGTTATCCAAAATCGCTTTTTTCCGCCTTTTTCAAACCCGAAAAAGATTGATTTTTGTTGAAATTCCCGGTTTCATACGTCTTTCACCCCTACGTTTTTGGGAGTCCTGGGGGCGCGGTCAACCAAAATTTGGTTTTCATACCGCTCAGACCTCAATGTTTTGGAGCGTGTTTTTGGGCGATTCAAAGAACAATTAGAATGCTGTTTCACCGAAGAGACGAAGGCTAGCAAATCAACAATGCCAAGCCTCCTGTCCTCGCTGACTTAGGAGTCCTTCTCGGCCATAGTCAACAGAAGCCCACCAACAAAGGCGCCGGGCAAGGACGGCATCCAGAGTTGGGTGTGGTCGGCGTTATGGCCGGTGGTGAAAAACCACATCCTTGCCCTCTTTCAATGCGTCACGGTCTCAGGCCTATTCCCAACGCGATGGAAAGAGGCACGTACTATCATGCTGCCAAAACCGGGGAAGTCGGATTACACCTCCCCCTCTTCCTTCCGCCCCATTGTCCTTCTCAACATTATCAGCAAAATGTATGAGAAACCGATCACCATTCACCTCTCACACCAGGTCGAGACTCTCCAGCTCCTCAATCAAGGCCACTACGGCGGGGGCCCAAATAGTACCAGCCAAGAGGCCTTGGTCCATCTCTTTGCCTTCGTCCGGGGCGAATCATCCAAAGGCAGCATTGTGGGGCAATTACGGGATACAAAGTAGACAGCCGGGCACGTGCCCGGGCACGACTACAGCTTTGAGCCCTTTTTCTGCCTGAATCATATCTTTTGAACCTCATCAGCACTCACTTCTCAGATTCACACTCACTTCTCAAAACCAATACCATGCCCCGATTCACTCGCAAGCAAGACCTCAGGTGGTTGATTCAAGTTGAAAGACACTCACGGAAAGCCTTACAACACAACAACCTACCCCTCCTTGCAAATTTTGGAGTCGACATGGCCCCCTTTCAGTTTGTCTTCCAATTCCTTCCCACCCTAAAGGTCATTTGCGGAGGTGTAACCAACGACAATCAAAAGAAGGTCGCGATCTTCACCCTGATTGCCCTGCTCAAATTGCTACCTGCCTTGGATCATCACTTTAACGTCCTTCGCTTGGGTTATCAACTGCAAAAACGGGCGACTTCAGAGCTTGAAGTCCTAGACAAAGCCCTCATCATTTTGAGTAACAAACGGTTTGTTCAAAACAGGGTCTTTTGTGGCTGTAAGGAACTGTGAGATTCTTGGTTCACTCAGGTGTTAGTGGAAGGCGGTGATGGTTTTATCAAGCTTGTAAGAAATGAATGGTTTAAACTTGCTTCAATTTCCCTTGCTCACTTTTACTTTTGGGTAGGCCCAAATGTCGAAATCGGCTTTTAACATGCTTATAGATTTGATTGAAAATAATCAAATCTTCCAAAACAACTCAAACATGAAGCAAGCTCCTGTTTGGTGGCAGGCGCTGGTGGCACTGGCAAACTTAGGTACGGCTGGTAATGGTGGAGACCATTTCCATATTGCCAGGATGTTCAATTGCTCAGGTATGTTATATTTCATTATATTTCATAGTGGGTGTTTCGTACTTATTGTTTTAACTTTTTTTAATAACTTTTTGTGAATATTTTGACCTGTTTGCACAGAAGGTAGCGTGCAAAATTGGACAAATCAATTCATCTCTGCTGTACTTGCCCTGAAAGACAAGTACATGCGGTGGCCTACTCCTCAAGAATAGTTGATTTTAAAACAAAGAACCGCCTCAATGTCTTTCTTCAAAGAATGTGTGGGGTTTGTAGATGGAACCTACATACCCCTTTCATCAGCACCTCAGAAGACGCCAGAAGATTATTGGACTCGCAAAAATTTCTATGCTTACAACATCATGCTTGTTTGTGATATTGATTGTTGTGTGACGTATTACAAACTTGGCTGGTGCGGTAGTGTACATGACCAACGGGTATTCAGGTCTTCACAGGTGAGGAGGACCTCATAATCCATTTCTATTATACTTCTATGTCATTTTCATCATTTTTTTTTAAATCATGATTTTTTTTGGGTTTGTTCTTTTAGGTGTTTGACAAGCCGAGTGATTATTTTGAACCAGGCAAATACCTACTCGCGGACTCAGCTTACACAGTATTGGAGGTTGTCATACCATGCCTCAAGCGTTGTGCCGGTCACAGCCTTTGACCCGATGAAGATGCATTCAATAAAGCAATCAGTGCCTTACGAGTTATCATTGAACATTGCAACGGCATGTTAAAGGGTAGATTTCAATGTTTAAAAGAGCTTCAATTGGTAATCAGCAAAGCTTTGACAGCATTGCATGCTAATCAGTGGATCAAGGTATGCTTAATCTTACACAATTTTTTGATTTCCATCAAAGAATCTTGGTCTGCAGTTTTAGGAAATGTGGAGGAAGCACTCCATCACAATCCTCGTGTTTGACAAGCACCTGCAGATGCACCTCTTTTTGAACACGATGATCTCATCATTAGGACGGATCGTAACCCAAACAGAAGAGATACCTTGTTTGCGAACTTTTTGGCTACAAGATGACCTAAATGTAATCAAGTTCTTCTTTGGGTATTTTTCAGAAGTAGTTAAAATACATTTGTTTCATATTTTGGTTTTATGTTTCTTTCATCAATTTTTTTTTGAACAAAGAATTAAGAATGAAATCAAATTTGTTCGTTTTGAGTTCTTCTTCTTCTGATTCAATGAATACTACTATCTTTTTGTTTCTGTTAGGTCTTGTTTTTTGGGGGGATATATATATGTATGGGTTTTTTTATCCCATATATTGGGTTTTGTATTTTTCTCCTTATTTCTCTCACGAGTAAAGTTTCCTCCTTACTTTTTGTAATGAATCATCTCGGGAGCTAGCTATCAAAAAAATGGCATTAATGCCTTGAAAATTCATAACTGATTCATTGCAAATATAAAGATATTTTTAAAAAAGAAAGAAACTGAGATAAGAGCACTACAAAATAAGAGAGTGGATAAAAGCACTTTTGAAAAGAAAAACAACCTATTTTTTTAATTTTATTTTTGAAATTTCATTCTAATGTAATCTCAATGTAGATTTTGTTTGAGAGATTGGAAATGATCGTGGTTACAAACATGATATAAATGATAAAGAAATCTACCATTAACTTATCTGTTTGAACTCGAAGTTGATTGTGCGAGTTCTTGAGTGGTTTGCATCATAGCTTGGGCTGATTGAGCTGCAAGCATGGCATCTTGAATGTTGAGATTGTGATCTTTCATCAAAGTTCCTAACAGTTGAGCGTGCCTAGCTACTTGTTGATGTTCTAACTCAGCTTTCAGATGTTTCATTTCAAGTTGATGTTTTTCCTTTTGTGAATCTAAATCAAATTTCTCAGTACTTAATTTTACATTAATCATTTCAAGTTCGATTTTTGATTTCTGTTTGAGTTCTTCTGGAGTTAAGGTTGCTTCTTGGGAATTCGGTCCATAAATCGAACTACCCATACTTTCAACCACTTGAGCCAAGCGCTCCATACTCTGGCCATGCTTGACAAAAGCCTCATGCTCAAGAGTCTTGCTGTTGATATTGCTTTGAGCCTCGCTCGATCCCACATTTCTTTCTTGAAGGAGACCCTGTTACAAAGATGCGGACCCACAAGTTCGGCCTCGCTTGCTGAATGTTGACTGACTTCCTGATTCCCAAGAGTTTCTTGAGGAAGTGCGTTTGAGAGATGACGAAGATGCCGGAGCTCGAGATTGAATTTGAGGTGACTCTTGAGGTCTCAACGGTGTCGGAATGTAAGGAGCTTGACGGTCTCCACAAAGCTCACCGTTTTCATCCAAAACAGTCCTCAATCCATCCATTGCTGGGGAATCTGATCAACTATTCATTCCATCTTGAACGTTTGGGTTTGTGTCATAGGCTGCATTTGAGAGAACCAAATGTTCCCTTGGGTCACGTTTGATTTGGCCATTGTTTCCGGCGTCTTCATCGTTGGCAGGTAAACCATGTGCAGTAGCCAGTCTAACATTGGCGTGACGTGTTGAAAAGACTGGCTCGAGTTCGAAAAAGTATTTTGATTTCTTTAAGATAGGAGCTACAAAGAATCAGAGAAGAGATGGTTAGGGAGAGAAGTGAAGGAAGGAAGTGAAAAAGAAGCAAGATTGCGTACCAAGTGCTACCTTCCTGATTTTCAGCCATTCAGGATCATCATCAGCCCATCCATTTGTAGTCTTCATTTCCGTTGCTGACATCCAAGATCCTTGACCGGTCTTGTTACGCAGTGCGTCGCCTTGCCGCCAAGCATCTTCTTCATGGCCGATCTGTAAAACCAAACGGTGTTAGACATAAGACAAATGAGAAAAAGATCAAAACAAATTTCAATCAATGTATATGTATGGAGGAAACAACTATTGATAGATACCTTTTTTTGGATGGTCTCTGCATTACGCCAGGTTATACCATTCTCAATCATGTACCTTTTGATATATTTGGCCACACTTTGCTTTTCTGATTTATTATCTTTGAATCGACTGAAGTTTTCTTCATCTGTAAGCCATTCCAGCAGTAGGTACATCAAAGACTTCCCCTGCTCATTGTCATTGTTATCCCAGTGTTGTGATGTCTTGAAATTTTTTTCATCTTTGTCTTGAGAACTTTCTTTGATATCTTTTGATTTTTTAGACTTCTTCGATTTTGATTTACAAGGCGAGCAAGGTTTGGCTTGAGCTACTTTTGATTTACGAGCCATATTTGATTTTGTTTTTTTATTTGAAACAGTTGAACCGGCTGTTTGAGCTAGGGTGATTGCTCCAGTGAGGACTTGACTCAGAGTAGAAGGATTGAGTTGGATTTGGAAGATGGTCCAGGTGATTTGAGGTTGTCTGAGTTTAAATCTTGAGAGGACAACATCATATGAAACTCAATTTGAATATGCGCGGTTTGAGGGGATCGAGAAGAATGGAGAGTGGGGAAATTGGTTGTAGAATTGGGCAGAGATCTGGGCATTGAGCCCGAAATTTTCTTTTTGCCCAGATTTCACCTGGAGTCTGGAAAAGTGGACTTCTGGGCACGTGCCCGGCTGTCTACTTTGTATCCTGTAAATGTTTGCGGACGTCAAATAGGTGTTCCCATTGGTCCACCATCCCCGGCTCCTGGACACCCTTGAGAAGAAGGGACCACAATCTGAGACCCTCAACATCATATCCAATTTCCTCACATCACAATCAACACGATTGGCCTTCAATGGCTTCAAATCAACGCCCTTTGACTTGACCCACGGCCTGCCGCAGGGCTGGCCCCTGTCCTCCCTCCTTTACCTACTTTATAACTCCTTTCTGCTAGACATTGCTAATCCAATACCCTGGGCTGAGGCCTAGTCACCTTTTATTTAATTTGTCTAGATTGGGTCTGCACAATAAATCTATTACACATTTAAGCCAAGAAAACTGAGTATCCCCAGCTCAGTATGAGGTATGCAGCATATTGTTTGAGGTACAAATGAAGAATCACTTTCAACTCTTGTGTGTAGAGAGACTTCTGTGCTTGAGCAGCAGACAAATTTACAAAATTCCTTCTTTCAAAATTTAGCATTGAAAGCTCCATTGTCAGAGCCCATCCTTTTGAGATTGCCCTGGAAATGATACCACACCTGCCTATCTACCAGATCACAATGAGCTCATTGAAAATGCAACTTGATCATCAAGCCAGATTTTTCCTTTGCTGATGACCTGAATCAGCGGCCCCTGCATTTATCCCTCTGGACTTTTGTTAAAGTAAAGTTTCATCTTTTATTACACTTCACATGTCTGAAACTTCACCAAGTCATTTTTATATTTCATTTTCCATTTTCTTTATTAGTAAAATATGTGACACTAATTTGTTTGTAATGTTTCTCATATGTACTGTCATCATTTCAAACCTATGTATTGCTGAAGGACGTTGTTGTTCATAAACCTTGAAGAGCAGCAAAGTCTTGACCTTCTCTTCATCCAAGATATTCTTAATCTTCTTGGGTGAAAGGTGAGTTAAACTCAGACTTGGTGGATTAATAGTTCATTAAGGTTCAGTTTTTGAACTGTATCTTTCCTGCTCTGACAGGTATGTCTGATTCAAAACTTTATTTCTCACTTATTCATATCTTAGTCATTCTTTATTATATTGTGATGGAAATCAATATTGATCCAAGATTTTTTTAATCTGCTTGGGTGAAAGGTGAGTTAAACTCAGACTTGCAGGATTGATAGCTCATTAAGGTTCAGTTTCTGAACTGTATCTTCCTTGCTCTGACAGATTCAACAACTTTGAGATGGGCTAGACCTTTGACTGATATATTGACAACCTCCTCCTTTGAAGAAACTTTATGGAAGCATGTTTACTGGTATTTGTCTGCCTATTTCACATATGCACTGAACTACACATCCATTCTCAAGGTACCAAATTACACCACATGAATTTACTATGGACCTTCAACCAGTACTGATAGCAGTTGACATAAATTGGATGTGGAATATGAGATCAATGTGTGTGATGATGGTATTAGCCAAGACAATACCTATGATGGAGGTAGTGATGATTTATGGTATACAAATATTGTTCTGGCAAATTCCAGACGGTTTTTGCCAGAACGTCAGAAACCTTCTGGCGTTCTGGTCCTGAAAGGAAAACTCTGGGAATTTGTATCCCCATTCCCAAGCCATACTCCACCTTACACCCGCACAAGGTTCAAGCATGGCCAATCAAACGAACGACGTCGATCAACCCTCATCCGAGTCCAGCCCACCCACCACACCTCAAGCGATCCCCCCTCAAGAAAGCCACATCCTCACGCCTTTGACCTGGCCACTTCATCCATCTGCGATTCAGGCCTTGACGTCCTCTTTCAACTTGAACACCGGCTCGCCCAACTTCATTTCGCCAAGCTTTCCTGCGACTGTAATTCATCCCTCTCCACTTGGGAGCTCGATCAACCCAATGTCCTCTCTCGGTCAGAATATCAACACTCCGGTCTCCGAATCTAAAATCAAATCATCTAGAAGAGCTACCAAGGGCGAAAAAGGTAAGGCCCAGTCTTCGTCGACTCGCCAAGCCACCACCAGCAAGATTCCAAAATCAAGACCTAGGAAAGCCAAGGAACCCAAAGTCGATGCACCAATCCGACGTCCTAGAAAGGCGCCAGTGAAGTGGGAAGATGATAAAAACGAAAAAGGGGAAACAGAAATGAGTCTTTTGCTAAATTGGATTACGACTTATGGTAACTGGGCACGATATAAAGACTCACACTTCGTCAAAAATCATACAACGGAAGGAATTGTTGATTATTTAGCTGAAAACGGAATCTATGGCCGAGATGTGAAGAACGTGCAAGGGAAGGTCAGTCTGGAACAAGATGACAGCTAGAGGTGAATGAAAACTGATAAATAATGGACTTTTCAGATAAGCGAACTCGAGAAACAGTTTAATGAGGCCGCTCAATGGCTTGGAGGCACTGGTCAGGGTATAATGAATGGAATTGACGAGGAGAAAGCCAAATATAACTGGACCGATGATGATCCAGAATACCTGAACCGTAAGAAGCGATTGATCGAAGGTAAGTCAATCAATGTTGAAACATTGATCTTGGGGGTACGGTTGCTGATTTGGTTTCATTAGACTTCGTTATCAATAAAAAATGTCGATATTATTATCAAGTCGAACATGTCCTGGGAACCCGTGACAAGGCGACTCGGCTAGATGCTGCAAACAGTGCTGACCCGAAATCTGCTGAAGCTTCATTGGAATGTTTAGGATTGTCATCAAGGGAGATCGAGCCAATCCAACAGGGCAACCTCCCATTTGCAAACCCAAACGACCGAAACGACGACGAGCATTCAAATGGTTCAAACGACGAGTACCATCGTCAAGGTGCAAAGTCCATCGTTTTGGACAACGACTTCGACATCTCTAATGATGATCTTCGACGTGTACTGGATGAAAATTTCGCAGTTGAAGGTAAGTATTCGAATCTTAGTTTTTCCCCTTATTCTTAGTCACATATAAGCTGATGTTTTACATATCTTTCTATTCTTTTCAATCCTTTCATAGAGGATAGCCAACCCAGTCAGGCTCAAAGCTCATACAAAAGCGCTTCGGTTCAACCTTCACAATCACGCAACACTCATAAGCCAGGTGCTGAAACCCAAATCACTCATTTACTCAGTCAGCAAAACTCCGATACTCAATCATCAATCTCCCGACTTGAGGATATCTTCATCAAGAGTGAGCTGGACAATTCAGGTATCAAAGATGTAATGAAGGAGATCGCTGTCTCTCTGAAGCCGAAAAATGAGCCGAAAGATTTGTTAAGCACCGAGGAACTCGTGGAACAGGCGAAGGTAGATGCACAACTCAAAGTGTGTCAGCTTGAGGCAGCTCAATTAGACGTTCAAAAAACCAGGCGGGCTATGGAATTGGAATTGGCCATTGCTAAAGGTAATTTCATCTCTCAGTTTATGAAGGATAACAACGTTGATTACAAACAGGCAAAAGACATTGCCGAAGACTTATACAAGAGTGTAAACCCCTAAGTATATTCTTTTTCATTGTCTCATGGATTATTCACTTAAGCTGATTCGGGTCTTTTCTTTTCAGATTAACATGGTTATACGAGCGCTCTCCAGTCTCACTGTTCGATTTGTATCTATCAAAGGGAGAATTAAATGTTCGATATCAAGTAGTTAGTTTAAAATTAAATGGATGACAATTTAGGTAATTCGAATTACCTGAATTAAAAAATTTACTTGTCATATTGAAACAAAAGGTTGTTAAACCTTATGTTAAAGATTTGTCACCGGTTTCAAATAATTAAATATTTATTTTAATCTAGATGTTTCTTTTGATGCAATTAAATTAAAAAGTTATTTGACTATTTCATTTTGACTGCTCGCGCCTTTTGATATAAATTATAATTCTATATACAGAATAAAGTGAATATCTTTAATAATAATTCTATATACAGAATAAAGTGAATAATAATTCTAAGTGAATATCTTTAATATTCTTCTTGACCCATCTGAGAGAAGAGTCTCTCAGAACCAGTGAGATAACCCTAAAAAGACATTTTCAAAGTGAAAAATTAAAATTCCCAAAAAAAAAATTTAAACGTCGCTTTCTCAATCCATTCACGGACCACTTGAATTTCAAGTGGAAAATTCAAATTCAAAAAGATAAATTTATCGAACTGAAGTGACTCGAGTCAATCTTGACACTTTGATTAGATCAAGCTCTTTAATTTTCTCTACAAAAATAAGAATAAACAAAATAAATATATGATACAATGAAGGAATAACACTTTCAAGAGACAAAATTCATTTTTAAAACAATATAAAATACAATGAATGGAATAAAAATTATAGCATGAATTAAAAAAAAAATTGGTGTTTTAAAAAACCTAAGTAATGGTTTGGAATGAGATAAAGATGATAGCGTGAATAAAAAAAAAGGGTATTTTAAAAAACCTAAGTATTGGACTCTGAGATCAACCGTTGCGAGTAGTGATGAACTCGGCGAAGAGGGCGTCTCTTCGCGTACTATCCTGTCTATATTGTTGGTGTGGATCAGTGTTTGCTGGGACGCGAGGTGGTTGACCTTGTTGAGCAGTGTGAACCAGGCCCTCCTCAATCGTCCCAAATTCGGAATGCCACTCTTCACCGTTTTTAATTGAGAAATTATGTAGAATAATACATACACGTATCCACGAATTAGCCCTTTGTGCACTCCTAGATCCTCGTAATAATATCCTGAGTTCTTTCAAAGATTGGAAGCGGCCTTTGAGCATTCCAATGCTTTGTTCGATGACCACTCTCCATTTACTTAACTCTAGATTAAATGCTTCCTGATGCTCCCTCAATCGTCGACCCTGAGACCTTTTGAAAGGGGTGATAACCTTTTTAGATAGAGTATAACCTGAATCGGCCAAGAGATACTCGTCATCTTCCAGGAAGTCTGAAGAGTTTGTGTAAAGCTAGAACAAAGTGAGTAAGTCAGTATAGTTTCTTACCGGGCCACCACAGTCAAGCTATCCACGAAAAGGGCTTACTAAAGATGAACGAAATACTCTTTGATCATGAGCCGATCCACACCAACCGAGCTCATAAAATCGTATGGTTTTGTGTATGTCACACACTAACATTACATTGAAAGCATAAAAATGCTTTCGCGTCCAGTAGTCTTCGGGATTGCTGACCGGTGCAAAGGCGAGTGGGATGAGAGTTCCGTCCACGAAGGCCACCGTATCCTTGAAAACCGTGGATGTCATCTTCGATTTCAACATGTCTCTTTCATACGAATTGGGCCAAACCACCCAGGCTTTCTCGAGTTCCAGGATGGCAAAGATGCATCGATTAGTCCAATTTTGGACGCTGCCTTCTAATAAATTAGATTGAATCAGTAAACAAAAAGAGAGTTTTCGCACCTGAGATGTGAAACATATATGCCAGATGTGAATAATCACCTCCATTCCCCGAAGATCCGAAGTTCGATAGAGCTACCAAAAGTTGCCATGATACGGGCACTTGTCTGTTATATGACCGATTGTGGAATACGCCACTGGATTTGATTCGATCGACTAAGTTCCAAAAGCTACCCTCACTCATTCGAGCCTAGTGGACCAAAAAACAAGAGCAAAATCAATATGAGCAATGAGCAGCCAACAAGTCATCATAAGAAAATGAGTATACTTACAATTGCTATGAAAGTGTCACCACCTTCCCACAGTCTTTGCGGAAATGCTGTGTTCCTTATGCCTTTCCTCTCACGCGATGACCGATCCTGAACATACCGCGTTGAATTCAAAATCTTCAGAGCCTCTTCAAGCCGATCCAGTCCAGTTTCACCTATTTGACGCAGGCGACGCCCAAGTAGCACGAGATGGACCGAATTCGTACTGGCGAGGTGGTACTCGAGTGCTGCGAGCAAAAACATGTACAACGGCTTCCTGCGCTGGAATCCATCATTAGAATCAGCCTTACCGTCCGCTAGGGCCTCTGATTGGTGTTGATGCATGATGATGGCTTGAAGACACCGAAGTATGAAAGCACTTTCTGAATCCGAACTTCGTTTTCTCAAGAACACCATGATCGATAAGTGAGTCTGTAACAGGTGTTTCTTCTCGGTAATTGCCAGGTGGGCGGACCGTTTGAGCAATCGACGTCGGCTTGTTCGAACCATTGCCGGATGAGTGGAAGTGGGATAGACGTGAAAGTGAAGAGATGAAGGTGAACGGTGAAGTGATGTGGTGTCTGATGGGATCGGGGGTAAGCTGGTGGAGGATTTGTATGTAGGAATCTGGTATTCTGGACTGCTGGGGCATTCAAAGTCTCAGAACGACAGAATGCCAGATACCACTATAGATTTTTGTTCTGACGTTCTGGCAAAAACCGTCTGGAATTTGCCAGAACAATATTTGTATACCATAATTAATCTTGGGATGGGAGCCATCAAACCTTTCATGGAACACACAGATTAAAGATTACTCAGGAAGATAGGTGAGAGTGATAACAAGAACATGTGAACCTATTCAAAGAGGAAGGAATTTGATTGAGAGGAAAAGAACTTCTTAGAAAAAGGATTTGGTAAGAAGTTTGAATAAAGAAAAAAAGGGATGAACATTGTGCAAGAATATTACAACATAAATGACCAGATTCCTTGCTACCATTCCCAATCTACACTTCTCTCTCTTTTATTCCTCATTCTTCACCTACACTTCTCCTTCACTTTGTTTGTTCCTATCTGTCCATACAAGCATCAGCTTGTGGTTTTAATCCTCAGCTATTGATATGCTGATGGTGAAGTAGCAATACCATGTTCAAGGAGATTGATCTCCATAGATATACACTCTGATAAATATCTGCATGTTTCATCCTTTTATATTTCACCTCTTCCACCCTCTTATAGTCCAGCCAAAAAACAGGTGTGTCTTTTTCCTGAATCCTGCACACACCACAGGCTACATTGGGTTGATGAATGCCCAAGTTTTAAAGGTAAACCCATTGTCATACCAAGGTGAGAAAAACATCTACACCAAAGGTCCTGATTGATTCTGGGAATGGAATTCCAACAAAACCAGGCAAACTGTAATCAGTTTGATTTTCTTGGTGTCAAGTTTCAAAGAAAACTTTATAGATGTTGGTATGTAGAATGATCAAGCATAACCCGTGAATGAAATGAGAAAACAAACAAGGATGAAGGCAAAAACCTCACTGGGTTGGTGATTGGTTGCATGGAGGAGGAATTAGCTGTCAAAACATCCTCTTCAATCTGATGTGTAAATAGGGACCTAGAAATTTTTTTGGGGTGATCAAAAAGTGTGTGATGGTATGGCTGGGTCAGAGATTCAATTGGATATATCCAATGAGTAGGAGAAATGTCACAATTTGTGACTTTTTCCCACCAGATCTGTCAGAAGCCAAATTTTCCTCATTCAGGTTTAACCAAACTCATCAAGACAACATTCTTGTTCTCTGGCTCATCTTAAACTCAAAAAAGTCCTCTCTCAGAGGGGAAAAAACACTTGCAAGTTCTCACTTGTTTTTCCTCCAAAAGGGGAACTTGTTAAGTTTAGGCTCATATCTTATCCTTGAAAAGAGGATTCCTCAATTCACACTGGGTTTGGAGGGTGAAAATGTTATGAACCATCTCCACATGCTAATCAATATTGGGTACCATATCTGTTAATCCCAAAACCCTTGAAGTTATGATTTTGATTTCACTGTTACTCAATTGTTTCTTGTAACATTCTACTTGATTGTTGCTTATAAACTTTTACTTGATCATCTGTCACAGAATGTTGTTCACTGGTTCCTTGTAAAAATTTCAAATTTCAACCCTTTACTATTCAGAATTTTCCTCTGCTCATATTTGATGGAGCTTAAAGTAGTAATTATCTAGACAAAAAAAAAGTGTCATGCAAAAAAAAAGTGCCACTCAAAAGATGTCACTCAAAAACAAGCTTGAACTTCAATCTCAATTCATCCAAGGAATGCATTCAAGTAATCTCAGAGAAAGACTAATACCACATCACTCTGAAAAATCCAATTGATTACATTCTTCTTGATAATAAAAATCTTGGTGATAAAAATTCACATCACTTAAAGTTAAAATTCAGAATCTACCTTTTCAAGAAACCTGACTATTTTTTTTTGTTTTGAAAGACTTGGTTCCAAAAGGAAAAAGTGAAGAAAACCCCAAGTTATTTCTTCTCAGTTTCTTAGTTTTCCAACTTACTCCTTTTGATTGTAGTTTTTTGGTTTGTCCAGTTTCTCATTTTCCTCATCCCAATCAAAAAGTTCAAGTTGGGAAACTGTGAGGAAACCCAAGTTTCAACTTTATATTCCAGTATACAAATATATGTTCTGTAAAATCCCAGGACAATCTCCCAGAATGCCAGAAACACAAATTTGGGCTCTTAGACCATCCACAGCTGTGCTATAAATTTGTATCATATAGACAGTTGAACAGATCATTTAAGGAAGCATTTGAGGCGTGAGTTTTGAACAATGCAAAGCTGTGGTTCCATACAGGACAGCTTGTAAGATATCTTGCAAGATGAGTGATGGGTTTAGTTGATCATCAAGGGAGATCAAGTGCAAAGAGTGTGTTTGTAAAAGTGGGAGTTTATTGGGGGAAGCAAGGTATAGATGAATTTAGGGAGCAAGCCAAAATAGAATAAATTTCTTTTATCTTGACTTGCATGGAGGAAATTCCCTTAGCTATGTGAAAATGTAGAGCATTGGCTATGGATGAGTTTGACCTAAATTGATGTACAACATGGTTTAGGCCACATGGCTCTGGATGCGCTTACCTGCCAAGATTTGGGTTTCTGACATTCTGCAAACCATTCTGGAGATTTACGGACCAGATATTTGTATACTTCAATAGATTACCATAAGACAAAGGTTGAGGAGTAATGTCAATTACCAATGAGAACATTCAAGAGGCTTGAACAAGATTTCCAGATAAAGGTTGTTGAACACTGACACAAGGTATGAGTATAAGGTGATGATGAAGGCAAAAGTAAGTTCAACTTCAAGTCAAGAAAACTACAAAGGGTTTGGACAAGATCTTGATTTATTTTTTTTACTCAGCTTTATATGAAGTGATTAAGTTTTCCTTTGAAACTGTCTGTGATCTGAACTGCCACCACTGCAGAAGTGGATATGATCCATATATGTATATAGGCATTGATGAGTTATTAATTAAAGTCAAAACTCAAACGATTGATATCTTTTACATAGTACCCAAAGCTATATACTCAGACTCTCACCTTTTGGTATACATTTAGATGCGCAGAAAAATGATCGATGAACTTATCAAACTTCTTCATGCAAGTTTTCAATTAAACCTTAAGCTGTTCATCCTTATGATTTTTTTAAAAAAAGTTGTTTTTTTCATTCATCTTTGGTATTTTGTATTTATTTATTTATCACTTGTCGAAGCTGAGTGGATTGAGTTGTGTGAAGTGAGGATGGAATTGGATCGATTGAATGGGATGAGATGTTGAAGAGATTGAGACCAAGTTTGATCAACTGATCATCATTTCATTCGATCGAATTCACATCAACCTTCAAGGATCCTTAAAGATCAACCACCATTCAATCAAACTCACATTTCTTCTCATCCATACAATCAAATCATCATCATCATCATATAACTTCATCTCTTCCTTTATCTTTACTTACCCCCATCTCTTCCTAAACTGACTATGACACATTACGCCGAACGATTACATCATGGTAATTTTCTCAATCATCATTTGATTGTTCAGGCCTTTAAAGCAGAAAAAACACCAAGACTCACTTGATACTTTGTTTCTTCAATTTCTACAGATCCACTCAATAGGTTTGAAGATCATGTCTATCCTGAATCTTTTCGTGATCTTGATCTTTTAGCAGAAGAAGATGCATTTGATCATCATCATAGACAAAATCAATTTCATCGACCGAATCTTCATCGAGATCCACTCTTATCTCATCATAGTGAATTCGGTGATCATCTAGGTTATCATCATTCTCATGGTTTAATGAATCATTTTGATCACCCTTCTTCACATTTCGAAGGTACGTTCGAATTCGATCTTCTTCTTCTTCTCCACCAGTTTTTTTTACTCTTTCACATTTTCCTTTTACATTTCTCATGGATCGATTACTAATGTGAACGTCATCAATCATTCATTCTCACACTCTCTTCATCTTTCCGTTCGTCATTTCCTTTTCTTCCATCTTTTTTTTTTTTTTGAAACAAAAAACCTTCCAAGTTTACAAATCTGAACCCATTTTTTTTTGATTGATTGATTGATTGATATTTTTGATGAATTTTATAGATCATTCTTCAATCCCAATAGGTTTAAGATCACATCTTCCTTTAACTCAAGATCATCTTCATCATCATGATTTAGATTTAGATTTACATGGATATAATCCTTCATTGGTGGATGATTATTATCATCATATACATAATCTTTTGCCTCATCATTCACCATATTATGATCAACATGCTTTTATGGGATATAATGGACTTGGAGGAATGGAAGGTATCGGGATGGGTGGTATAGGATATGGAGCCGGATTAGGATATGGCACGGAGATGGGATACGGAGCCGGTCTAGGATACGGAGCAGGTTCGGCCTACGGGTCAGACTTAGGATACGGTACTGGGATAGGAATGGGAAGGATGATGGGAATGGATCCATTTGTAGATGGGATCCATCACGATTACGGTTACGGTCATGTCCCACCTTTATCATCTTATGGACTTTCACCCAATGGATTTCCACCATCACATGGACCGATCTTAGATGATCTTTATTTATTTGAACTGATGTTAAGATCCGATCGATTATTAACCGAACGTGAAAGATTAAATAGATGGGAAGAAAGGATGAGATGGGAAGAATTGAATGAGATCGAAAGAGAAAATCAATGGAAAGAGATGAGTTTGATTAGACGTGCTCAACTTGGTTTAGCTGGAGGATCATATTGGGCATCACAATTGGGTGGAATACCGATTAATGATACATTAGGATATCATCATATGATCCCTCGAATCGGTACTCGTCTTGGATTTGCTGGTCAGCCTCATTATGGTCTTTCATCTGCTCTTGCAACTCGTTTTCCTATGTGGGGTGTAGGTGGCTTAGGTATGGGTAGAAGGATCTCATCTCATTATCTAAGACCACGTCATCTAATCCGTCAAGCTAATATCAGAAGAGACTATGCTGAACGAAGAGGGGAAATCCCACCTAGACCTAGGATTGTCGGACCTGGATTGATGGGCACAGGTGTTCCTGCACAATATTCTACTCTTGGATCTACTTTAGGTTTAATGAGTGAGTGAAGTTGGAGTGTTTTTTCCAAGATTGTTTGAAAGGATTGAAACTGAAGTTCTTGATATATGATTTTCTGTACTTGATCTTCAACTTTAAAGATTCTCCTAGACGAGTTCGTTCTAGGATGATCCTATGAATCTATCTCTTTTTGAACGAATCTTCTTCTCTTCCTAAAAGAAACAAATTATCTTTTTTTTATTTTTCAAATCTTTTGTTTATAGATATCTTCATTCAAACCTAAAATCTATAACATTTGATCACTTAAATTATCTTCATATGATTTTTATTATGTTATATTCCAATCCCACCTTTTTTTAAAAAGTTTATCTTGTATTATCTTCCTCCTGTTTTTTTTCCAAAAGATATAGCTACTGATTATGTATCTTGATGAAGATCAAGTGATTATGATAATCAAAAAAAATTATGATTAAAATTCTATCAATTCTCGATGATCATAATTAAACCAATTGATTTATTTAACACCAATTTGTTTGGAAAACGATAATGGTTCAATTTTGAATGATGGATAAAGATCATACATAGAAGAGAACGAGTCAAGTTTTTTAACACATCTTTAGAAAATTCTTTAGAATTCTTGGATTAAAAGGGATTCAAATTGATTGAATGAATTAGCATCACATGAGCAGGGATTTCAAAGATTCGATGGGTAATACAGACCAAATTCTACGCTGAATGGCGGGAATCAGTCCAGCTTGAACAGAAAGGTGTCTATATAAAACTGAAAGCTCATATTTCAAAATCAATTGATGGCCAGTTGTGTAGCAAAGATCAAGTGTGTGATCTGCATTTACAATATTGGTGATGCATACAACTTAGCTCAAATGCAGGATTTGATTGTAGTAAATCTATCGTCTCCCTTGCTTTTCCCACTACGAGATTTTTCAAAACTGGAACCGATTTGTCTGATTTTCTTCCACCGAATCTTTAAGAGTACCATCTCGATTTGTATGAGCCTAGTATGTTGTGTAGGGATATGACAGGGATGCATGATAACCAAAGATGACGTCAATTTTGAAATTCGACTATCTCATCCGATCCGTCGATCAAAAAATGATTTGAAACTTTATGAAGCGCGAACATCACAGAAGCGCTTTAACCTTCAATTCTTAACTCGTCATCCAAATGGTCGAGACACGTACAGTGACAGTGAGTAGATAAAGATTTCAAACCTCTCATATCAAAAATCTCTTAAAGATCTAATTTCATTTTGAATTAATAGACTCGTGGTCAATTTGAAAACCTCGAAAACCTTTTAAACTCTGATAAAGCCTAAGGAAATCGTTCATGTCAAAACAACTGATTTGCACCGCTTATCTAACTCATATAGTAATCCAAGAGTACATGAATATGTATCGTACAGATTGTCCTCATGAAATCAGGTTGAAAAGACGAAAGATTAAAAGGATGGTACGAATCAAACAATCATCTTCAAGTCAAATGGAAGAAGTAGAAGATGACGAATTGGTGATCATTCTAAGTGATTCTGTTCATGAGATGTATCCCGAATGGACTATGTATTGGGAAGTTAGCGTCTAAGGTTTAAACTTCAGCCTTTTTTTCATTGAATCTTAACATGATTCCCTTCCGGCAAATTGGTATTTTGCCACCAATCGGGCACTCTTCAGTTTGGTATCCCTCACACTGAAAGCTACACCGATATCACAGCGATGGCCACACCGATAGCAATGCCGAGAGTGAAACCGAAGGACTGTACGGCATCCTCAATGAACCTGTTGTCAAGCCCGAGAGCGATCCAGTGGAATGGAAGACTATCATTGTGGGCAAAACAAGAGATATCCAGTCTTGGCTCGAAAGGAATTCTGTTGTTGAAGTATGCATTACAAATTCAAATGCGCAAAAGAAGCACTGAATCAATTTGCTACAACATTCTCGGTCACAGGACACGCTGGGGTTCGAAGTCTCGTGGTCTTTGTCATCCTTGAACAAGACTCAACGCGAACTGGATGGTCTGAAGAAGGCAATGATGCAGACGCATAGCACTTTACTTGAAAGCTTCAAACAACCCTCGGTTGATCTTACTCAGTTGATCTTTCGTTCGAAACGTAATGGACGTGTCAAACGTTTGTATGTCCCAACTAGCGTACTCACACAATTTGAATACTTTCAGGGATGTGAGTGTAAAAATTTGAATTCCAGAATAGTTCTCTACAAGACTAACTGACCAACTTATTGTAAACCTCTTCAGGCCATTCGACAGAATACGCTGAGAGTCAAAATGTGGATAGATCATGTCTTCAGATGCCAGAAACACCAAAGCTGGATGAACGACTATACAGTGATGATTCCGATTACGGATGGGATAGTGATTCAGATGATCCAGAACCGCCAAAGGTACTTGGATTCATATCTCCTCGTTCTTTATCATGATGCATGATGTGTGAAGTGAAACTGATCTGCTACAACAGAATGCTAAATTCAAAGCCACTATTCATATCACGGACACCGCGTAAGTGATTCTCTCTTCAACTATTGGTGTGTCTTGTAGGATACTGATTGTGAGATTAAAGTCGACAAACTTATAAGGCATTGATAGATTATGCAATATGTGGGTTAGTTCAAGGTTGAATTTTTTTTTTCTAAAAACCAAGGAGTGATTTTAATCAATCTTCTTCAACCCAAACATCTGATTCCTCCTCTCCTTTCAGAATTAGAGCTCTATATTTTTCACCTCGGCAATCTGATTTTCAAGAATACTATGACCAATTTTTGGATCCAGACTGGTACGGGCCCGGTTCATTCTTTGGCGAAGCCGAATCTCGTGGTACTCCTTGGCCTCAGTGGGCTCAAACTTGCTGCACCCCTCATACTGTCGTACCCGGTTTCAAAACTCTTGCAAGTGCAAGGAGTCTGTACCGTCTCGCTGATAGTACGTAAATCTCAGCACCCTACACTCGACCAGACTTTGTGATGAATCTCTGATTGACATGACAATGATGATGATCTCAAGTGTTGATCATTCCTGAGCTTAATGCAATATGCCTCAAACAAATAATGAACGATCTGGGAGTGGATAAAGTGATGTCTGAACTGAAGACTTCAGTTTTTGAAGAACATGAGGAATTACGCGTGGAAGTTTATAAATTCATGCGTCAACACTGGCGATCGTTTGATAGCTCTCAGATCATTCCTTTTATCACTTCTTTATCACCAGAGGAGGGTGTTTTGGTGTTTGATCATATACTTAAATATGTACAATAGCCCCTTTAGTTTCGCTGCTTGATTTTAAGGAGTTCCTGATGTACACAACCGAGAAAAAACCATTGCTAATAATTGTGTTGTAGTTCTTGACTTGATAAAAGCTTTTTAAGATAAGTATATATATATGTAAATCGAAACTCAATTTCAACTTTTTCTTTCCAAGATCAAAAAAAACCGAAAACATGGCTTTACAAAAGAAAACAGAAAACAAACAGTATTCAAAACTTGAATACGATTTTCAATTTTTGTTTTGTAAATACATATTTAGATGATAATTCAAAATAAAAAATGAAATGATTAATAACACACTGGAAGATAAGCAAAATGATTCCGTATAAAGAAGATGGATTCAGATTAGAGAAAAGATCAAAATTATGTAATAAATCAACCAATCAATCAATCAAAAAGATTGAAGTAGTTCTTGATACCAACATCTTTCTATATGGTTCAATTTGATGATTTTTAAGATCCAACAAGTTTCTCCATTTGATAACTAGAAGAAGAGAATTAAAAAAACAAAAAATCAGTCAACTTTGATCAAATCACATCTCAAAGAGAAAAAGGAAAAAGGTTTTAAAGAAGTTGAATCAAAACGTACAGTGGAGGTAAAGGTTCAACTCTTTGACGTAAGATATTCTTTTTAATCCAATAAGAAAGATTCTTAATCTGATAAGAAGCATGTTTTGCAGTTGGAACAGAAAAGACTAAATTTTTGGGAAAAAAAAAATCTAGTCAATTTCAAAAGTTGATTTGTTTTTGTAAATTAAGATGACTCACCATAATCTAATTCTTCAAGTGTTAAAGCTTTTGTCTCAGGCCTATAAAGGAAAATCCGATGATCAGATAAAAGATCAATCTTAAGAAGTATATTAAAAGAAAGAGAATCTAAACTGACATGAAGAAGAAGACCAAGACCCATCCAATGATACACCATCCAGCTAAAACCAATCCAAATTAAACCATCAATTCAAGTCTTCTGAAAGAAGATACAAGAGAGATCTTACTGACCATACCAACCGAAAGCACCCTGTGGAGTGAAAGCGTTCAATAGTAAAGGAAACGTGATAGCCAAGACAAAACTAGTGAAACCCCAAAGAGATCAACAATCTTCTCAAAGTATGATAGTCAGACAGAAATCAAAAATCAAAAAGTTCCTTACTTGAATAACCAAGTGACTGCAGTAGCATATGACATTCCAAAATCACGAATATAAAGCGGGAAAGCCTCAGCACTAGAATAGTGAAAGGAAAGAACAGAATGTGAGTTCGAAATCTCAGCCCGATTTTTAACTTTCGTTCGACATACCTATAAGTAAACGGTACAGGCTGAATTACGAAAACAAACCCGAGGATGAGTAACGGAAGCAAGTGAATGAAAGTAAAGTATAAAGAACGACGAACCCCAGCACCAGGACTATAGAATACCATGAAGAGGTAAATCGCAGTCGCGACGACTCCAGCTCGACGAGAATCACCAGGTCCATCAAATGGAATGAAGAATGCCATCCCGGTCATCAAGAGACAACCAGCCATAGCAGGGAAAGTGACCAAAAGTAGATTCCTACGTCCGAACGTCTGACCAAAAGAAAAGAAATTCAATCATCGATCACTTCTTGGAGTCGTTAACTCTTCTCAACAACAGACTTACATCAATAGTATAGAGAGCTGGGATGGCAAAGAGCCAATTGGTGATACCAGTACCCATAGTAGTAAGTAAAGCCGTTTTGACACTGAATCCAGCTTGAACGAAAACTTGTCTAGATGAAATGAAATTCATCAAGGTTTCAAACTTGAATACTTATAATAAAGGGCATGATTATTAAAGAGTTCACTTACGAACTGTAATAGGCGATCACCTGATTTGATCCAATCCCATTAGTTACGATGATTAACAAATGGGAAGAGAGATAGAAAAGACTCACGTTCACACCACAGAATTGTTGCATAAACATCACCAAACCTAGACCAAAGAAATATGATGAGTACGAAAAGATCAAGAAGGAACACAGATCATATCTTCATCATACCTGATGCATAGGCTATAAAATTTCAAAAACGAACCCAAACCAAAAACACAATCAGGAACGAAAGAAAAAAAAATCGAATAGATGAATCGAAAGAAACCAACCTGCTCTACGAACTCTGGGAACTTTCCACATATCAGCCACTAAGTTACGACCTTGAATCGTTTCATCTTCAATTTCAAGTAATTTGGCAATATAAAATAAATCCCGACTAGCTTGTAAATCACAAAACCTAAGTCTTCTCATCGATGTATAAGCTTCTGATACTCTTCCTTTACCCATATACCAACGTGGTGATTCTGGTGCATAATAAATCATAGCACAAACGAAGATGGGCGCAACTACTGTTGAACCTAACATCAATCTGATCCAAATTCAAATTGGTTTATACTTTAGTTCCTACGCTTAGAGATCGTGGGCTTTGGATCTTTTACTTACCTCCAAGCTATATGGGGTTTCACATCAATAAATATCACGCTAACAATATCTCCTAACGCAATCCCAAAAGCCTAATAGATTGAGTCATATAAAATTCGTCAATATGCCGAGTCAGACGACTGAGAGCCTCTTTTCACTCACGGTCCACTGCAAAAAGAAAAGATTGAAAATCGATTAGTGAATCTTTACATTTTCTTTAGACTTAGTAAGAGATGTTGAATAACTCACCATTTGCCATTGCATCACTAAAGCTCCACGGATAGATGCTGGTGCACATTCGGCTATTGAGAACAAAATAAGGATTAACACCACTATCAGGATGAGATCAAAGAGGCAATCACCTTACCAGTATAGATAGGAGCAGTAGCGGACTAAAGATCCAGAGCCCAAAGAAAATTTAAAAAAAAGAATTCATCAAACTAATGTTAAAGACAAAAGTTAAAAAAGAGAAGAATGACCTTAGGACCGATACCTAAACCCAATACTAATCGAGCAGCAAAGAGTTGTGGCCAAGAGTATGTAAAAGCTTCCCAAATTGAAGCTAAACCAGCAATAGCACAAGACAAGAAGATCACCCCACGTCTTCCCATCAACCGGTTTAATGGATCCGTTAACCAACAAGCAAAGACAGCCTGAAGAAATCAATGAAGAAAATCAAATGTTAAAAGGAGAATTCGAAAGAAAAAAAATCCGCGATTTGAGGAAAAAAAGATGAAAGAAACCAAAGTTGGGGAATTTGATTTTGTGAGATTGAACTTACACAACATAAATAAGGAGCACTATTAACTAATCCTTGAATGATAGCCGTTTTATTGGTCCCATCTGAACCGATTCCAAATTCATCATAATAATATAACTGAGCACCATTCACTACAGACTTTTGTACGCAAAAATAATCAAGAAATCATACATTAATTTTTCTTTTGACATCCTTCAAAGAAAAAAAAAGGAAAACTAAGAGGATGATTTACTTCATCCATTCCTTGTACGATAGCTGCCATTGAGGAGATCACAGCAATATAATACCTGTTTGAAAGAGACGGGAAAAAAATCAAAAAAGAAAATCAATCAGTTTTGGTGATCAGATGGAGGAGAATTTTGAAAGACTTACATGATCATTGGTTGTCTCCATTTATGAGATGTCTCAGCATCGATAAATTGACGCTCTTCATCAGTAATATGGGTGATGCGTTCTAAGTTTTTGGGGTCTGCAGCCAAGACGGCTCCACGTTTGAAATTATCAACTGATCAAATCAAAAAAAAACAGAGTTTACAAAAAAGAAAGATTTGATTAGGAAGAGTACCAAGAGAAAGAAGAAGATGAAGGAAGAGAGATTGGATAAGGAAGAATCAAAAGGGTTGTTCACCTTGATCAAGTAAAGCATTCTTTTCACAAAACTCAATCGCAGCAGCTTCTAATTCCTCAATGGATAGACCGGTAAGTGGGTTTTGAAGTTTAGCAGATAATTTACTGATCTCAGCTACTTCAGATGGTAGCTCGAGGTTTTGTTTCTCATTAATCATATTAGTTGTTTGTTTCTCTGCCAAACTCATCTTGAATGATGGAAAAAAAAAGATTAAATGAAAGAAAGAGAAATCTATGAAAGATAGATGAAAGGTTATAGGTAGGATTGGTTTGTTACTTTTTAATCAAAGTGTGATGAGAGTAAGAGTAAAGTGTTTCGAATCTGTAACCTTTCAAGTAGTAAAAGGTGGAGAAATTTGTTTGAGAGGATGGATTTGCCTGTTGATGAATCTGAGAAGAAGTTTTGTGTTTTAGTTCATTCAAGCTGAGTTTGAAGTTGATATGATGAAGGTTTGACAGCGTGAAAGTGTAATTTGAGATGCGCGCAGGTGTATGTGAATGTATGTTTGGGATGAGATGAAAGGGAAAGGCCACGAGGTGAAATCAATGGTGATTTGACTCAGAGCTGGAAGGGAAGAGAAGAGAAAGGAAGAGAAAGGAAGCGAACTGGATGAAGTGGCTGAATCACTGTTTTCAGATAGGATGAGATTCACAGCTTAAAAGTGTGGATATGAGTTCGGATGATTGAAATAAGTTTTGATGAATGAGTCACCACTTTGAAAGCTACTGAATTTAATCTTTCTTACAAGACAGAAGGAAAGGAATAAATTGTGAGACCATCGGTATTTAATAGTCAAGTTCAGTCATCTTCTTAAGCTGATACTCAATTACAATTTCATGGCTCATCTGATCTGGCCATCTACACACCCATAAACCATCACTTGCAAACCGAAGCATAAGGTTACAACGATGTGCATTTTGATATCCGTTATGAGATGAATGAGTGGGCTCTGAGAAGTTTCGTAAGTTTTTTTTTCCATTGAATTGAAGAAGAATTGACTGCTGGGAACGCAAGGAAGACTTTTCAGAGTTGACCTCCGACGGATATGGAAACTCGTCAAGTGAGACTTGCTCAGAGTTGCCCCTCGCTGCCCCGGTGGAGAGTTGACGATATAGAATGAAGATTCTATTGATATCTTCAATCATATCTTGACGATTTCATTTTCAGAACCTAATCCTGCATATAACTCACTCTTAATTCATCATCAAGTTCTCATTAAACTCACTTTTGATCTCATTCGGTCACCTTTCCTCTGTGAATCGATGAACTTCACTCAAGCTGATGGTGTGGGTTCGGTGATCGATCGATTTTATAAAGTCAGGTGACATTACACTATGAGCTTCAATTGAAGTCTTCTTCAGATGGATTTTCGAATCTTAACTCTCCTCACGCAGATCGATCCTTGGAGAATCGAACACACAGCAATTGAGAGAGAGAGAGAGAGCTCAAGAAAAGACCCTAGATGACCACATGACTTACCATAGATATATATCTTAAACTTTTACATCAACATCACCGTCATTGAATTTCACCTCAACTGTTGATGCAGAAACCATCTTCTCTTTACACTTTCGCTTTACCAAAAACCTTGAGCAGGTATCTGAAGCACCATATATGTCTGTACAACCAAACAAACCTTTTCCCGCATTTTTGCCAAAGTGTTCAATACAAAGCTTCCCAAACAGACTCTAAAATAAGTCACCATAAGATTTCACTTCCAGTTATCAAATCAAATCAAATCAAATCAAATCACTCAAGAATGACAAACAGCAAAAGAAAACATTGATGATATGCATACTATGTATGTATCTCTTACCATGTCAATTTATGCAAAAAACTACACATTTTCAAAATGTATACCAAAACTGTACAAATTCCCTACGAATTCCTGATCACAATTCATTTACATACCTCTTCATCTCATTTCTCTTTTGAAAAAAAAAGAGAAACCTCGTAGGAAAAGACCTTTGACCTCTGTGAAACTTAAAATGAACTTTTCCAAAGCCTGTAGAGTGATCAATGATCAAACCAGTAAGATGTGAGATGATCATATCACTTTGAAGAATTTGATCAATTAGGTAGATCAATGGCCTTCACAGAAAACCCTGGCTTGTAGTACATAGATAGTATCTATCAATCCAATAGTTGGTATTGTAGGCAAGATGTAGTGAGTTTTGCTTATGTATTCACAACCTACAAAACATTCAAGAAGACTCTTGAACACAACCTTGAATCTCAGGTGAGATTGTAGTCAAAAATGGCTAAAAACTTGATTTGGAAAAGTGAATTTTACTCTCTATTCTAAATTTCAAAGCTCTCTTACATACCAACCCCACAAGGAGATGGCCATTGGGAGCAGCAGGGGTTTGACATACAGAAGCCGGGCCCTATAACGTGATGGCTTTGTCTTCTAAAGGCCTTTTTTTATGAGAGACGCGTTCTGATTAGCTGAAGAAGATCTTACTAATGTATGGTCAACAGCACAGGAATCTTAAAAGGAGTTCTCTTTGTCACTCATTCGTGATCCAACTCTCTTCTCTCCTCTTTTCCTATTACAAAGTAGTCTTAGCCCAATAGTACATGACCACCTCATTGGCTGTTTACTTTTTCTCTATTTCTTTCTCTCTCTCGACCAGACTGATTCCTCACAAGATTTTTGAATCAAACTCAATCAAACCTTACCAAAGCTTTCGAACTTGAACATTTATATCCACAGTCAATCTCACAAAGGTTGACAAGAACTTCACACCAATTCACCTGAAGTTTGACGTGCAAATCTCGCTATAAAGTGCATTGAAGAAGATTCCATCATGATATGAATAATAACTCTCTTTCCGATCATCTTCATTTTCTTTGCTGATTCCAATTCATACAAGATCATCTCATGCCGTCTTCAATTTGAGATTCTTTTATCATCACAAATCGTAGATGTGAACTTGAGTGTCCAGAGCTTGGTCGAGCCCTTCTTTGATTGACCGGTCTTTACCTGTCAGACATCTCTCATTTCAAAGACAAATGCTAAAACAACTTACTCATCTCTCTTCAATCTATATCCCACCCATACACTTCTATTTGTGTTTCTCACATCTCCAATTTTCACAGTAATATATATCAAAATCAAATCCTTCAAAAAAGAAAACTAAATACCAAAACACAACAGCAGTCCGATTTCGAGTCTTGAAACAAAACCATTTTGATATTTATCTAATATATTTTTCGTTGATTGTAAGAGAGAGAGAGAGAGAGAGCAGAAAAAAAACAAAAGACACCAGACATATATAGCCTCTTCACAATCCAAAGGCAAACTTTTCAGTTCCCTTTCCTTCGACTAGAGTTACTTCTCATCTTCAATCAATGTGCTACATCTTTTCAATTTGCTGCTTCATGACTCATCTGGTCGCATTTTCTTGCCCGTGTGACTGTCACTTCCACTGTCTTCCTCTTCTTCCTCCTCTTCTTCTTCCTCCTCCTCCTCTTCTTCTTCAGCGTCCTCATCTTCAGCAGGCCGGGTTGGAGGGGAAGGGGGACGAGCAGTCGGTGCCTGAATGCCGTTCTCACCCTCTGAATCAGTGTCACCTTCGGGTGCATCATCCTCATCGTCATGGTCTCCAGCTGCATCAGTCTATCATGTAGAAATTAGCTCAAAGGAAACGTGCGCAATTAGGGATAAATGAAAAACTCACTGGACCAGACGGCTGAGATGGTTGTGAAGGGGCAACAGGACGAGGACCGCTACCATTCATGGTCCAGGTTGGTTGGGGAGGACGTTGAGGCCAAAGCTCAGGTTTTGGTGGAGCAACAGAGACAGTCTGTGGTTGTTGTGGTCGGATTGGGGTGACTTCATCCGGCTTATCAGTTTTGCTAGGACGACCCCGCTTTTTTTTGATCGGATTACCATCTGCGTCCAAGGGAGTCGGTCTTGGACGTTTGGGAGCAGCAGCTGGGACGGATGATCCATTTGAAAGTGTATGGGGCGATGTGCTTTGTACGGCAGCCTCAGGATGTAAGCTTTTGTATTCGCGGTTTTGGATATTCCAAGACGACATGGCTTGTTTACCCGCCTCGGACCATGGCTAAAGGGAGAGAAGAATCCAAAGTCGAATTAAAGGTCAATATAGAACTTCTGCTATCGGTTTTGGATGATGTCACATACCTTCTTAGCCTCTTCATCCAGGCTTTTCCATCGATCGCCAATCTGACGGGCGAGTTCTTTGTAATCCGCTGTAGGATTCGCAGCTCGCATCTCTTGACGTACAGCATTTTGAAAGAGGATGCTGGGTGTATCAGGTAGGTTAGCATAGAAAGGAGAAAGACGGATCACATGGGATGATGAAGTAAGAGGTGGAGCTCAACTATGCAGACGCAGGACGTTTGGGTGCATTTGGGTCACGTTCTCTCTTCACCTTCTTTTCACGTCCCTTCTTGACTCCAGGTTGCCCAGCGGCTGGTGCATACTGATGTTGAGGCGCGTGGGTAGGTCCTCCGAGATCTTCTTCACTTGGATGCTCGTCTTCTTCGTCATCATCACCTTCTTCCTCAGATTCGACTGCTGCTGTGAAACCACCTGAGTTTTGAAGATGAGAATTGGTGTACTGAGTTCGATTGTGGGGCGCATAGGGAGTGACAGTCGTGAAGCTTGGGCCTGTCGTTCCATTTTGGGAGACCTGGCGGCCGTGGGGGTCTTGGGGAGAAAGAGCGGGCGGGGCCGGATCAAGGTAAGACGGATGAGCCAGCAGATCGAGTGAAGCAGAGATTGACGAAAAGAGAGAACTGACGATGTGAGGGCAAATGCTGAGAGAGCTGCTGTTGTCCAGCTTGGGGTGTGTGACCAAAGCGAGCAGCATGCGCCGGCATAGGTAGACCAGAGCCGGTGCCCAAGGTCTCGGCGATAACGCGCGGATCGGAGTGTTGAACGAGCCCGATCAGATGGCCAAGGGATGAGTGAACGGAGGCATAGGCTGTAAGCAGCTGTATCGAGGGGAACAAGCCACAGAAGCATCGGAGGTTAGAAAGCACAATCACAATGCACGTTGGAGGAGAGCAGATGGATGAAGTCGTGCGTATGCGTGGGAAGAGGGAGGCAAAGAAAAGAGCAAAACATGTGAATTCTCACCTGGTCCTTGGCGTCAAGTAAGGCCTTATGGGTGTGAGTGTCTTTGACCATGATAGAAGTAATGATTCAGAACCTAGCTGATGAGCAAAACGAGTGAAGCAAAAGAGGTTCGATAAGGAATACAGAACACATCATCAGACTGAGTTGGGAAAGAGAGAAAAGGACGAACGATTTGGAGGGCAGAGTTGAGAAGAAGAATCTCGTATATGGTGTTGAGTATGCTTTGATAGAGGGATTGCGAAAGGGTAACACGAAGCGAAGGCGGATAGAGATATTAAAGCGATCGAGGTGGAGTTAGAGTACGTGATTTGGATGTGAAGAGAATTCGAGAAGTTTGAGAACACAAATGGGAGTTGGATGAGTTTTAGTTGCGGGGAAAAAGCTTTAAGCTTATAAAGGATTATTGAGGGTGAAGGTGTAGAAGAGACTCTAGCAAAAGTCAAGGGGTGGTTTTTTTAATTTGTAAGTGTGACGATGAAAATGGTTGATAGGAAATAGAGAGAAGGAGATGAATTAGGGTAAAGGGGTGTGTTTAATAAAAAGACTTTGTTTGATAAAAAGCAAAAAAAGAAGATGAAAAGAAGAACTGAACGAAGTTGAGAGAAGAGAAGAGGCTTTTTTTTTGAGTGGAAATGGAAAAAGATCTTAAGGGGTTATTGAAGTTTTTAAACTGTACGACGATTGTAATGGTCTATTGTTGTAGAGTGTTGAAAAGTGTTTTATTCTTGAGAAAAGTATTTGTTCAACGCGCAAATGATATTAAAATAATTTAGTCAGTATTACACTTACAATTGACTCAAATTGGTAAGTTTAAAATCATCATGATCAGGGTTCATTTCTTAGCTGGTAGCTATAGTTATATAAAGTTCGATTTTAGTTGTTTATACCGCTTAAAGAAACGTTAAGAGAAAGGTTACAAAAATGATGGTGTGAATGTGACGTTCTAAAGTGAGCTTACCTTCATCTGTACATTCATTCAATTTATCAATCAATTTGGGTTCATGGGTCTTTTTTTGGTTGGGGGGGGGCTTTGACCAGATCGAGAATTGAACTACACAATCACTTAACAAATCATCTTAAAGACAAGTGTACAAATGGAATTTAGGTAAATGATGTTGTATAGTCTAATAATTCATAATTAACACCAAAAATACAAATCACATGCCTTCCATCACTACAATTTCGTATCCGCTACATACCTATCGATATCGACACAATCATACTTGGCAGATGGCGCGCATCTTTGTTCGCTTCTTTTGTATGTAGGTATGTACTTACCACATGAGGAAATATCGTTGAACTCGTCATTTCGCAAATTTGGTCACTCTGGTATGCATTCATGTAATCTGAATTCATCATCCCTGGCTTGCAGTGTGGAAGATTCTTAACAAGCTTTGGTGTTCAAGCTGAGGGTTTCAAGTTTGATTCATTTCGGAATGATCATTCGCTTTTGGTCTATAGTTCAACCGAACAATTGTCCCGGATCTCTTGCATCTTTCCATCCTCTTCCTATAACAGTTGATAACTCGGAAGCAGTACATATTTTTTTCGCCTGGTTGGATCAATTGTTTTAAGGTGTCTCCACTCGATCTCGCAAGGTGTACGTATGTAAAATGCCTATGATACCATGCAAGCCTATCACATTCTTTCGAGACTTGGTTACATCGTGACGTGACGTGTGTGAGGTGTAACCCAGACCAAAAAGTTAAAAAGACGCTTTAAGTATAACATGGAAAAAATGAGGGCCTGCGTTACATCAGTTCTTCAAGCAGTTCTTAGATAAACCTAGCGATGAAAAAGCGAAGAGATGCACAATCGCAGCAATCTCACATATCAACGACTTCTGTTCAATCGTATGATTGAATTGAGTGTATCAGCTCCTGGACCAAGGCGAGGAAATTGAGCATATTGCATGTACTTCACCTCCCATACTTCAGGGGGTGGTTGAGGCACAGCCTCAGAAAATGACATTGATTAACGTGTCAAGAATAGTGTCCAGACTGAGGTGTTCATAACACCCTCCCACACATACTCTCCTGAAGCTGAAGAGATGACAAAGATATCCAATCTTTTACAAAGGTGAATAAATTTCAATCAAAAGCTAACCGGTGGGTGAATTTCTGATGTAAAGATGGACCTTCAAAGCTTCAAAGGTGCCAATTCTCAAACCACAAAAACCTCAATCTTGCCTTCACAAAGCAAAAAGTGTTTTTTTAAAAAACTGTCGAAGATAGGACTTCGAAGGAGGAGTTTCATATTAAAGTTACATTTAAACTTGTTATCCTTCCGGCGATCTGATATACCAAAGGTTAATATGTACTATAAGGGTATTCAAGATTCGAGAAGTGGGCTCCAGAAGTGTCAAGAAGTGACATCCCAGAAATTTCTCGGACACGCTCGAGAAACTTCTGGAGCTTTTGTCGGACATGCTCAAGAAACGTCTGGATTGGAGGGTAAGCCTTGTGATGGCGTGTAACACCTTTGAGTCCCTTTAACGCTTGCTGCCGCACTGAGACCCGTGGCATGCTCAGGTGGTATGATGTGATGTGATACAAATCACCACTTGATGGGGGTCTCAAAGTTGAAAGAAAAGCTCCAGAAGTGTCACTCGAGAAACTTCTGGAACCACTTCTGGATGTCACTTCTTGACACTTCTGGAGCCCACTTCTCGAGTCTTGAATACCCTTTATGTCAGGAAGAGATGTGTGCAGTAATTAAGAGTGGGGCAAAACAAAACAAATGAAATGGCTTAACAGAAAGCTCTATATCCAAGGCCCAAGGCTACTATTGAAAAGCTTGACTTGAAAGGAAAAAAACAGATTTCATAGTTCAGTCTATCAAATTAGTTGATCGTTGCTTTGCCTTTCTCAATCTTGAAATGGAAGAATGTTCAAGACTCCACTGAAGGTTGAGCCAATCAAACCTCATGAGGACATTTTTAGGTTGAGCCTACTGAAAGATGGCTTTTTCTTGATGCCTAGATATTCATTGACACTTGTGGTATTGAACTGTAGAAGTTCTGCTGCTTCCTTAAGTTGGAGAAGTGAGAGGCAAGAATATGACATAGCTCAAACTTGCTCATCTTTGATAATTGTTGGGTGTCATGGTGGGTTAGAAAATTTGGATTCATTTGATGGTCTCTGAGTAATCTGGATACAACTTGACTAAAGTGGCCAATGCCTAATGTGTGTTCTGGATGGCTCAAGCTGAGGTACAAGTGTCTTTTGTGCCAGGCCATGAACTACTGACTCCATGTAACATAATGGTAAACCAGACATTATTCCAAAATGTGCACTTGTGTCTGTTAATTCTTGTGAAAAGAACAAACCATTTCAACCTCATTCCACAGATTTGCACTCCACAAGGCCCTCAAAATCAAAAATCAAGAGCACAATAGCCCTTTTGAGGTTCATCAAGAGTCCTCAGGATGATTAGAAGCCTAGTAGAGTTGTTTTACAGTTCATTTTATGGTTTAAATTGCTTGTTAATTCTCAGATGGAATAATGATCTCAGTGATTGTCTTGCCTTGGTAGCTGCAGCATTGTTTGAACTAGGCTTATCAGCTGTAGTTGGTTTTTTGGCTGAGGAAGAAAAGACATGTTCTTCTTCCACCAATATCCATCTCTGCTGATAGCTTTCTAGTACCCAGTTTGATAAACTGATGGAAGGTCCAATGGCCAGTTTGTTTCATTGGTCAGTATGATAACTATGGTATAGGAAAGAAAATTAAGGACATTTAGTGATGAGCCAAGAATTATCAATGGGACCTGAAGCCTATGGATCAAGAAAAACCTTGCTATGACAGTCCAACTCTTATTTGGGCCAAATTCAGTAAATGGAGGGCAAACCTTGACAAGAATGTCTATATATTTTAACTTCTCAAAATGAGCCAGGGGGGCATTAATATTTGGTGTGGTTCAATGAACATGGATCACAATCTGGCAGTTGATTTCAAACTGACTGTAAGATTTACATACTTTTGCCGCCATGCTATTGAAATTTTGTGATGTTCAAACCCTCAATTTGGGAGTTTCCTGTGTGTCCATACCAGGGCCAATCACCATGCAATCTTTTTACTTTGAAAGTGACAAGTGATTGTGTGATGTGGAACCAAAACTCACGACCAGCATATCAGATATCCTTGCCTGCATTGCATTCTGGTGCTCCTTGAGCAATAACAAAGTGCACATTTGACTGTTGGAAGAGAAGGTTGTTGTCGGTCAAGAACATTGCCATTTAAGGCTAGTTAGTTGTTGGGTTTACTGGTAGAGAAATTAGTGCATCTAAAGACACGTAGAGTGGAGGGTTAGTCTGGCAATCTGATGATTGATTGGAAGAAGCAAGGAGGTTAACGTGATAATGGTGTATTGATCTCAGGGGTTCTCTTTGTTTGTTTTCATTTCTAATTTTCTTATATGTAGTGAGGCCTCTTTTTGTTCCCCTTTTTGAATTCTTATTCCTTACCTTTAATTATCGAATAAGAATTCTAAAAGGGTATAGTACTTTTCTTTTCTTATATTTTGTGTTTCCTGAATTAGTTGCTGAGCTAGATAACTTGTCGTTTTCACTCCTGGTTCTTTTCAGTCTATTTGTTTGTCTTAACCTTCCTCATCATCAGGTTAGTGAGCTTGTTGCTCCCGTCGTCTTCTGTCTCCTCGCTCGCTGTCTCGTCAACAGCCGACTGAGCGTGTTTGTTTTATACCTTATAAAGGTTTGTACCCAGTGTTTCATCTTATACTTTCATTTCTCTCATCATTATGTATTCCTTACCTTTACTTATCGAATAAGAATTCTAAAAGGTCTATTTGTTTGTCTTAACCTTCCTCATCATCAGGTTAGTGAGCTTGTTGCTCCCGTCGTCTTCTGTCTCCTCGCTCGCTGTCTCGTCAACAGCCGACTGAGCGTGTTTGTTTTATACCTTATAAAGGTTAGTGAGCTTGTTGCTCCCATTGTCTTCTGTCTCCTCGCTCGCTGTCTCGTCAACAGCCGACTGAGCGTGTTTGTTTTATACCTTATAAAGGTTATCACCTTTGAATTCTTTTATGGTAGCGAGAGTTTCAATCCGAACCTTCTGAACTACTTCAATATATGTCATCTTCTCCTGTCAAGCCTCCTCTAGATCCTACCAGTCCTGCTGATTCAACCAATACCAAAGACGAGTCCAGATCCTCAACTTCTGACAGAACCGTAAATCAGGAATTCTTTGAATCCTCGGCCGCACCACCTACTTCTTCTGCTCATCCAGCTCTTGAACCCACCATGTCGGCTACCAATGAAGGAAGTGTACCTCTCTTTGGGAACGCCATTCAAAAATACGGACAGCAGTTAACTGCTGCCCTGTTTAAATTCAAGATCTCTGATAATCTTGAGGATGGAAATTATGCTTCTTGGAGTAGGACTGTCTTTGGAAACTTGGATAACTTGGAACTTCATCATTATGTAATAACCAGTAACTACAAGGATCCTGAATTATCGGCGGCTCAGACTTTAAAAACTAGAAAGATTCTAGTGAATTATATTTTGAATCATTTAGATAAAAGCAACAACACTCAAGCCATCAATCATCTTACTGATCCAGAAGATGCTTTAAATCTTATCTATGATCCTTTCTCTCTGTGGGAATTTCTTAAAGAACGTCACTTTCTCATCAACTCTCAACGTCTTGCTTCCATCTCGAAAACTCTTAGTACTGTCTCATTTCATAGAAGTGATTCTCTGTCTTCATTTCTGGATAAATTTGAAAGTCTTTTTGTCGCATTCACTAGATACGGTGGAAAAATGGATGACACTCAATCTGCGATTAGACTTATTGATTCAATAACAACCTTACCACCATCGATCGTCGATTTCATCCATGCCACGGTCTCTCCATTAACTCGTAAAGATGTCATTAAATATCTTTGTGATTATGACACTTGACAAAACTCCTTCTCAACAGAAGCCACTAGAGAAGTCCATCATATTGAATCTGTAGAACCTCTCTCCGCTAGCACCGCTGTCAGGTCCAGTCGAGTTCTTTGTACCGAATCAGTTTGTCGCGTTCCTCATCCTCCTGAAAAATGTTGGTCTAAGCCCGTGAATTTCAAAGAACGAGATGATTTTCTTGCAAGACGCAGAGGAAGAGGAAGCTGGAACTCACGAGGAAGATTCTCAAATCGTCCTTCTCCCTCAAATTCACAACAAGTCAGAGGGATGCATCGAGTCGATACTCCTTCTGCAAATTCAGTCGCTGAATCCTTTCAAATGATGTCTTTAAACGTGGAATTCGATTTGATTACAAACGAACCTGAAGCCAATTCACTCGAATCCAATTCTAATTCAATATGGGCTTTACATGATACGGGCGCCACACATCATATGTTCAATGACAAGACATTGTTTATCAAAGACAGTCTGAAACCAGTTGAAGACTCAAATTGAAGACTAAAACTGGCTGGTGGCGATGTCTCCTTGGCTGTCGAAAGTGTTGGCAAAATCCAACTAAAAGCTGGCGATGGAACTATTTTTGAACTATTAGACTGTCTTTATGTACCTGAATTGAGGAAGAACTTGATTGCCGGTGGAATATTGAAAAGAAAAGGAGTGCGAGAAATTTACAATGATTCAGAACCTTCCTGTTTTGCTCTAGTCAAGAACGGTCTTGCTCTATTCAACGGCATCATTCAACCAAACGGTCTCATGAGCGTCAAGATCGATCCGGTAAGCTCTTTCGTCCAATCAAGTCAATCATCAAGCAACATTAACTCATCAGTCATTCACCGTCGTTTAGGTCATCTGAGCGAACAATATCTTAAGCAAATGAAAAATCATAAAAGTGTTGATGGGTGTTTTTCAGTAGATGATGATCTTAAATCTTGTGAAACTTGTAACCTGTCTAAAAACACCAAACTTCCTTTCAATCACACTCGACCTCGCGCTGTTAGATTTCTTGAAAATGTACATGTAGATCTCAGTGGTATCTATCGAGTCAATGGTCTTGATAATGAAAACTATTTTATTTTGTTTTGTGATGATTACAGCCATTCCCGAAAAGTTTGCTTTTTCGAATTTTTTTTTTTGGGCGGTTGAGGGCCGTTTAGGGTTGTACTTTACCTGGCCGCGCCCTCACAGCCATTACCGTAGCCACGTCCAGTCGATCCACCCACCAACGAATCCACCCACCAACGAATCCACCCACCAACGAATCCACTCATCAACAAATCCACTCATCAACAAATCCACTCATCATATCACAGTTTCTCATCGATTTCTTCTCCAGGTTTGTTTTCACTCTCAAAGTTTCCCGGGTCACCTGTTCTCTTTTCTCATTCTTTCGTTCCTTTTTTTTTTGTTCATAGGCTTCCTGCGCAACCACGATGGGGTTTGTCTCGTACTCGCCCGATGTCAAACTGATCGTCATCCGCAAGCATCTCCGTGGACAGACACTAGACGAAATCAATCACGATCTTACACTGGAAGTCTCCAAAGACTCACTTGCTCGATGGCTAGCTTTATTCCACGATACTCGGCGAGTCATTTCAGATCCGGATTTTTATGATCCTCGTGGACGGCCGACTATCTTATTGGACGAGCACCGCAGGTTTATCGAGAACGCCATCGATACTGACCCAACTATTTACCTTGACGAGCTTGCACATCAACTTTCAATTGAGAGAGGTATAGACATTTCTATCTCTTCTTTAGCTCGTGAGGTGCGTGATCGTCTTGGTCTAACCTTGAAGGTGGCAAAAACTGTCCACCCAAATCAAGACCCAGAAGAAGTAGGCAGGTATTTGTATGAAGTTGGATCAATTGATCCGTTGTGCTTGGTCTTCATTGGTAAGAGCTCTCTGTCTTCCTTCTTATTCAACTTTGAACTGACTTGGGTTTGAACAGATGAGAGCGCTGTGGCAGCTCGCCGACTTTACCGACAGAAAGCTCGTGCGCCAAGAGGCCAACGTACACGACGTCTACCTCGGACTCTACAATCAAGAAAGTACTCGTTACTCCCTGCCATCTGTTTAAGTGGTTGTCTTGGGATGATTATTCAGGAAGGTTCGATTCTTTGGGAAGATTTGGAATACTTCTTGTCGCACCATTTGGTAGGTACCTTATTATCATATTACCTTCCATCTTTGATAATACTCTGATATTTCTTGTCTTCCATACCAGCTTCCTATGATGAATCCTTACCCAGCTGCAAACAGTGTCCTTGTTTTGGACAATGCACCGGTTCATCATGGTGGTAATGTTCAAGAGATGTGTGATCAATTTGGTGTTCGATTACTTTACCTACCCGCATATGGTCCCGAGTACAATCCAATCGAGAAATCTTTTGATATCATCAAGGCTCACCTTCGAAGGAGTGGCGAACTTCAAGAACACATGACAACAGACGAGGAAGCAGAGGTCATCTATCGACATGCTGAGAACGCACTGACACCCGAGCTCATCCGTTCTCTTTACCGTGGAGTATACCTTTGAAAAGTAAGTTCATTCAATATGAGATCTGATCATATTGCATAAACTGATTGTACATGAAATGAATTTTATGAATGATAGATGATGATGAATGAAAAAGAAAGAGAAGAGAATGAGACGAATGTGAATCGGATTAGGAAATGGCAAGTGGTGAATGAAATGGATTATGATTCATCAGAAAATGAGTTTGATGAATGAGAAGGATTGGAAAACAGAAACGGTTTGGGTTTCAAGGAAGAGGAAAAGGGAAATCGAAAATGGAAATTGAAAACAGTGTCTGGTTTTTATAATTTTTTTATTCTTTGATGGATTTGATCTTTTCCTCAAAGAAAACCACTTCGAAGTTATTTTTATTTCTTTTTTGTTTTCCGTATTATAAATTTGTAATTTGCTCCATGGTCTCTGTACCATTCAAAGTCACATTGGAACTCCTTTGGCTGTACAACGTTTGAAGAAGCTTGGGGCTTGACCTTCTAGGGCTAATCCATAAAGGATACGACTTCCTACATCTATAAATTGGTTTAAGTGAAGAATGAAAATGTAAAAGACTTTGAGTCCAGCTCTTTCCATAGCAATAACAAAAGGAGAATCCTATTGAAATTGATCAAATCAAATCCTGATCAATATTTGATAAGAAAGAATCAAACTTCAATGTTCATTACCTGTACATAGAATACTCTCTTGATAGCTTTTGGAACGGTCTCAACTTTTTAGTTGATAGAATTTGGGTCAATGAAGTGTTCCACTAAACTGTGTTGAGTGGTTGAGCAATAAATGAAATTTTATCATCATGATCAAAATTGATCTTCAGATCAGAGTTTATAATCAGGTAAGGTTGAGATATTGAAGACTTTTTGCTATGCTCCTTCAGTCTTCTTAAGAACACCATTAAATTTGTAATTACTAGCAATCATTAAAGTAGACAAAAAGTACAAAGAACAAACAAAAAAAAAGCTATCAAAGCAGAAGAAAACCGTACAAAGAACAAAGAGAAAAAAACAAGCTATCAAAGCAGAAGAAAACAAGCTATCAAAGCAGAAGAAAACAAAATACATACATAAAAAAGGGAAAATGAGCTATCAAACCAGAACAAGATCGACAGGAGGAATGCAATAAATTAAAGCTGATCTAAATAAAAGAAAAAAGAAAAACTGACCATATTGTGCTGATGAATCAAAGCTGTTGCGCATCCAGTGCAGCAAGCTTTGCCATCAAAAACTTCTCGTACCTAACTGCACTCGAAAGGAGATGACTCGCATCGCCTGGAGGAATTCTGATACGCTTCAATTCAGCAATGTTCATATCGGAACTTGGCTTGAAATCGCTCCAACGAGTGTAATGCGCTGCACTTAAATTTTCCCTCAAGCTGGTATCGCTTTCAGGAAAGTCAGCATAATTCAAAAAGTCCTCAATGGTTCCGGAGTATTTTCTTTGGTAGATACGGTCATCCACTAATTGAGATGGGGCGATCAAAGGGACTTCGTTTTGTACTATAGGCGCTGGAGCAGCAGCCATGAATCCTGCTGGTGGGGGATCGCCTGGAAATTCTCGATAGCCTGGGGGAAGTCTTCCACCGATAAACGTCTTGAAGCACGGTAAAAGAGGTGGAGTGTCTAAATCAACGTTGGTACGACCTTCTTTACGTGCTGCTATCTGGATATGGTGGAGTCCCATCAGCAAAATTACAGTAAATGATATTGAAAAAACGAACTTACAATCTCATCAACCCAGATTTTGATCTTGCGAGGTGTCATAACTGTCCATTTCTTCGAATCTATAGGATCTCTGAAGAAACATTGTTCAGTACCGTTTTTAGTGAGAATTGTTTTTAAAGTAGCGGTAACATGCGAAGGTAAGTGTTCAGGGTTAGTTGGCGGCGAATTTGCCAAAACACTAGGCTGGTTTTGAGCAATCACTTGTTGAGTATTCCATGAGCCTAGGAAGCTGCCGACTTTTTCTCTCCTACGTTCTACAGCTACCTGGAGATCTGGATTAGCCATCTGAGCTAGAAGTCCAGTGGAGCCTGGTTGGGAATCGATACATAGTTTCTTGAACTCGTTCCATTCTGTGGAATCGTGAAGGTTGTACTTTCGATCGCGGAAGTAAGATTTCGGAGTGAGACTAACACCGAGCCAAGAGACAGACTGGGGTGCCGATACATTGAAAAGATAAGTACCAAGCTTGTCTAGTACTCGGTCAAGGGATGTGACTATCAATTGTATGACTTGCTGAGGAGATGAGTGATTCAAATCGAAGGTGATGTGATGCTTGGGTCCAGTATCTTCTCTTTTCGTTTTATCACAGTTCCATTGAAGTTTTTCAGGGGTTCTTTTAGATGGCGCTCTGCTAGTTGATGTGGTAGATTTATCCTTTGGGCCCCATAGATAGGCCTCATGAAAGACTCGCAGTGTTGCCATTTTGATTGGCAACTCATTCGAAGTCCGACTTGGTCTGATACGAGGATTGTGGGGTTGAGACCGATTGGGTGAGTTAAATTCGTCATTGAAACCCCAGACCGGTAAATCGTCTAAATCGTCGGTCATAGATCCTGAATCGACTTGAAGGACGCCACACTCAGGGTGATAGTTGGGTTGAACTTGAGCTTTGCGTTGTCGAGGGTCGGTTAACGCACTGCTGAAGTTTCCAGTGCTGTGAAAGGCTACCTCACGATGGCCCAGCATGGGATCGCGATGAGCTGTTCACACAATCAGTTAGTATTCATTTAACCAAAAGATACAGTTTGAAACTGACTCACAATTCTGAACGTTTTGACGGCCTTGTGCTGCTGCCTGCATGAAGCTTTCACGGCGGATTTCGCGCGCCTCGTAGATCGAGCGAGTTGCATCTGGATGGAGGAATGAAAATTTATGATCGTCAGTTGGAACAATTTAAGTATGACAAGGGTGAAAAAAGAAATTGATTTACCTCTTGCTTGACTCGCTGCCATCAAGTGTGTTGCTGTTGGATTAAGGCGTCGATCCATATTGCGATGGGATGGATCATTACGGACTTGTTGGCGAAGGTTTGCATGTTGATCAGCCAAGCGCACTCGTCTGGGATTCTCGATCTCGATTTCGATTTCGTTCTCGATTTCGATTTCGATTTCGTCGTCATCTTCGTTTTGACCCATATGGAAGAAAAGTATTGCCTAAAGAAGGCGAGGCTGGATAAATGATTGAGAGAAAAACGAACACGAGAGGGTGGTGGAGTGGGATGGGTGGGATGACGTATAAAATTACAGGTGGATCTCCGATCTGGTGGTTTGATATGTACAAAAGCTGAGTACATATGTAAAATCTGGCTCTATGTGATCTTAACAGCCCTAACCGCCCAAAAAAAAAATTCAAAAAAGCAAACTTTTCGGGAATGGCTGTACTCAAGCTACAGACATATTTATGGACTCACAAGTAAAACCAAGGAGGAAGTTTTTGAGACATTTAAAGCTTATATTGCTGTTAGTGAAAGACAAACTGGTTGCAAATTGAAACAGTTCACTCTGGACAGAGGGTCAGAGTTTGTGAACAACTTACTTGGATCTCACCTCAAAGAGCTCGGTATCGAACTTCATCTCACTTCTGGTTATGCACCTGAAGAGAATGGGGTCGCTGAAAGAGGCATGCGGATTATCAATACCAAGGCTAGATGTTTATTAATACAGTCTGGATTACCTCCAAAATTCTGGTTTATGTCCTGCTCCACTGCCGTATTTCTCACCAATCGAACAATCACCAAAGCCCTTACCGATTTCAGAACTCCATTCGAAGTTTGGCATTTTCGAAAACCAACTGTATCACACTTAAGAGTGTTTGGTTGTCAATCGTTCAGACTTCTTCGAAAAGAAATCAGAGACTCAAAGTATTCACCGGTTAGCTCTGAAGGAGTACTTGTCGGTTTTGAGCAGGATAATTTTAATTATTTAATCTTTGATCTCACCGATAACAAAATTCATATTTCTCATCATGTCACATTTAATGAAGATGTGTTTCCATTTCATAAATTAAATTTAATCAATGACTCGACTGAAAAATTAGTCCAAATGACCTACTCTGAAGACGAAGATGATGTCCTCATCGAATCGACTGATAAGGCGAAACACTCTGGTGACTCCAGAGATTTAGTAGCTGAAAATCAACCAGTTGATCACCCTGTATCACCACCTGAAGAAGAACTATCAACTAATGAACCTGTACCACAAGTCGCAACCAAAAATCGATTTGAGAATCTTGTTCCTAGAAAACCGACTCGAAACCAACCTGTTGTTAATTATAAAGGGATGTGTAATGTTGCTACTTTTGATGACGAAGGTTTCTGTCTGTCATCCTATTTCAACTGTTTACCTCAATGTTTCAACTCCGTATTAAATTCAACGCCCAATCCGAAGTCGTTTAAAAAGGCTATGCTGGCGGGTGACTCCCCCAGCTGGAAGGCTGCATGCGACAAGGAAATTGCATCTCTTTTGAAGAAAGATGTTTGGGTTTTGGTGGATCGACCAACTCACAAGTCTACGATTCGTGGAATGTGGATTTTTCGCAAGAAGTATAATCCTGATGATTCTGTCAAGTACAAAGCAAGGTTCGTTGCAATGGGAAACACTCAAGTTGAAGGTGAAGATTACGGAGAAACCTTCGCACCCACCGGCAAACCAACATCACTACGATTGATCATTGCAATGGCCGCTGTTCACGGATGGGAAGTTCATCAGATGGATGCTGTAACAGCATTTCTTAATGGTATTCTTGAAGACGAGATATATATTGAACAACCAGAGGGTTATGTTATAGTTGGTCAAGAAGACAAAGTTCTAAAACTAAATCGGTCTTTGTATGGTCTCAAACAGTCTCCAAAACTTGGCAAGACGACGTAACTCAGTCTCTTGTTGCTCTCTGTTTCGAGCAATGTGCTATTGATCCTTGTGTTTATATTCGATCAGACGAGGATCAACAACTCTTTACCGCTGTCTACGTTCATGTGGACAATATGGCTATAACAGGAAACGATACAACAACTTTCAAGAAACAAATCTCGTCAAAGTGGGAAATGGAAGATTTGGGTATTGCTCAAACCATTGTTGGTATAGAAATTGACAGAAGAGCTCCGTTCATTTATTCTCTAACTCAAACAAAGTTTGCCTTAACCATTCTTAAACGCTTTGATATGCTTGAATCCAAACCGGCTTCTACTCCTCTCACACCAAATCTCAAACTTTACAGAGCAACCAATGATGAATGTGCAGATTTTTCCCGTCTCAATCTTAATTACCGAAGTGCAGTTGGATCACTGATGTACCTGTCTCAGTGTACTTGTCCAGATCTTGCTCACGCAGTAGGAGTGTTGTCACAACATTTAGATCGACCTGGTGTACAACACTGGAATGCTGCACTTCAAGTGTTTCGGTATCTTAAAGGGACAATTCATCTGGGCATTGTGTATTCTGGTGAAGAGGAAACAACAGTCGCTGGTCAACGTAGTTTCTCATATCCAACATCATGCTGCGACGCCAATTGGGCTGGAGATCGAAACACTAGAAGGTCTACTATGGGTTACATTTTCACTGTTGCAGGGGGTGCCCTTTCTTGGAAGAGTAGACTTCAACCGACTGTTGCTTTATCCTCAACGGAAGCGGAATATCGAGCCATCACGGAAGCGGGTCAAGAATTATTGTGGTTAAGACAAATGATGAAAATGTTTGGATGTCAAGACAAGAATCCTACGGTACTTCAAAGCGACAATCTAGGTGCTATACATCTCACTAGCAAATCAATCTTTCATGGACGAACAAAACACATTGAAATCCAATATCACTGGATCAGGGAAGTTGTTAAACGAGGCAATCTCATATTGGAGCATTGTCCGACATCCGAGATGGTTGCTGATCTCCTTACCAAGGCTCTGGGAAAGCAACAATTTATTAGATTGAGGAGCAAGCTGGGGATTAAATACTAAATGGCATATTCTTGAGGGGGTGTGTTGGAAGAGAAGGTTGTTGTTGGTCAAGAACATTGCCATTTAAGGCTAGTTAGTTGTTGGGTTTACTGGTAGAGAAATTAGGGCATCTAAAGACACGTAGAGTGGAGGGTTAGTCTGGCAATCTGATGATTGATTGGAAGAAGCAAGGAGGTTAACGTGATAATGGTGTATTGATCTCAGGGGTTCTCTTTGTTTGTTTTCATTTCTAATTTTCTTATATGTAGTGAGGCCTCTTTTTGTTCCCCTTTTTGAATTCTTATTCCTTACCTTTAATTATCGAATAAGAATTCTAAAAGGGTATAGTACTTTTCTTTTCTTATATTTTGTGTTTCCTGAATTAGTTGCTGAGCTAGATAACTTGTCGTTTTCACTCCTGGTTCTTTTCAGTCTATTTGTTTGTCTTAACCTTCCTCATCATCAGGTTAGTGAGCTTGTTGCTCCCGTCGTCTTCTGTCTCCTCGCTCGCTGTCTCGTCAACAGCCGATTGAGCGTGTTTGTTTTATACCTTATAAAGGTTAGTGAGCTTGTTGCTCCCGTCGTCTTCTGTCTCCTCGCTCGCTGTCTCGTCAACAGCCGACTGAGCGTGTTTGTTTTATACCTTATAAAGGTTATCACCTTTGAATTCTTTTATTGACCACACAAGAAAATCACACCTTTAAGCAGTGGTAGATGCAAGATACTATAACATCTATCTGGCTTGGCATGACCCTGGAAAGCGCCTATGGAGGTGTTTGCCAAAAAAGGTCAGTTTTTGGTCAAAGTTTAGGGCTAGGTTTGTGACAAAGAAGGTAGGAATTGGGCTTTTTGAGAAAGATGTTTGTGATGTAAAAGGCCAGAATTACAATTTCAGCTGGCCAAATTGCCATGTGTTTTTGACGTACACAGTTGGAGAAAGGCCTGGAAAGATAAGGAAAAGATTCTAAAACTGATTGGTATAGGCACCCATGGGTTGAGACACAACCCGGAAATACTCCTGTAGAGATTTGTTTTGACATTGAGAAGGGTGTGAATGTGGTGGCAGAGAAGGGCTTTGTTCAGCTAAGATTATGTGAAGTTTCTGGGTCATAGACACACCACACTACACATTCACTGAAGCTGCATTAGCTCAAAAGATATCCTATTGAATGCAGACAAGTGAGCCTTTGCTCGTACTGAATCTCAACTTTCTCTCATGTACACGACAGATTTGGATGTAGACAAGTGAACCTTTGCTCGTACTGAATTTCAACTTTCTCTCATCCACACGACATATCTTACTCAATCCTAATTGTTTCAAACCAATTGTCTACTACAGTCAGTCAGCAGTAAAAAATTATCACAGCTTTTGAAAATGAGCTCAATTCAACAGCTGCTTGAGCTGAGGACAACAAAGATCAATAAATCTGAATTTTGAGTTTTATTGTGCTTTCCTATCGAACTGTCTCTATCTGTTTGTCTAGATTACATAGTCTATCCTTTCTGATCCTTTACTCGTTCAAAAATTGGGTACCCAACCAATAAATTAGTTCTGTGACTTGAATGTCCCTTATTGTTTGTTTTCATTGCTTTTATCTACACATCTAGCCTGTTTTACTCATGTGGTCTGAATGATTTGCTCAATAAAAACTAATCTTGCCTTGTGAAGCTCAAAAACACTGTTTCCACAGTATTCAGAGGTCAATGACAAAAAAGGTTAGAATTCGACTATTTTAAAAAAAATCACTAAATGGGTGCAAAAAGGTAGGTATTCACGTCACACACCTCCACAGGCGCTTTCCCTTGGCACATGTGTACCTTGCTTGACAAAAACAAGACTGTGCATAATTGAAACACGTTATGCATGAGGTAAATCTGTGAAACTATGTTTACTACCTTTATACATAAGTTTGGTGATTATTTTCGAGGTGTGCTCACAGATCTTCAAACTCCTTCTTTCTGTTTTGTGCTTTAGACTCGCAGATCCATTGAAAGGCTTTGTCGTTTAGTTTATTTATCTGATGCTTTCCAATATATCGACACTTGAATTACTTTAGGTCCTGTCAGAAGAATGCAAGCAAGGCCTTTTCGACTCGTGATCAATTGAGTTTGGCCTAGTTTTTAATGCCCTACATTTAACTCGTGATGTTGATATAAGTTGAAGTGAGCTGGCCTAAATCAATGGAGTTGTGTCAACCCAAACAGTTATTTGAGATGCTTCATGAAAGCAACTTTGTAGTCGAGATATGTAGATGGACAGATGTGATCAAAGCTCAAGATTCATTATCCTTCTCCCGCGCAGAGGATCCAATCGAACTTTACGTCCCTGGTGTACAATCAAATCAAAGTCACAGTGGCGCGTTGGGTATGTCCTACACCGTCACGCTGACTCCAAAAAATTAAGATTCGGAAATTTCTACCATGGGCTATGCACCTGAGCTCCAGCTGGACTGCTCCAGGCCCCTGATAGAGATGCCAATGCTTCCCATCCACCAATTTTTGCTCGTCACTTGGTCTCAGTTAATGTTTTGGCCATTCGATCACTCAATTATATACTCAGTCACAGCAAAAACCCGCCACTTTATCTGCCCAATCTTATCATCAGAGAAATTCAAATGCATTATTCATAAGGTCTGGGATCCAAATATTTGAGAAAATCAAAACACTGTATAGTATATTTTTGAGAAATGATGAAATGATGGCTTGTATCACATTCTGACACATGGTATATAATCTAGTGAGGTACTAATTTGACCCTGGGTAAACTCAAAAATATGAAAGTGTATCCGACTCGTCAGACTTGAGTGTTGATATATGCAAGAGTTTTGAGGAAATACACAATGGTCAAAGAGAAGCGTTTTTCTTCATTTTTTCGGCACGCGGACATTTACACTGATCGCCCACTGGGACCTGGGATATATAAAAAGGTCAAAGTAATGACCCAGTCAGCCAAAATTTCAAGTGTGTTCTCTCTGGAAACAAAAATCGTCAACTTTTATACTTGCCTCACTCATGATGTCGCTGCCGTGTAGACCACATCCAGACCATGTGGCCTTGCCACATATGACGCATCGGACGAGACTGACAGAATATGCAATGCCCATACAAGACTGGATTTCAGTGAGAATCGGATCCATGTAATTCTTGCGAAAGCAGAAGAAAGAGTACCCAAAGTACTGACTAGCATGGAGATATTAATTGGATCAGCCGAAGTTTCATTTTGAAAGAGTCTGATCGGAGTTGTCCTATGGCTTTACGAGATCTATCTATTTTTGTTTAAACTCTTGGGCGGGGAAAAGACTCCTAAATTCTTTGCTACAAGTCGCGTGTTGGGTAGGAGGATATTTTGAAGATCCGAACACGATATGTATGACGTTCGTAAGATCTGATTCACAAGATGAGGAAGGGGGAAAGTTCGAGAGAGCAGACACCGCGAGGAGACGCGTTTTTGGTGAGAGAACAGTTCAAAAATCCTATCTTGTATTTGAAAGAGAAATGTCGCTTGTACTGAGATCTGGTAAGTCATTGTTTTCACATTTTACGAAGGGCCAAACAGGAGGCGTGAGCGATTTTTGATCCGTTATTATACAAAACTCTATAGGAGACGTCCAATAACTTTTATTTTGTATTGTTGGTCTTGATGCTGGTTGGAAACTTCAGAAGATCGCTGTGATTTTTCAAGTGGATCAAGATGTGTGAAAGTGATTAAAGAGCAAATCTCGGGGGTCCAGCGAATACATTGTTATGGAATGTATGTATTTAGATGAAGTACAAGGTATTATATGTGGATGCGTATGATCAGTTCTTGAAGCGTCACAGCCAGGGTTTCAAAGTGAATTCTTTACGTAAGGTATTCGGTATCATCAGATGTGAATATCTGCAAAAAAGGGACCCAAGAAGAAGGAGCCGAACCTCCCAGTTGCAATTTTCTTTAAGGTGTAATTTGAACCGATGCAGGTGTGTTATATAAACTCAAAATTCGCACTCATGACCCAAGGATGCACGATCGACTTTGGATTTGATCCTATTTTATCCCCCTCAATGAATTCCAATGATGGAGTCAATTAGCCTTCGTGAGATTTTGACCCCCCGTAATTAATTTGTCTTTGTTCTACACAATTATGGAAACCTGACTTGCAGCGAATGAACTTTAGATACCCCGAGTTAGAATTTTATTGACGTGCTGCCTCGCCCACCAACTTGGCCTGCGCATCATGTATATTACGTACTCGAATCACAACTCTGTGATTCATCAAGCTTGATGGCCAGGTGTAAGGCAAGAAGCATTCAAGTCAGTCGATTTCTCTGCTCCGCATTCAGAGCTTGTATAAATCCTTTGAAAGAAGGGAAAGGCAAGGCCAAAGGAAATTCAATCTGGCCGAAACGTCCAAGACCCGCAAATTTGAATGTGACTCGTACTGTCGTTCTCGAAAAGTTTGCCACATCGTCAAAAAAACAATGTAATGCGGGTCCGTGCGCGCTGTCATAAATAGACAGGACATCTTTGACTATCTTTCCTTTTTTAATGTTTCCTTTTATCTCTGACCAGCCAAGATCAGCTATGATCTATATGCTTGAACATGCTGCATCAGCACTTTTTGATCACACGTTGTGGTAATCAAATCTCAGTCCAGGCCTTTTTGATTAGATATTATTATTATCCAATTTTATTATTATTCAATCATTTCTACTTGAGTCAAGCTCTCAATTACTCACAAGGCTCATTTCGTAGGAATTCTTTTTTTACAAACAACTGATTTTCATTTTTGATTTTTAATTCACATAATCAATTATTTAGTTTCAGCACAACAACTTATTTTGATAAAACAAGTAAATCTTAACAGCTAACATATACACTAACAAGTTTAAAAGCAAGAAACAAAAGTGGACTAACAAAGGAAATAATATTACTTCAAATATAATCAAATCAAATTAAAGTTACATCAAACTACAAACAAAAGTGATAATTAAACTATTGATCAGGTTTACAGAAACAAATCAGAAAAAGGAATAGAGGAATAAGAATGAGAGACATCATCAGCAAAGAAACAAAATCAGAATTGAAAGAAGAGCAATTTTTTATAGTTAACACAAAAAGAATTAATTAGAGTTGAAATAAAGCACTTACAGTAGTAAATAAGAATGGATCAAGGGTGATGAAGTTGATTGATCTGAAATCTAGAATCAAATAGGAAGAAGAGAAGAATGTTAGCTTTGAACCAAGATCAAGAAAGTGTAAATCCAGAAAGAAGGTACTCACTTGAAGTTTAAAAAACCAAAATTGAAAATTCCAATAGGGAGACTTACATGAGATCGAACTGAATCTAAAGTTATGTGGGAAGAAGAAAAAACAAGATCAAGTTAGCTTTAAGAACAACAAAAGAGATGAAAGAAAAGAGAAGATAAAAGACTTACTGAGGAGTGAAAATCAAAATTGAGATCAAGTGAAGTGAGCTAGAAGTGGAGGCAAAAGAAAGCAGAGTTCATACCCAACTCAAAGATTAGAATCAAATTTAAACAGAATACAAAGTTTGATTTTTGAGGCTCAAAGCACAAACTATTTCAAAATCATAACTTGAGATCGAAATTGGATTAAGGGTGATGAAGATGATCAATCTATACAGCAAATAAGAGGAATCAAGAATCAAACATTACAAGATAAAGTTAGCTTTTGGATCAAGATCAAGAACAGGATGTGTAAAAAAAAAGAGAGAGAAGGAAAACTCACTTGAAGGTTAGATGATCAAAATCAAAATGAAGAAACTATCACTTGAGTTTAGATGACCAAGATTCAAACAATGAATCAATCAAGAACTTTGAGTTTGGTGATCTTAGTTAGAGTAGACAATGGATGTAACTCTGATCAAAGCTCAAAATCGAAATTGGTAGGAGGTGATTGGGTCTAAAGATCAAACCTAAAAGCAAAATGGGAAAAGAGATGATCAGATCAGATTCATCAGTAAAAGGAGCAATGGAACAGATGAAAGAGAAAGATGATGAGACTTACTAGAAGGTCCTAATCGAAATTCAGCTTTAGAGATGGTGATCAGGAAAGGGAGAGCCTGGAAGCGACTTAGTGGAGACCTAAAGGGAAGGGAAGTAAGGATAATGTCAGTTAGGAAGAAAAAAAAAACAGAGATGATTCAATAAGAAACAAGCTTACCTGAAGATTAGAGCTCAAAATCGAAATTGAATTGAGATTAAATCAGTTGGAGCAAATGAAGGAAAGGAAGGGAATTGAAGTGAAGGTGTTGATGCGAAATTAAACTTAACATACCTAAAGTTCTAAGAAACAAACAAAACAAAACAATTACACAGATTAATCAAAGAACAATCTAGAAGAAAGAACAGTAAGAATAACTTACCTAAAACCATCAAAAATCGAAATTATATTGATTGAATAAGGATGAGATTGATTGAAGAAGTGTGATAGTGGAGAAGAAGATGATGACATTAGTTTGGGTTGAATAGATTGAATAAGTTGAAGATAGAAGAAAGGAAAAGCCTTACCAAATAGTATAAAAATCAAAATTGATTTGAACCAATTGATCTGAACAAACAAAAGTAATAGAATCATGAGAATAGAATCATTTTGATCAGTATTGAATAACATCAAATCAAATCAATCAAAATGTTATATAGAAAGAAATCAAGATGAACACTTACTTCAATTCAAGGTATAAGACCAAAGAAAGGAATTGAGTGCTTGGTGTGCGAGAAGCCAAGAGAATCGGTCGGATCGGTCGGAGCGGATGAAAGAAAAGAAAGGGGATTCGGTCGGAGTTGAGGAATCGAAGGATATAAAAGGATCAGGTTGTTGGAGGAGGAAAAGAAAAGGAGTGTCCATGAGTGTGGACCGAGTGTTAGATTCTTAAAGAGTGTCCATCAGTGTGTGTTTCTGTTTGAAGTTTGTTGAAGTTTTGTTTTTTAGTCGTTGAAGTCAGTTCATCAAGTAGTCCTAGAAAGAAAAAGTAAGGAAAGAAAAAGAGATTAATTATTAGTTAGTAAAACTTCAAAAAGAGTTTAGAAATAGAAAGAAAGAACTACTTACCTATTTTAAAGGGATATAAAGTTGTATTAAGTGAAGTTTGTATAGAAGAAAAGTTGTGAGCTTAATTGTTGTCGAGAGTAAGAGGGAATTTTTGCTGAGTTTGGTCAGAAAGGGGTTGGTAGGACATAAAAATTTAGTTGTGTGAAAATCATCAAGATCACCAGCCCGCCTCTGGATCCAAGTCGAGGCCGGGTCGAGTCAGGGATCCGAAATTTGATTTTGGCCCTGTACATTGTTACACATGCAGTCAAAGCTGTGTTAGCATCAAATTCAACGTAGAATTACAACACAACCTCGTGTAGGGTAGTGTGCGGTACCATTGGGATCCGGCAAACCTTGTGGATCCAGCTATAAGAATTAAAATTGGTTTCGGGAGAAAACTAAAGAGATAGAAATTGTTTGGATTGCTTTGGGTTCTTTGAACTGCAATATATCAAAAGGTTGAGGGCAGCTTAAAAGCAACCATAGTTTCACCCGCTCTTACAAGTGGTGATTCTTCCCCTCTCCGGCTCAGCCTACGCTAGACTGCGTAGGAGTTCTACATCTGGTGACTCTGCCCGGGCAATTCGAAACAACTTCTGCGTCTTTGCGGGTGCACTTCCGCTTCGTGGTTTCGACAAATCAATAAATTCATCAATCATCGATCATCAGTACATCTCAAAAATCTCAATTCGAAATTCAGAAATTCTCAAATCTCAATATGTCATCTCAAAACAACCTTGGTCAGGGATCAATTTCCAGCCAAAGTCCAGCAGAAAAAGCATTAGCAGTAGTAGGGGGTAGAGGTGGAGATAGTATTCATGGTGGTCAAAGGGGAGCTATGGCGGAAAAGTTGGCTTACAGGGAGAAGGAGGAAAGTGGAGAAGAATCGGACGATGGTGTTACGGCAAAGGGTTTAGGAGCAGAAGGAATGGTGACGGAGGAAATGGTTTCAATGGAAGACGTAGAAGGAATGGTTAAGGGAGGGGGACTTTCAATACAGGATGCAGAGGAGTATTTAAAGGAGGCAAGGATGCAGGCAGCAAATATGGAGAAGGTGTTGAAAGCTCTGAAGGAGACAAAACGTCAAGAAGAGGAAGAAAAGGTTCAGAGGAAAAGTAAGGGGAAAAGCAAGAAGAAGTATTGTAAAAGTAGTGGTAGCTCAAGTTCAGACGGTAGTAGCGAGGAGGAGTCAAGTTCGGATGAAGATAGTGAGGTGGAGAGTAGGAGGAAGAAGAAAAGCAAGAGAAGTAAAAGGAAGGTTGTAAAAATTGAACCTCAAGATTCAGAGTTACGATTTAGTCGTGGAGATGATGTCCAGAAATTTCTGCGGGACTTTGAGGTTGCTGCGGACGTTGATGGAGCTAGTGGTGTAGACATGGCAAAGCAAGTCTGTGCATTTGTGAATGGAAAGGATTTAAAGGAGGAAATCAAGGAACTTAACGGTTGGGGTGAAGGAGAATGGGATTGGAAATTGTTGAAGACAGAGATGAAGGATCGGTACGCTTCAATTCGGGAGGCACCTAAGTATACGGTGGAGGACTTAAAGGAATTGACTTTGGAGTATGAAAGGAATGGCGGAATAGATTCAAAGTTAGAATTTGAAGGTTTTCGACACAAGTTTGATAGTATACTAGTGTACCTCAAGAAGTACGACTACATTGATTCTGAGGATGAGATATGTAATCATTACTATAGAGCATTCTCCGATAGTATGCAGAAGAAAATTAAGGAGAAGCTACGGGATGATGGAGATTTAAGAAAGACGAGAGACGGAAGGCATAGGTTGCCAGGATGGAAGGTTCTCAAGAAGGCGGTTTATACAGTGGTACAAGAAGAAGTGGAATTGGTATTCGAGGAATTAAGAGGAAAGAAAGAAGTGGAGATGAAGAAGGATGAAGAACTTAAAGAGAAAGTGGTGCAGAGGGATATGGAGAGAAGGGGCCAGAAGTTGGAAGGCTTGAATAAGAAAATTGGTGGAAAGAATGTGGATGAAGCAACAATCAGTGAATTAGTTCGACAGTTTGCTTCGTGGAGTGGACAAGGTATAAATAGACCTTTTGCCGTCAACCCCAACAGACAAGTCCATGGCGGTTTCCAGAACAACTCATACTCTGGACAACAAAACAACTTCGGACCACCACCACAGAACAGAGGGGGTCCAGCACCACAGTTCAACTCCTCAAACTACTTCAGAGGTGGTCAGAACTTCAACAACAGTGGCCCAGGCCCTAACAATCAGAACGGCGGGCAGTATTCTAATTTTGGAATGAATAGAGGAAGAGGAGGGTTTGGTGGCAATAGAGGAGGATATGGAGGGAACCAAGGGGGAAGAGGGGGTTATAACTCAACCTCTCAATGGAACAACTCATCTGGACAGTTCCAACAAAACGGTGGTAATAATCAACCATCAAACGGACCCTACGGACCACCAAACAATGGACCACCCCGTGGAGAGTTTCAAGAAAGACCATTTCGAGATGGACCCATAATGTGTTATTACTGTGGCAAGGAAGGTCATAGTCATAATAGATGCCCAGATAAACAACGGGACATTAATGATGGATATGTTAGAGAACATAATAATACTTATATTCTATCTAACGGAGCTGTAATCAGATGGGATAGTAGTCGACCAATCCGGACTGTAGTTGCAGACCACTCCTTACAAGTGGAGCAGGCAAAGATTGCTGCGACAAAAGGAGGAGCTCCTCCTAACTCAACTCCAGCTCCACCTGGACCAGCAGTAGTAGTACCAGAGAAGACAGTTGTGACGGGCATTTTGACTAAGGATGCTAATGGGGATGCCCAGGTTCAGGAGTTACGGGCCAGCTGTGGAGTCTTAGAAGATTGGAAAGTGCCAGGAATTACTAGTAGAGGTCTCAAGGCTGCTATGGCAGGTGCAGGTACAAAGGTGTATGACATAGAAGTCAAGAGGGGTAGAGGAAAGGCAGAGCCGGTGGAAGCTCCAAAGAAGAAGAAGGTTTCAATTCAGAAGGAAGTGGAGGAAGCAGAGGATGAAGTTATGGAATTGGATGAAGATGATAGTAGTGAGGACATCCCCTTGGCTCAATTGAAAGGAAGGAAGAAGCCAACGGCTGTAGCACCAAGAATTGAGAAGAAGGATATTGTCAAAGGAAGATTTGAAAGACCAGTGGAACGGGGATATGAGGGAGTAATGGATAAGGTGGTGGATAAAATTATGAAGACTAAGATAGAAGCAGAGGTTGGAGAATTATGTGCTATATCACCAGCGTTGGCGGAGCATATGAAGAAGCAAGTTTCGAAGCGGAGGGTGGTTATCCCAAGGATTATCAAACCCTTAAGAGCTGCTGCAGGAGGATTGGAGGAGGATGAATCTACCTCGGAAAGTGAAGATGAGGAAGAGGACGTTTTATACTCTTGTCCATTGGGGTATTTAGACATCATGCTTGGAGGGAAGAAGAAAAGAGTGAAGGCTTTGGTTGATTCAGGTTCCCAAATCAACATTCTTCCAGAGTCAGTAGCGGAGGAATTAGGATTAACTGGGTTGGTATCTATCAGATCTGGAGTCAGGGGAATTGGTGGTCAAAGAACGGAGTTAGTCGGGATTGGAGAAGCTATAGAGGTGGTAGTTGGAACTAGGGTTCAAGGATTGGCTCACTTCTGGATAGCCAAAGAAAGTAAATGTCCGATCTTATTAGGACGTCCCTTCCTCATGGACTTCAGAGCAGGAATGGAATTTGGAAAATCTGTGGGAGAAAGGTTAACATTAAGAGATGAAAGGGGGATATGGACGAGGTTTACGATTTGTCAACCGGATGAAGGAGATTGGGAGAGGGAGTTGGACTTAGGAGAAAAGCGGACCACGGTTGTAGAAGTACAATTAGCCAGGTTGCAACGGGAAGATCAAGAGGATGATGCGGGAGGTACTCCGGACTATGTGGAAGAAGTCTCAGGAGAAGACAAGTCTTTTTTGTAGAGGGTGTTGGTGAAGCAATGGGCATTCAGTATATAGCAAATCCAAGTACCCTTGGATGTCCATCACCAACTAGTGAAGAAATGGGGACTTGGTTGTGTATTAGTAGTAATTTTAGTTCTCAGTCTCAGTCTCAGTTTCGGTTTCAGTCTCAAGTTTTGCCTCAAGTTTCTTATATTTCAACTATGGGTTCAAGGGAGGAAGAGTACGTGGGTGATATAGTGGAGGATAATACATGTCATGGTTCAGAATTTCTTTCATCTTTTAGTTTTATTGAATCTTCTTTATCTCAGTCTCATTTTTTAAGTAGTGGTGTTCAATTGGAGGATTACGGAGGAAGTACTTTAGAGTTGGAAAAGGGAATCAAGGGAGGATTATTGAAAGAAGAAGAATGGGAGACAATGCAATCTTTGAATGAGGGGTTTGACATCAGACATCAAGCAGAAGTATGTGAAAAATGGAGGACGGGGAAGATCTTATGTTTTGCTACAAAATACAAGCCAGTAGCAAGGAAGGTTCGGCCGGTCAATGAAGCTATGCCTCAACATCTCAACCCACCTTTACAAAGGCCACCAATGTCTAGAGATCCTTACAAGACACCTTTAACAATGCATCCTCCGGAATTTGTAGAAACAAAGAAGACAACATTGGAACGGCTGAAGATGTGTAACTTTGGACCAGAGGATTGGTTGAGTGATGAAGAATGGAAGTTGCTGTTACATGTAGTGGTATTAAGAGAAGGGGCTATTGCTTACTGTGAAGAAGAAAGAGGGGTATTGAAGCATTCTTATGGATTCCCTTATGCTATACCAGTAGTTGATCATGAACCCTGGCAGAAGAAGCCAATTCCAATTCCGGCAGCCATCAAACCAGAATACATTGAGTTGATACGCCAACGCTTAAAGACAGGTTTATATGAACAATCATCTTCAAGCTACTCAAGTCCGGTATTTTGTGTCAAGAAGCAAGATGGCAAGTTACGAGTAGTACATGATCTACAAGCCTTAAACAAAGTAACAATCAAAGATGCAGGAATGCCACCAGCACCAGAAGAGTTTGTGGAATCCTTTGCAGGAAGAGCATGTTATGGATTAGGAGATATTATGGGAGGATATGATGAGAGAGAATTGGCGGATTTCTCAAGACCTTTAACAACTTTCGAAACACCCTTGGGACGCTTTCAGCTCACTCGATTGCCTCAAGGTGCTACCAACTCAGTAGCAGTGTATCAAGCTCAAATGATGTGGATTCTTCAAGATGAAATTCCACAGAACGTAGGTATCTTCATTGATGACGGCGGAATCAAAGGTCCTGATTCTACTTACGACGATGTGGTACTGGAAGAGAATCCTGGTGTTAGGCGTTTCATTTGGGAATATGCAATTACACTAGAAAGAGTATTGTTTAGGATTGAGGAAGCTGGACTTACAGTGTCTGGGAAGAAGTTTGCAGTGTGTGTACCAGCATTGGAAATTGTGGGACATGTAGTTTGTAAAGATGGGAGAACAATATCAAAGAAAAAGAAGAACAAGATTCAGAATTGGCCAGTACCAACCAATACAACAGAGGTTTTGGGGTTCTTAGGAATGTGTATCTATGTTAGAATGTTTATCAAAGATTTCTCTAAGATTGCAGCACCTATGAGAAGGTTGACTAGGAAGGACGTGGAATGGAACTGGACAGCGGAATGTCAGGAGTCGTTGGATACTTTGAAGAAAATCATTGGAGAAGACATTATGTTGAAGGGATTAGAATATGGAGAAGGGGCAGGAAAGATTATATTAGCAGTGGATTCAAGTCAGATTGCGGCAGGAGGGGTGTTAATGCAGGAAGATAAGCAAGGAAAGGCAAGGCCGGTATTCTACGAATCATTGGTATTCTCACCAGTGGAATCAAGATATTCTCAGCCAAAGTTGGAGCTTTGTGGAGTTGCCAGAATTCTGAAGAAATTTCAGAGCAAGTTGTGGGGACAACACTTCGAACTTCAGGTGGACGCCAAGTCTTTGATAGAAATGATCAATCGCCCAACTCTACCAAATGCGCCTATGACCAGATGGGTGGCATTTATTCAACTATTCTCTTATGACATTGTTCATAAGCCAGGAAAGAGCTTTGGCATGCCAGATGGACTCTCACGCCGCCCGGTTGGGGAAGACTCAACATCAGAAGGAGAAGACTTTGATGAAGAGCAGAAGGATATTGCACCTCATGAAGGTTTCCCAGTTTTGACAATAGATGAAGAAATAGATGACTTCCTACCCTGGACTCAAGAAGGGTTATGGCTGTATCTCGAGAAATTTTTAAAGACATTCAAAAGACCTGACAATTGTTCTGATGAAGACTTCCAATGGGTTCAGAATAGAGTGGCAACATTTTATGTGGAACGGGGGAGATTGAAGAAGAAAGGAGTACCATGCGGAAGATTGGTGGTGTCAAGAAAAGATGGACAGGAGATTGTATTGCAGAGATTACATGAGGAGATGGGGCATAGAGGAGTAGAGGAAACTTACAGAAGATGCTTAATAAGATTTTGGTGGCCAGAGATGAAGGAGGATGTACGGAAATGGGTTATGTCTTGTGAAGCTTGTCAAAGGAGAAGTCCAAGAACTCAGAAGGAGAAGGGACATGCTACCGGAGAAACAACTGTGTTTGGGAGAGTCAGCTTGGATGCAGTACACATTAAGACTAGTAAATATAAATACTTAATTGTAGCAAGGGATGATCTTTCAGGATGGGTAGAAGCTAAGGCATTACAAAATTTGACGGCAAAGGTGGTGGCAGACTTTATCTTGAAGGAATGGATTTGGAGATATGGGGCGGTAAAATGTTTTACAGTAGATGGAGGACCAGAGTTCAAGGCGGAGCTGAGAGAAGCAGTACGGATGTCCGGATCAAAGTTGGGGGAGTCAACTCCTTATTGGCCTCAAGGTGAAGGAATGGTGGAACGTGGACATCAACCATTGAAGGATACTTTGGTAAAAATGTGTGGAGAAGACGGAAAGAAATGGGCGGAGAAATTACCTTTGGTATTGTTCTCAGATCGGATATCAACAAAGAGGACAACTGGATATTCACCTTATGAAGTTCTTTTCAATCAGAAGGCAATCTTACCAGTGGACGTTGAGGCAGGTACTTTTCTTGGAGTGGATTGGGATAAAGTTACTACTAGGGAAGAGTTATTGATGGCTAGGGTGGAACAGTTAGAGCAAAGAGAGGAAATGTTAACAAGAGCATATGAGCGTATGATGAGGGCTAGGACAGATGGGGTTATATATTGGGATGAAAAGAATGCACATAGGTTACGGGGATCATTGGAGGCAGGAGATTTGGTATTGGTTTATAATAAAAGTTTGGAGACACAGTGGGGAAAATTGTTTAAAGATAGGTGGAATGGCCCTTATAGAGTAAAAGAGCAGTATCCGGGAGGCTCATACATCTTAGAGGAGTTGGACGGGACAGTATCAAGTAGAAGAGTTGCAGCGGAACACATCAAAAGGTTCTTTCCAAGGGGAGTTTCAGCAGTGTCAAGGCAAGAAGATTTCCAAGAGCAGGAGTTAGACAGTGGAGGAAGTTCAGAATAAATACATAAATAAATACACAAAATATATGACTCATTTTCTTTTGGTTGCGGTTATGTTTCTTTTTCTTTTGGTGAAGGATTGTACATTATAAGGATTGGTGGACTCGGTGTTATGAGGGGATATAATGGTGGATTTCTTAGTTATCACTTTCTCTGTTATCTTTAATGGTGGTGTGGGATAGGACGTTGAGGGTGGAGGAAGTTGGCTGGAATGGATAGTTATTAAAATCAATCAAACAACAAAAGTAGTGGGTACGGGGCGGGCACAACAAATTAATTAATTCAAATTCAACTAATCAAATAATTCAAAATTAATCACATGGAATACTACTTACAATCAAAATTACCCCGTTACAGGGCTTCTTTCTTCTTTCTTCTATTTTCTCTCTCTCTCTTTCTTTCTCTTTTATATACTTTACACTATTTAAACAATCATAGCAGGGGGCACGGGAAGGGTACTAGTTACATACATCAACAATTAAACAAAATTAAATTACATAACACAAACAAAATGGATTACTGCTAAAAATCTTTTTATATAACTTCACTTATTTATTTTTCTTTTCTTAGTTATCAAATTATTTTCTCAAATTATTTTCATTATTACTTCTCTTATATTTTTTCTTTTTCTTTCTCAGTGGATTGGGATGTTGAGGATGGAGGATGATGGCAAGAACAGATAGGCAAAAATTAGTCATAGCAAGTCACAACATTATATCAAACGAAATAGATTAGCAAAACACTCAAATCAAAGTCAAATGACAAAGCAAAATTACATATAAAAATTAGTACAACTTACATATAAATCAAATTCAAAGAACGAAATTAATGCAAATATAAATTAGTACAAGGTACATACAAGTCAAATCATCAAATAACACCAAGTCAAATTTTCAAATCATATAAAAATACAATCAAAGTTCTGGATATGTTTCTCGTTTTCTCATGGCGGTCAGGAATAGGTAGTAGAGGATGGTGGATAGTAGGCAGGAACGGATAGTCAAAACAATTGAACAACAATATATAAATATTTCAAGTTAAAACAAAGCGAATATATAATACAAATCAAAACCAAAATCTTCAAATTACATACAAACAAGTTAACAATATATTGATCATTACAGTTTAAATTAGGATCACTCAACTTTGGGATATGTTTCTTTCTTCTTTCTTCTTTCTGTTTTTACGGGGATGGGTCAGGACAGATGAGGATGGAGTATTAGATGGCTGGTACGGATAGCAAATTAAATTAAACAATTGTAGTAGGGGGACTGCGGTGGGACAAATAACTTACAAAATTATAATAAATCAACAAGTCAAATAAACAAATATAATGGATTACTACTACACATACACAATTATTATCACAACGTGATTACAAATGTATTACATCAATCTCTCAAGATTCATTATTACACAGAATTATCATGGATATGTTTCTCTTTCTTAATTTTCTTTTTATCATGGGGACGGGAATGGAGCGTAGAGGATGGTGGATAGTTGGCTGGTATTAGATTATGAGTGTTACAATACAAATCAAATCAAATTCAATTCATTTAAAGAAAATCTCATTATATTATAACAATTTAGGTCTGTAGTAGGGGGTTAGGGGATAGGCTGAACATCATACATTAAACAACAACAGCAATTACATACAATTACATATAAATTACATATACAAAATGGTTACTACTACAGCAAATTTCTTATTTATTTTCTTTCTTTTCAAGATTTTCATTCTTTACGGGGACGAGATATGGGGTGTTGAGGGTGCTGGATCAGTGGTAAATTGAATAGTTTTACATCAACATTTATGATTACAACTGCGGAAGATTCTATTTTACAAGTCAAAGACTCAATATCTTATTCTACACAGAGTGCGTATCTGGGCGGACAACTCAACATTGGAGTTTAGTTATAACATTAATTTTTGAAGATATGGAGATATATTTATTTCTTGCGAATTAGTACATGTTTAAATTGGAATGGAATCCAATGAGTGTGAAATTTATTATTGTCAAGGCCTAGATAGAGTTTACTTGGAGTTTTTTTAGATATATTAGTGGAATTACGGGAATAAGAAATAGTTATCAAAATATCTCAAAGGTTACGGTTATGGTTACACAAGAAAGTTGAGAAGTTTTATTGGATACGCAGGACGGGACAATATTATATATAAGTTATAGATAAACGAAGTAAAAGATGAAGTAGAGGTTTTTCATTCAAGTTGGGGAAGGCAACTCAAAATTGCGGCAATTTTTATCAAAGTTGGGGGAGGTGGTCATTGGTCATTCTTTTGAAGTGTACAAAGTTCATTTCAAGATTTTTCAGCAGCGCTGAGGACAGCGTGGAAGTTGGGGGAGGATGTGGTAATCAAATCTCAGTCCAGGCCTTTTTGATTAGATATTATTATTATCCAATTTTATTATTATTCAATCATTTCTACTTGAGTCAAGCTCTCAATTACTCACAAGGCTCATTTCGTAGGAATTCTTTTTTTACAAACAACTGATTTTCATTTTTGATTTTTAATTCACATAATCAATTATTTAGTTTCAGCACAACAACTTATTTTGATAAAACAAGTAAATCTTAACAGCTAACATATACACTAACAAGTTTAAAAGCAAGAAACAAAAGTGGACTAACAAAGGAAATAATATTACTTCAAATATAATCAAATCAAATTAAAGTTACATCAAACTACAAACAAAAGTGATAATTAAACTATTGATCAGGTTTACAGAAACAAATCAGAAAAAGGAATAGAGGAATAAGAATGAGAGACATCATCAGCAAAGAAACAAAATCAGAATTGAAAGAAGAGCAATTTTTTATAGTTAACACAAAAAGAATTAATTAGAGTTGAAATAAAGCACTTACAGTAGTAAATAAGAATGGATCAAGGGTGATGAAGTTGATTGATCTGAAATCTAGAATCAAATAGGAAGAAGAGAAGAATGTTAGCTTTGAACCAAGATCAAGAAAGTGTAAATCCAGAAAGAAGGTACTCACTTGAAGTTTAAAAAACCAAAATTGAAAATTCCAATAGGGAGACTTACATGAGATCGAACTGAATCTAAAGTTATGTGGGAAGAAGAAAAAACAAGATCAAGTTAGCTTTAAGAACAACAAAAGAGATGAAAGAAAAGAGAAGATAAAAGACTTACTGAGGAGTGAAAATCAAAATTGAGATCAAGTGAAGTGAGCTAGAAGTGGAGGCAAAAGAAAGCAGAGTTCATACCCAACTCAAAGATTAGAATCAAATTTAAACAGAATACAAAGTTTGATTTTTGAGGCTCAAAGCACAAACTATTTCAAAATCATAACTTGAGATCGAAATTGGATTAAGGGTGATGAAGATGATCAATCTATACAGCAAATAAGAGGAATCAAGAATCAAACATTACAAGATAAAGTTAGCTTTTGGATCAAGATCAAGAACAGGATGTGTAAAAAAAAAGAGAGAGAAGGAAAACTCACTTGAAGGTTAGATGATCAAAATCAAAATGAAGAAACTATCACTTGAGTTTAGATGACCAAGATTCAAACAATGAATCAATCAAGAACTTTGAGTTTGGTGATCTTAGTTAGAGTAGACAATGGATGTAACTCTGATCAAAGCTCAAAATCGAAATTGGTAGGAGGTGATTGGGTCTAAAGATCAAACCTAAAAGCAAAATGGGAAAAGAGATGATCAGATCAGATTCATCAGTAAAAGGAGCAATGGAACAGATGAAAGAGAAAGATGATGAGACTTACTAGAAGGTCCTAATCGAAATTCAGCTTTAGAGATGGTGATCAGGAAAGGGAGAGCCTGGAAGCGACTTAGTGGAGACCTAAAGGGAAGGGAAGTAAGGATAATGTCAGTTAGGAAGAAAAAAAAAAACAGAGATGATTCAATAAGAAACAAGCTTACCTGAAGATTAGAGCTCAAAATCGAAATTGAATTGAGATTAAATCAGTTGGAGCAAATGAAGGAAAGGAAGGGAATTGAAGTGAAGGTGTTGATGCGAAATTAAACTTAACATACCTAAAGTTCTAAGAAACAAACAAAACAAAACAATTACACAGATTAATCAAAGAACAATCTAGAAGAAAGAACAGTAAGAATAACTTACCTAAAACCATCAAAAATCGAAATTATATTGATTGAATAAGGATGAGATTGATTGAAGAAGTGTGATAGTGGAGAAGAAGATGATGACATTAGTTTGGGTTGAATAGATTGAATAAGTTGAAGATAGAAGAAAGGAAAAGCCTTACCAAATAGTATAAAAATCAAAATTGATTTGAACCAATTGATCTGAACAAACAAAAGTAATAGAATCATGAGAATAGAATCATTTTGATCAGTATTGAATAACATCAAATCAAATCAATCAAAATGTTATATAGAAAGAAATCAAGATGAACACTTACTTCAATTCAAGGTATAAGACCAAAGAAAGGAATTGAGTGCTTGGTGTGCGAGAAGCCAAGAGAATCGGTCGGATCGGTCGGAGCGGATGAAAGAAAAGAAAGGGGATTCGGTCGGAGTTGAGGAATCGAAGGATATAAAAGGATCAGGTTGTTGGAGGAGGAAAAGAAAAGGAGTGTCCATGAGTGTGGACCGAGTGTTAGATTCTTAAAGAGTGTCCATCAGTGTGTGTTTCTGTTTGAAGTTTGTTGAAGTTTTGTTTTTTAGTCGTTGAAGTCAGTTCATCAAGTAGTCCTAGAAAGAAAAAGTAAGGAAAGAAAAAGAGATTAATTATTAGTTAGTAAAACTTCAAAAAGAGTTTAGAAATAGAAAGAAAGAACTACTTACCTATTTTAAAGGGATATAAAGTTGTATTAAGTGAAGTTTGTATAGAAGAAAAGTTGTGAGCTTAATTGTTGTCGAGAGTAAGAGGGAATTTTTGCTGAGTTTGGTCAGAAAGGGGTTGGTAGGACATAAAAATTTAGTTGTGTGAAAATCATCAAGATCACCAGCCCGCCTCTGGATCCAAGTCGAGGCCGGGTCGAGTCAGGGATCCGAAATTTGATTTTGGCCCTGTACATTGTTACACATGCAGTCAAAGCTGTGTTAGCATCAAATTCAACGTAGAATTACAACACAACCTCGTGTAGGGTAGTGTGCGGTACCATTGGGATCCGGCAAACCTTGTGGATCCAGCTATAAGAATTAAAATTGGTTTCGGGAGAAAACTAAAGAGATAGAAATTGTTTGGATTGCTTTGGGTTCTTTGAACTGCAATATATCAAAAGGTTGAGGGCAGCTTAAAAGCAACCATAGTTTCACCCGCTCTTACAAGTGGTGATTCTTCCCCTCTCCGGCTCAGCCTACGCTAGACTGCGTAGGAGTTCTACAACGTCCTCTTCCCAACCCAATCCTACCCAAACACAACCCAACCCTTTACCAAATCCCGCTCATAGTCACCCAAGCCAAACTGTCACCAACACCAATTGGTCAACATCTGAACAAGCCAATAGCTGGTCTCAACTCAATAACTTTGTCAACAACAGTATAGCAGATCTTAAGGCTTCAAACTTGCCTTCTACCAATTTCCAACCAAGCAGAGCACCAATTTCAAAAGACCTCATGTTAACCATCTCCTCTGAGAAATTGTGCTGCCTTCCTGAGAAGCACTCCACATCTGGTATCAAGGATCTTCAATGTTTGAACAATGAAAGCCAAATTTACCCATTGGGATATGATGAATGGTAAACCACATGTGCTGCAATTTCATAAGAGCACCCACAATTGTGGGGTTAAGTGGGCAGAATAGCTAAATATTTAGCCTAAAGCTTACATGATTCCCACAATGGGGAATCTGTAAGTAATCTGTAGGTAGGTTTGTGACAAATAATCTCTAGGCTGGGACAAACCTATCTCAGGCTAGAGATTATTTGTCACAAACCTACCTACAGATTAGAGATTGTCTGTAGCTATCTCCATGTGCTTGGAAACCCCACCTCGCACCCTCCGCTCTATCATTTTCCCCTCCTTTTTTCATTGCTATACACCACAAAGTCAAATCATTATTCAATCATTTGATTTGATTTCAACAACAATTTTGACAAACCACTACAATATATGATTGATCCACATGGATCAACCAGCCCTACAACCCCCTCGGCAAAACCTCTTTCCCCCACGACCACCACAAAGAAGCGCGGTGAAAACTTTGTATTGGCCAAAGATGAGCAGTTGGCAATCTTGTGGATTGCCATTAGTCAAGACATCAAATTTCATTATTCAATCATTTGATTTGATTTCAACAACAATTTTGACAAACCACTACAATATATGATTGATCCACATGGATCAACCAGCCCTACAACCCCCTTGGCAAAACCTCTTTCCCCCATGACCACCACAAAGAAACGCGGTGACAACTTTGTATTGGCCAAAGATGAGTAATTGGCAATCTTGTGGATTGCCATCAGTCAAGACATCAAATTTGCCAACAATTAAACTGGAGGCAATTTTTACAACTCAGTGGCCCAGCACTTCAAGGCCTCATGTACCATTCATCCTTGTTCCGCTGATCACCTTGAATATTGGTATGATTTCTATCATCTTTTTTTATATTGTAATCATTATTTATACCATGTTTTTTGATTGTATTAAGCTAATGTATTGTTCATTTTGATAGTCGGAAATCAATCAATACATCAACCCTGGAATTTTCCTTGATCTATGGCGCAATCCAACAGAACCCCCCAAGTGGAACCTTGCCTGCCGGTTACATGGAGATTGCAAAGAAAAAGTATGTGAATCAGTGCAAGGGACAGAAATTCAAATACAAGGTCCTGTGGTAGATCCTTTGATACACACCAAAGTGGGTTCAACCTGGAAATCCCGCCATCAACGTAACAAATACAGTTGTCAACGTTTCCAACACTTTGACTTTGACTTCAATCAGCACTAGCTCCCCTTTCTTGCCTCAATCATCTCCTACCCCATCAAGCAATCTGAGTGAACACCCTGTTGGCCAAAAAAAAAGTAAGTGTCAACAAGAAGAAAGAGAAACCAAGGCCAAATACACTAAAGAACTCAAGCATGCTACTGAGATTCAAGAAAGGAAGGCTGCGGTAATGAAAAAAAAGTCACCAGTTAGCAGAGCGGGCTCTTAAACCTGAGGAAGACAGCAAGAATCTCAACACCTTAATGAACTCAGCTGATTCATGTCTGGATGAAGAATCACGAGAAATTCTCCAACTCATGAAGTCAAGGTTATTGAAGAGGTACAGAGAGGAGGCAGGAAGTTTGCAACATCTTGGAAATTAAATCATACTTAGTCAGTATGTTTTCATTTCAAGACTCAGGTGGGTTTTTTTCAATACATGTTTTTTCTATTTGAAAATTTAGTCAGTTGTTTTAAGATTCAGTTTCTTTTGTAAAAGAGTGGGGAAAGTGAAATGATTGTAATAAGATATTGAAATATCATCTAAAATTTGCTGCAAAATTTCCTTTGACAAAATAAATGAAATATGATATTGTTTTATTATCTAAAATTATATCAGAAGTTTCCATTGACAACTAAATCTCCCCCATGCCTCTTTTCATCCACATTGAAACTTTGAGATCTTCTAATAATTGAAGATGTACATTTCTGTTTCTTAGCTTAGCATTTGAAATGTGGTACTGAGCAAGAGTATACCCAGGTTGAGGATCTAGCCAATTTGGATGAACCTCAACATTGGTTTCAAATTAATAATCCTTGATGATTTGATCCTGTTTGCCACAGTCTTCAACAATCATGTTGTGCAGTATGATACAGCATAAAATGACTTTTGTCATGTCCATTAAACCCCAAAGGTGACATGGTGCGACAAGTATATGCCAGTGTGCTTGGAGAACACCAACAACACACTTAATGTCTTTTTGGACAGATTCTTGATGCTTTGAAAAATAGCTGCTGGCTTCATCAGCAAAACAATGAATTGACTTGACAAAGCCTGGCCATGAGGGATGAATTTCATCAGCTAGGTAATATCCTTGAGTATATTCATGTTCTTTGACCTTTAAATGAACTTGATCTTCAGTAGCTTTTGAACTTAGAGTGAATGAAAAGATCAAAATCAGATCTCCCAATTCAGAGGATTGCTTCAAAGAGAACACTGACCATTGATGAAATTTTCAAAAAGTGGGCTGGTTTGTAAAACATCAATGTTGTTGAGAGCGCCTGGTGTGCCAAAGAATGCATGCCATATACACAGACTCTTTGTCACAACTGCCTTCATAGTAACTGACATGTCTTTTTCTTTTCCTTCAAATTGACCAGCCCAGGCCTGAGGACAGTTTTTCCAAAGCCAATACATACCATCTATGCTACCTTTACATCCAGGAAACCCTTGCACCTCGTTCTTCTTCAGGATAATTTAAAGTTCATCAGAGTTTGGGGGTCTCAAGAACTTGTTTCCATAGATCTCTATTATATCTTGTACACAGGTCTTCATACTTTGAATAGCTGTACTTTCACCTATTTTGATGTACTCATCAACTACATTGCCAGAAATCAATTTTTGCAACAATCCCATGTAGAATATAAATTGATTCATCATTAATTTGAACAATATGAAAACTATGACTTAAAACTTACCTGACATTGTATCCAATATATGTTATGGCTCTGAAGATCAGCAGAAATCTTCTCAAAGAGCTCCGGACTCATTCAAAACTGCCTCTCAAAATAAGAACAAGGATCAAGTGGAGATTCTTGGAAATAATCCCATTGTAGACGTTTCTCAGCAGAAATCCAGTCACACTCAATGATTGTGTGTGATTGTTTTTGGTCTATTTTGGGTTGATGTAATGATGATAAGACCATCTGGTCATATTCATCATCTTCATCTTCTTCAATAAGCTTTGAGAGTTGTTGAATGATGTCTTTGGCATTCATATTGCAAAAAAAAGGGGTTTGAGGACTTTGTGAGGCAATGAGATGAAGAAAGTTGATTGGAAATTGGGTCTGCGGACTTTGGAGAGATGAGGAAAATCAAACCTTTTTTTTAAAAGAAAAAAATTGATAAATTTATAGCTATAGCTAACCCCCAAGAGTGTGGAATTGCCTTGAATGACGTGGGTTACATAAAGATGATACACCTTTAACCGCCCACAACTGTGGGTAGTGGCGGTAGATTACTTGACCCGCGCTACCAATTGTTATCTTTAGCTTAACTATTCCTAAAGATAATGCAAACAGCTGTGGGTGCTCTAACAGGGGTATGCAAAACCTGCGTTTTGAATCCCAGAAGTGTCCAGAAGTACTTGAGAGCATCATATTAAATCCAAAATCCCAAGACTCTTCCTACCTCACCAACATGCCGCAAGTCTCAGCACGGCTTCATGTACTACAAGCTCTGAAAGGTGTATCATGCCGCCTTTTAGCTCAAGTAAGCATACAAATGTGTTGTGTGAACAAAGTTTCCAAAATCAAGTGAACATCCAGAAACGTCTTGGAGATGTAGCAGAAGTTTCTGGATGTCACTTCTGGAGTACACTTCTGAGACCCAAAACACATGTTTTGAACACCCCTGATGTATGTCTTGTGTCTAGGATAAGACCAAACACATGTAATTGATTGAAGAGTGGCACATTTATGGCCCACAACAATTTGCCCCACTGGGCCAAAAACGTGCTTCATACACCAGTGATAACTAAGAACAGTCTGTTTTCCAAAAATCGCGCGAGGTGACCGTATAGGAGGGCTTATTATCATGGTTTCCAAGTGTTCCATTGAAAAATCACCGGTGGTATATTTTCAGTTTCAGAACTTCTCGCCCTTGACCTATCTATAGTCGAATGAACCTTTAGAGGTTTGTTGTCTAGAATTAGATCCTGGAGAATCAACCTCCAAGCTTTATGACTTTTCTAGAATGATATATAAAATGTGTTGCTATTCTATACGAAAATGACGAAAAAAACAGGAACAATTATAAAGTAATATAAAGAAACCAAACCAAGCCAAACCAAAAAAAGAGAAACTCTATACAATCAATCAATCAATCAATCGAAAGTTCTTTCTTCAACTTCACAATCAATGCCCATTCTTCTTTGGAAACCTCAGATCTAAACACATTCTTTAAAACATCGATGGACTGTCTTGAGATTTGACTAATCACTTCATCTTTATCATCAAATTGTCTACCATATGTCATCGCAGATTGATATGATGCATGTTCAATCTTCACCGCTACTCCTGCTCCTGCTTGTTCTTTCTTTAGGCTCTGAGTGGCTTTATGATTGATTTCTAGTGAAGTACTGTGATCCGAAAGAAAGAGTAAAACATAAACATATGATCAGTCCATCTGATATCATGGCAGAGAGACTTGATCATCTTGTTTTCGGTGTGGACTTACACTTTGCCCAATGTAACTGTTACTCGTTTTTTAGTCACCGGATCTACCTTCACTACACATAAAGGTGTTCCCACCTTTAATGTACCTTCAAGAATATCACAACCCACGATAATAGCTATAGCAAAATGATAAATTCCATCAGAATACATTTCAATTATCTCAAATACCGTTCTGAATGACTCTTTTTACTCACGATCACGTTTAGCAAAGACCTGAATGATCTTGAGTCGACAGGGCCAAACAGCAATAGGAGCCGAATCAATCCGTTTTGCTTCAAGGATATTAGCATTATAAGCAGTAAAGGCATCGAATAGATGATAAATGATATCGGCTATTGTAGATAAAATGCGGTTTTGATAACCAATGAGTCCTTGTCAGATACTGGGATTTTTTCAAACAGCGAGTTGAGTAAGAGAGGTATAAAGAGATAGACTATTGATTTACCCTTGAAGATCTTCACTCCAGTCTCTTCTGCAAGTTTTTCCGCATCCTTATCAATGGGGACATCGAAGGCGAGTAAAACGGCCAATTCTCTTGCTTTTTCGAGCATTGTGCCTGCGCGCATTACATCTCGTTTGTAAACAGGTCCAATATTGATTCCCGAAACCTACAATGAAGACAAGCTATCAGTAATTTGAGATAACCCTGAGAGAGCGAGAGATTTTAAAACATACCGGGATCTTACTGGTTCTTAAAAATTCTAGTAGAGCTTCTAGTGAACCCAATGTTGAAGCTTGAACACAAACACCCCGACCAGATTTATCAATGTTATTCATCAGATTTGTCAAATCGCCCATCACTTCTTCCTTGAGATCTTCCTCGTCATCGTCATCAGTCAAGAGTAATAACCGTGAACCAGCGATAGCCTTTTCAAGATCAGGTGCTACAATCTTGATTCCTAGCGCGGCTTTGACTTCCTTATGATGAACATATTGTCCCTGAACAGAATAAAACTCTCGTCAATAAGAGGAGCAGTTCAGATTCTTACAGATAGATCAGAAAATCGAACGTACCTTGATTCGCATTTCCTTCATAGGTTGAGGAGTGAGAAGTGCTCTTATCTGGGTCACAATTGGTCCATTAAGACCACACACCACAATCCTATCACCCTCTCGAAGGATCCCATTAGAAAGAACGATATCAATGGTAGTACCCAAGCCTTCAATAACTTTGACTTCCAATACAGTACATTCTAACTCAGAAAGATACATCAACCTCTCAGACATTCGTTCTTGTGTCAACTTGATCAATAACATCAAAAGATCAGGTACACCTTCTCCAGTGACAGCTGAAGTTGGAACCAATGAAACGTTTTTAGAATAATTTGTGTTTTCATAATACGGTACTGCATTCAAACCTTGTTCTGCAAATGCAACGATAGCTGATTGTAATCGATTTTCGAATTCTTTTTGAACTGGTCTTACTTGTTTCGAAAGTGAATCTCGGAATGAATTTTCTCGGATTTCTTTCCAACCGTATAATCGATCAATCTTATTCAAAGCTACAATAAATGGTGTTTTCTTATCCCTCAGTAATTTGAGAGATTCTATCGTTTGTTGTTCTAATCCGTGCTAAAAGATTGAACAGAAGTCTTGTGAGTTTGACTAGATACAGTACAGCCGAAAGTTGAAGAAGAGATATGCTCACCATGATATCAACAACAAGAATGGCGATGTTACACAATGAACTACCTCGACTTCGTAAGTTGGTAAAAGACTCGTGTCCGGGTGTATCAATGACCAGTAAACCAGGCAGTTTATATTCCTTGATATCGTGTTCTCTCAGAACAGCAGTTTTACGTTTGATAGCATCCATAGGGAAGAATGTAGCACCGATTTGTTGAGTAATTCCTCCAGCTTCACCTTCTTGCACGTTAGTTTGTCGAATCTAAAATTCAATGGTTAAATTCTCAATCAGTATCAAGACGTAAATTAATCGATTTTGAAATATGAACCTTATCAAGTAATTTTGTCTTTCCAGTATCGACGTGTCCCAGAATACAGCAAATAGGACTTCTCATATCCTCAGGTTTTCTAGCTGCAAGTGCATCTTCGTGCCGTTTGATTCTTCGAGCTGCTGCTTCTGCTTTACGTTGTGCTGCCATCTTTCGTGCAGTTGACATCTTCTTTTCTCCATCCGAGTCGTCCGAGTCATCGTCCGAATCGTCATCTGAGTCATCATCATCTGAGTCGTCGTCGGAATCTTCATCATCATCTGAATCGTCGTCTTCTGAATCATCTTCTGAATCATCTGAGCTATCTGCTTTCGAATTGATTGGTTTTGTTTTGGCTCCCGCTGTCACCTTACTCTTACCTTCCTCCTTGTTGTTTTGATCCTTGGAATTGGTTGCGCTAGGCTTGATTGGCTGCTTAGGCCCTGGGGCTGTCTTGCTCGGTGCGGCCGCTGCTGGTTTGCTTTTTGATGCAGGTGGTGCAGACTTACTCGCCGGACCCTGTGACTTTTCGGCAGGAGGTTTGGTAGTCTTAGGCGGAGTAGGTGCAACCTCTTCTTCACTTTCCGCTTCCCAATCGTCTTTGACGTCATCACTTTCCGCTTCCCAGTCATCCTTGACATCACTGGCCTCAGGTTTGTCTTCCTCAATAGGCGGACTTGGAGTTGGGATAGGCTCCGGTTTGTCGGTTTCTGATATCTTCAGTTCACCAACATCAGGTAAAGTATCCAGCTTCAAGACATCGGCCAACGGATCCTTCTTGGTACCTTTTTTACGATTGCTATACACCGGCTTCTTTGAAGTGGAACTTGAAGGAGCAGCGTCACCATTCCGCTGTTGAAGTCCGGCAACCTGAACACCTGAAGCTACTAATGCCTTCAATCTAGCTTCTGCTGCAGCTCTCTCAGCCTTCTGCTTCGGAGTCAAGAGTTTTCCAGCTTTACGCAACTCTTCTTTTTTGAGCTATGAAATTATCGAGGCCAGTGGTCAATAAGCTGATCTCCCAAGTTGAGTATAGATTCCGACGAGGTCGACATATTCAATGAGATCAGATCGCTCACCTTCTCTTTTTCCTTCTTTCGAGCTTTCTCCTCTTCTTTCCGTTTCTCCTCAGCAGCCAATGCTTCCTCTTCTTCTCTCCGTAATCGTTCTTCTTCTTCAGCCTTTGCTTTAGCTTCCGCTTCAAGCCTTTGCCTTTCCTCCATAGCAGCCTGGATTGATAAATCGATTTCAGTTCATGTGATGTCATGGTGAATATGATATATGCAATGATACTCACCCGTAATGCATTCAATTTTCCTCCCATTTTCTTCTTTGGCTCCGGCTCAGCCTTCTCACCGGCTTTCTTCTCTTCGGATGAAATGAAAGATCAAGATACCAAAGACATCAGTCAGGCTTCGAGAGAAGTGATGACTTCAGAAGACATGAAACATACTTTTCTTTTTCTTATTTTTCGAAGCGGCAGTTCCCTCAGCTCCCTCCTCTTCATCTACTTCTTCACCATCCTCTACACCTTGCTCCGGTGCGGCCGCTTCTTGAGTGGTTGAAGCTTCTCCGGTTTGTGGTATACCGGGCGTTTCGGAGCTGATTTGATCGGGTACAGGACTTAGAGGAGTACTGGTGGCTTTCTTAGCAGCAGCTTGAGCCTTCTTCTTTGCCTTTTCCTTTTCCTTCTTCAATCTTTCCTTCTCTTTCTTTGATAAGACGCCGCTAGGAGCTGTGCTTTGATCATCGTTTTCGGCCGGTGGTGAAGAGATCGGAGCTACTTCAGCAGCTAATTTAGCTTCAGCTTCTTCACGAGCTTTCCTTGCTTGTTCTAGGAATGCATCTTCATCTAGATCTTCATCGAGATTGTCATTTTGTTTCTTTCCGCCTTTCTTCTTCGATTTCTTTGATTTTTTCTTTTCGTCTTCATCTTCAGGATATAATTCATCAACAGTAAGTTCTACAGGTTTTTTTGAGTCTAGTTGAAGAGGATCTTCCAGACTGCCATCTTCCTCTTGATCTGAAAGAACCGGGAGTGTCTTTTTGGCCTTTTTCTACGATCCAAAAAGGGACAAAAGTAAAGCAAGATAATGAGTGATTAGCTTCCATGCATATGGATCATAAGTCAGAAAACCCCAAAGATGGTATGTAGAAGTATAATTAATAAACCTGCACCTTATCCTTTTTAGCTGTTTTACTTTTTGAAGCTGAGGCACTCTTAAGTGCACTCATCAAACCACCAAAATCTTGTTCTTCCGCTTCCTCTACTTCTTCTTTTACATCGTCATCCCCACCTGTCATATCTTCAAGTGCAGCATAAGCAAAGGCGGATGATTTGGATTTGCCTTTTTTTGTGATCGGAAGATCTTCTTCTTCTTCAGATACTGGGTTTGGATCGACTAATGAGATGGTCTCTTTTTCTTTTCCAGCCCTAGAGATTTACAATAAGATGAAAGTTATGATTAAAACCTCGATTGTTTTCTTGAAGGTAGAGTTCAAAGAGAAATGTGAATTGTACTAACCATAACTCATCGTCATCTACACCTTTTTTACCTTTTTTACCTTTTTTGGGTGGCATTCTTCTTGAATTCGAGCTACGTATACAAGTATGTAAAACTTTGATAAACTAGATGAGTTTGCGTTTTTTTTGGAAAATGAGGTGTTGTTTTGAAGAATTTGAGAGTTGAGATTGGAATTACTGAAGACAGCTGGTGGTGCATGCATCACAGAAAAGACTTTGAAACCTAACCCTTCTTCACCACTTCCATTTCATCCTCAATACAGTCACCACCACAATCAAACTCAGCTTTCCATTCTCATCTAACAAAACTCAATCAGTACATATCATCGTTCTATCATCATTTTAAGAAATGAATCAACCGATTTTAGATTACGAAACAAAGACTTACATCTCAATCTCAACCGAAAAACCATCATCAAAAGTCTTGGAACTTTTAACCACAAGATTATTACCAATCAAAGTAACTTACGTAGAAAAAGTAGGAGAATTGAAAAATGAATATTTATTTGAGATTTCAATTCCTACTCAAATCTTATGGAATGATTCATCGAAACTTTCAAAACTTAATCAAGATCTTTCTAGTATTGAAGATATAGATAATTATCAGATTCTACAATTACCTTCTCAAAGGTCTAAACGAATCTTTGTTGAAGATCCTCCGGTTTCTTCCTCATGAGATCGACATTGTTGTTTATCAATATGGACTTTTTTCTTTCGGCTGTTGTAGATGTATGCGTTTATTCATTGATAAGCTTTGGCTGATTAGTACGACGGGTTTGAGACCCTTACAAATCATGATCTTGCGTTTCTACTTGACTTAGTCTCATAGTCGTTGGCTATTGTCCAATGATTGGTGAGTGGTTCAGAAAGATTTCATCAGTCGTTTAATTTTTGAACGAAGTATCACAGTTGTCTTTGAGGGAAGTGAGACTGCTTGGTTCCATACTGTATCATGAACATCGAATGGTAAATTGGATTCAGGTCTCGCGATCCTGAAGGGCAAGATATACCTGGTGTGGCATGCGAATCGTGGAAGTTGGTACTATGAATCTTTTGTGTATCTGAAGGATCACTGCTCTTCATCAAGGCCTTGTTACCCATTTGTTTATTATTCTCAACATTTGTAATGTGACGTGACCCGCTCATCGCAACGCGAATACTGACATCATTTTGGGAGAGTCTTCAAACAGAACGGTCAACTAGTCCTCGAGAAATTTAGGCAGTGGCCGTAATAATCCAGATTCAAGGTTCATCCAATACTGTGACTTTGTCAATCGAACCTATCGCAGAGAAGTGTATAATGAGTTTCTTTTGATGTTATTGCATCAGATGACAACTTCAGTGAATGTCATCGTGCAGTTCCATCATTTGATGATGATGATGATGATGATGATGATAGATAAGGTAGATTGTAGGGTCAACAGGGCAGTCAATAGAACCAAACGTCTGGTCCAGTTCTCAACTTCTTTAATTAATAAAACACAATGACATGTACCTCATCATCGTCAAAAACATTTAACTATGATTAATTTATCATTCATTTGATGCCTTTCAATAATCACAATAATAACCGAAAAATAGATTTCTACTTTCTTTATCACCTTTCTTGCATTCCTTTCTTCTTTTCAACGCACACCTACGAGCACACGCAAACACACACGCACACACACATGATAACCAATCCATTCAATCACATTCATTTTAAATTCACTTAATCCTTTACTTAAATTCATTCATCAGCAACATACAAGATATACATTCTTTTTTCGACTTTCTGAAATTCCCAGTTTTCAAACATTGGAAGATGGGATTTATCATTTTTGAACATGATTTTCAGTTTACATTTTTCTTACTTTTTATACTTATTTCAAATGTATCAAGTCAATTAGCTATACCATTAGGACCTAAATCATCAATTGAAAATACACCTTCATCGACTAATAGAGGATTAGTGAATTGGAAAAGTTTACAAACCTTTACAACTAAAACTCAATCACGTTATAAGAAAAAATCATTGGTAATCTTCAATGATCATTCACGTAGATGGATCGCAAGTGCAAGTTTACCTAAAAGCATAACAGACCTTTCTTCAAATTATTTACAACAATTTCCTAATTCCAATCCTACACCTCCTATTTCAAATGGATTAGGACTTTTAAGAGTATCATCTGAACCTTCTGCACCATCACTAGAAGAAAATGAAGGCATGAGCCCATTGGATGTCAAGAAAGGTACTGCGTTTGCTAGACTAGGATTAGTCAGAGGTACGAAATATATACATCATCAACATTCTGGTCGGTTTAAGAGAGTGAAAAAACCTACCAAAGGATTAGATAGAAGTCAAATTATTTCAAACGATTCGTCTACTACTCAACCTCATGATGATGATGGTCAAGGAGGGATTTCTAGGCATTTTATGCTTAATTCAGATTCTAAACAAATTGGACCTAATAGTAATCACAATCATATGTACAATTATCATTCCACTAAATTGTTTGATAGTACTTCGGATAAAGGTGATATTGAATTTTATGGTTCAATTCAAATTGGTACACCTGCTTTGAGTTTTATGATTGATTTCGATACAGGGTCTTCTGATATGGTAAATTCCTTTTTTTTTAAAAAAATCTTCCCAAACCTGAAGCAGTTGAAAACAAAATCAATTACTCATTTAAACTATCTTTTTTGAATTTCTTTTTCTTCAAAAAATTAATACACAAAAAAAATCAGTGGATCAAATCACTCATGTGTAAGAAGAATTGTGGAAAAGCGTCAACTAATAAACATATGTATTACGATCCAAAAGCATCGACTACATCAAGTGATATGAATCAATCATTCAAAATCGCATATGGTGTAGGAGGTGTAAGTGGTACGATGTATCAAGATATTGTATCTGTTTCAGGGTTTTCGGTTGAGAAGCAAGCTTTTGCTTCTTGTGATATGCTCTCTGAAGATTGGATCAATGATCCTGCTGATGGCGTTATGGGATTAGGTCAGTTATATTAAAAAAAAACTTTATTTTGTTCTGAAGAGTTTTGCGTTTTGCGTTTTGCTCATCACTCTGATTTTTTTTCAGCTTTTGAAAGTATCGCTACTAGTCATGCCAAACCTTGGTTTTATAATGCCATGTCACAGAACCCTAGTTTATCTTCACCAGATACCAAGATGTTTTCTTTCGCAATGGGAAGGTAAGTTGTAACGGACACTTTGAAAAGAATTTTAATGTTCTCTGACAAAACAAGAAAATCATTTACTCATTCCATATGCTTCGGTTCACAGATCAGCATCAGGTTCATACGCTCAATCAGAATTATACATAGGAGGACAAAACCCCACAAAGTATCGAGGTCGATTCCAATGGGCCCCCTTGATCTCACAAACTTATTGGCAAATCAAATTAGAAAACCTCTACTGTAACAATGGACAAAACCCTAAAACCAAAGTTCCTATCAAATCTACTACAGCTATCATCGATTCTGGAACCACTTATATTGCTGCACCTTCCGATCAAGCTAAAGCTTTTTGGGATACTATTCCTAATTCTTCAACTAAAGCTGGGGATGGGTTTTATACTTTTCCTTGTGCACAAAGTGTTAAGATGACTTTTGATTTTGGAAATGGGTTGGAGCTTCTGGTTAATGATCTTGATATGAATGTAAGTCCTTCTCTTCTTTCGATAGCTGATATATGTATCACGCGAGACTTTAAGTTGATATTATCTTGGATTTTGGATTCTCAGTTAGGAAAGGTTTCTCCTGGAAGTAGTCGTTGTGTTGGAGCGGTGTTTAGTGGTGAAACGGGTGGTGATTGGATACTTGGTAAGAATCATAATTCATTCAAAGATCTTTCCTTTGAAGGATTATTGATTGGACCCTTGAATCTTCGGTTTATTAGGCATTTCTTTCATGAAGAGTTATTACACCACTTTTGATGTTAGTATCTTTATCTGAACTTTTTCCGAATCTTCCTTTGACAGTTTCTGACCTTCTTAATACTTTTTTTCTTTACAAACCAAAAACAGTTCGCGAATTCTAGGATAGGTTTTGCTTTACCAAGTTATCATTAAACAACAAAACCATCACCTTTTCTTTGAACAAACTCTGGAAACCGGTTTTTTTTTGAATTCGAACACTTATCCTCAACTTCTGTACAATCTTCTCGTCATTCGTAATTCTGTCTTTCTCTCAGTTTGTTGAAAAAAAATCAATTACTTTTTTCCTCATGATCAATACATATACTTTTTTTCCTCAAATGATCAAGTTCATGTATTCATTTCTTCAGAGGAAGAAAAAAAATTATGCGTGACCGTACTTTTTTATAATTATTTTCACCAAGATTTTCATTTTGAAATATGAGTTACCTTTTTTCTGTTGACCTTTTTTATGAAACGGTTGATTATCTTTTCAACTCGCTTGATTGGGTGGGGGGGGGTTTCTTATTTTTTGAAATTCTGTTGAACTGCATTGCGAATGAGTATAAGGCCCTTAAATTCAAGATGAACAGGTATTACCTTTGTCTCTTAATGCGACGCAAAGGCTTGAAAATACTCGAAATTTCATTCCAGTCTTGAAATGATAGCATGGAACATGCGGATGGCCTTCAACTATCAGAACCAACCCAAATTTTTGAATTTGTCAAAGATGTTTAGAATAGACTTTCATTGGTTACTCCGTGGAGAGTTGAAGGGTAGTTATATCAAAGGATTGGGTTCATTTGTATTTCTGAGCAGTTTCAGCACTCGATGAAGTTTTCGGGTGTAGACCTGTGCAGACTCGTCCACTTGATATTTCAGCACCATATTGGCAATTCAATAAAGCACTGATTAGGTTTCCGAGTGTTGACCAATCAAGGTTCTTTCGTAGGGTAGCTCTTGAAAAAGTAACCAAGCCATCATATATAAACGAACGAAAAACCTTGCAAAGATCCTTCATATCGGTTGTCTGATCGCCCGGGATATCGACCATGCAAGGTTGGAATTTCATGGCGTGTAGTGACACCCCGACTTACGTGCTCTTTAAGCTTTGGATCAATCGAGTTCGCAATTGTTGAGACCATACCAATCACCTTGCCATATCACCACTCTGGTGGTGATAGATTGGGTTTCATCGCTATCGAAAATACTTAAACCTGAAACAACGCTGATGAGGTTGGCTTCCCTAGTTTCGCAACTGAAGACAAATGCAGTTAAAATATTTCACTTTTCCCAATGTCACTATCGACGTTTATAATGCAATTTAAGTAACCTCATCCCATCTTCTCGATCGTCGGCGAGTCTACGTCCTCGACGCTGGTCTACGTGCCCGTCCAAGTCGTCGATAAACTGCCTCTCAAAGCGGTTTGAGTTTCAAAATTGATAATCATGTTGATCATTGCTATACACCCGCCATACAATCACGTTCGCAACCAAGACCAAGATGAAAGAGGTTCTCCGAGGATACTGAAAAGGTAGACTCATCCAAGCTATGATAAATTGGTGATGGTCTTACTAGGTTCTTTTTATATCCAAACGATCTTTTCATAAATTTACGATCCCATCCTCATCAAGCATCTCTCAACTTACTATCGCTCAGACATATCTCATCCAAAGATCTGACGGATCCTCTAATTCCTTCTGATTTTGAACCAGCTAATAAATCAACCCTGGGCTTACCTCCACTCATCACTTCAGTTCACTCTGAATCACATCACAAGCTCTCAGGGTGTTTCTCTTGACCTCTTGAAATGACGCCCCATCATCTTGACCAGGAACTCCATAACAATAACAACACCAATGATAGTAATAACCCTCGTACTGACGATACCCATGGTAATGAGTTCGGATCTCATTCCAATGACATTCTTAGTCCATTCAAACAAAAACGTCCGAGCTTATCAGGCTTGGTCACTTCTCCGACCTTAATGCATTTTCTCAACACACATTCAACTTCAGAGTGGAGCGCCAACTCCGCTCTTTCAAACCACTACAACCACCATTCAGAGACTGTAGATCCATACAGACGTAGGAATGCGAGTTTAAGTGTTCTTGAATCTAGCACACTTTCAAAATACCCATCAACTGCATTCCAACGTCGATACCCAAGTATGTCTCATCAACATTTTTCACCAGAAAGAAGGCCATCAGATGGATCATCACTCTATCCCTTTTCAGATTCAGATTCACATGCTGCATCTTCACCACCTTTAACTTCTACCACTACTACAAATAATACTCCATGGCAAAACCATCAATCCCCAGTTCATATGGGTATACCTCTAGCTATGGCTTTACCCAGTATACCAGCCATTCCATCAAAAGAATTCCATCCTTACCCTACTAATGTACAACCACAATCTGCAATCAGCAGTCCGAGTACACAATGGCCATCGATATCATTACAATCTCAATCTCACTCTGTTTTCAACAATAATCAAACTCAAAGTAAAGCCACCAATGACAGATCTTCTGAATTGAAAATCAGTCATAAGCTTGCTGAAAGGAAAAGAAGAAGAGAAATGAAAGACTTATTTGATGAGCTCAGGTTAGCCATCCCCTCTGATGATTCAATGTCAGAAAAGCATGCAAAATCATCAAAATGGGAAACATTATCAAGAGGTAAGTTTTTCTTATGAACAATGATTTTGTTGTTCATAAAATTGACTGAAAGGTGAATTAAAATCTATCATTTTTTCTTTTTGTTATGATTTTTTTTAGCTGTTGATTTTTTATATCAAGTTCAAAATGAGAATAACATTTTGAAAGAAGAAAATAAGAGATTGAAAGTGATTGTAGCAACTTCTAGTCATAGAAATTCTTCATCTTCTGATCTCATTGGATCGGGTCTTGTTTCTTCTTTCAATGAACATCAACATCAAGATCCAAGGATATATGATACACACCATAATTTTTTCCCTGTTTCAAACAAATCATTTTAATCAATCTCTGGTAGAAATTCAAAAGTGTTTGGAAAGAATTCATCATCTCGATCCTTTTTTTTTGGGTTGACTCATCTTGTACAGTTATAAGGATATATATATATATTTTTATTCGTCAAAGTTTCGTTCATTTTTGATCACCTTAGCCTTTCTGTGTAACAAAATAGATTTAGAATTGTGTACCCATAGATCAAAGGACTTAAGTTCGGTTGAATCAAGTTCAACATTTTTACTTTAGGTTTTTGTTCGTTATGTATTTTTTATGATTTTTAATTGGGTTTTTTATGAAGACGACCTTAGAAATGTTGTTTGATTGATTCTCTTTTGATATATTTTGAGGTTGAAGGCTTTCCTTTGGTATCAAGGGTATCTGTTAAGAAAGATCCTGTAATGGGATCGGTTTGTTTTTATCTTATACGTGTTGCTTTTATTCATAAACTTGATCTGGTATCAGGCCTTGAAATCTTTGTTCTCAAAATTTCACAATTTGGGGCCGATTGTTGATTTCCTCAGGCTCCATTGAAGATGGGTCCCGATTGAAGATAGAGAAGGTTGAATTTCACTGATCGTCTCTCATGAGTTCAACTTCATACACAAGGTCATTTTACTAGTTAGAATAAAAAATCATCTTAGCAAATAAAGATCTCATTTTAAAAAAGTATAACAACTTTTCAAAAGCAAAAAAAGAGATTATCAAGATTTACGAAATAATTAACCTCCTCCCAAAAAAAAACCTGATTTTTGATATCTTATTCCACTTTTTCCATTTTTTTTCTTATAAAGATATATCGAAGGGAATTAAAATCCTATACCAGCTTCAAAACTTATACCGAACTTTAACCAAATCCGAGCATCAAATCCAACTTTCTTTTGTAAGACGGAATTCATATTTACACCACAACGAGAGAAATATGAATTCATTATTTGAAATTGTCTTGAATATTTTATCATGAGCGCTATATAAATAAAAGTAAAAAGGTAAATTTAATTTTGGGTCTATGAGTAAGATAATCTTCTTGAAGAGAAATGAAATATTTACGTTGACAAGCGACGATCATCATTGGGTAATCAGATACAGTTTTGATCAATAATTGGAACTGCATCAAAAGTTCTGCATATTTTGAAGCACAGGAAACCTAAGAAAAAGACAACAGTCAAATGAAAATGTGATTCTTTCTATCAAAAAATTTCTATTGTTAAAGTGGAAGTCGGACCTACAGCAGCTTGGCGAGATAAAACAAGTGAGACAACAAAGTTTCTACTCAATCGAGTGATAGCAGTATGGATTTCATTAAAAGCACCTATGACAGTCGCAACTGATCCTTGTCGACAGCCAGTTTGAATAGTAGTATCGTAACTTTTCATGGTGGAGAAACTAAACTCAAAACTTTGAGTAATCTCGATGCTATAACTAGCTTCAGCTTGTATGGTTTGTTGTTCTGTGGAATTCATTGTGGTGCTTGGGAGGATCGTCCCAGTGCTAGAGGCGAAGACTATTGAGGTACAAACAAAGAAAACAAAATTTTAAGCTACTGAAAGTCGAGCTATAATCTGGGGAAGAGAGGGTGAATATGAGAGGAAAGATATATACCGATGGCTAATACAAGCAGTAAAAGGTCAAAGGATCTCATGATGGCACTTAGACGAGCAGTAGGGCGGTAAAGGTTTCAGGTCTCAGATGACGAGATTTTATGATTGAAATTAATATTATTCGTTACGAACTTCCTGCTCAGTCAAGGAGACCTCGGATTAAAAACTTGAGGCAAATTGCACCATCTCCCTTGAACTCGGAGAACCGGAAGGACTTGATGCCTCCACTTCCACCTATCTGATGTGAAATGCACTACCGATGACCATACATTTACTCTCTCAAATGTACCTCGCGATTTCTATTCACAGCGAATGGTAAACGTATAGTATGACCAAGATGGAATTTCCGCTTGGCATTAAATAACTCGATACTATGTGTTAGGGGTAACCCAAATCGAAGTGCACCAAGAAGTGAGTCTGCACGCATACATACCAACAATGGCGAGTCGAGATGGCAAGCTCAAATATCGGGATAGTCGGACATACAGATAGCTGTGAAGCGCTTCTCAACTAACGAGCGCGTAAAAACCATCCCTTTTTTGCTATCAGCCACACTCAAATTTTTTTGCCTTGCGTCAATTTGACCCACATAGACTTTCATGTATAACTTCAGCCTCAGACTAGTCGGCCGTCCTTCGCGTCAAATCTTTACAGATCCTATTGGCCGCGAGATTGGCTACAGTTGGCGGGAGTTTGGCATCAGCACGTATTTCTTGGTTTCAGAGTGGGAAGCCTTAATTGTTCTTAGCAGCCTGGCTTGATCCATCACGGTACCAAGAGATATTTGGCTTTGAGCTTCCACTTATGCGGACATTCTTTTTTATGGAATACGTATAGAGTCATACCGACATTAAAACATGACATGGATTTTACATGTGTTTTTTCCATGTCATGTTTGCTCGAAATTCACCCTCGAGCCAAAAACCGTCCGAGATGACTCATACCGACGTACATTGACATGGATTTTTGACTCTCAAAAACCATGTTGTAACATGAGTCATGGCGGACGGTCTGAACGCCGCCAAGTGTCATACCGACAAACAACATCACTCCACTCTAAATTCCAAACCCCGATCCTCATCTTTTTTATACTCACAGCTCATTCGTAATCACTCCATCTCACCTTGACCAACAACAACCAACAGCTTTCCATCATTACTGGTATGAATTACATTCCTAAAACCACAGGTCAGTATACTTTTTCATCCATGTTGTTCTGTCCTTGCTCAGAAGCTGATTGCTTTGACTTTCTTCTTGTTTCTTTTCTTTTGCTTTTTGTTTTATAGGCTTTCTGGATCCTTATCATCAACCATGTACCAAGATCCACATCCTCCACATCTCCCACCAGCCCACTACTTAAATCAATGGATTACTATTGATCAATCATCTGACTGATTACTTTTTCAAACAATCAAATGACCAAATATTTCATTGATTAATCATTTAAGATATGATTGATCAACTTTCCCATTGATTGATCATTACAAAAACTGATCTTAAAAACAATCAATTTTCAAAACAATCAATTTCAAAAACGATTGATTTTCAAAACGATTGATTTTAAAAACAATCAATTTTAAAAACAATCAATTTTAAAAACAATCAATCAATTGTTTTATCAACTGATTGTTTAAGACAATCAGCAAGAACATCTTGGTTATTATTTTTATTCTCGTATTCTTCCTTTTTTACATAGATTCTTGAACTTTTATTTGTCTCAGCTAACACATCATGTGCAATAGTTGTATTTCTTTGAGAGGATGTAAATCACAGTTTTGATTGTATTGCACATGAAAAAACCACTTCAAATACCAGAGTACTCAAGGTTCTCATCCAATATATGTAGAGTGGGCATAGTGATATCTGAAACTGAAGGAAATCAACCAGATGTGTAGGTACAAAAACTATGTATGTTAGAGTGTTCTTGAATTTGAATCTTTATGCATTCAGCAGGTACACAATCAAGCATCCTGTCTGTTTAACATCTTGATGGGGTTTGTAGAGCGAAATTCAGTGTTGACTGAAGTGCCAGCAGTGTTATTGAAGTTGACTCTGAATGCGGTGATGGTTATTGCCAGAGAATTGAGTGTTGAGTTCTTTTGTCGGTACACTCAATCGGGATATTACAAAAAAAAGCATTTGGAGTCATGTGGTGTTGTGGTGACACTTCCCGGATGGCATGATGTACGAGATGACTCATGTTACAACATGGTTTTTGAGAGTCAAAAATCCATGTCAATGTACGTCGGTATGAGTCATCTCGGACGGTTTTTGGCTCGAGGGTGAATTTCGAGCAAACATGACATGGAAAAAACACATGTAAAATCCATGTCATGTTTTAATGTCGGTATGACTCTATACGTATTCCATACTTTTTACACCATGTGCATGTCAGTGCTAAGGGAGGCCCCGATGGAATCTAAATATATATGAGGAGATTGAATCAGTATGCATATCAACTCCTAAGATAATCCAAACAGGATTAATCGGGGCTTACGTTGTTTGAAAATGGAAAGGTCTCTCAAAGAATAGGACTGGTGGGTCATACATAGTCTAGTTCTTCTTCTTGATTATTTAATCCTTGAGCTCACTTAAAAATATGCTAGTTTTCTTCATCCAGGATTGAGAATGGGTGTGCTCCAGCTTCAGCTGCCAACACCTGAACCATTTGGAGTGGTGGGATATGATCAGGAAAGATAATAGAGACCAAGGGAGAGATTATGAACTAAGAAATGGACTAACAAAGTTTGTATTGGCTTTGGTGTTCTTGGGTCAAGACACAGCCAAGGACTTCCTCTTTGACACCTTGGATGTCCCTTGAATTTGAGTTGAATGACCCACTCCATTTTGTTGTGTGACAGTAACTGTCTTGCATGTAGGTCGACTGACAATATCAGGTGAGTGTGTGTTGGTGTCCCAATGGCAGAACTGACAAGGTATTTGGATCAAGCACAGTTAATGAACTTGCCCTTCTCCTTGGTCTGAGCCATTGAGCCTTTGTGATTTGGGACCAAGAATGTGAATGACCACCTTGGAAGAGCTTGTTGACTGTCTGAAGAGGGGGCAAATCATGCCAGGACCTGAACAAGCTGCAGTAGTAATTTTCCAGACTGACAGGTACCACTTTTGGTGTCAACAGTCTTGTAGCCCAAGGTAAATTGTGAGGCACTTTGGGTGGGTGCCATTTTGAGATGATCAAAGCAAGATCAATTGTATGAGTTTCAATACAGATATGATGATGACCATAGAGTGATTGGGTATGAAAAAAATTGAAATGTAAGAAGATTATAATCAAGTGAGGTCAGTTGCAGTATCTTCTGGGACAAAGTATTGAAAAGAATGAAATTCCAGAGAAACATCCTAAGTGAAAGAAATATACTCAACTGATCTGATTCCATTTCTCCAATTAAAAGCGGTCAGGCAATTTCTGTTGTCTATCACATACAGGGAACATACTGAGCCTCCCGAGCAAATTTTTGAGCATCCAGCTTGGGATTGAGTTGTAGAATTTGGTTGTTGTCCCCTGTTGTTTGTTTGGTGGTGGCATATGTTGGCAGTTGCTTCATGAGTGTGGTAAAAGTGAGTAGTAGAAGTGTAGGTTGACTAGTTGCTGACTAGCAGTACCAAATTATAATGCTGGTTGCCATTACCAGCCATCTCTGAAATGGGAAGTGGTACTTTGGCCTTCTGTTGGTCAAAGCACTGCTTGGGTACTGTAACTAAGACCACACTACCATTGAAAACCCAATTTTATGGGTAACTCAGGTTTTCTGCTGCATCAGCACAACTGGGCCAGTGTTTTAATAAGTCATGGTAGAGTTGTATGAAACAGACTGAGGAGGTTGTGTGGGGTTTGGATGGCAAGCTGGATATGTATAATTGGTGAAGTGTCTGGATGAATTCTTCCTGACACTCACATAGACTTGTTGAAAAACCTTAAAACTCCATTTAAAATAGTCAGCCTAAACCCACTTCAATCAAGTCATATAATGGAACCTAACCCAAGGGTGTAAGTCAAATCAATTTTGTGTGCAGGATACTGATCTTCAGGATGATAAAGACATTCACTTGGTTATATTTCATGGTATGCTTCTTGGGGTGGTGCACTCTTTGTGGTTCTCTTACAGTGCAGGCACCTACCAGCCATCTGGACCTCATGGTGACACCGACTGCCAAAGAAGCCTTGAAGTTATTCAGAAAAAAATGATGAATTTGGTGGTGTATATACAGTGCTGGTGGGGCTAATTTTTCCATTTGATATCATTGTCTGACTCATTAATCCAGTCATGATCATTGTCTGAATCATGATATTGACACATTTTGGTGGTGGTGGGGGAGCTACATATATAAGGAGGAGAATTGACAATCTGATTGAGCTGCTCTTCCTTACTTTCAGCAGTTTTGTAGAACCTGGCTTTCTTCTAGGGAGAGAGCTGAAAACACCTAGGGGTAGAAGCTGGAGTGGAGGTAAAGAAGCAAGTTATAACGTATTTTCCACCACCCATGATGTACTAGAGTAAAAGCACTGATCCATTTTTCCATCAAATTGAGAGCTAAGTGATGATGAAAAGAATCACAAATCAAGGTGACAACTGTAAGGACATCATAGAATATTCACTGAGGGTCTGGAAAGGGTTCTGGCACGGTTTCTTGCAAGAGCACAAACTTAGAAATTTGGTTTGTTGTTACAATCTAGCTCCAGAAAGTTCCACAATTGGCTCTTTGAAACTGCCAGCATATGGTATCTTTCCTAAGTGAGACATGAACAATCTCAATACACAGAAATTCCTGAAATGGTATAATTAATGCAGAGCAATTGCATTTTCAACAATGCAATCATTTTTCACTGGGAGGACAGCACCTTATGCTGGCAGTGTGAGGAATGAGGACTCTCCATGGCTGCATGTTGAATAAAATGATAAAGTATGACTCATAATATCCCATACAATAATCCCACAACTAAATGTCTGGCTGTGCACTCCTTACAACAAAGTACAGAGTAAAACATATTTCCTTTTCCACTGTTCTGATCTAGATGAGTATCATATCATATTATCTTTAATGATCATTGTTTACCAGTTGACAATGTCAATGACCACAATAAATAAGTGGCAATTGCCCCCTGAAGAAATTTGAAAGCTTTCAGTTTATGGTTGATGAAGATAACTCCCTTTAAGTTTTACCATGTTCTGAAACATTTCCTACAATTTTGAGGAGATTCAGTCATCATAGAACAACACAACAAGCAAGAAAACTCTGAGCATGCACCCTTGCGTGAGGCTTGTGCAATGTTCAAAATACCCCTGATGTCTTCCAAGTTAAAAACTCTGTCCTCACCAATGATAATTAATATAACTATTTGACCATAGAAGTGATACAGACAAAGATCCCCATAATTAGTTAAGAGAGGAGAATATATAAACCATCTCTCTCAACCTTCATGTTATGATCACGGATGGGGTCTTGGCTCACGGGAATGAAGACTGGTTCACGGCAATCAGGTTAGTTATTAAGATTGTCGGATGAGGAGAGAAGCTATACGTGGCGTAATACAAGTTAAAGCTAATAGCTAATGTGACATATACAACTCCTCTTTCACACCTGTTACATTTGTAGAGTTGTAACATTATCCCCCCTTTAATGCCCAAACTCCCTCTTGCGAGTTCTGCTTTCTTCCCCTGGGTAGCATTAAAAAACCCTGTGGGAAAAAGCTTTACCCGCTCACTTTCTTCTCCGTCGCCTTTTATTTTTTAAAGATAATCCCTTAAACCTTTCATTAAAATCTTCAATCATTTCTTTACAATTTGATAAATTTGTCGAAGGTTCCCATGAATTATGTTTTGAAGTGAAACCTTTCCAATTGACTAGGTATTCTGTTCTTTTACCTCTAATTCTGCGGTCTAATATCTCACCAACTTCAAATTCTTCTTCCCCGTCAATAATTATTGCTGGTGGTTCCACTTGTTTCCGTTGGGTAATAGTGTCCATTTCGTGTTTCCTAAGAAGAGACACATGAAAAACCGGGTGAATACCTTTCATTGAAATGGGTAAATCAAGTTTGTAAGTAGACGTAGAAATCTTTTTCATTATAGTAAAGGGACCTAGCCATCGGTATTCTAATTTTGGGCTTGGTCTTGTAGTCGAAATATTTCTCCCATTCAACCATACCAGGTCTCCAACATTCCATTGAGGTGTCTTTTCCACATGTTTGTCGAACTGCTTCTTCATACTTTCCTGGTAAGCGTTAAGATAGTGTGTCAGCTCGTTTTGAACATTCTCAATCATTTGCAATCTTTCTTCCACAATTGGGATGCACTGCTCGTTACTCGGAACCTTATTGAACGTCGGGTTGAATCCGTAATTCGCCTTAAATGGTGACACTCCAGTAGCTTCGTGATCCCTATTGTTGTAGGCGAACTCGGCCGTCGGCAATAGTGATTCCCAGTCGTCCTGTTGATAACCAACAAAGTGCCTAAGGTATTGTTCAATAGACTTGTTAACAATCTCACTTTGTCCATCGGTTCGTGGATGAAAGGCCGTGGATGGGTGTAGTTTGATTCCCAATCGTTTATCGAGTTCTTGAGTGATTTGTGAAATAAAAATAGTCCCTCTGTCCGAAGTTATCGTTTTAGGAGTGCCGTGCAACTTCCATACGTTCTGAATCATTAAGTCAGCAAGGTCATTTGCATTCATAGTCTCCTTACAAGGGATAAAATGAGCCATTTTGGTCATGCGATCAACCACCGTCAGGATACTATCAAAATTTCTTGATTTAGGCAACTTCGTAATGAGATCGTAAGTGATGTCTGTCCACGGGCCCGCCGGTACTGGTAATGGTTCTAGAGTTCCAAAAGGTTTTGTGGTACTAGACTTTACCCTTAGGCACGAATCGCACCCGTCGACATACCTGTTGACATACGCCTTTAATGATGGCCAATTGAATGAACGTCGTACTAGGTTGAGGGTTTTTGCTCTCCCTGGGTGGCCCGCTAGCAGGCTGTCATGGCGGCTCATAAGGATGTGAAACTTGATGTCGTCATCGTGAGGCACTTCAATTCGTCCGTTGTTATATAAAACACCATCTTTGAATTCGAAATTCTTGAAAGCCTTCTTAAATTTTGACGACATTGGACTAACAGTCGTGGATATGAGGTCTTGAATGCGTTCATCGGTCTTGTTTGCTCTACGAATCATTTCAATAATATCATTATCATCCTTGAAGTTATTAAGTTGAACACTCTCTTCTCTGGGTACTTCATGTGATATTCCTATAACATCAATGTCAAACCATTTTTCAGCATCTTCTAATTCAATATTCTCGTCTTCAAAAAAAGCTTCGCAGCATGCTAATTCAACTGGGAATGAATCAGTCTCAATATTGCTAGGTTTTAACAGTTGTCCGAATGTCCAGTTTTCGCCCTTTTCCGGTGCCAGATCAGGTCTCCGGGACAATGCGTCCGGTTTTCCTGCATCACGGCCTGGTCTAAATTTGATAACAAAATCAAAGCATCCCATAGTCTCAGCCCAGCGTGCTTGTCGTCGCGTTAGTTGCTTGGTCGTCATAAAAGATTCTAGGTTTCTGTGATCGGTGTAGACAATGACTTCCAACCTATTTGGGTTACCTTCCAAATAATGACGCCATTCCTTAAATGAAGCTACTATGGCCAGCAGTTCCTTATCAAATATCTCGTAGTTGCGTTCCGCTTGAACTAATGATCGCGATAAGTACGCGACTGGGTGGAGTTCGCCATCCGCGTCGCAACGTTGAGATAAAACAGCTCCCAGTGCGAAATCGGAGCAATCGCACTCAAGAATAAATGGTTTATATGGATCGGCAATCTTGAGGATAGGTGCTGTCGTGAATGATGTCTTTAGTGTTTCAAAAGCTGCGTGACATTTATCGTCCCATATGAACGGTGTTTTGGCTTTAGTCAGGTTGTGTAAAGGACGTGTGGTTCGTGAGAAGTGATCAATGAATCTACGATAGAAATTTGAAAAGCCAATAAACCGTTGGAGCTCCGAAACGTTGTTGGGTGCAGGCCAGTCCGTCACTGCTTTGACTTTAGTAGGGTCCATTTTGATCTTATTTTTCGATATTAACAGGCCAAGATATTCAATTTTGGACTTGGAAAACTCGCATTTCTCTGGTTTCAACCACAGATCGTGATTACCCAGAATATCGAGCACACTGTCTACCGCGTCTTCATGATCAACACCCCCTTTCGTATATATCATTGTGTCATCCAGGTAAGCAGCGGTATCTTTACCAATCCTTCCGAGTAAAATATCCTGCATGAAGTACTGAAAATACCCAGGAGCGCCCGTAGGACCGAACGGCATCGTCAGCGGGGCAAATTGTCCCTGGCGGCATATGAACGCAAGTTTATCTTCGTCACCTTCAGCGACGCGAAGATTTCCATAAGCATTACGGAGGTCTAATTTGGTGAATTTCTCGGCGTCCAAAAGGCTGTCGACTAGATCCATAGTAAGAGGTAGTGGGTATTTGTTTTTCACTGTCAAGGAATTTAACTTTCGATAGTCAAAACAAGGACGTAGATTTCCGTCCTTCTTGCCAGTGAAGAGTACGGGTGCAGCCCATGGTGACGTTGTGCGGCGGATAGTCCCATTCGCCAGGCCATCGTCGATCAGTTTCTGAAGTACGTCATTTTCGGCCGGTGACAACGGGATAATCCTGCTAGCCTGAGGTTGAGCGCCAGGTATTAAGTCCACCTTAAAATCATACTTGCGTCTGGGAGGTAGTCGTTGCGAGTTAGATTTCCTGAACATGTGTAAGTGCCGGTGGTAGTATGCTGGGACTAATTCTTCGACTGTCTTGACTGGTTCTTGAAGTTTGAGGTCCGCTGCCAGACGTGCGGATGTCGACCACGATGCTTTAGCTTGAGCAATATCGGCTGAGGCACTATGTCGAAGATGTTCACACTGGCCAGCTGTTTCTAGAACATCACGAGAAGAGAGACTTTCGAACTCACATTGCGGGGGCATAGTTGTCTCAGTTACAAGACAGGCCCCCTCGTCATATTTCCTAATATGCCCCATTGGCTCCATAGTGAGTTCCTCCGGGGTTTGTGTCAGATTGGACGAAGCTGAAGCGTCAGCTGCAATGTGATTCGGGTGGTCCGGTGTTGGTAGTCCGGCTGTTGGGCTAGGTGCAATCTGTGATTCAGAAGGTAAAGAGTGCTTGCCAGCAAGTTCGGTAATATGTAGAGTGGGTGTTAGATCAGACTCACATTGCGGGGATGCTAACGTATCAGAATTGATACACATCCCCTCGTCAAAGCTCCTAGCGTCCCTTACGGGGTCCATACCAAGGTCCGGTAAGGGGTTTTTCGGGCGAGACGAAGCTGAAGATACAGCTGCAATGCAATGGCCTAAAGCCTGGACGGTGCCTGACTTCCAATCGATCAAATCGTGGTTATCCTTGATCCATGGTATCCCCAAGATACCATCGTAAGAGTCCTTCACTTTTGTAATAATGAATCTGGTTGGCGATTTGCTGGTCTCAACATGAAGGTCAATTTCGTGAGATGAGCGGCTTTCAGAGCCGTCAAATCCGGTAACTACTCGTGAAGAACAAGTAGAGTAGGGGAGTAATCCTAAATTCCTCGCTAAAGACTCGCTCAACACGTTATGTGTCGCGCCGGAGTCAATCAGGAGTAGGGTGTCAAATTGGGTAGGGGTCGGTGTGGCGCGGGAATACTGGGACATGTAAAGCGTAGTGCGCAAAAATATACGAGGATCGTCTAAATTGCAATGCATCACTTCACTAGCACCTAATTGAATATGTCCAGAATCCCTTTGTTGGCTCAGGATAGGCACAACCATCATTCCTGAGCTGCGCCATTTTTTGAAACATCAGATCTACTACTACTCTCCTGTCTATTAACATGATCCGAATCTCTAACACCCATAGCAGCCACCTTTGCTTCTAACTCTGCGAACTTATTCTTGTAATTGACAAATCCTCCTGCTCGACCCTTCCCATTCCTATCTTTCTTCTTCTCTGGGCAATCTCTAGCAATGTGACCTCTTCCGTTGCAAAGAAAGCAAGAACCCGTTCGTAAACGACTCGCGCGCTCGGCCTCCGATAAGCGAACAAAGCTAGACGAGATATCCATAGCATTAGGGTCGACAGTAGGAATATGAAAGGTGGTCGAGACGTCAGAGGCGCCATGCAATTTGCTGTCGATTTTGATGGCTAAGTTGGCTATTTCCTCAATGCTACTAAATCCTTCTTGGTGCATAACCATTGCGACACGAATCTCTTTTTTCAAACCTTGCTCGAAATGGCTAATAAGTGTGGGGACCTCCCATCCCGTGGCAGTTGCATGCATATTAAACTCATGCGTGTACGCTGCAACTGAAGTCTTTTGAGATAAGCTTCTTAACGCCTTCTCGGCCTTAGCCTTTTTCTCGGTGTCGAAATACATAGCTTTAAAGTTGGTGGTGAAGCGTTCGAAGGTGACCAGATGCGCGGTCGATTCATTCAGTAATTCGGCCATGAGGGGTTGAGCCCAATTACTAGCGGCGCCAGTAAGGTATGATAACGAGAATACGACCTTACTGCGATCATCACGAAACAGGTAGGGGTGAGCAAGTAGGTACAGTTGGATCTGGCTTAGAAATATTTCGGCCGGAGCGCCTCTGGCACCAACAAATTTGTCGGGTGTCGAAACCTTAGGCCCTTTTGGGTTAAGGGTGGCATCGGCGGGCATCTGCGGAACAGTAGCAGTAGGATTGGGGGTCTGCGACGAGGTATTGGTCTGCTGAGCTATGATGGCAGCCAATTGGGCTTCGGTCTCGCGAGAACGAGCCTCGGCTTCGCGAGATCGAGTCTCGGCCTGTTCACGGAGAGTGCGCTCGTGAGCAAGGGAATTAGCTAGATCGTTAATCTGGCGCTGAATGTCTTCCATCTGCAAAAGCGTCTGGGGATTCGGATTTACTTCAGTATCAGTAGTTGAATGATCGGCGTCGACGTAAGGAGTGGTAGTTTCGGAATCCGAATCAGCCTCTCCAAGGTTTGGTGCACTGTACGTAGGCGACGTGGTGGCGGCCAAATAAGATTAAACAAAGTTTCAAACAGCCCGATGTCGATCAGTTCGATAGTTCAGTTCTTCTAATTATAGTGTAAGTTTAAGGTTCGGTTCGATGAGTCAATTAAGTTTCAGTTCAGTTCAGTTTCTAACTTGAGTTCAATTTCAAATCTAATATCTGTATTCTAATTCTGGTTTTGATTCAATTTCTTCGATTTTCTTCTCCTTGATTCCCAATAGTAGATCCGACAATATGTTATGATCACGGATGGGGTCTTGGCTCACGGGAATGAAGACTGGTTCACGGCAATCAGGTTAGTTATTAAGATTGTCGGATGAGGAGAGAAGCTATACGTGGCGTAATACAAGTTAAAGCTAATAGCTAATGTGACATATACAACTCCTCTTTCACACCTGTTACATTTGTAGAGTTGTAACACTTCAAGGAGATCCCCCAAAGATTTATTATCACATAATACTTTCAAAGAACAAGTAAAATTTCTATGAAGCAATATAAAGAGTCTTATATCATATGACTATTGATAAATTCATAACTATAAGGCTTCCTGACTCAGAGTAAGTGATGACCAGCCCCTGTCCCTTGGATCAACCCTATTCCAACAACGCACCACACCACATAAAGTGTGTTTTTTGGTGTGTTGCTCTGCAACACGCAACAACATCCAGCAGCAGATGCTGTGTTACAGTAAGTACCACAATAACAAAAGGTTAGGTTGGGCGCAACGCAACCGGCGCAACAACACCAAAAAAACATCAAATTTTAAGACTTCTAAGAATATATTGGTTGGCTTGGAATCCAGAATGAAGTATACCTAAGAGTGTGCACAATAGCACGATGAGAACCTCTTCCTACACGAAATCTAAACAGGAATGTTCTGACCTAAGAGTGTGCACAATAGCACGATGAGAACCTCTTCCTACACGAAATCTAAACAGGAATGTTCTGACCTAAGAGTGTGCACAATAGCACGATGAGAACCTCTTCCTACACGAAATCTAAACAGGAATGTTCTGACCTGGAAGTTGGTACAGATACGTATTAGTATAAGTTATCTATGATTTGATAACTGATCTTGGGACTATGAGAGATAGAGAATTCTCTTTCCAAAGATATATTTTATTCACCTAAGAGTGTGCACAATAGCACGATGAGAACCTCTTCCTACACGAAATCTAAACAGGAATGTTCTGACCTATATCACCCAACAAATGAATTAGAAAGATTAAGACTATTATAAAAGACATTATAAGATTTGTACCTGGAAGTTGGTACAGATACGTATTAGTATAAGTTATCTATGATTTGATAACTGATCTTGGGACTATGAGAGATAGAGAACTAAAGCATTTTTAAACATAACATCAATCAACAAAAACATCAATATATAATGAAGTGAAACAGAAAGACAGAAATATACGTACTTCTCTTTCCAAAGATGAGGAAAGAGAAATACGCTTGAATTCAAATCAATCAGCTATAAGTATCAATTTTCCAGCTCATATGAATTCATTGGGGTAAGTATCTTGTAAATTCTCCATACGGTTTATCCTAATTAAATCTCCTTCTTCTTTCCTATGTTTCTTGATTGCTATTAGTAATGATTTCATTTCTCTTGTTGATTGGACACTTCAACAACTTCTTAGGCAGTAACACAACAAATGTTGTTGTAGCTCAAAAATCTATCCATTTGACACACCAAGCTGGGTGGCAGGTCAGAATGCAACTTAGAAACTAATTTTATGGTGTGGTCTGGTCAGAAAAACTGCAATGCAGACGCAGTGCAGTATGCAACATCTGCGTTGCTGGCCCAGCCTTGCCTGGATCCTCTAATTTCACTAAGTAGAATACATACCAGGTTAGTGACCTTAAGCTAACCTAAAGTTAACAATTGTTAGCCAGGATTGTGTAATGTACTGCCTATCCCCACAGTTGTGGGCGGTAGAAAGTGATTTAGCTTAAGTTGACCCACGTGGTTCAAGTAGATTCCACAATCATTTGGGTTAGGTATAAACATATTCAATTTAGAAAAAGAGGTGGGTGCAAGGAGTTAGCTAACAAAAATTGCTATCCTGGGATAATTTTATCCCAGGCTAGCAATTTTTTGTTGCAAACTTAACTCCAGAATAGTTACAGGTTCCCCATTGTGGAATATGTGTTAGCTTTAGGTCACTTATTTGGCTATTGCCAGGAGTTGACCCAACAATTGCGGGTGCTCTTGAGAAGAATTCTAGGCTGGTTTAGCTTAACAAAGACCTATGTGCACGGCCGCATCTGCGCCCTCACAGAGGGGCTTATGACTACTCCTCTATTCCTGGCATGAGAGCTCCAAGGGTCAAGTCCTGTTATGTAGTTTTTCACATTTTTCAGTTTCCCTTATTTATGAACATAGATTTTCTCAATTGTCAAAGTTGTTCAGATTCTGTTTGTACACATCCTTGTAGTCTCATAACCCAGGCATAGTGGTTCAGGTAATCAAAATGATTGAAGATGTTTACAAGAGAGACTTAAATTGTGACCTTTTGATATACCAGTTTCTGCCTTGAGTGTCCTCCGGACTTTCTGACAAGGCACTCTCTCTAGAATCATGTACAGAGTATTACAAGTCTGACATAAGAGCTCAAAAACTCACATCAAAAACAGGATGATGGAGCTTCCTATCTAGGATGATGAAAAGTTGAACACATGTAGAAAGAAATGCCAAACAGCTTTGATAATTGAAAAAATTGGTGTTTATAAGTCAGGAAAATTGGAAAATGCAAAAAACTACGTAACAAGACTTAACCCGTGGAGCTCTTATACTGGGAATAGAGGATTAGTCATAAGCCCTTCTGCAAGGGTGTGGATGCAGCCACGCAGATGGGGCTTTGTCAAGCTAAAGGCTGGTGGCCTCAAGAACAACCCTATGTTGGTGACTTTCAGAATAACCAGACACTAGTGGCCTCACTCACTCTTTAACCTGTAAACTTGGAAGATTAAAGGAAGGAATTGGTTCCAACCTTCATCACCCAATCCACCTCCTTTTAAGGTGTTAATGATTGAAGTCTGCTTGGATATATCCAAACAGATCCCTTTCCCTTATTTCCTCCCCTTCTCTAATTTTTATGTGTAATTATTTTATATATGAAATACCAATATGATTATGTATTACAAAAAACCTAGTACTACACCCATTGTTGATCTTTTGAGTCCTCAAAAGAGTACCCACCCCTGACAAAATCTCTGCAGTAGCTTGTGGAGCCATTGATATGGGTTATGGCAAAGAATATGTTGCCCGTACTTTATAAAAACCCATACTGTTGTGCTCCATAAAAAGGTATGGGTTACCTCAGAAACAACTGTAAAGTTTTGATCAATTGTACATGTGTAATCACATGCTGATTCTCATCGATGACCAAACCAATGAGCCATCAGTGATCTCAGTGCAAATTCTCAATCTCCATGGATCTCTTAAATATGCCTGGTATGAGACCTCTCATCCGTTTACTTTGGACCCTAACCAAAGCCGGCACAACCATGGCTGCCCTCATCGCCCTTTTATTGTTAGTTTGAAGAAGCTGATCATAAAATTCATCTCTATTCCACTCATGTACTGATGTTGGTTTCGAAGATACACTTTTCAGAATAAGATGATTTATCCAAGTTCAATGCCACCTGGATCTCGAGAAGTGGTTCCGGATCCCGATCAATTTGGAATGAAGGATTGGGAAAAGATCGAATTGGTATCAGCAGATCAAGTCAAGACTCAAACATTTGTAATCTTAGCTTCACAAAAAGATTCAATTCCACAAGAGGAGAAGCTTTTGAATGATTGGAGGCGAACTCGACCTACTGTCTTCATGCTTCATGCCAATGCTGGTAATGTGGTAAGGCTTCAAAGTTGACACAATGTACCTGATGCTTTTGTTTCAAGACGATAATTGATTTGATCGACTTTTTGCATGGATCTGACATTCAGGGTCACCGATTACCAATCGCTAAAGTCTTTGTTCAGAAATATAACTTTAACGTGGTGGCGATCTCATACCGAGGTTATGGCCATTCATCTGGTTCACCTTCCGAAAAAGGGATCATTTTGGATTCTCAAACTGCTTTTGATTACATCAAGTCTCACCCTATCTTAGGAAACACTCCGCTCTTTCTTTACGGTCAAAGTCTAGGCGGAGCAGTAGCAGTCGCATTGGCATCCGACTCTGTGAATCATGGAAAGGTCTCAGGTGTCATCTTGGAGAACACGTTTGCAAATATGGTACGCTACGATTTCAGATCGTCCATCACAGTCCTAAATCTCAGGAGTCTGATGCGCATACACTGCAAGCTAATTGATGATTGACCTCTGACTGCCTCTTTGCCTCTTTTTCAGCGTAAACTAATCCCATCAGTCATGCCGTTCATCGCCCCATTCTCGTTTCTCTGTCATCAAACATGGTCTTCAGATACCCGAATCCTCAATCTGAAATCGAGCAAAGATCAAACACCATTCTTATTTCTATCTGGATCACGAGATGAACTCGTACCCCCTGATCACTTTAGGGCTCTGTATGAAGCATGCCCATCAAGTCTTAAGATTTGGAAAGAATTTCGTAAGGGAACACATAGTTCGTACCCGATTGATCGATCTGTCGACTGAAAACTGATGATGTGAACGCTGATTATTGTTTCCAACTCTCAATTCGAAATTTGTTTTGTTCACACAGATGATACGTGCTTACAGGAGTCTTATTTTCCAATCATTGGGGAATGGGTTCAAAGCCATCAATAACCCAAATCTACACTTGATGAAAAATGATGGCCTGGTCATCCAGAACCAGATCAGTAAAGAATTACTAAGTTTCTATGAGAAGGGAACCAGATGCAAATGGCTCTGACCCGAAGGTACTCGCAATCTTGATACAGCAAAGTTTATTTTCCCTATTTCCAGGTCTTCTTTTGCAAACCTCAGGATTGAATTGACGATGGTCGATCCCTCGTTAAAAATCCACGATGTTGTACATGCTAGACCCCATAAGCTTATATCGCTTTGTTGTAATTATATATTTCGAGTCATCACAAGCAGCAAATGTCTATGTTATTCCACGCATTTGACCCAATCGCTGTGCATTTTTCATGGGCGCCTTGTTTATCAGAGTTTTTCCGATGCTATGAAAGAGCTCATTCATAGTGTAGTCAATTTGGCAGTCTCCCGCTCCTAGGCCTCGCGAGGAGCGAGGGACTTAGACTAGTTTGAGAGTCAAGTGACTTTGTTCCTCATGATTTCGAGTAGATAGTACAGTCAATTTCAAACAGGTTGACCGAGGTTTGCCCGCAAAATTCAAGTGGTTTAGCCTGAAATTTTTGTCGAGCTTTTTGCAATCGACTGTAGATGGGTTCTGTTGTGAGATTTACTTTGGGACGCCGAGTAAGGCACGATTGGTTTCCTCAAAACTCAGCCTTGACATGTCAACACTGAGCGATGCTGATTTTCACGGTGCGGATTTTAGGCTGAATTCAGATACCCAAAGCCTACTGTAAAGGATACGTGGTCCTCACTTGAAATTTTGTGTTCGAAGAGGGAAATGTAATCTTATGCCACGCAGTGGACTTTGAATCCTAGAACTAAACTATAATAATGATTTGATTACTGACTCCAAAGAATGATGAATATGAGATCAGTCTCAATTCCCTAAGGAGTCAGTACAGCAAATGAGCTCGAGGTGAAAATAAGAGAGTTCATTAGAGCATCTCCAATCATTAGCGTTCAGGCTGAGGGCGCGTTGGTCAAAAACGCGCCAACAAAGTACGAAAAGGAGGTAGGCGCGCCCAAAACTACTATAGTAGGTTCAGCTAGTTACTTGGTTGAGGTTGTTGTTAGTATCACATGAACTCTCACTTTTTTATTGAGAATGCCCAAGGTCATGCACAAATTGCAAGACAACACCCGGTCAAAACGGAATGAAGAAGCAATTGAATGGATTCCGCCATCAGAATCAAGCCAAAAATCAAACAATAATTGATTCAAAGGTTTTTCAGGTGCAGACAAGTTGGAGGGATTTGAGGAAGTTTTGGCTTGTGGCTTGGAGGATCTTTCAGCCATTGATCCTCCTTTAGAAGCAGACAAATTCTCTAATGACTTTATAAACTCCATGTTTGATTTAAAGCTGTTCCAAGCTTCATACTTTCAACAAGTAAGGCCAAATGCTGGCACCAGTCGTTGGTACACCTGGAGCTTCAGTCCCTATTGTTATATGCTTTGATTAGTATGATCTTGCTTTATCTTCAAGCTCACATCTAAGTAGTTGAGTGATACAAATACCAGCCTTTACAAAAACTTGTCTACAAATCTCAAAAAGAAATAAGATTGTATCATTCTTTGCTAAAAAATACACCCAATGCGCCCAGTGGCGCCTGGGCGTGGTCCTGATTGGAAAAAAGGCGTGTTTGCACACCTCTTGAAGAAAGGACGTGCCCCCAGCCTCAGTTGGCATTCAATGTCAGCCCTGAGTACTAACCAGTAGTACCAATGGGCGACGTATAATAATAAATAAGCATAAAAACAACAATTACAACTCATGGCTCAGTTCAAAGAGTCAAGTACATATGATTTTGCATATGTAACATGTGCAAAACTTACATAAAAGAGTGTGTACGTACACAACTTTTATGTGAACCAAAACTACATATATTTCACAGTTGTAACACAGTTGTAACAAATGAAATATATGTTTAAACAGTTAATAACAATATAATTGTAATAACCTAACCACGCAACCACAGATTGTGCCACTTCTAGTCTAAAGATTCTCAAGGTTTAGAGTATATAAACCCTGAGAATCCACTCCTCCTGATCACATCATCACATTATTATTCAACAGCTTTTACAAATAACTCCTATCAGCTTTAGAACTTTTCAACTTTGTCTAAACTTCTACAAACTTCAAAAGCTTGATTCTAAAGAACTCTGATTATCAACTTTGTGTCTTGTTGACTGTTGTGTGTTTACATCCAACCTTGTTTCTCCCTGATTGAACACCATAATCAGTGAAATTAGTAATATCCATCAGGTGGAATTACTTGTAAGGAAGTAGTCCTTGAGTAAGGCTTATATCAGATTTGGGATTAATCTGATATAAGAGACTCTAAACCTGCGGGGAACCTCTATCAGTCAGAGTATAAAGTTCCCAGTGTTAAGACAGACTTTAACACTACCCTTATTGATCATTCTGTGTCTAAAGTGAATCGATTTGGGATTGAGAACTGTGCATCAGTTGCTCTCATCTTTAATTATTGTAATAGACAATAATTAACCCAAAATCCCTGGGCAAAATTCTTTGTTCAAAGGTCATCTAACTGGAGTCTTTACTTGTGTAATTCAAGCAAAGCTCTTTCGCCCAAGTCTCATTCCATTTGTACTTGTGGATAGCAATCCCCACAAGTTTAGTAGAAGTCTTACCAACTTCTACCACCTTTTTTATTGACTCTACTAGCCAGACAGAACCTAGTAGGCTCACATCAAATCTGGGGTTAATTAGGCTAAATTTACAGATTTTTAGCCGGGGTTAAGCTAACTAACCCCAAATCCCACAATTGTTGTCTCTAAAATTGGGGTTAATCATAATTAATCCAAATTTGAAGACTGCGTGCACAATTGTTGGCTTTAGTCGATATAGTAGGTGACCCCATGCTAAAGAATAAATGTAATTATCTTTTTTTACACTAGCGGTACTCAAAGTCAAAAGTTAGATTCTGACTTGTTTTAAACCTAGAATCTTGAAAACAAAAATGGTGGGGGGAAAGAATATTATGATGCCCAAAAGTTTGTGGCTTTCAGGACTCTGGACCTACTGTTCTCATTGGCATCATCATGCCACGCATCAGCCTCCGGCAACAAATCTTTGCAGTACTTGTTCAAGCTTCAAAGCAGGTCTTACCTGGCATATTTTTCACCTCTCAACCTCAATTGTATGCCACCTTATATGCTTACCTTCACCTCAAGATAATGAACACCACCTTGCCCATATCTCAGAATGAACCCAAGAGAAGTTTGAATTGACTTGACTTGCTGAATTGATTCAAACTGATTTGACTTGACTCGCTGAATTGAGTCAAATCAATTCCAATCAATTGGAATCATTGAGCCAAATCTATTGGATGAATCAATCAGAATTAATTTGGTGAGTCAAGTTGAATCATCTCATCAAATTAATTTGACTTGATGAATTGGTTCCAATTGTCAGAGATTAATCAATTAATTTGGAACTTTTCTCATAATTGTAATGATCATTTCAAATCATTTAATCTGGATTGGTAGATTAACTAAAACATTGAATTATTCATTTCAGAGACGCACAAGAGAAAAAAAAAGAAGAACAAGGTAAAGTTGAGTACAACCTTAGAAGTAGGAAGCTGGCACAGGAGGCCGAAAAATCTCACTTTTGCCGCTCTGTGCCGAGTTCACAAAAACCTGAGTATGTAGGTTTTTGGAAAAGTCAGAATCTACCTTTTGACTTTTAGTACTGTAACACACTGACACTCACAAGTGTAAACTCAAGCATCATCAATATATCTGATCATCTGATGTGACTGAAACCCAGGAATACATGACTAAAAGGTGGGGTAAATAGAATTCAGCTAATAAAGGTTTTAACACTGCTTGTGTCCATCACCCCCTCCTCCATGTTCTTCTTTTTGTAAGACAATTCAACTATCTTATAATCAAAAAGAAGATACATGATCAGGCAATCAGTTTTATAAATACAGAACTTAAAAAAAATAGCCAAAAGTAGAAATGAACTCACTCATCAATCCTTAAATGAGCAGTACAAGTTTTGATTGTAGATTTCAACAATCTAATCGTTCTAGCCATAGGTTCTGAAACCCCTCTTTTTACATAATCTGATGCTCTACCATTTTCAAGATCAAGTCCAAAACATGTTAATTGTTTATTCACATCTTCAGGTCCTGGAGTTTATGGTTGAGATGAGGAGGGAAGGAGACTTGGGAGAAGTGCATAGAATTAGTTGGGTGAAGGTGAATTGGTGTTGAGGAATTGGCAATGTTGAGGTTGAGAACAAGTGTTGAGTGGGGTGAGTGAGAGTCAAGTGGTGAGATGAGGTGAGTTGAGTTAAGTAACCCCTGGGTTAGCTGGTCTTAAATTTGACACAGCTTCAAGATTATTTCAAAATTATTTGACTAACCCCAACCTAAAGATTCAAGGCTGTGAACTTTGGGGTTTTTTTAGTTACAGCTGTTTCAACAAAGATTAATTTTTTGAAAATTTTGTTGCAGTGCAAAACCCGGGTCTTGTCTCTCTCTCAATTTTGTCTCTGTGCTAATTTGAAAGAATACAGAAAAATCAAAACCTGTAAGTGCAATTTTGCTCTGGTTTTGCCCGCTCTGGCAATGACTTTTTTCAAAAAAAGTTGTCAATCTTTCTTGAAACGGCTGTAAATATTTGACTAAACCGGCCCGTTAAAGCCACAATTGGAGATGCTCTTAAGCATTAGCCAAGTATTGGTCTATGTATCAGAATATGTTTATAACTGTACTGTATTTGTAATGATGTTTGCGTCATTAAACCTAAAGTTGCGCCACTCTAGTCACAACCAGAGTTCAGCCCCAAAACCAAAATATTAGGGGGCTCAGTAATACCCCAAAAAAATTTGCATTTTTTCTCAAAAATTATTGTACCAAAAACTACGTACAGATTAATTTACTGTAAATTTATCAAACAGTAGGAGATGCTCTAAGGAAGTATTTGGAGACATTAGTTAAGTACTTAAGTACCTAGTATCAGGCTTCTTAAGTACCTAGACCCAAATGTCAAGGTCTTGGAAAAAAATTGGCCAAGCAGTTTGACTTACTAAGTCATTTCTGACACAAACAATCTCCTTATAGCCCAAAAATAACTCATCACATATGCTTCTTCACTAAGAGCATTGCCACCATTGGGAGTGCAAATAGAACACATTCAGTTGTCTGTACAAAGACCATTTAGGTTGTATTGTGATTTTTCACGCAGGTGACAAAAATTGTGGTCATGTAGATACTAGAGAGTGCATAATTCATTTACCCATTTGAGACAAGAGAGGGAGAATGTGGTCTGCATTTGCTGCGGTAAACCAAAGATCAATTAGATAGATGGGTACAAAAGAGGGAAGAGATTGGACGAGACTGCCCAATTGAGTGCTATTTGTGAAGTTATACGGAGTGGATTCCTATGCTCTCCTGGTCCCAATTTGCACGGAGTGTAACCCATACAGGCTGTTTACTTGATCTGGTGGCATGGTTCTTTCCCCACACAAGGTGAATATTGCCTGTATTTTGTGATTTACATGGCCTGGTGGCAATGCTTTGAGAGTTTAGTATATAAATTTGCACAATCAATTGAGGATTAGTAATCACACAGACCCACCCTGGGATCTGCATGGAGTTTCACACAGTATAAGCATAAAACATGCTTATATACAGGGGAGTGTTTTACTGGATTTCTCAAGAACTCGGTGATCACACTCCACTCTTTACACTTGGATATTTTAGTCAGCTGTCAACATTTTTGGGATGTTTTTTTACCAAAACAAATGTGTAAAATCACTTGTTTTTTGAGATAAATCAAATTCAATAACTATTATGTCTTCTAACATCTTTTGGGTATGTGCAGATACTAAAAAGGTGGTTTCTGCACTCCCCTGGACATTGATCAATTCCAGCCATCATTGTGATGGAATTTTCTTGAAGAAATTGGGGCAGAGTTGAATACATTTAAGTATATACACATAATGTTCAAATTCCCCAAAAAGTTTAAAAACAAAACAAGTATCATAATCAAAAAAATTCAGAAAAGAAAAACAACACATGGAGATAATTAATTGGAATCTTGAAGTACCACAGTAACAATACTCTCTGTGTTGTTACTAGGAACCCAGTATTGACACAGAAAGTACAGAAGAGTTGAACATTTAGCTCTATGTCTATGCATCTATCAGAGATCTGATTGATGCATGGAGCTGTATTGGTCTCACTGTTTTGTGTTTTTGTATTTTAATCGGCAAAAAATCACAACACTTGTTGGTGATGTCATACTTTCTGTAAGACAAGTATAAACCCATGTGAGATTATTACCAAAGTTCTCAAAGCAATCAGTTTGCTACAATTGTGTTCAAGACAAAAATCACAAATAATGCTCCATGTCATTACTAAGGACACAGCCAAAGGACAATACACAGGCCTGTGCAGATCTCAGTTTGGGTCCATGTATTTACTAATCCTCAATCAATGTTCAATTTTGTGGAGCGAGTCTGGTTGTGGGTGAACGTCTGCGCCTTTGTGCAACCTGATTCCTTCCCACGGGACGGCGGGACAGCCCAATGTGTCCCTCTATATCAAGACACCACAGCTCTTAATGTGATTTTTATTGTTTCTCACACCAAACAAAACAAAAAATACCTCACCTCCAAACTTTTGATCATCAACACTTCCTTCTACCGCGATACTTTCTTTTTTTAAGTGTGATCTCTATGAAATTACACACTGTTTGTATATAATAAGTTCATGAGATGGACAAAAGAATATGTAAAACTAAACAATGAAAATCACTGATTTGTTGAGACTCAGAAAAGCATACCTAAGACATTCATAATAAGCTAGGTTTTTGTTATGCAAAGAAAACAAAGATAGAGAAAAATTTCTCTCTACACCCAAGAACAACAAAATCATATGAAAAAAACCATTGAAGTGAAATATATCTGGTAATTATTGAAATCTGATTGTCTAATGAGTCCAAAATAAAAAAAACAAGCTGTCAAATGTTTTAACCCCAAAACTAGATGGTTTAATAACCAAATAGATTACTTCTATTGCCTACAATTTCTGACTTTAGTCCACTCCAACTTTGTCGGGCATTCATTATCATTGGGAAGATGATCACAAGCTTTGTCTAAAAATGAAATCTCCGGCTGGGTCCTTGCTCGTATCATCACTGATATTGATTGGTCAATCTTTTTAATGTGTTTTATGTTATTGCTATTGACCAGTTTGGCCATTGCCAAATCCGGTTAGGCACATTACCTTTGGAGTATAGTGCTCTTCCTCCCAAGTCACTGACATCCATGTCAAGATTGCTTAGAGCATCCGCACTCGTGCGGTAACTCGGATGCAGTAAGTGTAAATTTACCGCAACCGCAGGTCTTTTTCCACACCGGTGGAAAAGTAGACCTGCAGTACCTAATTTTCCAATCGGTTTGAGGTAAGGTAGAAGCAAATATAATTCTACCCTACCTCGCACATTATCTCCGGTAACAACCCGGGTTTCTCTCTCAACTCAACCTTTTGAAACTTTTCAGGACCCTGGAATGCGCCTGCAGAGGTTAGTGACGTAGCCCTATTTTTTGTTTTCAGGCTCTACACTACACATCACTGACTCTCTCATGGTCACAGGCACCTCAAAAGATGTGCATTGAGAAGGGTTATCAGAAGGGCTTGGTCTGAGCTCTGTTGTTTAGCTCACTTTGGCGTAAAACGCAAAGGCGCAAAAAATTTTTGGGCCTCCAAGGCCTGATTCCGACCTTCAGTTTTTGGCCTATTTTTGAGCTTTACAACTGAATATCTTGGGAAGTATTGGTGCTATAGGTCTAAAAGTTGGTGCATTCAAATGCCCTGCTTCTTGGGCATTGTTTGAGCTCCTGTAGCAATTGCAAAGTGTGAGTTTAGTACCCCAAAACCTCGTTACAAAAAGGTCGGAATTTACGACACTAACCTCTGTAGGCGCATTCCAGGGTCCTAACTTTTCACTAGTGTGGAATTTGTACATTACACATGCAGTAACAAATGATACGTGGCAGTTACTGTACACCAGTGTGGAATCTTTCCAAAATAACTTTTACCTTACCGTACAGGTAGGTACCACAAATTTAATCAAATCTTACCGCAAACGAGTGCGGATGCTCTTATTCCCTATGCGGTAAGCTGCGGTGACTGCGGGGGAGCTCTACCATTTGCAATCCCGCCCGCCGTCACAAGTCTTCAAATGCTCAGGGTCGTGACTAGACTGGAGCAACTACAGCTGTTTCAACAAAGATTGATTTTTTTTGAAAATTCCGTCGTGGTGCAAAACTCGGGTATTGTCTCTCACTCGATTTTGTTTCTCTGCTAATTGGAACAAATACAGAAAAATCAAAACCTGTAAACAAGATTTTGCTCTGGTTTTGCCCGCTGCGGCGACAACTTTTTTCAAAAAAAGTGGTCAATCTTTCTTGAAACAGCTGTATATGCTGCTGATACGCCGCTTCTTTCGCGTGTTCAAGTTGGGTAACTACAGGAACTTTCTGGAGCTCACAACGGGCATTCTGCCGTATGGCACTTCGCATGGGTAGCATTGACAAGATAGACATACAGAGTACTTACTGGCAAGTTTTTTAGTACTGACAATGGTAACGGAAGTTTGCCGAAGTACTGGATTGAAAGTACGATTGGGTGATAGTTAACTTGGGGTTTGGTGGAGCTCTGGAAAATTGCAATCTCCAACTCGCCATCCCAAGACCTCTGTGATGCCTCCAGGCTGCCACAGATAGCGCATTGGTTCGCGGGCATCCTGGGGTCACGGCAGCGATTGTCTTTTGTCAGGTTTTCTTCAGCGAGATCGAGAAGGGTCGGGTATGTCTCTGAGCAATTGGAGTAGTGGAATATTGTGATACAACCTCCAGTTCAACTCTCTTCGAGCGACTTCCACGCTACATTCAGTGGCGCAATCCCCTGTTGCTCGAGATGCTCAGCCCCGGTAGGAGGAAGAACCATGTCTTGAAACTTTTCCGAGTGGTACTGTTTAACTGGTCACTAGCCCGTTGCCATCCTATCAACTCTGAGCCACAGATAATTGATGACGACTTCTGAACACCCGAATTAGGATATTTAAATCGGGACTGAGCCTTCGGGCTGTTTCTCCTGTTGGCATTCTGTCTTTGCAACCAACGATCGTTATACAAGCTATTTCCATTTCCTTTCATCTTTATCGTCAACTGTAAATTCTTTTGTTGCATCCGTGATGCATCTCTTATCTCTAACCGCTTGGTCGGTGGCTATAATAGCCTTCTTAGTTTCTTCTCCTACTATTCTTGCTGCACCAGCTAAACATGACCATCTTGACCCTGCATCAAATATTATTCCAGTAAATCCTAATCCCGATCAAGATCCTAATCCTAAGCCTGATCATAATCCTGGTCATCATGATAAAACTGGACAGCTGGCTTACAAGGATTATCAGGTAAAGTATAGCTTTTCTTTGAGATCTTGAATTTTTAGGTGGCATATCTCTTCAGGGTTGTTTAGCTCTGATCTCTGGAATATTCACATAGGTTTCGGATGGAAAAGCTGGAGATGCATTTGATAGAGTGAAAAAATCAATAAGTACTGCGGTTGGAGATAAGGTCTTCGATGACCTTAAAGCTATCACTCCAGAAGAGCGAGAAAAAATAAGTGACATGCGTGTTACGGCTCAAAAAGCTGAGGCTACATTCGTGGCAAGAATACAAGTTGGGTGTGGTTTCTTCATAAAGACTCTTTTTTCTGAATATTGATATCCGAACTTCTTCATCTTGATAGGAAACTGGTCGCGAAACACCCGAGGGTTCTGAATACTTTCGTGGTATGGTAAGAGCTTATGCTTGCAATGGACTTGAGGAAATCAAGTTGCTCAGACTAATGATACCCTATTTCACCTATTTCGCAGATCAGTAACAAGGTGCTCAAATTGACTACGCTTCTGCTCATCATGGAGGTAAGTATATCTTCATAGACTTGATTTTGAAGACACAAGCCTAATCAGATCGTGTTCATTTTTTGATTGATAGAGCGATATTGCTAAGACTGGATCGAGTCACGTTTCTTCGGATACACCAGAAAGCGTGAAGAAGTTGTAAGTCTTGAGTTTCTAATGTTAAGATAAATCTTTTTAATAAGTTGGAATTAGAATATTCAATAAACTTATATTTAACTTTCATTTTACTCTAGATTGAATAAGAATATCTCGATCGATAAAGCAGCGGCTGGTAAACCCCAAAAAGGAGTTGAGGGTTAAGAATCTATATAGACACACATTTATACTTCTGATACTCTGCGTTTTTTTCATTTTGGAAGAATTCTGCTTAGTCTTTGTAAAATGTGGACACAATGGTTTTGATAAATAGGATAAAACTTAAAGAAAAGATGCCTAATTTTTCTGGTAAAAATTGACGCTCGTTAAGGAATTATCTCTACATCGGATTGGAAATGATAAGTCAATGATTGAGATTGTGCAAAGCAAACAAATCACATTTATTTATCAAATTGCGTCTCAAAGTTTGATAGCTCCTTTTGGTATCTGTCTTTCATACCGCTCCAAGCCATGAACTCTATCTTGCACCACAGAAAATACACAAAGGCACAGACTGCACACCTGTGGCTTCAAGTCAATCATATCCTTCATTGCTTAGAAGCCTATTCAACCGAAAACAGTTTGTTTCTATCTAGGATGCACCAATCGCAAAGCGATGACGACATTTGTAAAGATTACTTGACAGAACAGCATTCCTTGCTGCTTGGGAATCTCTTAGATAGCATCATTAAGATAAGTATATAGAGAATGTCAGGTTTCATGAACAATCTGTATCGTTGTGCAACATCTTCCATCTTGACTCGCTTGGATAAGACAAATCATTCAGGTATGCCGAGCTCTGTTCAAATTATTGCCTGGTTATATTATTATAAACACGCTGGCCCAACACTACAGGAATCTTGTAGAACCGAGATCTCGCAATTATGAGGGAGGGAGCATAAGGAGAATAACGAAACTTTCGACTTGCCCTTGCCAAGATGTGGACAAGTAATGCGATGGGGTTTATGGGATTCGACAAGTCAGTGAAGTACCGAGGCCCGGATTCCCAAGGAGAGATACTCGGACTGTCGATGTGAATTTGGTCAGAAAGTACAGAATGACGATTGAATGCCGCAAGGTCGAAGCTACACCTGAAATTCAAAATAAGATCACATTGATAGAGGAACGAATGAAGACGAAGACGGTCAACGAAAGTCGAATGGCTATTTCATGAATCACGCTTCAACTTCAACACTTATCATCAACTGAATTGTCTTAATGGCTGCGAACTATTGGCTGAGTTCTCATGCGTGAGCTGTATTTAGCTATCTTCAACCCTCACGAGGGCCGAAGCCTGACATGACTGGACTTGTTTTTTTAGGAACAACCATATCCTGACCCGGCATGACCTTCGTACCTCTGCCGGAAGGTCAATAGATCTGAAATATGCGAGCGAACGTGAAATCGCATGTGTTAACATCTGGAGCTGCAATGGTTGTGCACTCTGCTTCTCGCTTACTCCTGATTCGAATGCTGACAAATAGCTGTCCTTGCATTCCAATCGATATTCAGTCATACACAAGTTGGCCAAACGACTGAATTGTCGACAGATCGTCACCGCCACTGCTGTCACCTATTTCCGCAGATTCTACGTTAAAAATGCGATTGCAGACACCGACCCGTGAGCTGATCCTATTATAGGGCATGTCACTGTTATATCATTCTGATGATATTGGTATGTGGTAGATGTCTCGTTGCCACTGCTTGTATGTACGTGGCAACCAAAGTCGAAGAAGCTCCTTGTCATATCAAGACCGTGGTCGAAGCTGCTCGATTTGTCTTCACAGGTCAGGCGCAGCTTTGAGCTTTCTCAGAAAACTTCATCATTTAACATCTCTTCTCGCGACTCCAAGCTCATGAGCGACATATGGACTTATAAAATGCCTTCCTTTTGACAGAATATCCAGCTCTGGGTGCGTTTCCGACGGATGCAGCTGTCCTAGCTGAGATGGAATTTTATTTAATTGAAGATCTTGATTTCCATCTTATCATCTGGCACCCCTACCGGTCAGCATCAACTATACTCTTATATCAGTAGTCCTCAGGTTCAGTGTGTACTTACATATCCTCTTTGGTGCTTAGTGATCTGGCACATTTTACAGGCCGAGAGGATTCGGCTGTACCCAAAGATGCATCCGAGAAATTATCAGAATGGGTTCCTGCCGCCGGGTCGAGCTTCTACGAGGAGTATCGTCGAGAGTGCGATCGACAAGCCTCAATGCTTGACCTGAGCGACGAAGCTCTTCAGATGGCATGGTACGTACCGACCTCTACATCCCTTCGCAACATAATTCAATCTTGGATAAAAAATATATCCTCACTCCCGAAACATTCCTCTTGGTTCTCATCAACACTAGGTTTATCATCAATGACACCTATCGCACAGACATCACCCTGCTATACCCACCTTACATCGTGGCTCTGGCATCAATTTACATCACTGTTGTGCTTCAGCCTCATCCCTCTCTCAGAGCGATCAAGCAACTGCCCCCTCCCGTCCATCTACCTCCAACCAACACGTCTAGCAATACATCGAATGAATCTAGCGCAGTAAATGCCAGTCGGAAACAGTCTCTTCCGCCGTCCCAGCAGACAGTCAACCCCCTTGACTTCTTCGCTCATTTTCCACTCTCAATGTCACTCGTCCTTGAGCTCGTTCAAGAGATTGTTGCGTCTTATGAGCTCTGGAACAGATTGGAAAACCCACTCTTACCCATTCAACGTCCGCCCGACAACCCAGCTGATCTACCTTCCGGTCTGGCTTCAAGCCGCCTCAATCAGCCATACGGTAGCTCTCCCAATACACACCCTATTCATGAAAGTAACGAAAATTCTTCGGCATCTAAGGCAGCTGGTCTTATGGCTGCAGCGAAGACAGGCGACAAAGCTGCTGATGAACGGGTTGTTGAAGTGTTGGTAAGGATGCGTAAAAGGAGAGAAGCAGATCTTGGTCAGTCTATTTGATTCACAACATACCCCTGGTGTGATGTCTTTTTATCTGCTATGCACACAGGCAAACAATTGCTACAACTTCGCTTTTCTTGTTTGATCTGTCTATATGCTCATCTTCAATTGTTTATGACGATGAGTCAGTCATTCCTGTACATACACGAGGATCTTGGGGTTACCCCTTTTCGATGTGAATCAAGGCTGCATAGGTCCAACTATAGTGTTGTTTGTCTAAAGGACTATTTAGTAAATCTTGATCGTGTTGATGGCTTATTGTTTCGACTATCTTTGTTTTCATGTTTTGGTGTATATTCTAAGGGATTGTAGATTTTTCCGAACATTGTTTTGCAAACATTAATGTTCGCAAAGTTGGTAGTTCGGAAAAGTCCATCTTCTCCGGGACATGATGGAATTTTCCGAGTGTTTGAAATTTTCAGATGTTCGGAAAGAAGAGTCATAAATTATTCATCGTAAAAATGAATCTCAGAGCCTGCCATGATCGAATTTTCCAAACACACATACAGCCAAACCATAAAGACCGCAAAAAATATCCTTTGCAAAAGTATCCCACACTGCAACATTCTTGACTTTTGCAACTCATACCTTACAGACATTCCAAAGGTCCGCAAACCAGCCTTTGGAAATTCAAAACTTCAACCTCCCAAATATTGAATTTTCTGACCGACCAATTACAGTCAAAAAAGATAATCACGCTCATCAAAATTCAATTCTCATCAACTCACTCATTCAACCTTCAATTCTCATCAACTCACTCATTCAACATTCAATTCTCATTGACTTACTTATTCAACATTCATTTCTCATTGACTTAGTCATTCAATATCATTCTCATTCTTCTCAACATCATACTCATTCTCAACTATTTACAACACAATATGTGACTCATCTGTTTTGGATTCTAGGGTGGTCAATTATCAATCAACCAACAATCACCTCAACTCATTCCTCACCAATCCAGAGTTAGGTGCCACTTCAGCCTTTTGTCAAGCTTCACCTACTTCATCAATCTTATCCAAACCAATCCAGAATCACAATATACATCAAAATATTCTATGATCTCTCCTTATTGATTACAAGATGTTTCTCAATCTCACTCAATTATCAATGTCAGTCTTGACCAGTTCAGGATAAACTTGGTCAGTTTATTCAATTAGTGGTACTTTACTTTCAATTTTAGGTGATAAACTTTGTATAAGTAATGAAGTAGAAGGTTCACAGTTAGTTCTCTTTTTAAACCTACGGAGGGTGTCACCAATGATTGATTCTATTGATGATTATTTGAAGCGGGGGTCAATGATGATACTCCTTTTGATGGATTGATTGATTGGATTAAATTGAGTAGGTTGGCTTTGATAACTATGGCTGAGAGTTTACTTGTCCAGTCTTCTGTGGCTAGTGGAATTGAAAGTTTGACTATTGGTACAATTCATGCTGTTTCAGTATCATCTAAAGCCTTATTGTTATCATTTTTTTCTATCAAACTTATGTAATGTCTTGTGGTTTGGTTCTGAGAGACCAGGATGTAATTTTTGATCCTCGCTTTGTGGAACTGATTCCAGGGGCCTGATGTATTATTTCTTATTCCAAAACACAGTGACACAATGACATTCCACATGCAAACCAAGATGAGCTTTCTATCTGAAAGTAATTAACAATGTGCAGGTATGCTCATATTAAACACACATTGCAAATTACAGTGGTACAAAAAGCGGTGTACTAAAAAATTATAAAAGTGAAAATCACACATCTTCCAACAACGATAATAAAGCAAAACTCGAAATATAAAATCTATTTATAACTAACAGCAACAGGATGAATATATTAAATTTGATATGAAAACCACAGGAACTAAAAAGCCTTCATGAGTTTGGTAAGTTTGAAGGTAGTAAGCATTCTGAGAAAAATCTTTCAAGGAGAGTGAAGAATTTAAGATGATACGCATGAGAGCTAAGATCAAGCATGAGTATATGAAAATCAGATGAAGAGAAAGCCATCTGAAGTCGAAAAAAGGAAATGCTTTACACAGGAAACTTCGTGTGCAAGAACAAGATGTACTGAAGTGAAATCCAAGCGTAGGGAGTGCTAGGGTGCATATAGGAAACTATGCTGAGCGTAAGAATCCGAGCGAAATCCGCGTACATTGACGATGAAGATCAGTGGAATGAAGTCTGGTGTGTGGACTGAGATTTCCCATTATCAGAGTTGACATAAGAGTACTCGATTTGATGAGATGTTCGATTCGCTGAACCGACTGAATCGTTTACTTTTGAATGAGAGAAGAATCCAGGGTGAGTAGGAAGATTTGAAAACTTGGTCATAAAACTTGCTTGAGGTGTAAAATTTGGATAAGGATTAAATGGGTGCGATTTGTCAGGTGGTTGAAAGTTGATGATTCTTTCGTGTTTGATCATTGTACCATCTAGAATAAGAGGTTTGGAACACATCTTACGATAAGCTTCACTTGCAGCTTCCGTCGTATGAAAATCAACTGATCCATTTCCCAGGCTCATTCCGCTTTCTTGATCCATGTTCAAATTAACTGATTTGATTTGATTGAATCCCATATTGATGAGATACTTCAAAAGGTCATCGGTATCAATGCAAGCTACGGGTGAGATGTTATAGACAAAAATTTCTGAGCCGAAGGAGGGTGTAGTGTGATTTGACGAAATGGATGGTCCACTTGCGATTCCCGCCACAGGACCGCTAGAGCTGCTGTAAGAAGATTCAGTCGGTGATGGAAAAGGGATCGTCGAGGAGTAATTGCCTCTGTGTCTTGAACGTGCCGGATAGAATTCTCCATCAAGACCGCAGCTAGGTTGAGCAGGATTTGAGCAGTAACTTCCTTGCGATGAAGGTGGCCCGCCGCGCGTATTCGCACCTGATCCCCCTATGCTTTCTGATGCAAGTCGGGGTGACAAGTTTGTATGATTCCCATTGAAAGCAAACTTACGAGCTTGATCTATTGCCGATGCGGAAGGGCTTGGAGTGAAGTTCATACTGGGGCCACCGCTACGTTGGACAAATGCATAACTTATGTGGAGCTCATAACCATGTACACGTTTTCCATGAAGCCCTCGCATCACAGCATGCGCTTCTTCAGGAGTTGCCATATCTACAAATGCTCTCCGTCTATAATTAAACAAAAGATTATTTCCATGAATCATGATATCCAAGAACGATCACTTGAGGTAAAACATGTTACTTACCGTCCTGCATTGTCCAAGGTTGCGAGGACACATACGTGCCTAATTTCACCATAGTCTTGCACGATGCTTTTAAGGGTCTCATTGTTTAGATCAAGACTGAGGTTCAATATATATAAATTGCAGTTTCTCGCGTCAAGGGCTATGGAACGTTGTGTATGGTGAGAAGACCGTTGGAACTTGGCTTGGTTTGGAACAAAGTCTCCTTGTTTTCGATAATGCAATGTCATTTTTTCGTGTCCTGGGCTGATATCCTTATTCTGGGAGCCAGTTGGATCCGAAAGAGAGGGTGATGATTGATCAAAATTCGGAGGGCGCTCGGCGCGATGAGAGCAATGTGTCGGGTCTATGTTTTCGTCTTGAACCGCCATCACTTTACTGTAATCCCCAGAAAGCAGAATAAGGTCCATCAGTGATTATATTCAAGCGACACAGAGTGGGAATCATTCAACATCTTGCAACCACAAAGGGAAGTTCCATCGAGGGTATGAAGAGCGCATTGCGCCATCCTTGGTTCCGCGAATCTGACCTTGTACTGGTGGAAATCACTTGGATGTGTCGTCAAGGGTTGAACGTCAAGCACTTCTCCAGCAGCGGAGAAATAGTCTGAAAGCTCGTAATTTGAAACTAAAAAACAAAGATACCTTTCCTAAGCCACTGGAAGAGAGTCTGTGATGTTTCATCTTGGGTTAGCTAAACGGAGACTCACCGCTGGGTAGAACGTTGTCCACCCGGACGGTCGCTGAAGACTTAAGGGTATTGAAGCGACCTGGCCGAAAATATGACATTTATGTTCTATGATGTGTTGTGCAGGAATAGATGATGAGGTACACAGCCTGATATTCAACAGTTCTTGAGAGTTTGATAGTAAGGAAATTTATGGTAGAAGAAAGCGATCTAGTTCGAATGCGATTGATCAAGCAAAAGGGCGCAATATCAGGTTCAATTAAAAAAGGAGATACCATTGATGTGGGCTCGGATGTTCGATACCGCAAAGCAACTTCGAATTAAATATCGGTTCGACCAGGGAACAGATTGAAGGCTCTGTACGTGATCACGCACCTAAAATGAAGCAAAAGGGCGGGGTGAAGCTCGACAATTTATTTCTGAGCATGTTCTGAGCATAAGCAAAGCGGTTGAACCCCATGACCAACCAAACTCTCGAATATGTGAGGTAACCAGCTGTTGGTGGTCAATGTGGTCGTCCACGTCTCAGCTTATGTGACCATCCTTGTTGGGGTCTGATTACATGCGATCTTACTATGCACCGGGAAGGTAAAATTCCATTCCGATCGCTCTCAACCCTTTGTGTCTTAAATTCTAATCAAATCTTGTGACCTACTCAATCATCAATAAAGCCTTGGAAGGCCCAACGGACGTACACATCTGTTGAACATCTGCTGAAGCCAAGGTCGGTTGAGCAACAAGAAAGACGAGAGCATCAGAATATCTTTGGGTAAGCACCAGGATTTGTGTCAAGACTGCACCATCATCTACTGAAGTTAATGAGCAGTCTTTTTCTTCACAGTTCCTGACCAGAATTACTCAAGCCCGTATATCGCAGGGATCTCAATCAAATCACATGCTTGCTATCAAGGCTTTTGGTCAAAAATTTTCAAGTAACACTATCATCGGGCCCAAAGTATGTGTAAGTCTTCAAAAATTATTGACCAATCTCTTGATATTCATTCATTCGATGTCTTGGCTAATACTTTATACAAAGGGAATGATCACTTTGTACCTATGTTTTTTCCATTGCTATTGATTTCTCTTTCCTTTGTTGCCAATGGCATCACTAGGTCATTACCAGGTTCTCCCTTTTGATGTGATAGTTTTTTTTGCTGCACCTATAAAATATTCGCAATTTTTACATTGTTCAAAAACCTTTGATTTGCTGAACAATATAAAAACAAATTTAAAAGACCATATCATTTTCTAAATTAATCCTATTGAATTATTTCTCTCTCAATCTAGAGTAAGAGAGCCAACCCAACCCCACAATGAAACCTACCTCTTGTTGCACCTTGTGACCAAAATCTAAATACATCAATGCTAAAGTTAGTCTGATTGACATATCCATAAGTTTAGTCCTCAATTAAAGAAGCACAAACATTATTAAGAAAGAAGCAATTCCCCGAAAATATGTCTGCATGAAAAAAGATAATACAAGGAGGAAGCACAAGGGAAAAGGATTCGTGAAGGGCATCATAAATTCATCAAGGCTTGATTGTTCATCCTCCTGTCTTCCGCACTCATCTCAAAAGCTTTGATCCTAGCTTTCTCATATCTATCCTCCCCGAGAAAACGGATCTCATCAGTCATTTGAAACTCATGAGGCACAAAGAACATAAACAGAAAACAGAAAGAAAGATCTAAATTACCCTTTAGTGATCCTAAGTAACTTTTTCACCGATTCTCGATCTTCATTTTGCTTTAATCGGTGATGTACAATTTCTAGATGTTTAAATGATAGGTATGGAGTCGACTCAGATGATTGAATGTTTTCAATCGGATACAATCGTGTAAACTCTTCAATATCTTTCATTGATTCTTCTACTCCACCAAATCTAATATTTCACATGTCAACAAAAGATACCTCTGTTAGACCTATCTCGAAAACAAACACAAAACACAAAACACTCAACTTTGCCTGTAACCTAATCCAAGCAGCCCACATCTGACTCACGAGTCTTGCTTCAACAGATTTCACCAATTCAAATTTGTCTTGCCATTGGCTAGTAGATCTCCATTCATGAAACACTTCTCTAGAGATTTTTCCTGCTCGTTCAGCTGAACGTACATATTCACACCTCTCCAGAACCAACAGATATATCCAGGTGATTCTTATGGCTTTTTGATCTTGATTTTCTTGAATTGATGAGAGTGGAGAGATGGTAAGATCTTGGTATAGCTTGTAAAGATTCGCGATGTCACTATGAGCTGCATAAACTGAAAGATATGATCCAACTAAGATAGATAATTTACGTTGTTCGGCGGGGGTTTTAGCCAATAAGATCAAGTCACCAGTTTCACTAAGAAACTGTTGCATCAGCCGATCAGATTCTTCAAGGGTTTCCTTCTTAGACTTTGGCACTCCTCGGTATGGCGCCATCGGGTCATCACTGGCAGCAAGTAAATTTCCATGGGTTTTTCTCTCTTTTTCGACTTGCTTTGGATTTGGTGAATTGTGATAAGTCAGCTTGCTTATTGGAGCAAATGAAGCGTATGTCTGCAACATCAGTGTGACTGCCTTCACACTCAACCACTTTGGATCTTCGAATGAACTCGATACTGGAGGACGAGAATCAAGCTCTCGACGGAACAACCCATATATCCATTTAGCACGAGAAAGGTCACCAAGACGCTTTGAGCCTTCAAGCAGCGCCAGGTATGTATTCAAATCAGGTTTCAGACCATCTTCGTGGATCATTCTATCTAACAGTCTTAATGAACCCGAGTACCATTTCTCTGCCTCTGCGCGTCTCGTAGGCGTGCCAGGTGGGGGTCGGCGAGCTCGAGCCATTGCACGAATGAGATGATTATAAGTCTCTCGTGTCGGGTATAAGCCAGCCGTCTTGAGGTCTAAATAAATGTCCATGGAGCGTTCAGGTTCAGTACTTGCTCCTGAGGCTAATGCTTTGAGAACTGCGTTCCAAATGGTGATCGGTGGTGTGGGATGAGCTAGAAGGCGGATGCGGTTGAAAAGATCTAAGGAGTGAGCACGACGTTGAGAGGTGTATGAAAGGTATTCGAAGAGTTGGAGATAGACTGCCGGTGCTGGTGCTGCACCGACTCGTTCCAATCCTTGAACATATTTGCTGGCTGCTTGATAGGCAGCGGCAGGATTTGAACCACTACGATATAGAATCAGATGGACTTGTGCTTGTAGGAAGGCAGATGATTTAGCAACACTGGCTATAAAAACATGAACAGCGGTTGGATGTGTAAGTGATGATTGAAATGCTAATCAACATTTATTGACCAAGTTGGGCAGTAGAAAACATACCTCGGCTATAAGCTTCTGAGAGTACTTGAATCGACCGCTGAGCATTCGAGGATTGCGGTAGATGAGCGAGCTCTGTAAGAATACTATCGGTGATGGGTCCAATATCAACTTGACGAGTTTTCATCAACTCTAATAGATTGTTCAATTTTTCTGATTGCAGATCACGAGCCTGAACGAATTCATGACCATACATTTGAATAAAGCAACAAAGCATCAATCAATCATTCAGACGTCCAAGAAAGAAGTGATAGCTCAGACCGACAAATCGATTAATCACTCAACAGCTACAAGTAACAGACTTTTCCAATCTTGAAGCGTCAGCTCAACATCTGTGAAGTCAATTGCCTGTGAATCAATCGTTTGTGTGGAATCATCTGGCGAATTGGAAGGAGATTCGATTGCCTTGGTAGGAAAATTCCACAGTTGTTGCTGTTTCAAAGACGTTGATTTGGGAGGTCCCAAGATTGGCAGATGTTCGAGGTCATTAGTCATAGGGGATGAATCTAATTCTTTTCTTAATTGTTCTGGAGAAGATTTCATGAGGGATTCGTAAAATGCATCAACTTCATTTTCGGTGAAATATGGTTCATGTTCGGATGAATCAGGTTGGGTTGATTTTGTCGGTCTGTCAAAATGAGGTGGTAAAGCGCGTGATGAAAGATCTTGTGACACTTGATTATCAAAAGTTGATTGGTTCAATTGAACTTGGTTTTCTCTATTTGAATGAGAGATGGTACGAATAGTGTTCCTATTGAAAGTAGTGATTCGATAACAGCTCGTTCTGAGAAGTGATCTCATCGAATTGAAAGACTCAAGCCCGATTTGACGAACTTTCCCAAGTGATTATGAATGTCGGATAGGATCGCTTTGATCGTTAAGCTTTGTTCTTGCCACTGATTTTCTTCTTACGTAATCGTCTTTTTTGAATATCGTATAGACTGTTTATGCTGAGTGGATGATGATGATATGGATGGTATGTTGGTATATCTTTCTTGGTGACCATGTCCATGACCGTCCCCGTCTGTTGGCAAAAAAATTGAAAAAAAGTACATACAGAGTCATGTGACCATTACATATACAGCAAATAGCGCAGCCATCAGAAGAACCTCTGTATTCCCATAGCGCTCAAGTCTTCTTACAAGATTTTTGAATAATTTTCTTTGACCGACCTCCAAACCATCATTGCCGAACTGATTTCAACTGACCATGCTCACACCACTAGCCATCGCGGCAGCATCCGTGAGTAAACCTACCATCCTATGTCTATGACTCAAATTGCGAGTTTTCGATTTTTGACGATTATTGTTTTCTTTTTTTGTCACTAAACCAAGGGCATCGGCGGTGCAGTCCTGATACGATATTCACTTCGTTCCGCAAGATCAAATGGGAAAGTATTATCACCATTCATGAACATGATCGCAGGAAAACCCCGACCAGCAAGGATAGGAGACCTCAAAGGACCTTGGGCCGTCGGTGGTTTTCAAGCTAGGATGGACCGAAGAGAAGCTAAAGATATCTTGGGACTCAAGTTTAGTTTCGATTAGATTGTTTCGATGGATTTCAAATTGAGCTGACCTCTGGATCCAATTTGATTTGGGATTTAGGGAATCACAAGTGACTAAGAATCGATTGAAGGATGCTCATCGGAAAATCATGTTAGCTAATCATCCAGATCGAGGTGGTAGTCCTTATTTAGCAAGTAAAATCAATGAAGCTAAAGATCTATTAGAGAAGAGCTTGCGGTGAAGCTTACATACTTTGACATAGCGGAACGGAGGAAAGTGAACTGGAGGGAGGAATACAAATACATTTCTTTGTCATCATTTTTAACATTTTTTTCTTGTCGATGTATGTTTTTATGCAAGATGCAAATATCTGGGTGTAACTAATCAATTCTCGTAGGCGGTTCTGGAAATTAATCGAATCCCACTTCAATGTCTTTACGCTTGCGGGCAGACATTATGCGTTCCAAATGTTTCAGCCACCACTGGGTGAGAAAGCTCAATTTTGAATCATGCTCAGATGAGATTAGGCTTTTGACGCCTGTGTGTGATCGTGCTCTGGTCTGCTACAAAGTCTGTTAAGGTCAGCTGATCATATGTCTTGAGGGAATTCAGCTGCAGGTTCCGAGCGCTATGAATACCCCGACCAGCGTCTGATCTGTAAGGGGCGGTGGCAATAGAAGCCTCGATATCTCCATAACACTTATGAAAAAATGTTGGTTTTTCTTTACGCACAGCGCTCTTTATGTCTTACAAAGTTGAGACCTGGTATCTTATTTGTGGCTGACAGCATCTGTTAGGTGATGCTTTGAACGGGGGGCAGTTGAAACACGTCTTGAGAAGTAGATATGACTTGTCGACACCGCCTCATCATCTTCCTATGAGTGCAAGCGCAGTAAATTGTTCAGAGCTTCCACTTTGTAGAGCCAGCTTCTGTAAGATAAGGGGAGTCACATACCCAACATCTATCGTTGCGTCTGAGAAGGGTTCCCCCCTGACCATTGCACTGAAAATTTTCATCTGATGATGAAGTCGAATCGGCAAAGACTTCTGATACTTCTCTTGTCTATCAACTATCATATTATATTGGCCATAGGGGAGAAAGCACTCGGGGATGTGAAAAGGATATTGAAGTTTGATCTTAATGAACCACCGCCACCAGAGATAGAGGACACCAATCTAGAGTCAGATTTAACAAAATATGTGATTAACGATGATGAGAGTCACGAGAGAGGTATTGGCCTAAATTCAGATCTGGCAAACAATTGTCCTCAAAACTCAAGACCAGTTCCCCAACCAGCTATTCAGACTTCAGATCTTGAAATGGGCGACCGTGGATCACATGAACCACAAGGTACTATGGAAGAACAACATGATGAGGATCCTCATCACCCGGACTCACGAAAAGCTCCTGTCCGCGAAACTAAAACACGGCTTCTTTCAGACATTTATCAATCAGGAGAAGTTTGCGGAAAGAGTGATCACAGGGCAAGACGTATGACTCTGAGGGCGCCCTCCAAGAAATTGTCTTCCACAAGTCTCAATATTACACCCATGGTGATTCGCAAGACAAGTGACTCTGCTACTAGCTCAAAGACATCCGAGGCAGGAAGAAAGAAATACTTTCCTCAAGATTCACCTATGCTTCGAAAGTTTGCCCCAGATACTAATCATAAGAGAGAGTCAAAGATGAAGCTTACTCGCATATCGTCCATGAGATCCAAAAGTCAGTCAGTCTTGTGGCTTGGATTTTTGCTTAAGGATTACTCACGTCTTACATCGTTTTAAATGTGTGAATTCAGACAAAGAAGCTTTACTATCAACAGTGTACAAGATGCAGCCAGGAGCAAAGGGGTCTAAGCAAGAAGAGTCCCCTCACGAGTCACTTACCTTTGATGGCAGAAAGTTACTCAGAGTGTTTAAAAGCCGGGAAAAGAATCGCGGGAAGATCCAAAAGAAGGGGAAATACCCGGCTGATAGAGACTATGCGCCAGACTATGATCCCCAAGAAACTGATGAGATGTATGATAACATTACTGAAAACGGTCTTAGTAAATCAATGGAAGTTCACCTATCCCAAACTGATGGTATTGAGGAGATTCGAGATATAAGTACAGGCTCTCAAATCCATAAACAAGCTGAATTGAGAAGAGAAATTGTACGATGGTATAAAAATGATGGCTTCTCTTTAAAAAGAACAGCAGAAAAATTCGGGATCTGTGACAAAACAGTGAGAAGATATGTGAATGCAGCTAAATTTCTCCAGAGGCAGGGTGCGTCTTCTTCTGCCTCAGCAAAGAAGAATATCCTAAACAGTGTCAGATTAGTCAGATACCCCGACAAGTTCAAAAGATGGGCGATCAAATATCATTTCAAGCATAGACTCACCCACGCAAAGACGGCCCGTGCTCTTGGAATCCCTCGAGGTAGCTTAACCTATTGGCTAAACAGATATCCATACTGGAGGCCGGGGAGCACAGAAAAAGCCATTGAGAATGATAATATGCTAGGGAAGATTCAAAGGAAGAAGAAAAAAATCAGACCTTGAAGAAAAGAAAGAAGTCAACATAGGGTAAACTCACATCAAATTCTATATGTGCATGAGGTGGCACTGATCGTGAAATCCACCATTCATTCTGCCTGAAAATTGCGTGAGAACGATCACAGTGTGTTGTAAAAATCAAAGAACTCCAAAAACGGCGTTCTTGATTCTGAATCTCTTTCTTCGTTTCTGCTAAGTAGGAATTTGAGTAAAAATATTCAATTCAATGAGGTAGCTACAGACAAAGGCAAACAAAACAAGGCTTGCTAGTCTTCAGTGAGGGCAAGGATTGTTGACTGTGTTGGTCACAAAGGGGCTGAAACTTTCACCTGCAACACAGTCAACCTTGTCACAATTAACAGGACAGTGTGTGTGGTATGAGGTTTGGGGATCTCTTCCAGACAGAACATCAGCATTAAACATGTTCTAAGTTGGATATGAGTTGTGAAAGGCTGGTAGTAGGGTATTATAGAATTGAGTTGCAATCAGCAAAATGTGAAATTACAAAAAGAAAATGGAACATATTCCGAGAAAAATCAAGAACGTTGTTTGGTACTCTCAGGTTAAATTGCTTCCGTTCAATCTGTGCTCACAAATCACAATATCTTGGTCAGGTCACATTTTGTTTGACACGAGCATCTCAAGTTTCTGAAACTCAAGGGGAGACCCTAGAGTGCGAGGCTGGGGCTGTTATATTTTCCTGAGGAAATATGTCCAGCATGTCAATAACTCACAAGTCATATCAAAGATTTTTGTGACCTACCATCCAGAAGATTGTTGTGGGTGCTTTCAAGACTATAGACCCACCTTAATGTCATTATGTTGATGAACGGGCCTTCTTCTCATGATATCCTTTCAACTTCTTTTTTATCTTTTTATTTTTGATGTTTGTCAATCCTCCAACACTCTTCATCCAACCATCATCAACCACTTTTTCTGCTTATTGCATTTGCTCTCGTTCATTGAGAAACGAATGAATTTGATACCTGTGAACTTCCTGAACAATATCACGTCGAATATCCCATAATACATACCCCATCACTCCCTTTGACCCATATCCCATGATACTGTTTTCACATCCAATCCTTGAGTCAACAATGTTATGACTAACAAAAATTACGTAATATCTATGACGTGATGCCCTGACTTGATCAAGACATCATGCCATGATTTATGAAATAATCAGGATACGTTTCTAATTTTGATTCATGTTATCATTTCAATGTTTACTTATTTCTCTTAATTCTATTTCTTTTTCATTCAATCTCTTTACCTTTATTTTTTTCTCATTGCGTCTATCTCATTGTTTCAGAAAACTCAATACTACACGACAACTTCCTTCAACTATAAAGCTTAATTTAAATCAAACTCTAACCTTTATCGATATAGAAGGAGGTATATAAATCTCTGATCCACTTTATAATCATTTTATATTTCATTATAAAATTCTTTTATCTAACTTCTAATTTCTAAATCACTGTAGACTTCTTTCGAACTCATAGTTTGATTTAAAATCTTTGTTATAAAGTTGAATCTTATTAGTGTAGTTATTGTTAAAGGTGAATTCTTTTCTATTTCATTTCATTTATACAAATTGTTCATGTGTACTCATTTCATTATTGTTATTGTTAAAGAAATTAAATTTATATATTTGTTCCAATAAAGAGAGATCTCACCTAATCACTACAAACAACTTACATGGTCGGCCCACTTGTTGATGCTCGTTCACACTCGCTTTCAACTCATCTAATCTAATTCAACGACACCATCAGAACCAGAGGTAAACCTTCATGAAAAACCCATCACTTTCACTTCTAGAATTCACAAAATCTATTCAGTGTGCCCTTTCCTTTATGGTATCAGCTTACCCAGTCTATCCGGCTCAACTTCAAGAACTCCAGCTTCGACCTCAAGCTTGTCACAGTACTCTCTTCATTTACATCAATCTATCTCAAGAAACTGCCTTCTTGATCTTCTATCGCAACAAATCAATCTCATATTCTCAACTCGAGCTCTGCATTCTGTCACTCCTCGTTGCTCGTTTTGAGCCAGAGTCAAGTGAATTCAAGTTTCAATTTGTTCTGCAAGTATTGTTGTCTGGGTGTTATGAATGAATCTATAATGTATCATCTCTGGATATTTGACTAGGTATCAGAAGAGTAAGAATGTTTGATAGATCCAATTGTACTTTGTTTTTTCTGGATATTCCTCTGGTGTTTGTTGAGATCGTACAGGTCATAAATGATAAAGGACTTCCAATTAGATATCAGAAGATATTTTATATCATAATTGATTGGATGGATTGAATATTGCCGCCCAAAGATACCATGGCAAGCATATGTTCTGCCAATGGAAACCGCAGATGAAGCCTTTGATTGCCCCTTTCAGAAAGATGTTTGGACTTCACACCAGACTATCATCCGCGTGGCTTGCAATACGTATCTAAAGATTCATTGAAAGATGCGCAGCTGAGACAAGCTTCGATAACACAAGGTGATATGACTTGTCTACGGCGTCTCATCATCCTACATTCCTTCCAAACGCAGAAAGTTGCAGGTTCTGTTCAGAAGATCTATTTCATAAAGCCAGATTCTGTGAGTCAAGGCCACTTTCTCAGCCAAGATTTATCATTACAAGTCAGCAGTGCCCCCCTGACCATTGGTAATCATTCGCTACAATTTTCCATGCTGTCATGAAGTTGAATCATGGAAGACTTTCAATCATTCCTTTATCACTTTTCAGGTATCGGACCATATTGGCTACAGGAGGAGAGGTACTTAGCAATCTAGAAAGTATGAGCAACATGATATCGAAGTTCCATCTCGAATCACAAGCACCAGAGATGAAGGAAACAAGGTTTGGATCAAATGCAGATCTGATAGATCAACGCAATGGCAGAATTGTCGGCCCAAACTCATGCCTGGAAAAAGTTGCTGCTCAATCATCAACCCCGGTTTTGCAACCATCTATCAAGACTTCAGCTTTTGAAAATTATGACTTCAAGTCAGGCAGACAACACGCTACTACACAGTATGGTCGTCCAAGTACTTCACATCTACCAAAGGTGGTCGCCCGCGAAGCTAAATTAAGTCGGTCAATGGATTTTCACCAATCAAGAGAACCTAGGGACGAGAGTTTTCCGGGGCCAAAACGTAGAAAGATGATTTCCTTGGGATTACCTTCCAAAAACTACATCATTCCACCAATAATAAGTGCACAGAGAAATGACTTGGCAAAAACGTCAAGGAGAGTTGAAACAGACAAATCAACTGCATGGAGGAGACCCACCAAACATTATAAAAATCCAGCAAACCAGGATTCGAAGAATCAGTCCTCAAATAGTAGGAGCGACCGCTCGGGATCGACTTCCGTACACATTACCATTCCAAGAATTGTAGTCAAAAATAAAGATAATCCGGCAACTAACTTAGGGGAATTTGGAACAGAGATAGAGATAGGTTTGTCTCGAGACTCAACTAAACGTCAAAAATTAGTCTCCAATTCTAAACCTAACCAAGAGTTGGAGACGAAGGATACCGGCATGCGGTCCGACTCCATTGAATCAACAGGCGCAGGCAACCAAGCTTCACTGTCCAAAGAGCACTGGATACAGGCAAGAGCAGCAAGATCTCAGCAACAGGAGTTGCCTTATGAATTACCTCCATTCGAGATGCCACCCAAAGATTGTCAAAATCCACCAATCATATATTCAAAGAAGACAGACTTTCCAAAACTCAGGAATAGAATTTCCTTGGGATTACCTTCTAAACACGATATCATTCCACCAATCATAGTTGTAAGTAAAGATGGCCCATCAACAAGCTCTAGGACATTTGAGACAGAAAAAGAGATACATTTCCCTCAAAATTCAAACAAACTTCATAGATCCATCTCATCTTTTTCTCATGATAAGGAGTTTATTCAAGAATCACTTGCTCCAAGGAAGTTGTGCAAAGTTCATAAGACTCCACCCATCATCCATACAAAGAAACATGTCCCTATCATAAGCTTGAGGAGATGTGAGACAGAAAAACAAAAGCACTTCCATCAGGATCTAATGGGACCTCATAGATCCATCATAGATTTGGGCCATGATTCAAAGTTTGAGAAGAAATCTACAGGCATGCCTGCCATCATTTCAAAAGGTGAGTAAATCTAGTGGATTTGTTCTCCAATCAAAAAACAACTCTTGCATATAACATAATTCTATGCATGTGGCTTCAGATAAAACAGCTTCACAGTCAAAATCATACTGGCCAGCAAATCAGCCAGCAGTACAAATATCCAAGAAAGAGGATTTGCACCCTGCATCACTTGCATCAACTTCTGATATCAAAAGGATACTCGGAGGGTATGAGAACCAGGAAAGCAACAGTATGAGGATACAACCAAAGTTGAAAAGCCCTAATAGAGACCACAATATGTACCACAATTGCTGTGAAACTGATGCTCTTCAGGATGTCATCCCTAAAATTGGCCACAGTGAGCTGATACAAGAACATAAATTAATGAATGAAAATGTTGAAGACATCACAGCTCTAACTCAAGAAGCTCTAATCCAGAAGCAAACTGAATTCAGGAGAGAAGTAGTGGATTATCATAGAAGTAATGGTGATATTCAGCAAAAAACAGCAGACCATTTCAAGATAAACATCAGAACAGTAAAAAAATATCTAAAAGCAGCCAAATTGCTAGAGGTACAAAAGGCCTGTGGCTCTATCCCAAAAAAAAGGAATTTCTTAACCCGTGGCAAAGTGGCCCGCTACCCAGATGCATACAAGATCTGGGCAGTAGAGTGGCATTCTAAAAATGGACTTACCCAAGAAGAAAGTGCCCTTTCTCTTGGAATTCCTGGAAGTACCTTAGGCTCATGGGTACGCACTTTTAAACCAGAGGTAAAATTATCAAAACTTATCAAAAAGAACAAGATTAAACAGAAGATACAACAGAAGCAGACCATCAGACTCTGAAATAAAGAAAAAATGAGTGACAAGGTGGCTAAAGTCATTCCAATTGTCCCATAATGAAACTTCAAAGTTCTTTCAAAATACTAGTTGATTGAACAGCCTGATACAGTCATGTAAAACTGATTGTACTGGCTGAGATGTGTGCAATGGAATCAAATCCACAGTCCCACAGAACAATTCACCTGTTACAACACAATTTCTGACATACTGGCCCACTATCTTGAATTGCAATGTGGATTTTCCAGGAATGACCCATTTTTCTTCCATGTGATGCAACTCAATAAATTTTATAAATCTCAGAGTTTCTATTGGGAGCCTTGGTTGAATTCTGTTTGAAAGAAGGTTGAACTAGTGGGATTTTTGGTTTCTTGTCAAATGAAGGCAGGCTATCCTCTCCAAGAATACTGACATATATCATACATTGGAATAAGCAGAATACTATAGAGTCAAAATTGTATATGTTCCTCCTTTTCCTTTGAAATCTAGATCAGTCCCTTGATATAATAGGCTTTCCTGATTCTAGGTATCATACTGTAGCTGGATATATATGTACACTGTGACATCATAAAAGCACCTGTGTCACCTGTAACAAGTGAAAATCCAACCAGTGATCATTGTTACGTTACCATTAACATATGAGCCACTTCTCCACAGCAGAGCAGTTCAGATGAACTGGGTCACTATTTTCATCCCACCAAGATCAAGTCTAGTCAACTTTTATGCAATATACATCAATGTGTGGATTATGTACAAGCTCTAAAGAGAGATTTGATCAAACAAAAATGCCACAAAAGATCAAACTTGAGAATCTCACTGGCTGTGTCAAAAAAGTGGCCTGTAAACCTCCCAGCATTGCATGTGTGAGAAATGTTTTTGACATCAAGATTGTAATGTACTACAAAGGGGCCCCTTTATAGTGATTGACATTCTTGACGTTGAGAAGTCTCTGCTGAATGCAGCGCAGGGCACTCTGAGGAATTCCTCCAAAAAACACAAGTGCCTCAGAGCTCTCTGAACAGTTCTCAGGTTGCTCCAAGTGTCATTCATCAGCATGGACTTTTGAATATACATCCCTTCAAGTCCACACTTGAGTTGATTATTTTACTATACTACTCAAAGGTATATCTCATCTTTATTCACATATTGCTATATACCTGTTTTCATTTGTGACTTGACCTGACAATCATTGCCATTGGACCACTCTACCTCAGACCTTCACATTGACTCTGAGAGAAAGTTGACCCACACTGATCAACTTTAACATCTAAACATTAAACTACCTTACTTTGGCTTCCCAATTCGTTAACTCTCGATGTGATTCAACTGAATCAACATTTTACACTTCATCATACCAATTTTTTAAATTTCCAATGCTCTATGTGATTTGTGATTGAACTGAATCACATAACACAAAAGCTCTAAATCTCAACTGGAGCAATTTTACCCTATACCCTCAGACCTTTTGTTCAAATTCAGCTGATCTGATCAATTTGTCAAACAACAATCTCACAAAACGTTTTGGGGCATTGAAGAGCTGTTGATTCACCAATCTGAATAAATTCATCTTGTCCATCAGCAGAGCCTCCAGTAGCCATCTGACACATGGCCACAGTAATATTTTGATGAGGAGAAAGTCCAAGTTGCATGGATGCATCATATTTCTGAATCCAGTAAGGGTTGTAAAGTTGGAGATTGTTGAGAAGTTGTTCGACTATCACTTGATCCACACAATAACATCTTCAAAATGGTTCATCAGTATAAGAGTGATTTCTTGCAAAATACTGATTGAAGATGATATCATGAGCAAGATAATGATATCAAGAAATTTGTTGACGAGGATTCTTTTGATTGAAATCTTCCAGATGTGTTTTGTAATACGGGGCCGCTGCTTGTGTAGCAGCTGCCTCTTCTTCAATATCATCTTCAGATGGATCTTCAAGAAATGCTCTGAGTTGATCTGGATCCATGATGGGTATGATTCTGAAAAATAGGGTGAAATTGACAGCAAGTATGTGATGAAGTATGTGCTTTAGTCAAGTGGGTATGTGTTTGAGTACAAGTATACAAAAAGACTTCAATTGGGGGATTTCTGTCAATTTAAGTGCTCCGCTGTACAGCCACTCTTTTTTGACCTACTACATTTGAGAATTTCTTCAAGGGGTCTGCTTGGGAGGCCCCAAATTACGAGCTCCGCTGGGGATGCTCTAAGGCTTACTGGTTTTCTCAATTATTTATCTAGTGTTGTGTGAACTTGGAAGTCAATGATGGGTGTGCAGGGTTGTGCTGTCAAATTATAACTTGCGTAATCCCATAGCTGAGCTGAGTTAAACCCATACCGATGACCACCGATTTGAAATTCCGCAGTGACTGCCGATCTAAATTTTTAAAATTATCTCATTCGCTCACCAGTTTGTCTGATGTCAGTCGACCAAGTCCAACTAATCAAAAAAAGTCAACATCGTACTTCCTCACGACATCTTAGAAAACTTGACAAATAACAAGAAAGAGCTGATTTGAATCTGAGTGCTGAGTTTCACTTATTAATTATCCGAATTAAAGCTTCACGTCGAACTTCAAATTCACATTCATTTCAAGATGTTTCCAATCCCTTCTACAAGCACACGGCAAAATCTCATCCGGAATACTTATCGACATGTTCAACTAACTCTCATCCCTAATAGATTGATCTCAATAAATGCACAAACCAAGGATATAACAAAACCAGAAGGAACTGAAGAAGAAGATGATTTACTTTCTAGTCTAACGAAAAGAAGAGGTGGAAGAGCAAACAAAGGTGGAACAAAGATGAGTCCTAGGGAATGGTTGAATAGCGAAGAAGGACGTAGGTTTCGAGATCCGGTGATCGGTGGTACAAATTGGTTAGGTGACGATGTGGTGAGTTTGATCTATTTATCAGATTGAGTGAAAAAATGACTAAAGCCTGGTTTGCGTTTGTTTTGGGATTGGGTCAACAAGCCGTTCCCAACAAACCCGTGGTTTAAGCCTAAGGCGCCTTTATGGGATGGTGTTCGAACAAAAGTGTATGAGTCATTCAAAAGCCGAGTCAATTCGATGCCACCCAACGATCCCAACATCTCACTCGCCCAAATCAAAACTCAAGAACAAATCTTAATTCGACAAACATCTGAACAATGGGGTATTTCTAAAGATCGGATTTCTGCTATCATCAAATTGAAAGCTTTAGAAGAATCTTGGTCACTTCCAAGTCGATCAAACCGAGAACCTGAAAAAGTCCTTCAACTGAACTTTGAAAAAGGAATGGAGAATGTATTAGGTGTCAATCGTAATTTGTCTAAAGTGGTAGTTGAAGATGTGAATGAATTGTCCAATCGAAAGTTGCTGAGAAAATCAAAATTCTTTGGATTCGAATTTGTTCCCCTCGATTCCCCTATTCCCGATCCAACCATCATTCAAGAAGCAAGTGCTGAAGGAAGTGGTGATACAAAACCAAGGCGTCAAAGATATCAAGAAGACGACATTCCTTCAACAAATAGAGTGAGTTATTTGAACAATTTTTCCTCTTGTCATCTTTCAAGAACCTTGTTCTCACATTTGGGCTTCGCATTTGAATGACTTGTAGCACATTCATGGAGAAGATGGGATACCACGTCCTCCTCCTTGTTATATCTCGAATCCTCCGACAAAAGTCCCCATGGTCTTCACTGACGTCTCAGATTTCCCACGCCAAACCAAACCAATCTCAAAACGAAAAGCCAAACATTTCCCTCGAAGTTCTATATTGTCCCCTTACTCTCAGTCAAATTCGACTCCTTCTCCTCCTCATTCAAGAGATCAGCGTCGTTCTAATTCTACATTAGCTTCAATGTCAGTTCGAATGGCCGATGGAGATCTTGCCTATCCTTCCGGCACTTCTAAATCATCTAAGAATAACACACTGTCTGATGAACATAAAGAACTAGTATCTGAACTGTTGAGGAAGTTCAAAGGATGTTCAAGTTCAGAAGCAGGAATGAAAATGTTGGATGAATTCAAATTCGATTCAAGTCCATTAAACAATGAATCAATCAAAGAAATGGTACTCCTAAGAGCAGGTGGTCTATCATTTCGAGAATCGATGGGAAATTGGAATAATGATTTATCCAGGACTCAAGATCTTCAACCAAGTCTAAAAGGAGATGAAAAAGCCATTCAAAGTATGAAATATCAAATGATTAAATCGATTTATATGAAAAAACTTGAACTCAATCAAGCTGGTCGATTACTCTTACCTGAAAAAGTTAGAAGCAAGCAAGAGAAGGATTTTAGTATTGTACAGCAAAGTGTTTCTTCTGTTCTGCCCAAAGTTCAACAAGTTAAGTTAAGAAAAGGTGATCGGTTATTGAAACAATGTATGAAAGGCCCAGCTGGAAGGATGAAACAACGTCAACTTCTTAAAGCTCAAAAGTCGTCCTAAGGATTTTCATTTAATTTAGTTCAGCTTTTTTTTGTGACTTTGTCGTTCCTTTTGCCTATACAAACAAAAGAGATGTCAACTTCTCACGACCAATCAGCAATGTCTTTCAGTGTGTGTATCTGTAAATGCCAAGGTCGAGCGGTTGTAAGATTGCGTTTTTTTCCATCAAGAACGATTGATTTCAACTACCTAGAAATGCATTTCAGCAACACTGATTTGATTCATAGAAATCACATACATAGGTCTTCAGATAGGTTTTACTTTTTTTGGGCTGAGACAAGTTAAAATGGCAAAAAGAATAGTCATAATGAGGTCAGGTTTCGGCAAAAAGCCCCGACAAATCTCACACTATCTTTTCAACCTCATGCGTTGGTTTCTTGCTGGAGCGGCCAGGTGTGGTTCGGCAAGTTGATTGTATTCTATCACTCACTTTGCTCATTCTCACATACATGTTACATGAAAAGATGTCATGTCCAACTATTACTCTTATCTTCTCCCACTTCTAGAACTATAAAATCATTTTCTTGAACTTGCCCACCACCCGGAGGACCAGTATGAGAAGGGTGAAAATTTTTAGGTGAACTTGGTAGGTACATAGTCGGTTAGTTAGTGGAACCAGTCGAGAATTGCCTACATAGCCCACTGTGACGTGATTGCCACGTGACGCCAAGTGGGGTTACACGCAGTCTGATTATACCACTGCTTAGAAGGTGTGTGTCTGTCCAGGAAAATGACAAGCTTATGTGAACCCCTTCATATGATCCCACTGTGTGGGCGCCCCTGAAGTGGGGAGTCTTCCTAAGGGCAAAACGACTTTATTGCATATCCACTGACCAACACAGAGAGTGGATGCACAGATTGTAAAAAATCTCACCATGTGGAGTTTGTCAAGCTCCGAGATTTGGTCTCACGTGTTAAATCAGATGATGGTAAAATGGGTCATACACATATCTACTTTAGTGCTGCATGGGGCGCAATAATTTTGAGAAAGTATCATGATTCCTTTATATATAACAAACTACATCAAATAAACAAATTCAGTGTTTCCATATCAAATGAAGTTAAAACGATTTAAACCAAACAAGTTCGGAAATCAAAGGAAATCTAGCTTTTTTTATTGGAAAAAGATCAATAGGAGTTGATTGAACTTCAAGTAATGTCTTCCCATGCAGTTTAAGCTCTTGAGAAAAACTCCCAGTTACTTCAGGTTTTTGAATTTCCTTGTTAGACGTAGTGATCTCAGGTGAAGGTTCTTCTGAAGGAAGCACTACATCTTCTGGAGATGATTGAGTGGTAGCTAATGGGGTTGGTGATTCGCAACGCTGAGAGACGTCGCACACTTCCTCTTCTTGTACGTCGTGATGATGTGCTGAGATGAAGGAACGAATACGAGTGATTAGTTTCATTTTGATGTGCATGGCGTAGATCTGGATGTCAGTAAGTTCGTAGGTTTCCTAGTATATGAAGCTGAAATTGCGATCCTAATCAAATTTCTTTAAAATGTGAATCTGTGTTGAGATAAGGTGGCAGGAACATCGACAGCTGCAACTCTTCTTTTTATAGGCTCTGTGAGCGAAATCAGCAGAATCGGCAGAGGCAGTAAAAGACTGGATTAGAGGTGCGCATTACATTTCCACTCCTTCAGCAAGCCCGAATGCTTTTCGGGAAAGAGGTTTCATGATGAAGGAAATGTACTAATTGAGCGTTCAATCAAATGCGTGTAGCTAATTGCTGAGCCAACAAAGAGTCACTCAGTTGACGATAGGCTTATTCATCAAAAGTACCAATCACTGTTGAGCACCACCATGAAGCTTTTCGCTTGGCCTAAATTTTTCTTGCACCTAACAAGCATTGCGAGCAGAGTATGCAGGCAGTTCTTGTGCCTCAGCCTGGTGTGATTGACCTCGTAAGAATTACCTGCCTGTATTTGTGAGAATTCACCTTTTATGATGTGTGACCTCACCAATGCCAGCGTATGAACACGTTGAAGCATAAGCAGATCCAAAAAACGTCTGCTTTACTTTTCAGAACGCACCCTTTAAACTACCTTGGACAAAAGCAACAAGCAAGAAACCCATTATTGCAATCTATCCTTTTCTCAAATTCTCTGGTGGCCATATAAATCCCAATGTTGATACAAAAAGCCAATGCACATGTGAAATCCTATGACACGATTTTCTCTAGATACAACAAACGCAAACTCAAAAGTTCTACACGATGTTTGTTACATATTTCATTGATTGATTAGTGAAAGAAAGGTAAGCATAATTAAATCTCTGTCTACTTTTCCAAGAACCCTCAAACTTTGAAGTCCAGAACTCCAAGTAATGAAAAAAAGTGTCAAGAACAACATCGGGCAATTTCAAGACATTCTGATGACGCCGTCCACAAATGTTGTTTGATATGTGCTTTCCATCAAGTCATTAACGCCTGAGTGAAAAGCCTTCACAAACTGCTCAGGATGGGTATATAAAGTGGCTCTACTAAATCAAGAAATCTCATCCACATCCAACGCTTTACATCTACACACCAACACTTTATAGAACACGTACGACAAGCAATCTTAATTACCCACGAGAAAAAACTACAATAACACCATGCACATCCAATTATCTTTGAGCCTTACTCTTTTGTTAACCGCCTTGATCACCCAGCCGACTGTTTCGAACGCTGGAGTGTGCCGTAAAAAGGCTTCAAAGGGCTTCCAAATCTCGGGCTACTATCCTGTAAGTTTCATTCTGTTCCCATCATTTGCTCAAAACTCTCAGGATTAGCTGACTTGATGTGAAAACATTTTTTCCCTGAAGGGTTATCGAGCGGGTTTGCTGCCTCCTGAAAGCATTCCATGGGAGCTTTACAACCATGTCGATTATTTCGTGGCTGTTACTTCGGAATCCCCATCAACTGAATTTGTGTTTGACAATGAAGCAAATGTGAAAGCAGTTGTAGCGGGTGCTAAAGCTCATCAGGTTACAGTTTCATTAACAATCGGAGGATGGACAGGTAGCAAGTACTTTAGCTCCCTTGTTAGCACTGATTCCAGTCGTGAGACCTTCGCAAAGACAATCGCCGCAACGTTAACCAAGTATGGATTTGACGGTGTAGATCTTGATTGGGAGTATCCGAACGCCCCAGGGAACGAGGGTAATCTCATATCTAAGGACGACTCTGCTAATTTGCTCAAGTTCTTGACTGCTCTCCGGGCTTCTATTGGATCCAAGAGGCTTACAGCGGCAGTCTCCGTGCATGGTTTCATGGGACCTGACGGACAATATTTGAAAGATCATAAAGAATATGCTAAGTTGTTTGACTTCATCACTATCATGGCCTACGATATTTATCTCCCGGTTGTAACTCCCCTCTTTGGGCCTGGAGCTCCGCTATTTGACACCTGCAATGACCCCAGCTATAAATTTTCGGTGGCCCAAGCAATCGACACCTGGACTTCAACCGGCTTTCCTGCCTCCCAAATCCTCTTAGGTATTCCCGCATACGGCTATCAGTACACGCTATCTACTTCAAAACTCGACCCAACTAACTTCTCAGGTAAAGACAAGAGTTTGTTCTTTGGCCCCATCGACAAGGCAGCTCAGGCTCAAAATGTAAAGACCACCGCCCCTACTCCAACTGGATGCAACAGCCCATTGGAAGGAGGTAACTTCATTTTTAAAGACTTGCTGACCTGTGGATTTCTGACTCCTGATGCCAGTACCGGACAAGGAGGATTTGAACGTCACTACGATAACTGTACTCAAACTGTAAGTTGTCCACATTTTTTAACTTCTGAGACCCTTGAAGTGAATGCTGATCTTTTTGTCAATCTGTCCTTGACTCTAGCCACTTCTCTTCAATCCATCTACCAAGACACTTATCGCGTACGACGACCCAACTTCTTTGACAGAGAAGGTTAAGTATGCGAAATCCAAGGGTGTTGCCGGTGTAAATGTTTTTGACGCGAGCGGCGATACTCCTTCCCGTTTACTTCTCAAGTCAGTAAACCAAGCTGCTAAATTATGATGTTGTATTGTTCTATATTTCTTGACGACTATGTATATATGTTTGTGTTGATTGCTTCAATGAGAATTATACTTGTTTTCTCCTTGAAGACTTTACCTCGTACATGAGCGCTCGAAGCGGAGCACTCATCCTCACCACAGCAGACAGAAAATGACGACGGAAACTTTTGATCGTTTCTTGCCACGAACAAGCTCAGAGGCAATCACAGATCAATTTCAAATGATTGAATCATCCAGCTAGCCTTTGGTAAAATTCTTCAGGATGTTGTCTTCACCCGCGCGGCCCCTGGAGATCGCTTGCTTGCACCACATATCTTGTACAGTAAGTTCATGAAGCGCAATTGGCTCTTACAAGAGAAACTGACACCGATATTGACTGAGTCCAATTTTCTAAAATTATTGAAGTGGGAACTGAATCTGATACATCCAGATTATGAAACAAAATTCAAAATCCAAAAAGTGCAAAGTCAGCTACAACCTACATCTTAAACCATACTTTTCATTACCTCAACGCACAGACCGACTATTTCTGTGCTCTTTGCTGAATCCTATGCTCTCACACAACGTACCAATACACATTTCACATGTCTATCATGGAGTACATCATGCTTGATTGAGTAAATCAAGATTTTTATATAATTTCTTCATGCAAAAGGCGTAAGAATTCACAATGAAACTAGAAAAACTTAACTTACTCGATCAATAACCAAAGAATGACAACTTGAAATGAATACTGAAAACCCTCCCACACACGTGACAAAGTAATAATACAAACAAGAACACATAATGCTATATACTACTACAACATTGCACAATTCGGTCTTTCCATCACTTCTTTTTTTTCTTAATGTTGTCCACCTTCTCTTACTTATTCCTACCTACGTTCTTTTACCCATACTACCAATACCAAACATGAGGCTGCCATTGCACTCAAGAACATTCCCATTAAGATCGCCATACTAAAGAAAGGTCATTTATTAGAGACTAGTGGCTTTACAAGCAAGATAAAGAAGAAGAAATCTAGATGCTCACTCTGGCCACCAGAAAGCTGTGATTCGGAATCCAAACAATGACAGTATGCTAGCGGCTATTTAGTTTTTTTTGGAAAAACAGGCAGAACTTAGCTTTGATGTTGTTAAAGTATAAGATCAAAGAAACAGTCACATACAAGGTACTTCAATATCAACCCCATACCTATGGTCCTTCAAAGTCAGGTACCTAACTTCATTTACCAGTAATGCCTCGAAGGCAGCATGGAAAAATGATAAATCTTGAATCCAGCCAGTGCCCGTGGGTAATTTCTCTCTGTTGACCAAGAGTCCCGCGAATAAAAGACTAGGAGAGCACACGCCCCATATCAGATATCTTTTAAGCAAACGACGATAAAGAAGATCAAAAACTTACTTGAATAGCATCATCAAACTACCCAATAAGTTAGCGACTCCAACATCTGCCACTACCAAGCTAACCAACATCACCACACTAGCGGCCACAAGATTGAATGCAATCAATACCAACAGAAACTTCCAAAATTGTTCAAGACTAGCCACCAATCCAACTGGATAATAAATTATTGAACCTAAGATGAAAGGTGGTACGATCCTAAGTGGGATAAGATCAAAAATCACTTTCGAAACAAAGTATGCAATAGGCGAATAATATCCATTAGATCTTTCACGCATGAAGATCAATCGTTCTTCAGAGAAGATAGTAATAGTGGTGAGCGATGAGAAACCGAAGAGGGCTAGGATGAAAAAGAAGAGTCCCATTCGGCCCTGGAATCCTCCGATGTCCATCGTTACATCATGAAATAAGGCTGCACAGATTACTAGATGGATAAACGAAGTCAGAAAAGGATTAATCAGACCAAGTTCATCAATGAAGAAGCTAAAGATGGCTAACCTGCAAGTACAATAGCTAATAAGTAATGTGATAACATCAGCATCGGGTTCCGATACAAGTTCTTAAAAGCCCTCCCACTCAAAATCCGAAACTGTTGCCAGAGACTTGCTTTAGGCGTTACACCATTTTCATCCAACCGCCTTTCATTGATGTCCGTTGCCCCAATTGCTTGATCCAATTCTGTCCTGAATTGTTTAGTCAATTTTGAATCTGAGAAGGCTGCCTCCAATTCGACCAGCAGTTTGGTGTCCTCTTCTTCATCATCTACCTCGCTATGATTACTTGTGGGAGAATACAGGGACGAGAGGGATTGTAAGATTTTACTGGATGGTCGAAGTCGGTTGGCTGATGGTACACGCAATGAACCTGTTGGCTCATGATACATCTTTCGTGTTGTTAATTCGGTCTCGTCCGGTGATTGACCCCGTATTAATTTATGATTCGATTTCACCGCCTTCACTCTGGGTTGGTTGGCAGAATCAAATGAGGAGGTGTGGCCTGAGGATCCTGACTGAATGCCTGGTTCGCTCCCCGTGCTCGTCGGGGGACGTTGTTTCATGGTCAAGTCTATCAGAAAGTCCGCGAGATTATAGCCAACTGGACATGGATGTCCAATCGTCTTGAAATAATCATGACATTCTTTGAAGGCACCAGAATAAACTAGTCGACCGCCTCTTCCTAAGAGAACGAGTTGATCAAAAAGTGCGATGATATTACTCTGAGGCTGATGGATTGTGAAAACGATGGTCCGCTGATGATCATGGGCAAGCTTCGCGAGTGATTCAATAACATTGTAAGCGTTGAACGAATCTAGACCACTGGTTGGTTCATCGAGAAAGAGGATTTTAGGACTTGTGACCAACTCGCAGGCGATCGAGACTCTTCGTTTTTCCCCACCAGAAATTGACCGATGCCCACTCTTACCGATGAATGCATCTTTGATATGCAGGATTCCTAGTTCATCTAGCGTTTCGAGGGTCCTGATCTTCTTGGCCTGTGAACTCATTTGTTGCGGTAGTCTTAACATGGCTGAGCACAACACGGTTTCGTAGACCGTCAATGTACTCAACAGCGTGTCTTCTTGATCAACATAGCCAATGATATTCTTGAATGCTTCATTAGGGATCCGTCGGTCGTTGACCAAGATGTCGCCTTCTACTGCTCCACTCTTGGGCTTTTTGGCGAGAATATCTAATAGTGAACTCTTTCCAGCTCCAGAAGCTCCCATGATAGCCATCAACTCTCCAGATTTCGCCTTTCCGAAGACTTCGCGCAACACTGGTTTGCTGCCAGAGACAGAATACGAGATGTTAGAGAAGGTGAGATGAGTTGGTGCATCATTGCGGTTAAAGAGGTCATTTTCGTCAGTTGGCAAACTAATCCGTCCACGATAATCAGGATACTTGTGTGCTCGATTTCGGCCACAATACCAAAACACTAAGAAAAGTAAAAGAACCAAAAAGTCAATACTGCTGCATAGATTCAGTACAGAAATGGGATATCAGAATCGACACTCACAAGCCGAAGCCAAGACGACAAATAAGATCGTCAGAGCGATACTGAGAGCGACAAGCTGATTGTTGGCAGGTCGCTCAGGAATTTTGAAGCCAGGAACCATAGTGTAATGCATACATTCTCCAGATTGACAATCCAAAGTGATGTAGGTATCACCAAATACATCTGTAATCAGTGAGTTCATCGCAGGTTCCTCGAATCTACACCCTCGCCCATCGGAAGAACATGAGAATTTGCCGGGCCCTTTGATCTCCTCGCGAAGGAAGTCGCCAATATCTAAAAAACCAAACACGAAACAAATAAGCTCGATAGTGCAGAACACAGTCATATTCAGGCTGTATATGTAACCTACCAACACTTCCAGATTCCCCACAGAGCATCCTACCTGGCACGCACTTGCATTTCATCTGAGAACACTCGTTAGTCGTTATATTCGGTTGACCTTCGTATCCGACTTGGATAGATTGACTGCACTGATCGAATGCACAATAAAATGACTCGATTCCACCAATCCAAAATTGAAACTGACAAGCACCGCTTTTGATATCACAGCTGAAAGACACCTGAGGTGGACGATCCGGTAACATGTCGAGAATTTTGCGATCTGTCGTATAAGTAATCGATGGAAAAAAGAGAATATGGCAGATGATGTTTTGTGGGCGATTAACCTCAATTCATGATTGTAAAGGAGCGGGCGGGAGCTCAACTTGTCACATTGCACATCTGATGGTTATTCACAACTGCAAAGCCGCCTTTATAGCACACCGCACCCGAAGCATCCGTATCATTTCCGTCCTCGGGCTCTTCAGCTTTCACTACTGACTCCAATGTGCGAGGATAGGAAAGTCGGCCAGTTTTGGAATCGATGGGCGGGATCAAAGCTGAACAAGCCTGATTGGTTTCACATACTGGAATACGATCACAGGGTCAACAGAGATGCTGGAATTGTGGAATGGTAGAAAGAGACGTACCATTACAATTGATGCCGGTCCAAGCTGGTTTGCATTCACAGCTCGTTGAATTTTCTGGACGCGGGTGGCGTTTCTCTCCATCTGCAAGACTGCCGCATACTATTTGCAAGAAAAGGTGACATTTGGCGTGAGATAGGATCCTCTACGTTTAATTTCCCGGATTGACTGAAGATAAATGACCAAAAACTAACAAGGTTGACCGCAATCCTGACCACCGAACCCAGGTGGGCATTTACATTGTCCATCATATTCGTTACAAGTCCCATACTGTTTACAGGGAAAACGTGGTAATTGACAATTGAAGCATTCCGGACAAGGTGGACATTTCTCGGGTCTTTTGTTTGTTCGATCGATATCGATGATAAAAGGGTCTCTAAGGAGAGAGATAGGCGCTGGATCTTGATGGGTGAGATTGAAAGTGAATGCAATTGAACTGCTTGATGTGAAAACGCATAATAGTAAACCTAGTCGAAAAGAATTCATCACAGTTTCAAAGAGACCACCCTCGTTGAGCTGAGTATGTTGTACAATATAGTAGGATCTGATGTTGACAGATTGATGGTTGGACTGATGAACAAGTGGAAGTCAAGCCAACTCAAGATCCGAGTTGATCTGCACGGTACATCTCGACTCGGTACCGTATAACAGCTTTCCGCCACCTCCTTACATTCGAAATAACTTTCCAATCTTCTCTTCAACTTCAATATCAACCGACTCAACATACAATTCATCCTTATCGTTTTGCTCACTTCAACTGAAGTTATTGAAAACATCTCTTGATTTAAGTCATGGAGGATGCTACTCACACCTTGCTTCAGGTGAACAGTCTGGATTCATCTCACATAGACGAGCATCGATCCTTCGATTGAGTTCATCATTCTTAATTCCTTGATATCGTTTACAGGACTTTGTAGACTCGCTCTCTAACTTGCCCTCTGAAGTGGGTCACCTACTTTGTGAAATCGCTTATCTCGATTATGCGAAACAACCTACCAGGGATGATCAACCTCCGGTTTCTCAAGCTGGTAATGGTGAATCTGGTTCGAAAAGTAAATGGTATTCTGTAGAAGAATCAAGACGAAAAGCTGCATCCAAACAAAATTCTATCGTCCGACATGCTCATAAAGCGCCTAATAATCTTTTGAGTGATCATTCAAGAGAACCTCAGCTTGTCAGTAGAGCTTTGGCTCATTATGATGACGCGATTAAACTAAGTCTAGAGAAGGAGAAATTTGCTTCCAGAGCAGTCAGTTTGGTGAGTGGTAGAATGAACTGTCTCGAGTCGTTGACCAATCAGATTACATGTTGATCTGCTATATGTATCTTAGGTTTCGAGACATCTGAATCGCTTGAATCAAGAGCTAGCTAGGCTTGAACAGCTGACAGGAGTGGAGGTACCAGAATTCAAACAAGAAGCAGCTGAGCCACCAGGGTCGGCTAGTGGACTCGATTTTGGATTGATGCAGTCAATAGCTGGAGTGTCCTCCTCGACCGCCATCGAGCAGCAAACGCCTGGATTCGAGGCGTCGCGTCAAAGTTTGTTGTCATCAACTTGCTACTTGATGACCTGGCCGAGATTACTAAATGTGTTATTTCTCTTGCTTCTTGACTGCTCTCTTCCTCCCATAAAACTACCCATAGAGCGTAAGCAACATTCAATGGAGACTCCCACACCTTTAAATCTCAATCCCGCTGTGGGCAGGAATGATTCTACTTCATCAGCACATCCTGGTCAGTCATCTTCGCAATGAATCCTATCAAGCAGTCCCTCATCTTTCGAGACTTTCTGCCAGGTAACAATAAACGACGAATGACAAGCTCGAGAAGCGCAGTGAAAGCTCCGGTTACCCCTGCGCCAGTCGAACTTCCGCCAGAAGAAGAGGAATTAGAAGATGAAGAGGCTGACCCGGTAGATGACAGCAATGCAGGTGATGATACGCTCTACTGCTTCTGTCAAAAGGTTTCCTTTGGAAAGGTACGTCGCTCTATCTTTCTATGTCATTGGAAAAGTAAGTGATAGAAATCAAACATTGCCCTGTACGTGCGCCGTTGGTAGATGATTGGATGCGACAATAAGACTTGTCGATATGAGTGGTTTCATGTTCCTTGCTTGGAAATGAAGGAAACTCCGACTGGTTCATGGTTCTGTCCGGAATGTGCGGCTCAGCAACCGAAGAAGGCCCCACAATCGAGTCGGAGAAAGCGGTCTTGAAAGGTAACTGCTGTGAATTCTAAACTTTCTACGAGCAAAGAAATTGACTAGAGACTCTCACATTGACAAATGTATGAATGTAGCGGCAAAGGTACTCAGACTATGTGTCTTTTGGTTTGCACTGTGTGAATTTAGTAGTCTTGGAGGGTTTTTGTGGCTGGTCGACAAGCTGGACTCAGGACATGTAATATATTCTATCAGGTGAAATTCAATTGCCTGAAAGCAGTTTCTGAAATAATGTACTTGTGACACATCTTCCTTCCCTACGATGAATGTGCGTGTTTATCCCTACTTGACTCAAATTGAGAACAATTTCCATACAGATCGGAGAGCTGGACATTGCCATTGATGAGCTCTATGAAAAGAACGTATTTACATCATTCTCTTTGACGTAAAGAATCACTGAATACAAAGTTTTTAAGTCTGGCTGTTGTGAAACCTGCGGCGTGTGGGATAATGCAATTTGAGAGCTAGGATTGGTTATCAAGCTTAATGATTTTTAGGATATGGCTGCTGGTATTATTTTAAGAGAATATTACATAGAATGATCACATTGGAACCATGAATGCAAATGAATCTTTCAACCTCAACTCCCCAAGATCAAAATATAAATGTTTCAAGTGGTACGATTGATCAGGTGGGTCAAATGCCCTTGGATTAGTATAAGGCCTATTGGTAAGAGAAAGTAGATCTAACTTGATTTGTCAACTATTTCAACTGATGATTTATTCAATTTTTGACTTCTTGAAGCTTCAAGTTGAGGACTTCAATCACATTTTGCCCCTTAGGACCGCTTTTGCCGCGCCCTAGAAGAGGGGCTTAGACTTATACCCCGGGTTTGGGCTGAGAATAGCAAACCTTTTGCCCGTTTTGACTCTAAACTCCATTTTGAGGCTACCAAAACTTATCTAAGATCAAGTCCAACACAGGAGAACTTCTCCAAAGCCTTCATGTTCTCCTTATACTCATTTAAGTCAATCACCATCAACAAGGTTTTTCAAGAATTTAAACTTACAAAGTCATTCAATTTCAATCAAATTTAATCTTACAAAAACACCTAATCTTCATTCATTCATAAAAAAAAACCTTTGACATCTTTCTTCCTTTTTTTTTCATGATAATCAAACACATCTTTTCATCTTTTCATCTTTCATTTTTTTTCTATTTAAAATTTAATTTTTTTTCTTCTTTGCAATTGTTTCAAAATGTAAAACACAAAACAACAATTTTTTTATCATCGAGAAAATCAAAATCAAAATCCAAAATCCAAAATCCAAAAGAAAACCCACCCAAAAAAAAGGGAAACACAGAACAAACAAGCCAACAAAACCCTATTTTTTTCCCTTTCTTTCTTTCCAATCTTTTCTTTTATATTTTAATAAGATCATTAAGAGAGAGAAAAAGAAAACCAAACCCCCAAAAAAAATAAAAAAAAGGTTATATACTATATACTATATACTATATACTATATCATCTATACTATACTATACTAGACTATACTAGACTAGACTAGACTATTCTTTCCCTTTTTGCACCAAGATTTGAAACATAAGAACACATTTTCTTGATCATTTTTCTGCTATTTCGAATTCAAAAATAACCACAAGATCCAAATCTCATTCAAATCAAAACCAAGTTCAAACTTCTTTTTTTCATTTGTTGATTGATTTTTTCAGAATTTTCTAAACCAATTCAATCATTTCCATCATCACTTGATGAAGCTTTACGTTTTAAACTATTACTTCCTTCTCCTTCTCCATTCGTTTTATTAGAGTTCAGATTACTATGACCTCCGTTCTTGTTCTCTTCATTTTTAACTTGATGTTCCGGGTAAAGACTACCAGCATGTATATAAGGTTCATCATGACTTTCAGTAGTAGTAGTAGTAGTAGTGATGGTTGTAGGAGGTACGATCGGTGGTAAACCAGTATACGTTGAGGATGAACCTCCTCCTCCATTTCCTCCTGCTCCAGGCGGAGGACTACTGGTTTGACGGTTTAAGGATGATGGTGATGAAGTCGGGTTCCCTGTCGTTCCTCCTCCTGGTTCTCTTCCAGAATTATTCGATTCTTCTATCGTTCCTCCTGTTCCTGTTTTAGTTCCGCTTTCCTCTGATCTCTGTTGTCGGTATTGCTCTGTATATTGTCTTAAAGACTCTATTTATGTTATTTGGAAAGAAATTCAAAGACAGAGAGAATTGAATTAAAACTTTGAAATACGTTTCATAAGAGTTTTGAAGAGTTTTGAAAATTACCTAACGGTGATAGATTATTTGCAACTCCAAAACACATCAGCGGTGCCAATTGAGCCACACCTTCAATTAACTATAACAAACCCGTCCCAAAAGCTTTGGATCAGACTCTATTGATCATATGATTGAAGATGTATAACAAAAACGACTTACTTCCAAGCATCTCATTGATTTTTCAGGAATTCCAAATGTACCAACAGGACTCATCGGAACTCTCTGAGATTCCCATTTAACAGTTTTGATAGCAGCCGCCGCAGCAGCAGCAGCGGCAGCAACAGCAACAGCTTGTTGAGCTTCTGCCATCTTTCTCTCTTCTTCTGCTAATGCTAAACTACGTTTCCTGGCTGCAGCACTTCCAGATTGTCTTCGTTTGGTAGGTTTAGGTGATGGAGTTGGATTATTAGATTCACTTGTAGGTGTTGGGATTGGGATTGATGGATCAGGAAGTGAAGATTGATTCGGCGGTGGTGAGATTAATCGATCAATCGTTTCAGTCACTAAGGCTGCCCTAGAGATCCATTCAATATGGGAAGTACCGATGAATTCAAATGAATCCAACTTCAACACCTCCTTCATTAACGTCTCACCCCCCTCATTACTTTGGGTTGGAATATTACACTTGTACATGTTTGCGCTCATTTTTCCGGCGATATCGACCTTGATCCCTTCACGGTATTTGATTGACCATGTGCAATCCTCACAATCTAACGCGTATCCAACGTGAATATGGCGTCCTTCCATGTTTTTGGATGGTGGTGAATAAAGTGCCAGTTCACTAGGATTATCGAGTATAGGTGACATCGATACCGCACCAGCATCGAAGAAGATGTAAAAGAACCGACCCAATGCGGAGACAGGAATATCTGAATTGATGGAGAGTCAGTAAAAGTACAACGAAGTCTGGCTTGTTTGAATTCTATTCCTGCATCCCGAGATAAGGATTCTGATGGGGCATAGAATCAAAGGGCTTACCAAAGGATTTGTTGTGCTCAGTCTTTTGATCCCACAGTGAGATTTTGAAATTCGCAGTATCCGTAAAGAAATCAGAGACGAGTTGTCGAATATAACTCATTGGATCTTCCTGCTATAAAATCCAGAAATGAAAAGATCTTTGTAAGGGTCATCCTGTCGACATACGCACCAAAAGAAAAGGTAGCAAGAAAACTCACCCGACCTATCCGGGAAACGCGATCGAAGAATTTGTAAAGCCTCATCAATCCAGCATCGGAGGTGTGAGTGATCTCATTAGTATTTGTGAACATTGTTGATTGTGGAAATCCTCCCATTTGAAAGGGGGCATGTTGAATCAACATCGGTTTCTTATCAAGTTCTCTAGCTCCATCTGTTCCTGTCCTTGATGGACTTGTACTCAGTTCACCTGATGAATTTGCTACAACTGCCGACTCTCCATTGTTACCACCTGGTGGTCGTGATGATCCAGATATCATACCATTTGTCATTGATGGAATTTGAGAAGGTCCGACAGATCGGATGACTTGCACAGAAGCGGGTGAAGAAGCAAAATTCGATGGCTGTGGCTGCTCCGATCGTTGTCGCGGTGTCATTTGTGCTTGAGGTTGAGATTGAGATGACTGAGATGACTGTCTCTCACGCGCGGCTTGCGAATCTTGTTGTTGCTGCATATATTGTTGCAGAGATTGTCTCTGTTGAAGATTGGCAGATGGTGAAGGCGAGGTCAAAGACGGTTGAGCTTCTGACGACGTGGGTTGAGGATTAGGAGCGTGTTGTTGTTGCTGTTTCTGTTGTTGTTGTGCCTGTTGTTGCTGCTGCTGTTGTTGTTGTTGCTGCTGCTGCTGCTGCTGGGGCTGCTGCTGTTGATTGGCTGCCTCGCTGAATTGCTGCAGTTGCTGAATGTTAGCCAAGCGCTCGTTTTGGAGAGCCTGTTGAGCAGCAGCGTTGGATGGTTGCGTAGACTGCTGAAGGTTTGTTTGTTCTTGATTGGAGAGCGAAGATTGTTGAAGATGCTGTTGTGATACCGCGTTTTGCAGATCATGCAAAGGCTTCCCTTGTGCTGATTCCATGGCACGGACTTCACCTTCAGAAGGGTGTCGCATCCCTATTGCCTCAGCTCTTGCTCGGGCAGCGGCGGCCTGTTGCTGAGCCGCTTGAACAGCGACTTGGAACTGAGCAGACGAAGGCTGTTGTTGGAATTGCGAGAGTTGTTGTTCTCGAAGTTGCATTTGCTGTTGAGGTGTGAGTTGCTGTTGCAGATGTTGATTAATCATTTGTTTTTGAGCCGCTGATAAGGGACCTTGAGTTGGAAGATGGTCCGATTGATACATGAGACGTGACGGATGAGCCTGCTGTAACTCAAGCGTTCGATTTGGTTCTTCGCATTTAGGATCGGCAGAAGGTGGAGCAGGTAATCGAGCCGGCTGTTGACCAGGGGTAGTGTTGACCGGTAAATTTTTGAACATAGTCTGAGGCGTGGTCCCACCTTGACTTGCACTTGAGGGGAAAGGTGAATGAGACTGTTGAGCATGAGGGTGAACGTGACTAGTTTGAGAGGGCGGCCGGGCAGGATCGTTTTGAGATGGATTTTGGGCTTGAGAATGCGGACGAACGAACGGAGGTCGAACGGGAGATTGACCCGGTAGAGGGGTAGAGCCAGAGGCATGATTTTGTCTTGCAAACATCATGGCTTGTTGAGGTGTCATGGCTTGTTGTTGTTGCTGTTGTTGTTGTTGAGCAAAGGCTTGCTGCGGAGACTGAGTGGGTTGTTGAAGTGGATTAGGTTGATTGGGTTGATGAGGCGAAGAGTTGATTCTAGATTGAAGAGCTTGGGCTTGGCTTTGTTGAGCTAGCTGATTGACGTGTTGTTGCAGCTGTTGACGTTGATGCATATTATGATGAGGTTGATTATGCTCTGGTGATCGCCTCATGAGCTGCTGAGCGGCTTGCTGAGCGGCTTGTTGTTGAAATTGCGCACGCCGCTCACGTTCTATAGTCATCTGGTGTTGCTGTTGAAGTTGTTGATGTTGTACAGCTTGTTGTTGCTGAGAGGGGTCCCGAGATGGAACGTGGCCTTGGAGGAGAGGTGGCTGCATCACACCTTGTCGGACCCCCGGATTTGAATTAGGCAGAGGTCGAACTCCAGCTGGTGTCTGAGCAAAGCCGGTCTGAGAGAGTTGAGAGCCTGGTCTAGAGATGTTTTGAGCGAGGTTTGCTGGGATGGGTGTGATTTGGCCGTGTGGCTGTTGTTGTTGCGGCTGCTGCTGCAGTTGCTGCTGGAGAAGAAGTTGCTGTTGATGAGCATGGTGTTGCTGTTGATGAGCGTGCTGTTGCTTTTGCTGTTGATGCGCTTGCTGTTGCTGAAGTTGATGGTTTTGAAGTTGCTGAGCTTGTTGAGCTTGAGCTTGAGCTTGAGCATGAGCTGCTTGAGCTTGAGCTTGAGCATGAGCTTGTTGAGCTTGAGCTTGTAATTGATCACGATGTTGAAACTGTTGATTATATTCATGTTGAGCTTGTAACATTTGAAAAGATTTGATTCGATCACCATTAGGAAGGTAAGAGTTAGGTCCGATCGATTGTACATCTGCTGGCATATTAGCTACTCGATTCGGTGCTGATGTATTACCGGGAAACCCAGTGGCAGCTCTCATTTGATTCAGAGCCGCAAGATGAGCAGGAGATTGAGCTTGTTGAGCGAGCATTTGAGCGCCACTACTAGCCAAACGTTGAGCATGTTGAATTTGTTGAGGAGTGAGTTGTGATAAATTTGTAGGTGGACCCATATTAGGATTGTTAGTGAGATTAGAATGCCCAAAGAGTTGTTGTTGTTGTTGTTGTTGTTGTTGTTGTAGTTGCTGCTGCTGTTGTTGTTGTTGTTGAGAATCAGACCATAATCTTTGTTGTTGTAAGAGTTGATGTTGTTGTTGTTGTTGTTGTTGTTGTTGAATGAGATTAGATTGATTTGGAGGGATGAAGGAACGAGGAGGATATTGAGAAGATAAAGCTTGAGATGCAGTTTGATGTGAAGGTGGTGGTGGTGGTGGTTGTGGTTGTTGTTGTTGCATTTTGAATTTGATAAGATTGGAATTCGAGTTTTGATTTTTTAAAAGAAGTGATTGATGATCAGTTAAAAAACAACGAAACAACGAAAACACCAACGAATGGGAATAGACTAGATCAAGATGAAGTAGTCAAGTCAATCAATAGTAAGTAAGGAAACAAAGTGTCAATAAATTAGACTCTAAAGTTGAGAAGTTGAAGTTCAAGTTCAACTCAAAAGGGGTCAACAGAATCAAAAAAGATTCCAAAAGACTTATCCACCAAATAAGAACAATCAAAACTACTTAAAATCAAATCAAAACCACTTAAAGTCAAATCAAAACCACTTAGGATTATCTAAAACGACTTGAGATTAATTAAAACCATCAGCTTAGACGAAGACAACGGTTTCCATAAGTATCGAAAAAGTAAAATACACTCAATTCAATGGTTACCATTCAAATCACCTACCTGATTCATAAAGACTATGAACTATAGTTTACTCACTCTAAGAAAACACACTTGTTCTTGTAGCCTATCTCATCATCTAAATCAAGATATTTCACTCAATGATATAAAGAAACAAACTAAACAGATAAAAAAGAAACCAATCTCCTCCTCAAATTAAAAGCCAACAGAAATTAACTTTGACTTCATTCAAATTGTATTGATAAAAGTCACAAGGAAAATGCATCCTCAGCTTTCTATTGTGATGAAAGAATTGTACATACATACATATTGAAATTGAAATCAAGTTTTTGTAAACAATCTCAGTCCGATCGAAACGGAAACTACAGCTTTAAAAAAGACAGAACTAAGAAAAACAGATTAGAATTAATGAACTTTTTTTAAATCAACTTCACCTTCACCTTCACCCATGATCATCAAATCTGATTTAGAAAAACATTCAATCAACCAATCAAATCAATCTCAATCAAAAAAAAACAAGATACCCAATCAACTCAATCATCACAAAAAACTCTCACATCATGAATCAATCAAAACCTCAAAGAATCATACCTAAAAATGATATTCTAATCAGAGCTGCATCTGGAATACCAACGGAAAGATCACCAGTTTGGGTGATGCGACAAGCAGGTCGTTATTTACCTGAATTTCGTAAAGTAAACTTCTTTTCACTTTCTCCAACTGATCATCATAACAAATCACCCCCCCCCGACCGACAACGAATATTAACTTATACTTTTTTTCCCTTTTTCTATTGATCATTGTGGGTGGTGGGTGGTGGGTGGGAATGAGATTAGTTAAGAGAATCACATGATTTTTTTGAAATTTGTAGAACTCCAACTTTAGCCACTGAGATCACAATGCAACCGATCTTAAGATATAAAGGTTTATTAGATGCTGCTATAATTTTTTCAGATATTTTAGTCATACCACAAGCATTAGATATGGAAGTGTTGATGAAACCAGGTCCGATCTTTCCAAATCCGATTCAAACGATTGAAGAAATGAATGAAATGATTAACAAACCGATCGATGAAGTTACTTTAAAATCTAAATTACAATATGTTTATGATGCGATTGAATTAACGATCGATTCATTAAAATCTGAAATCCCTTTGATTGGATTTGTGGGTGCTCCTTGGACTTTGTTTGCTTATATGACAAGTGGTGGGAGTGGTTCCACTTCAACTGGTTTAAATCCTTCAAAAGCGACTAGTTTTGATACAGCTAAAAGATGGTTATTTGAAGAACCTGAATTATCCATCAAATTATTAGAAAAACTTTCAATTGTGTGTTCGATTCATTTACTTTATCAAATCAAAGCGGGTTGTCAAGTGGTTCAAGTGTTTGATTCATGGGCAGGTGAACTAAATTCATATGATTTTAAACACTTCAGTTTACCTTTTTTAATCCGAATCGCTCAATTAGTTAAAGAAGGTTTAATTGAAGATCAACTTCCGATCGTCCCTATGATTGTCTTTGCAAAAGGTGCAAATCAATCAGATCAATTAAACTTATTATCTGAATCAGGTTATAGTACCATTGGATTAGATTGGAAAGTTGAACCGGAATTTGCAATCGATTCATTAAAATCAAATTCGACTCGAATCGGTTTACAAGGTAATTTAGATCCAGCTATCTTACATTCTTCACCTGAATCCATCAAACGATATGTGAAGATTATGTTTGATAAATCAAAAGGTGGATTCAGAGCCGATTTACCTCATATCGCTAATTTAGGTCATGGGATCACACCTGGTGTAGATCCTGAATGTATGCGTGCGTTTCTTGAAGCTGTACATGAAGAAAGTCGAAAAGCTAGAGAAGTCAAATAAGAAAACGTTTAGAAGATGATCTTAAATCAAACCTGTCGATCGGATGAAAAAAAAAGTTGAAGATTGTGTCTTAATCGGTTGAGGATGTAAGACTAATCTGAATATTTTGATGAAGCGTATTTTGATTTATGACTTTCAGTTTCTATCCAATCAATTTGAATCAATCTTTACTTTGACAACTATATGACGGAATCCAATTTCAGTATTTATACCTGTATAAGATCATTTCCATCAGTCGTCACTTTTATCAACGAATATAATTTCAAAGAGTGATACCTCAATGTTCTTTGTTGTAATTTCAGAAATGTGTTGCTCATCAAAATCCAAGTATTGGCTGTTTATGTATCGTACAGGGCTCTTCTTGAATGTATAGATGGAAGATTAAAAATTCAAGTTCACAAATAGAGACTTTCAGTTTTTATAGTTCAATTGTTGCTCAGTCATCTTATCAACCCTCGTGCCATTTTCAAATATGATCAGAAGGTGATTAGTGCGGCGAACAGCCCTCGAGAGAAAGGGACGGGATTGTCAATATTGGAATTCTCATGCCTGAAAGTATTTAGTTGTGTCCAGTACATGCAATGGCTCGATGTACTGCGACTGAACACACATCGTAACCACTACCATTCAGGAGCCTTTTCACCAATGTACACATACTTCTTATCAACCAACCTTGCACTCTGATATACACTATCAATGAGAACCCTACATGATAAAAATTATCAAAGAAAGGATCAATGTCTCTCAAATCAAAGCTTTGAATATTCACAATGTACGTTTACAGTAAGCAACCCAGTACATTTCTTATGATGAATAGCATATGCGCTATTTTCAAATTCTATAGATTTAATTGAACTTTCAAATTTGGTCCGTCAGGTCATTTGAACAAGATACAGATTGAGATAAATGATAATGCTACAATTGATTAAAAGTAAAGAAACATAAATTTACAAATTCTTTAATGCTTGAATCAAATGAGAGAGAAGAAGAAAAAAAAGAAAAACTCAATGTGTAGAACTTAAGAATCGATCTTTAAAGACAATTTGATGTATTTTTTCACCAGTAGGCTTCTGATCTAGGTTCGATAAACAATGGTAAGTTGGCTTCAAGACGCCTCTTTCGTTCAGCTTGCCATCTTTCAAACCATACTTTCATCTTCGCCCTTTGAGGTCCAAAAATGATAGAGATTTGAGATCGGTCAATGATTCATTTTTTGGGGGGTTTAGATAAATCTCATCGTTCCTTACCGTGAAGCTGGACTTCCACAATTCACAGTCGGAATGATCTTCACCCAGTCCATCGAGACACAGAAACAAGTTAATTCAAAGAATGACTAATTCAGATCAGTAGAAAATCATAAGTCAGCTGACTTCTATCGATCGGTAGTCAAGGAGAAACATTTTAGATTCAACTGAGACCAACCGAATGCTCAGAGTAGGGTACCCCAAATGCCTGACATCGTTCCGTACTATCGCGTTGAGGATAGAGACAAGCTTGAGTGACTTCGGCCGGTGCGTTGGACGGTCCAGATTCGGCTTCGGTGCCGTTTGATGACCGAAACATTTCAAGTACTTTAGGCACTGGAGGATGAGCAGAGCTGACCATTGGGTCAGGTTTATAAGTCCATCCTGTAGGTCTTAACCCGATTACTAAAGAGCGTGAGCATGGGTAAGTAATCCTCTGAGCTGTAGAGTAACGACATCTGAGAAAAGAGAGATGGGGCTTACTGTGAGTGAAATGACCACGAAACCGACGCAAATAATCCTCTAGCATCTCATTTTTAATCGCGAAAAGGTTCGTAACATGAACCTGAGCCTCGAACGGATCATCAGTCATCAATTCATGTAACTCTGGATCCTCGATGCATCTGAAGATCAATGACTTTCGTGTGTCACAATAGATTTTCGACCCGATCGACTTGGCAATCTGTTTGACAATTCGCTCTTTACCGATCGTATATGTTCCAATCAAGACAAGGATCGACTCATCCTTTGACTTCAACGAATCGGCTTTCTTACCCATTTGAAACTAACATCGAAAGAACCACAAATAAGCCTTCAAGATAAATCTTTTGAGTCAGATCCGACTGACGATTCGAGGAATTTTTGGGCCCAGATCCTTCATTTCTGAAACAGTGGGTTTTACGTCCTTTGGCTCCTCCGGGATCTCGATAGAAGCGCTCATTGTTTTGGTTTCTTCTTTTACTGATTGTCCTACATTGAGCCAACCCTTGAGTAGCGCCCCTGATTTGATCGTCTCCTTGTTGAGAACTGGGACATTCCCTCGTTTCAAAGCAGTCTTGTCGGTGTCAATAACTCGGGATTTCACAAGGTCAGAACACGCCTTGATGACCTGTTCCTGAGCTGGAAAGCAGTACTTTGGATCTAGAGATTGAAGGAGAGATAAAAAGATAGTTTTCAAATATATCACGTCCATTAGGTCCGGTAAAAATTCTTAGTGGCATCGGTGAGCAAATTTCAGGACAAACTCAAAGCTAACTTAAATAGGTCGTATCCAAATAGCAGATATCAATCTTTTTGTCCTTCAACGCCGGATGTCTTAGTTGAGCAGGCGATGCTCTAAAATCTCCGCAATGCAGATACCGAAAGGCTTTCCCATGTTGTTTGACACCCTCAAACAAAAACAGAGACGAGCCTGGACAGCTGTCAAAAAACATGAATAGCAATGAGTAATGGAAATGGCGTTGATGGCACCCACTTAAAAGTGGTAGCTTTGAAGGGGGGAAAGGTTCTCAACTGGTTCGCATCTAATAACGTCACTTTTACCCCATCTACCATTGTTGGTTCATTATCTTTCAGAGGCTTGACCCATTGCTTTTTGACTCCAAGATTATGACAGATAAGATTTGCAGTGGTCTGACTACAATAGACGAAACCGTGATCCCAGGTATGACTTAATCTGGTATAATGGTCAGCATGGGCATGAGACAAGAAATACGCTGTGATGTTTGGGATTTTGCCATACTTGAAAGCATCTACAGCGATACTAGTTCCTTCCATGATCTTGTAGAAGGGTACATTGACTGGACTCCGATCGATCTTTGACCGCTTCGTGCTTTGCTTTCCCTTTTTAGAATGATTTGAGTCTTGTTCAGAAAGTTTCCAAGCATTTTCTTCTTTCTTGCCACGCATGAGCGCACCGAAGGCATTGGATTCAGATGCAATTGTTTTTTTCAGAGGTTTGAGTGGTTGCGAGTGGGAGGCTTTGTCGGGAAATTTAACCTTGGATGAGCTGGGAAGTGGACGAGTATGTGACTTTATTGAAGTGCCAGTGGGAAGTGTAGGGAGATGCGTGCTCGAGCTTCCATCCAAACATCCATTTACATGTCTCTCTACCTCGTCAAGTGAGAAGCCTTTAAGTGTGACGCTACAGATGGGACATATAGTCTCAGGTGTTTCCGCATTGGTCATTTCTTCAAGTATCTCTTTTGACTCTTCATCGTCTGAACCAGAAAACACACTCTCGCCCCTAAGCGTCCCACTAGAATCTGAGCAATTTTGCCAAAAGTCATCGTCTTCACCATCTTGTAATTCAGGTGGTCGTACATATTCTTCTCCTTCGTCTGGAACAAGATCCTCGTCCATCGGTTCACCTTTTCCATCTAGTTTCAAGTCTTCCTTGGCTAATTTGCGAGCAGGTATCGCAAATTCTTCAGGTGAATCAGATCGGATTTCTATCGCTGTCTTATTACTGTAATCTGTTGAAGGATCCGTAGTTGAGTTGGATCTCAGATTCCGCTTGGTAGCCTTTTGATCCAATGCAACCGATGGCACCACATCTTTCTCGACCGAATATCGTTTGCGTTTGACCGTGCCTTCAACAGGCTTCGAAGGGGTGGGTTGGACCGACGGACTGTCGTCTGCGGAAAGAATATCTCCAGTTGAATTCTGTCTCTTGCGAGACGCGTCGGTGAAGAAGCTGGTGATAGCTCGTTGTTCATTTTTCGCCGTCACTGGAGTCTTTGGTGATTTCGTGACGCGTGAAGTTCGAGTCTTGTTCGTAGTTTTTGGAGAGCTCGAATTGCCCATGTTCAAGATGAAGATTAAAGTTTGAAAAGTCCATCAGACAGAGAGAAAATGAAACGAAAATTTTCCAATTCACTTTCAAGTTTCTACAATTCATCAATCAGTTCATAGGTCCGATGAAGTTATCAGGGCCATCACTACAAAGTACCGGTTAAGCTTGCTGGTGGTTATCGCAGTTTGCCTAGTGTACACTACATAATTCCAACCTGATTTATGTATGAGGAGACTGAACCAGCGGAGCAAAAATAAGAAAAATCTAACTTGTGGCAGGATAAAAGAACATGTAAGAAAACCTACTCAGAAATCGAAGGAACAAATGGAAATCAACAAGAACAAGGAATCAAAGTAATCTATGAGGAATGTCACAAGCCAAAGAACAATACAACATTTATAGACAAAGATACAATATCAAAAGGAATCCCATGACTATTGGGTCAAAGTGTCCACAAATAAACCTTTCCACCTGCTGTTCCACCCGCTATCCGTGCAGAAAGACTAGGATGTTGAGCAGTAGCAGCTGGCACGGTAGTAAGATAAGGATCTGTAAATTGTTTCAATAGTTCTCCTCTAGCGGAATATACATCTAGCTTCTCTGTGGCATCGGTGTCACAGTAGTCATCACATCAAAACAGCATGACATCAGTCCTGATGCATGCTCACCTAGCCTGACTTAAAGTGACAAACTTACGTTTCATATTCCCAACTGTGAAATGTGATGGCGAGTGTGGATTAGGACACCATCTAGCCTTGAAGACCTATGGAGATATAACCGAGTCAATATATGAGGCCCAAAAGACACATTGGGATAAGACCTACTGAAACCCAACGACCAGTCTGATTGTCATGTCTTGCCTTGTACGACGGTTCGAAGCCATCGTCAGCCCAAGTATCACTCTGACTAAGATCAAGGTCCCAGACCCTCAAATGATCGTCATAACTGGTGCTCAATAATTTGTTGCCAAGTGGATTGAAGAAAGCTGAAGAACAAGCTAGTCTATGCGAATAATTAACCACGCAAGCTTTGGATTCGAGCGTCGAAAGCTCGCTATCGGTCGAGAGCCCAGTGAGAATCTTGAGGTCCCATATCCTAACGTTTGAATAATCAAGATTTGACGATACGAAAGATTTTAAGATGAGGCAATGAATCAAAAGGAAACTCGTGGAAAATCTCGCTTGACACTTACCGCATCTCTCGATTTAAGCCAGCGGTGACAGCCCATCGATTATCCGAGATAGGAGAGAGACTCACACAACCAATCTTCTTCTTTGAAACCTCCCATCTCTTAGCCTTTTCCTTTGGCTCTCTCAAATCACGATGAGAAATTCCACCAGAGTTATCGGAACAAAACATTTCACGACCTTCATTGGCAAATTCGAAGGCGGAAAAGAGCATCTCATCCGATGACAAATTATTTCCGGCTAGAATCTCTGTACTTTGTTTTGTTTCAAAGTTCAATTCACGGATGGTTGAATCATAGGATGAAGTGTAGACGAGATGATGGTTAGATGGATGGATTTGAATACCAGAAACTGATGACTGAGGATGAGCTTGAATAAAGAATGAACACCCTTCTGCCGGCTCCAAATCTTCTGGCTCCTCCTCCTCCTCCTCCTCTGCTTTCTTCTTCACAGGCTTCGCATCAGCTTCATCTGAGTCTTCTTCCTTCACCTCTTGGCTTTTCTTACCTCTATCAGTCTGATTTTCTGCCACCGCGTCCCAAATTCCGACCCCTCCTTGCTTGTCGCCCATGAAAATCAAATTCTTCTCGACTGTCGGGTGAAACGTCATACAATAGATCCGGGTTGGACAAACTTTATTCATTGCGGTCAGTTTCATCCCATTCAACTCATCTACCAATCGGTCATATTGATCATCACTACCATTTTGATAATCCAAATTGACTTCCTCTTGTTTCATAGTCTTCAGTGGTTTAAACAACCCTGGTGAAAATGAAGCAAAGAGTCGGTTCGTCAAACTTTCTGAATCTTCATCCTTAATTCTCCAACTCTCTGCAACTAAGTTTCTGTCTGAATGTTTTAACCTTTCCTTCTCTTTGCTAGCGTTTTGGTTCACTTCTTCATCAATCTTGATTTTCAATTCTAATTCCTCTGGATCAAGTTTTTGGCCATTGAGTCGCATCGAAGATCTGGTAGCATGTCGCTTGAGTGGTACCACATTGTGTACAGTCGGTTTAGCCCTCTTCTTGACTGGCGTGCTGGCGTTTGATGATGGAGATTCCCTTCGCTTGGTGATAAGAGGTTTGATGCTCAGTGAAGAAAGTAAGGATTGGTTCTTTTTGATATTCTCTTGCCTCTGCCTTTCGCTTTTATTACGCCATTTCCCAAATCCGGATGAAGAAGTTAATAAGCTGATGATTAGATCATTTGAGAGTTATGCTGAGAATTGGTAGCTCACTAGTCTGTTAAGATAGCCATAATTAAAGTAGTCTCTTGTTGGTTGTGTTCTAGATTGATGTGATGGCTTCAAAGATGTGTTTTAGTTTGGTTTTCTTGATTTGCTAGATTTGGACGCGACTGCGCTTAAATAAGTTTACAAAGACGCGCTGCCCGGTTTTGGAAGAAGACAGGAATCCGAAGCCCGACGGAGCCTGCTGTGGTCTCTGGGTCAGGTGGCGGGCGCGCCGGACGCTGAAATAGAGAAAGAGCCTTTTACTCTATCTCAGAGAGAATATCCTATCCGCCCCTCCTCCATCCACCTTCATTGTTCACCCCATTCTCCTTTTACACACACCCCTTTCCATTTTCTTATTGCTTCTGATTCCTCACTTTCCTTGACCTCACTAGACTCTCATCCAACCACCCGACCAAGTTCATTTCTTTTTTTTCTTTCCGTCCGTTCTTATTTTGTTGATCTACCAGTGACTCACTCACCGGTTTGTTCGTCATCTTCTTTTATCATTGATCATCATCAATTATTATCTATTCACACGTCTAGTCTGGTATTGTTCATTTCACCTTGTTTTACTGGTTTTGTTTTGTACAGGTGGTTTTGTTGGGTGTGGTTTGATGTTGTAAAAGTACAAGAATGAGAAAATGAACAAAGAAGATGAATGCGAACGAGAACATAGAAGGATAAAGGTCAATGATGACCATTAAAATCGCGTTGAAAAATAGATAAAAGCATGTGGTTATCATTGCTACCAAACAGCAATATGATCAACTCGAGGTCAACAGACGTCTGTTGACCTCTGTTGGTTTGCTGTTCGGTAGGCTCTATTTCAAATTTACGACAAAATTTGGTTTTCGAATCAAATAGTTACCCAAAACGAACCGAACGGGCCCTTGAACATTTTGTTCTCCAGTCGATGATTGAATTGTAGAAAGTGAGATGCGCGGAGTGATACTGACCGTTACTCATAAGGACCAAGCATACAATCAAATGCAGTGCACAACTGTGCCAAACTTAATTATGGACAAACATACTCCCTGCTTAAAATGATACATTATATTTCCATCATGTATTGGAAATTTGAAATGCATAGGATGTAAGAGAGAAGATAAAGTACGTATGATACATATAGATCGACCGTAACAAACACTGCTTACTATCATAACACATTGAATTCTTATCGAAACTAACTGAGGAAAACACAAGGCGAAAAACAAAAGCAGAACTGATCATACACTACAGTTGAAAAACATAGGATTTGTCTTCTTGGTTCTTTGAATCACCACAACTGATTGATCAATGTCAAGGACAGAGGAATTCGATCAGTCACGAGCGTGGCTGTATAAAAACACAAATATGGAAGGACTACGTGTTGACTCATAACACCGCATTCGGCATTTTTCGCATAGCCTAAAACGAGGGAGGACGAGAAAACAATCAGGGCGACATTCCGAATTTATGCGAAGAAATTCTATCTTGAACTTACTTGGCGGACACCCAGATCGAAAAGGATCTCTGCAGGATTAGAGGTTTTTGGATGGAAACCGTCATTATATAAGCGAGGCTATTCTAAAGCGATTCTAGACAGATACAAAATCCGAACAAACCTTCTGAGCCACCAAGGACAGCATCAAATTTGTACGAGCGTTGAAACATTTCAACAAATCGACCCATACCCGTAGCCGAGATTCCACGACCTCCAAAGATCCTGGGTAAAAAAAATGGATCAGAGAAAGGTTGTGAGAAAGGACTAAACGGCATAATGCAACAAACACTTACTGAACTGCTTCGTCCGCAACCTCATGGGCAACCCGAGTCGAATATGCTTTCAAGAGACCAATCTGACCGGCTAACAGATCGGCTTGTTCAGCATAGGACATCTGGCATAAAGGGGTGAATCAGTGCGTAAAACCAAATCAATCAGTGAAAGAGCTAAGCTTACCTTGTTCATCTGGTATGTTACATGTTCTAACCATGACTGAGTAGCTTCGCACTTTGCAAACATCTGCGCAAACTTTTGTCTAACTCAAGAGATAGCAAAAACTTTAACAACAAGTCCTGAGATATCATAGACGTTGCAACTTACCTGATAACAGGCTGATTGATCAAAGACTTGCCGAAAACTTTACGTTGATGAGCCCACTAGAGATAGAAATAGTTGAAACAGTCAGTCACATTAGCCTCGAAATCCTTTGCAATGAAAAAGTGGTCGTCAGATCCTCGAAGGGACCTTGATCGATCCACCCGGTGGTGTTGGACTTTGCTCTCTTTTTGAGAAGACAAAAGCCCTTGAAGCCGTTCAAGAAGTCTAAGCTGACCTTCAAGCATTCTTCAGTGACAAATCGGGATGCCCTGATAACTCCACAGCACATGATCCATCGCTCGTGCTATAAAAAAAGTCTTTTTCAGCAGATTCGTCGGAAAACAAAAATGTAGAGGACTGACGTTGAAATTGGATAGTATGACTTGGAGTCCCTTGTTCTCTACACCCAATAGGTTTGTTGCTGGAACTTTAACATTGTCAAACGAGATATACGCAGTTCCTGCAGCTGGTGAATAACTGGTCTTGATCGGTTTCGTTTCTACCCCCTCGCCTCGTTCAATAAGCAACATACTGAGCCCTTTGTCAGTTCTGACACCAGTGGAAAAGTAGTCGGCAAAAGTGCCGTTGGTGATCCATTTTTTAGTGCCATTGACAATGTAGTGCTTCCCATCAGGAGTCTTAACGGCAGTACAGCGTAATCCGGCAACATCACTTCCGGCGAACGCCTCTGAGATAGCCAAGGCAATGTATTTTTTACCGGATAAAACTTCTGGAATGATCTTGCTCTTCAGTTCAGGCGAGCCAAAGTTCAACACCGGTGGGAGACCGATGACCATACCACCTAACATTCCGTCTGAGAAACCACGGGCTCCTGTGCGTCCTAACTCTTGAGTAAGGATAAGTTCATGCTAAAGAATCGAAGAATATAACATGGGTCAATGCGAAAGCGGAGAGATATAGGAGACGGGTGCCATCGGCGAAAAACTTACAAAATAATCATAATCCTCCCCCTTGAGTCCTGAAGGGAGTGTCAAGCCATGTAAATGTTTACCTGGGCCCAGTCTCATGGCATTGACGTGGGTTGTGCCCATCAGATCGACTAATTCTTGAGTGATTTTCTTGCCTGTCAATTCATGCTCGCGAGCCTGAGGAGTTACGTGTTGATCGAAGAAGAGACGCATGGCCTTCTGAAACTTGCGATGTCCTTCGTTATAGTAAGGTGACGAGTACCCTTTAGAAAGCCAGCCTGGTTCTGAATGGGGTACCAAGGAGAGCTCGCCGTCCTTTTGCAACATGTATTTCGGCTGCTCGCCTTGCACGTTACCGATCAAATATCTAGTTTATGATAAGACGGTGAGACAAATAGTTAGAAGGAAGTGCTTAATCCGAGATCTTACAGAGATGAAAGATACTAACCGACCGTATTTCTTCAAGACTTCAGAACGGTGAAGACCAAAGAAAGCCTCAGTGGCATCCTTTCCAGCCACGTTTTTGTCTAGTAGCACCGATGCACCACCCGGGTGCATATCGACGAATGAAGAAAGATCATAGACCGCGGTGTCAACAATACACCATAAGTCACCTTCTTTCGCATGCTGGGCTACTTCTTCACGAGAGAATGGCTTGAGTTTTTTACCGGCAGGAAGGGTACTAAAGATATTGAGATAACTATCTGATGAAGGAATGTTGGACATGATCAATTAGATTTGATGTATGATGATCGATGATAGTTTGTGGGTTGAGATTATGTGATGAAAGTGATGATGATGATGATGAAAGTGATGATATGAAGTCAATTTGATTGGTTGAACTCACAAAACTGATTTGGATCGATTCATCCCCGGGCTTTAGAATACCCGAGATCCGAATTAAATTATCAAATTAAAGCTGACATCATCATCTCACTCAGGACTCAGCATCTTTCTTCATCTTGATCATGATCATCTGATCGATTGAGTCTGTGAACTTGAATCTTTTTGACCGATTGTTCATCATCTTTCATCATTTCCTTTGGTTATCCGTCATCAAAAGCCTCATAATCAACTTGGCGCGTTTCCATCTTGGGAATTAATACGACAAACTTTGCTCTCAATGCGCTTGGCTATTTTACTTTGACAACATTCCTTGCGGTAACTGATAAGATCAATTCAGGTCTTTTTGTTGTCTCATATGATGGCCACTCTTTACGCACACCGCGAAAACATGCCGACCTCCAAGCTGGAAAACAACAAAATAATCCTCACATATGAGTATGGTCATACAAGCTCTTCTATATCAATTGGGCATAAGGCCATTGCCATAAGTTATACGTCCATTGCATGTTCAATCCGTGTCGCTTTTTAAATACTCCATCAGGGTTTCCATAAATTTTCAGTGTTGTCTTCGGTCTTGGACTTACAGTATCCCACCGGCAGCTACCGACTTGGAGAATGTAGCCAGGCCGAGGGCTTGCTTCGTGTAGCAACATGAGCACATCGCAGTCTTTTACAACTCTCGATGATTTGTGAGAATTATTCCAGCGTGGTCGATTCATTTAACATCTTTGGGATAGCTCTGATCAACTTTGCAGTCTTTGTCAGTCTTTGTGTATCGCTTGCGGGGTTTCAGGTCTCTCTACGGCATTTTTTTGTGGGGATAATGCTGAAAAGGTTGAGTCCATGTAACGTATTGTACGCCATGCTCTTGATTCTGGTTGTCCCACACGTACGGTCATCTTACTACATCAAACAAGTCACTGGGAATTACAATGCAACTTGCATACTTGAAACCGTTCTTCATACGACGCCGCATCCTCAACACTTCAGAAACACGCTTGAAGTGTCTACTTCCTAATGCATGGTCGCGATGTCCGCTGACCGTATACATAGTTCTCCGACAGTACGAGTAGACAGTCGAGGTAGAAGTACACACTTGTGGCTTGACCATCTGAAAGCGCTGAAAGAGCTTCCTTCCATTTGAACCAAAATTCCGCGCTTCTTCCATGATCAAGAATATCAAAGTGATGCTTTTGATTCATTGGGCTATCATCATTGTGACGTTGGACCAGCACAGATGTGGTTCGGTGCACTTGTCCAAACCTGAACTTGGTTCTCCATCCGAGCCTTTCATCTCTGATACCTCTCCAGAATCTATCCTAACAGACGAAGCAGTGTCGCCATCCATTCATAGTGCTCAGATAATAACCCCTGTTGATAGCTCACCTCATCCTTGCGCTGAAGAAAAAGAAACAATAACTCATACTACATCTTCAGCTCCTGTTGAAGCTGGCGAAACCCGATCATATTCCCAAAATGTCAACCAGGACATACATAAACAGCCTACAATGCCCGGTCACGTTAGCCACAGTCTCCTTCAATCGCAGTCTCTGTTTACTGGCTGCCTAAATTCTGATGTCTTTCTTCCCCCGATTAGACTGCTGGTCGGCAAATGGATAATCGAGGACACAACATGCGCTCTGCGGCGAATCCAAAAAGTACATTACGAGGTGAAGAGCACTTGAATGGAATACAAGACTTTCGCCCGAATTTCAGTCTTGGAGGAGCACCTCGAGAACTCCCCGCTATACCCATTTATTCGACTCCCTCGATTCATTCCCAGCTCAGCTCGTTTGCAGGACTTTATGGTACGAGACAACAGTATCTCGAGCCATACTCTCATTCTGCTTATCCAATACAGCAACATCCATATTACTCGATGCCACACGGATTTCACGAACCACCCCTTTGGGTAGATTCACTCTCCGGGACCACATATGTTCCTTACTATGGTGCCGTATCAACGTCAACACCCTTTTACACGCAATTCTTGCCTTATTTCCATCCTCCAATGATTTATCCAGCGATACCAGCATATTTGGCGCCCGAGCCTCTCTATTCATGGCACCAGAACAATTTTGTAAGTGGGATCATACTAACCCAGAGGCTATTGTGCTGATTCGAAATCATCCTATACAACTCGAAGCCCTATGGCTTCGAAAATCCTCCCACAAATCGGCAGGTACAGCATGGAAACCCTCGTCCAGAAGATATGATGGAAAACCCACTCCAAAGTGACGGTAGATATACTGCCTTCAAACCCAGAAAGGCAAATGAATCATCTGGTTCGCACAAAACTTCAGACTACTCTCGCTCTCCTGAGTCATTCCGAAAAAACAATTCCCAGACTACAAAATCGAACAAGAAAGCCAAGGAAACTGATGTAGAGAGTAAGACTAAGTTCCTATCGTCGAAGCGAAAATCATTCGACGATCAACCTCCTGTGAAGAAAGTTCAGCTAAAACAAAAAGTGGTGATGAACAAAAGTTATGCTCCAAGTGGGACGGAAAAACTAAGATCAGACGTGAGTGGGAGTCAAAACGACGCTGAGGACCAGGATTTGTGAGTATTACATCCTTAGTTTACTCTTTATAATTTAGAGAACTGAACAAAGTCATATGTGTAGCTCTCAATTGAAGGAAAAGATGTTCAGAAGTCCAAGACCACAATACTCTTCAAATGTGAAATCGAACCAGCATGTAAATAACCTGATCGCTTCTTCAATGCAATTTGGTGTTACACCAAATCATCTCGATGATCATCAATTAATGTCGAAGACAACAGGTGTTGAAAAAGTGTTGATCGGTGAGAATTGGGTGAGCCTACTACCACACAGAGATATAACACCTGCTTCCGCACTTCAATCACATGAACAAAAAGCAACCCCTTCAACCCGTAAGATCCTGAAACCCTGGTCAGCTGAACAAGGACATACTTCAAGATCAACTATGCCAAAGCCAAGTGACAAGATTACAAATCCCGTCGGCCAACATGTGTCACATCTCAGTGACAGAAATCTTGACATGGATTTGTGGATTCGTAACCTGAAAAATGCAGAAAGATTTCCAACCTTTGATACTGGAAATGATCTATTTAACCATGAAACACACAGAATGGACTTTGCTTTAGAAAGTGTCAATCCTATCCAAAGTGAGAAAATTTCAGCAAAAGTCTCCAAGGTCAGTCCAACAAGACCATCTCCTATTCTGAACTTGGATGCTTCTCAAGAAGTAAAAATTGAAACAGAAGAAAATAAGTCAAATTCCATCAGAGAAAATCTGCAGAAAGACCAAAGTCTCAACAAGGGCATCCTGAGACATTCAAAGAAAGTATTGCTGAAGCATAGACCTGCCATGTTTACATTGGAAGAGACTAAACCAAGCTTTGAAAATGATCCTGAGGACAAAAAGACTGATTTTGTAGTAGATAAAAGATTAGCAAATATTATGACCACACAAAATCAAGTATCCCCTCATATAAACATTCCTCCAGGGATAATTGCACAAAAGTAAGTCAGAGAATTGGAATTTTGAAAAAATATATATCCAACAGAAAATTCATACTAATATTTTTGTCAAACAAAGAGATCAATTGTTTGGAGGACCTAAGCTCAAGCAGGTATCACGTGAGGGAAGTACCAGTAGGAATATGGCAAAGTATAATCATCTCAAAAAAATTGAAAAGAACAAAACAAAATTGGTCAATCAAACCCTAAAAGAAGATACTCAGCAAGGAAAGAAAAAAGTGGATTTGGACACAGGAGGACAAGGGATCCAAAATGATGATGATCAAAAGTAAGCTTAAAAAACTGTTTTTCCAAAGACAAATCCAGACAGCAGACTCATCAGTAGATTACCTCCACCTAACTTTAGGGATTTGCCATCAGATAAACTGGTAATAATTGACAGTGATGATCTCAAGGAGAAATTTATAGTTCCTAGTAGTATCAAATCAGCCAAGACCAAGAAAGACAACCTGGGTGGTTTCAAGAGAAATGCCAGAAAGGCAGTAGCTTCCAGCTCCAAGCATCCAAGTAAAAATGCATTTAGTGAAGATAAAGAAACTGAATCTCCTGAAAATGATTCCAAGTCCAATTATAAACAATTTGAATGGCCCACCCCTCAATTCCCAAACTTTATTAAAGGAGCAGCTTATATTGGGGCCATTCCAACCATCCAAGAAACAGTACCTGTACTTTGGAATTGGATGAAAAATACTCCAGAGACCATTTTGAAAAGAGTGAATGTGAATTGGATTCCAAAGTGGGTTCACCAAGATGAATTGAGTTCAAAGTCAACAAGTATTAGTTCACTAGGTGAAACCACCATGTCAAGAACTGCTTCTGTTGATGCTGAGTCAAAACGTGGTCTGTTGGAGAAGGTCACCACCAAAATTTCATACCTAAAACCATCCACTAATCTTGGTGAGATTTCACTGATCCCAAAGCAAGTACCTTCACTATGGAGCTGGATGAAAGACGCCCCAGAACATATATGGAGAAGAGCAGATGAGTTTTGGAATCAAAAAAAGGTACAAGAAGATGAATTAAACAGAGAACCTCCAAAAGACTCTCCCAAAAACTTTGAAAACAATGATCAAGATAGATCTGTAAAGGTTGAGGACCATATTTCATCTCTGAAGACAGGTGAAGAGGGTGAGATAAGCAATTCAGCCCAGAAATTTCCTGTTCAAACCAAAGCTTCACTCACATCCCAAGGTCTTTCTAGTGAAAAAGGAAAGAATAAACTATTTATGCAGGAAACAGAGCCCATACAAATGATTTGCAATATGCTCAAATTGAAAAACAAAAAGAAATTTTTGCCACTGGAGATAACTCAAGAAGAATATCTATGGTTCAAGGATCACAAAGTGAAGGTAGATAAAGACCTATATCAACTTGCTAGTAAGACATCAAGATTATCTACTACTGAATTCACAAGGAGGACTTTGGTTATGCAGCGTCAACTCAAGCAACATGAATTAACAGCTTTCTGCAGTCAATGGGATAATGCACTTTCACAACACACAAAGGACCACTTAATTGGAGTATTCAAAGGGGATACACCTTGGCCCACATTTACAAATATTAATAAAGCTGAATTGAAATTAATGACCAACGGGATAGAATGTATAAATCAAGATCCAAGATTCGTAGATGGTTACAATACCTTTCTAGGTGCAGAATTCAAAGTAAGGCAGGACATCATATCATATATGTTGAACCGTAAATCTTCACATAAGTGGTGGGATGAAGAAAAGTTACAAGAAGGAAGGAAACAAGCTCTCAATATAGTTAGATTGTTAACTATTGGGGATGTTCTAGAATTTGGAGAATTGAATATTAGTGCAAACTTGCTTACAAACAGAAATATAGTTGAAAAGAAAATTGAAACTTTGTATGATGCATTTATGCCTCAAGAAGAAAATGTGTTCCCATGGCACGAATCCCCAGAAAGAGCTTGGCTAGAAAGTCAACCTGAGCTTTGGAAATTATATCAAGAGAGGTTCAGAATTATCATCATGGCCTTTGAAACCCTGACAGGCCATAATTATACGGTGGTTTCAGATAATGGGACAACCAATGAGAATGTCTGGTGGCAGTTTGGAGATTATTTGATGTGGATTGATGAAGGTATTAATAAGTACCCTATACCTGCAATAGGTGATTCATTGAAACTTGGAAAGGATAGGGCCAAGAATGCCAAGATACTTGAAAGTGTAAACTGGAAAGCAAAATTAAAGAGCTATGATCCAGATACCAGAAGGAAGATACAAACTTACTTTGAAAAAAGAAAGATTTTGAATTCTTCAGAATTAAAGATTGAAAAACCAATATCTATCACGGAAAAACTAAAGAGGGTTTTACAATATTCAGTTCCCTGAAGTTCATGGATAATAGTATCACTCAAATGATGTAATCATCGTATTAGGATGACAGATTTTGAAGCTTATCACACAACTTGGCACACTGAGCATCAACTTGTCCAATTCTATGACATTGATTGTAGGGTGCTTCGTAGTTAGTGATCAAAATGGTTCTGCTGAAGAATCCAGAAGTAACAATTTTGTAATCATGACCCGCTCCCTTCAGGATCCTTTTGCGTTTCTTTTGTGTGAGATGCTACACTTTGATATCTTGTTTTGTTGTATGTTTGTCATTGGTGTTTCTTTCTGCATGTGGCATGGGACAAAAAATTTTCTAGTCGTTTTGCGGGCCCATTTAATGAGCCTTAAATGAGCCCATTGCTTCTACCAACACATCCCTTGTGTTTGCTTGTCCAATAATCGGTCAAAGCCAGAAAGCTCAGCTCTTGATTCTTAAAACTTATTGTTACTGCTTCACCATTACCAAATGGGATATATTCTCGACGGATTGGAACAAGTACAATAGAAAGATTGTTTGGAAATGAAACATAAAATGAGAAAGAAACTATGAGAGATTGGGAAAAGGGAGAGATGACAATTTTCACCTATTTGTACCTTTCATCTATTCACAACTATGTTCCCCTTTTCTCTATCTGAACTTTCTACTTTTATTTCAAGTTCATTTCCTCACGTACATATCCTTCCCGCTCGGAATAGGTTAGCCAATAATAGTTTCTATATTTCTATCTTTACCTTTTATTAATCACTGTTGTTCTCAGGTTCGAGTGTTTCCTTAACTCACTCTCACTCTATTTACTGAGCAGAGTTCTGATAGAACTCTTATAAAAGGTGTGCATTATGAAATATATCTATCTGAACTTTCTACTTTTATTTCAAGTTCATTTCCTTACGTACATATCCTTCCCGCTCGGAATAGGTTCGAGTGTTTCCTTAACTCACTCTCACTCTATTTACTGAGCAGAGTCCTGATAGCACTCTTATAAAAGTCTGATGATCAGATATTGGCGTTCGGGTGAGACCAGCTGTCTTCTGGCCAGTTCAGGTCATTGCCTGTACCCACAAGGTTGATGAGGTAAGACCAGCTGGGGGGTGAGGCTGTGAGCTCGATGTCTCTCTACACGATCAGCGCCTGCTTCCGATGCTGAAAGGCCGTCAACAGGCCGCCGGCAAGGACAGACCAAAAGAGGTGAAAAGACGGCCGCTTCATGACCAGCTTTTGGCGGAGCGAAATTCATGGGCTTCCGGCCGTCTTTTCTGACCAATGAAGAGCTCAATTGCCCTATAGCGCAGGAGAACGGGCAACCTTAAGCCAGACAAGTTACAGCATACACATGGTGTCGGTTCACAAGTTGCATGTTCCTGATTCGATAGGTTGAACAAAAGATACCTTGAAAATTGAAACCCATCTTCGATATGATTACGACTCAGTGTCCCAAACGCTCCAGAAAGAAGATTCGGATTTTCCTTCCGACCGCCCTGCGCGCGATGATCAAATTTCGACAAGTCTGGGGTATTAGTAGATGTCTGAAGTCCAAGAGGCCAGCTTTGGCCAAAAAAAAATCCATTCGTAAGCGCTGAAAGAATCACCCTCGAAGTGATACAAAAGATCTGCGCTTTCTCCATTATCAAGAAAATTGAAATTAGTGATGATTTTAACACATTGGGCGGTAATGCTGGTGATGTTAGACCTGCACAGATGTGGTTCGGTGCATCCATCCAAACCTGCACTTGGGTCTACAGCCGAGCATCTCCTCTCTGAAGCGGCACCCGACTCGATTCAAAGAGAAGAGGCGGCGGCGTCGTCTAAACGTTCTGCTCGGCAAATTATCCCTATCGATATCCCACCTCACGCTGGAAAGACTGAAGGGACCTATCACACTACATCCTCAGATCCTGTTGAAGCAGGCACAACCCCATCACCTGCACAAAATGTGGATCAGGCCGTATACCGACCGTCTCAAATGGCACGTACCATTGGCCGCCTCGATTCTCATTTCACTTATGATGCCTGCTGTCTAATTCTTTGTGAATTCCTTGCTCCATTAGACTGCTGAGCCTCCAATGGACAACCAAGGACAAGGAATCCACTTCGCAGTGAATCGAGGAAGGACAGTGCCAAGTGTAGACCACTCGAATGGGCCACGAGACTCTCGCCCGATCTTCAGTCTTGGAAAAGAACCTCATGGATCTTCTCCTGTACCCATATATGCCAGCGCGTTCAGGGGAATTGATGGTATGGACCAACGTCATGTCGAGACATATTTGGTTTCTGGCTATCCAATACAACAACATCCGTATCACCCCATGCAAAATGGATTTTACGTACCGCCTCGCTTGGTGGACCCACTCTCTGGGATCACATATGTCCCTTTTTACCCTACTGTGTCAATTGCATCACCGTTCTACGGGCCTGCGATTCCAACGTATCTTACGCCCACACCTCCAAACAATTGGGTCAGTGACTTCGCTACTCAGCCAGCTTCACTTCTGCTCATCATGATTTTTTTTGAGAGTCACAGCCCTATGACATCAGAAAGACGTCCTCATATGGGCAGGTGAAGCTTAGGAACTATCATTCAGTAGATACCATGAAGGTTCCTCTAGAGAGTAAAGATAGACACTCTGCTTTAAGCTCTAGAAAGTCAAGTGGATCATCTCGCCCCCAGACCAATTCGAATTTTTCTCGCTCTCTTGACACAGCCACAAAGAATCATTCTCAGGATACCTCGTTGGAGCAAGAATTGAAGCAAACTAACATAGGGAGTGAGACTGAATTCCCGCCGTTGCAGGGCGAGTCTACTGCCAATCAATCTTCTGCCAAGAAACTTCGACTCAAACAGAAGTCGATGACGGACAAAGCTCTTACTGGCACGGATGAATCAAGCTCAGAGATCGGTAAGAACGCCATATTTGGTTTGAAAGAGATGCCGGCCGGGACTCAAAACGACGTCGAGGATCGTGACTTGTAAGTATTGCTCAGCATATGCTTCATACATAAGAAATCTGATCAAAGTGCTGGATGTGTGTAGCCCTCGATTGAAAAAAGAAGGGTTCAGAAGACCTCAGTATTCTGAACGTTCAAAATCAAACCAGCATGTAAATAACCTGATAGCTTCTTCAATGAATTTTGATGATGTATCAAGTTCTTTCGACGACAATCACGTGATTGTAAAGAACACAGATTTTGATCAAAGGATGTCGATTGGTAGCAATTGGGTAAGCCCACAACCACACAGAGATCTACTCTCTACTTCTCTACTTCAGTCAAGCAAAGAGCAGGCAACCTCTTCAGCCCATAATATCTTGACGCCCTGGCCAGTTGAACGGGAACACCCATCGAGAGAAATTACGCCAAATCCGAGTGGCAAAGGTTTGGAATCCATGGGCAAACATGACCTGCACATCGGTCAAGAAACTCTTGAAATGGATCTCTGGATCCGTAAACTGAAAGATGCAGCAGGATATCTAACCTTCCATACCAGAAAGGATTTGTATAACCAGGAGAGCCCTAGAAAGGACTCAGTGTCAACAGGTGTCAATTTCATGGAAACTGAACAACAGCCTTCAGCAAGCCCCACAAAAGTTGACACAAAGTTGTCTTCTGTGCTCCCCCCAATAGTTTCTGGGAAAATATACACAAAGAAAACAAAAACTACACCATACATCTCTCAAGAAACTGATAAGGGATACCAATATGTCAAAAAAGAGATTCTAAAAACTCCAACAACAGATGTGAAAAAGGATCCAGATACTTTTCCAACTTGGAAAGTGCCTGACTCAAGCTTGAAAGTAATTTCTGCAGCCCAAGGTATAGACACTCAGACTAACAACCAACCTCATGTGGCAGCTGTTCCAGAGACACTTGTGCAAAAGTAAGCAAATTGAAATTTTGGAAAAAAAACACTTGCAGGGGAAAGAATCCAGCTAATTGTTTGTTATATTTAGAGACAAATTTATGAAAAGACCACTGGGAAGGACTGAAGCCAGGAATATTGGAAAGCAGAGTGAGTTCAATAGGTTTGCAAATGAGCCAAAGGATCTGGTTGATCAGATCTCAAAAGTAAATAACCAAGAGGAACAAAAGAAAGCCAAGTCAAACACAAAAGTAAAAGATACCCAAGTTGAAGATATAAAACTGTAAGCCCAACAAGCTTAGAGACAATTGTTGGTTTGCTATGACAATGTACAAAATCACTAAACAGCTGCCTTCTACCTCCCTTCAGGATCTTGTCATCAGAGAATAAAGTACCTGACAAAAAGGCACTTCAGATCCTGGAGAGTGATGACTTGAATGGGGTCAGGGAGAAATTCATAGTTCCTAGTAGTATCAAATCAGGCAAAACAAAGAAAGCAAATTCTAGTGGGTCCAAAAGGAATACAAAAGTCAAAGTAGCTTCAAAGCCTACAAGTCAAAACACAGAGAATGAAGACCCAGAAACCAAACCTTCTGAAAGAATTACCAAGTCAAATTATGTGCTATTGAAAAGTTTCAATATCAGATTTCCAGAACTAAAATTTCTGAGGGTCACTTCACCAATCCAACAAGTGCCTGCACTTTGGAGCTGGGTAAAAACTACTCCAGAGGCATTTTGGAAAAGAGTAAAAGAGATTACGGTTCCAAGATGGGTTTCAAAAAATGGATTGAGTTCAAATTCTGCAAGTATCAATTCACCAGGTAAGATTTCACAGAAACATAGTCCTACCATGGGTCTTCAGTCAAATCCTGGGCTGTTAGCAAGGTTATCCACCAAAATCTCAGACCTAAGACTGTCAAATTATTTTGGTCACACCCGCCTTATACCTTCTCAAACTGAGATTTCCTCATTTTGGTACTGGGTAACACATGAACCAGAACCCATGCAGAGAACAGTAGGTAAGTTCCAGTCTCAGACAAGGGGTCAAGAAGATTTTGAGGATGTTAATCATAGCAAAGAATTTGATGGTCAATTTTTACAAACAAACAAAAAAGAGATGAATGGCAATCAAGCTGATAGAGTAGGAATCAAAGATCCAACAGATCTTGCTGAAAGTTCTGGGGAAATAGATATGGAAGATAATGTCCAGGATAGAAGCCAAAATTTGTCTCTAAAAGCAAAGACAGAGAGTCATGGAACGGGAACAGATCAGTCATTTCTGTCACAAGAAAATCATTCATCAATGACACATCACAATCACATCTCAGATGCAAAATTCAAAAAGCAGAGGGGTGACAGTGATGAAGACGGGGTCAAATTTATCTGCAGTCTTCTCAAAATTCAGAACAAGAAAAAATTCTTAGCAATCAAGGTAACTGAAGAAGACTATTACTTTGATAAATCCTTAAATGTGAATGAAAAAATTTATGATCTGATCAAGGAGAAATCACAATTGAGTCGTGCTGAGTTTGCAAGGAGAGTGATTGCTGTAAATACTCAAATGAACCAGTTTGAAATCAAAAGGATCATTGATCAAAGGAGAGACCTGATCAAACCAAGGTTAAAAGACATCTTATCAAAAGTATTCAAGGCTGATATACCTTGGGAAACATTCACAAGTCTGAACAAAAGGGAATTGATAGTTATGCACAATCAGATAGAAAACCTATACCAAGTGCAAAGTGATGTGGCAGATCTCAGGAGTATTTTGGGGTCAGAATTTTATATACGCCAGGAACTTATATCATATCTGTCAAAGCGTAAGGTTTCAAACAATTGGTGGGATGAAGGGAAACTGCAAGAGGCAAGAAAGCAAGGTATAGACATAGTCAAAGTATTGTCCATAGGAGATGTTCTAGAGTTTGGAGAAATGGACATAACCAAGAACTCACTGAGACACAGGAAGACAGTTGCAGAAAAAATGAAAACCTTGCATATGAAGTTTATTCTTGAAAATAATGACTTCCCATGGCATTATTCACCAGAAAGAGCTTGGCTGGAAAGTCAACCAGCACTTTGGAAATTATACCAAGAAAGGTTGAGACTTGTCATATTGGCCTTTGAAACCTTGGAATCAAGTTACCATTATACATTGACTACAGATGATGGTGAAAGTAATGAAAATTCTTGGTGGCAGTATGGAGATTATCTGATGTGGATTGATGAAGGTATCAACATGCTACCAATGCCAGATATAGGTGATTCATTGAAACTTGGAAGGGATAGGGTCAAGAATGCTAAAATACTTAAAAGAGTCAATTGGAAAACCAAATTACAGAATTTTGATTCAGAACAAAGAATCAAGATTCAAAATTACTTTGAGAAGAGAAGCTTATTGAATCTGTCAAAATTCGAAATTGAAGCACCTGAGGCTCTATCCACTTTTGAAAAAATTGGGAACTTCTTTTCTTGGAGCTGATGGAGTTGGTCATTAGACAATTTCAATTGGATAATGGATTTCAGTCATTTTGATGAATGCTTTGTTTATAAGTTGTATAGGCTTTTTTGTTCAAACTTTCTATTGAAAGGAATTAGGAGTTTCTTCAGTTTGGTCATGTTGAACATATAATACATGTGATATTGAGAGGGCCAAAAACCAAAACTTGATGTCCTTGTCAAATTTCCACATGGTTTTACCTCTAAAAGAGATGGCCCCAAGTATTGATTGTGAAAGTTAAACTGAGTCCACTTTAAACAGATTTGTGCCTTCCTTTACAGTGTCATTTGTGTTATCCCTGGGGGCCCTTCAAAATGTATGACTTTAGCTAAGTTGTATCCCAGCTTCATACTGAGCATCTGATCTCTGGTCTCAGATGAGCTCTATGACAGTTGTGATTCTGAACAAGGGACAGTCACAGTTGGCTCTGCTACAAGCAATACATGTGAAAACCAATACTCTCAGAAAACTGATATTTTCGGGGGGAAATAAAATTTATTTGTGGTAAAGTTTGTCAAAAAACCAATAAACTTGTTGTATCCAATAACCGATACTTTTTTTTGAGTTCCCGGGTTACAAAACCGATAAATTAACGGGTCATGTGACTTGTGGTTACGGTTTTTTTGTAATTTTTTTTGTTGGTACTGAATTTTTCATCACAGCATCTTCAACTCACATCAATCAGCAATATTCATAGTTTCTACAATCATGCTTCCCATCAATCTTTCCAGATACACAGTTTCTCAAATTGAAAAAGGTTGAAAACCAAGAATGATGCTCACTTAAAGCCTCTGAAGGAGCTAATAAGTTCAGGAAAGGAACTCACCAAAGCCGATGAACGGTTCATGGATCACTCAGCCAACCTGGTTGACAAGTTGAGGGTGGTGGATCAAATCAGAGATGTTGGTGATGTTGCTTGCGCCGCCACCGAGTTCAACAAGCAGGAGAGGGCTACATTGGAGGTCCTGATCCTCAAGGCTGACCAGTCCAGTCCAGTGATTTCAAAAGCTAGTGAGTCTACGGACTTTTAACCAAAAGGGTAACCTAGAAGCTCAACCAATAATGAATTCAACTTGAAACTTTCCCTCCAGGAAAGTGTAAATGTGCAGACACTTTACAGCCAAAGCCTTCCGCCAAAAAAGGCTACAGATGCAAAAGATGTAAAGAAGGTCAACCCAACCCTTTCTCAACGAATTGAGATTCTGAACTGGCATCACGCCAATGGGGGGATACAAACTAAGACCGCAAAAAGATTCAAAGAAATCTATCCAAATCTGTGATTTGGACAACCTCGGCTTTCGGAATGGTTGGCTGAGGAGACAAGGATGTGTGACAATCACAATTCTGGCACTGGTGTTCATGCCAAGAGAAAAATCTTAACTGAGCATCCACAAGTGAACCACGCACTTGAGACTTGGTTTACTCAGGCTGAACACTTGGGTCTCATATTGACTGGCGCAGTCCTGCGTACAATGTGGAATTGCTTTGCAGACCTCTTCAAGATACCAGACAAGGATTGACTGAATCTTTCCAAGGGATGGTTGACAGGCTTCAAAAGCCGGATAGGGCTACGCTCAATTAAACGTCATGGCAAGGCAGCCTCAGCTTCACCTGAAACTGTTTTGGCAGAGAGAACCTGTGTCTGTGCAATCACTGATTTATACAACCTAGCCAACATCTATAACATGGATGAGACTGGCCTTTTTTATGGGTAAGCTGGCAATACCATAGTTTTAATCTCTTTACAAATTGTTTATGTATTTGGAACTTCTGTGAAATGCCTCCAGATAAGGGCTTAGCATTTAATGCAAAGTCCGGGATCAAGTCAGACAAGTGTTGTCCGACGTATGCTTTTACCACCAATGCCAATGGATACGACAAACATCGACCTCTTATCATAGGAAAATCAAACAAGCCAGTGTGCTTTCATGGAAAGTCCGGCAAGCAGCTTGGATGCAGACCGGCCTTTTTATCCAATGGATTGAATCTTGGGATCAAGAGCTTAAACTGGAAGGCCGCTGTGGTGAGATATTTATGGGGTGCAATCAATAAAAAATTTAATTTTTAATCTTATTATATTTAATTTTATCATTCTCATAATTTACTCAAGTTAAATTCAAAAAAAAAAACTCATTTTAAATTTAATATTCATATAAGACTCATTCATTATTAAAAGTCATTTACATTATGACTCATTAATCATTAGAACTTATTTCAAGATTTAAGAATTTGAAAGAAACCCTTTTTATATTTATTAATTCAAAATTATTCAATCAAGATTAAACAAACAATATTTTTAAAGAAGAATAAAATTTAAAACAAAACAAACAAGATATTATCTAAATAGTTGAATAGAAAATTTAAAAAAACAGACAATTTAAATATAAAAAAACTTGAATCTAGTGAATCAAACAAATGAATATGATTGAGTTGTTTTTCTATAGTTTCCATTTTTAAATTTAATTATAAAAAAAACAATCAAATTTAAAATTATAAATTTAAAAAAATACATATAAGAAGATTTCTCAATTTTAAAATATATATTTAGATATCTTTAATGATTATAATTTACTTAAGAGAGAAACTTGAATTAAAAGAAATTGAGAAAATTGAAGAAATTAAGAATTTAAGAAATCGAGCAAATCTAAAAACGAACGATCGATTTCTAAAACTTATTACACATCTTTTTAAATTAAAAAGTAGATTTAAAAGAAAACCTTTTTGTTTAATTCAAATTTAAAAATCATAACAAAAAGATTAGATAGAAAGAATTAGAAAGATGAAAGAAGGAAAAGAGTAGATGAGAAGAGGAATGGATGAAAGAGAAAGGATGAAAGAGTAAAAGAAGGATGAGATCGAGTGGAAATTGATATTATAAGGGTTATTTTTATATGTATAGGGGTGTATTTAAATTTATAAGGGTATTGATTAATTATAAGGGTATTATTAAAAGAGGTTGGGGCAAATTATTGAAATTCGATTTTTACAGACTATTAGCATATTCTTATATTAGATCAAAACTTATATGTATTTCAGTACGAGTAAATCACAATAAATTACATTAAAATTCAATTTAATTACATATTTATTATACAATTTCAACACATAATCTTATATTAAATATCAATTACATCAAAGATCAACAATTATAAAATATGTAGTAAATCAGAAAAGTGAAGAAAAAGGGTATACACAGCAAACAAACACAGCAATTAGTCATAAGAAGGGCTTGGCAAAAGGGAAAAAATCACTCTTTGCTGGGTAAATTGGTGATAAATCTTACTAATTGATGAGCAGAAGATCAGAATCAACACAGCAAAGGATTAATAAAGTTTTATTGGTGGAAAATCAAGGTTGTAGAAGTTGAATCCAATGACATCATAGCTGTTTACCACTTTTAGTCATCTTTTTGTAAGCTGTTGACCAATTTTGAAGTTGTGAATCAGATATAAAAAGCCTGTGTCTTTGTCCCACTTTTCTCTTCTTCTCTTTTTCTCTTTTTCTTTATCTATGAATCAGGGTAGTTGTCATTTATCATTATAAAGTCACTACACAGTCATTAGGTCACTTAAACTGCCCTTATTTAAATTAATAAGAGAATTTATTTTATTGTGTGTTTAAAAGCTAAAAGCTTCATTGGGAATAACACTAAAGAGTGTTGAGTTAATTTCTCTGGTGCCTTATAAAGTCTACTATTTCTTTTTTTTAAAGCAATTCAAGTCCTGGTTATTTTTCTCTGTTATCAGGAGACTTTAACAACAAAGTCCAGTTGTTGAAGATTCTCTGAAAGGGCAGTCTCAGACATTTTCTGTACAATTTATATTTACAGATTATCCCCTTTCAAGCACTGTATAACACCTGCTGTGTTATTAGTACTACACCGCAAGATTCTACTCCTTGTTGACAACTTTTCTGGTCATCCAGTCAACCCAGACAAACCTCTAACAAACATTTGACTTGACTTATTTTCTCCAAATCTCACATCTCACGTCCAACCACTTGATGCGGGAATCATTGCCAACTTCAAGTGTTATTATTGTTCTGAATTCATCAATTACACAATTGATTGTTACGAGCTGAACACCCCAATTGTTGAGATTTACAAAATCCATCAATTGGACGCTATGAAACTTGCTTCCGAGGCCTGGTATAGGGTTTCCGATATAACAATTGCAAATTGCTGGAAAAAGTCTGGCATTCTGTCAGATAGAAATCTAGACGGATTGGTCAAGAGCAACATGGATAGCCAACCTTCTGAAGACTTAATTACAGACCCAATCATTGAGGACAAAGCTAGAGAGACTTTAATCTCTGACTTGGACAGTCTTGAAAGCTTGAAGATTGTCCATACACCCAACCGCATGTCAATTTCAAATCTCCTAAATCCAATTGGTGAACACTCGAGTGGATTAGAGGAATGGACCCCCAAAGAGATTGTTGAAAGCATCAAAGAAGAGGCAAAAGAGAAGGCTTTGGTTGAAAACGCACCACCACCACCACCTCCTCCACCAACCCATCAAGAGTTTCTCAAAGCTTCTGAGATCATGATGGGATATCTGGCCTATGATGATAGTGACGTAGTGAGAGGGTATCAAAGGGCCATCAGGGCATCTGTGAGACATTGCCGTGTAGTCCATTCCAAAGCTGCCAAGCAGCAAACCCTCACAAATTTCTTTTCTAAGGCTCCTTTGTAATTGCTCAGTATAAAGCTATTTCTTTGTCATAACCAATACTTTTAGTGCAATTTGGTTTTTATCGGTTTTGACAGAAATTTGACAAAACAGATACTCTGCTAAAACTGATAGCTTTGGTCCCAAATAATTGACTATTGGTTTTAGCAGAGTTAACTGTACATGTACTATGTCAGTCTTTTCTCAGAATGACTTCATAAGTTTCCTGTGGTTCACAACTAAAAGATCTTAACAATAAAATTTTGCTAGGTTTGTGACAATTCTATCCTTTCAGCCAAAAGAATGACTGGACAAAGCTATCAGTAGGGCGGTTCAAGAAGGACTTTTACAGCCCATTTTTAACTTTTAAGAACTGCTCACAAAACTTAAATTACAAACTTAAAAATAAGTTTGCGAACCATCTCTAAAGGTGGTTCACGGTTTTGCAATCTCTAAACTTGCTTTATAATTTTTGAAATGTCAACCATGGCACTTACGAAAAAACTTAGACAGAACTACAGAAAGTTCCTAGGCCCAAACTTCCCCTAAGGGATAATAATTTCAACAACCAAACAAACAACACCCTACGGGGTGGCTAGCGGTCTACAACATTTTTTTAAAAAATGAAACAAAAAGTGCAAAAAAAGTTCACACATATAAAATGACAAAGTAAGAATAAACTAAACCAACAAACTCAGAAAAAATAAAAATATTATAAACATAACCACAAACTAAATAACAAAACAACACAATACTTCACACAATATTATTATTATATTCTGAGCTTATAAAAAGAAATTAACAACAACAGTTTTTTTTTTAAAACACAAAGTAAAAACTAAGAACAAAAGGGATGGGAGGGAGGGATTTCTTAAAATGAAGATAAGAACTAGAAAGATGAATTATAAGAGTAATGATATAAATTTTTTCGAAGATAGATGAATGATAAAGGAAGAAATGGTAAGGAAGAACGGTCAACAGGAATGACGTAAATTACCAACAAGGTAATATAACAAAAACTACCCGGACCGTACATTACACATTTACATAGCCTATCATTCATGACATTCCCATCAGTAAATAACAAGTGACCTACAACTAGAAATGTCAACCATGGCACTTACGAAAAAACTTAGACAGACCTACAGAAAGTTCCTAGGCCCAAACTTCCCCTAAGGGATAATAATTTCAACAACCAAACAAACAACACCCTCTCCGACCCGCCTATGAAAAGAGCGTAGACTAAGAGTGGTGAAGTAGGGAGGAAGAGAAGTTAAAAAAGGATGGACCAAGAAACAGACTTAGTTAGTGTCAAGAAAAATCAAAATAAGTTAAACCAAAAATGAATTGACATCTAGATTTAACAGAATACCCTTCTTTATATATAAATATATATAAAAGAAGAAAGATAAACTGAACAATATCTTACTATTTTTTAAGAGAACACAACAGAAGCACCAATGTGGGAAGAATTTCCAATCACATGGTTTTTTGATTCTGGAAGACGAAGAGCAACGTGGCCTCTAACGTAAATTCGAAAGGCTTCAGAACTCCAGCGACCCGCAGCCTGGATATAATCCATAGTTGCTCCGGATTGAGCCAAAGAAGTAGCGCCACCAGACCAGAGAGAATGGCCAGAAAACTCCTTGTCGAATATTTTGTGAAACCGAGATAAAAACCAAGAGCGAGTAGGAGAAATTCCCTCAGATGTGATAAACAGTTGACTACAGGAAAGGAAACAAAAATCTCTAGACTCGAGATAAGATAACATAATTTTCACCGGACACGCAGGCGAATTTTCAAAGTATTGAATAACCACGGGAGAACCTATAAAACCCGTATCACTTTTAGAGTACGGTAAAAGGTATTGAATATATTTCTTGCAATGAGAAAGACGAAAGGAACTTCGAAGAATGATTTTCCTTGCGTCGAAAAGTTTTTGAGAATCCGGAACCGTAAGTTCGCCTAAACGATGTAGAGCACCAAAACCCACACACAGAATCGCTAAGAATAAACGGTCGTCGTGAGTAGAACCAGTTTTAGATATCGCAGAATGAAGGAGAGAAAGCGTCAAAGGACTCTTTCTAACTACCGGTTTAGAGTAAGTTTTAATACAACTCTTCATCGTATTTCTAACAACTCTGGTTCTTGAATCGCATATAATGTTCGGATACTTGAGATTGAATGTAAAAGAAATACCCACTAAATAGACACGAACGGATCTTGGAGATATTTTTGTGCTTGTATAAGAAATGTAATCACACAGAGTTTCAGCGTCCGGATTAAAGAGATAACCAAACTGAGAACAAAAACGAAAAAAACTTTTAAAACCCGCTTCATATTTTTGAATTGTAGAAATATTGACGGTAGATTGCTTATTTAACGCCGATAAAATTTTAATTTGTTCAATAGTAGTGATATTAATGTTTTTACTCATGATTGAAGATGCCAATGAAGAGAAGAATCCTTGAAATGATCAAGGTTCGCTTCAGTTCCACCAACGAGAAGGAGAGGATCGATGACGAGAGGCCTAATGCCAACCGGATGATAATCGGCCCGAACTTGAGAAATATGATTTCTTGAGAGTAAGTCTGCGCAGGAGTTCTGGGTTCCTGGAATATGTGCTACCTTAACTTCCGCTTGAGAGACAACGAGACGTTTAATAATATGACGAAATAAAGGTCGAACTAGTTGATTCGGCCGATGAGAATTAAACAAATGAAATACTAATTTATTATCTGTATAAATGTAAATCCTCTTAGAGCAAGCGTCGATACCAAGATCAATAGCCGCTAAAACAGCTAACAATTTGGCCCAGAAAATATTTCGAATAGGATCCGGAAGTCTTAAATGAAAAGCGATCTTTGCTTTAGGATCCCATACACCAATTCCAAACTGACAAGCATCGCAGAAAAAAGAAGAATCAGCCTGAAAAGAGAACCATTTCGCTGATTTCAGGATCAGGACACCGTTACTGGATTCAAAGTAATTAATTAACCAGCGAAGATCATCCTGATTTTCTTTATTAAGATGAACATGAGAAAACCGTTCAATTTTACCAGCTGTTTTCTCATAAAGACTTTGTAATGCAAAGCGACCCATTGGCATGGAGTTAAAACCCCAAGAAATCCAGCCCTGCATCGACTGCCAATCCCGAAGAGAGTGATTAGGAGTTGCAACAAACGCTTTAATAGCATCAATCATTAAAGCCTTCTTTTCTGGATCCAAATAGATACTCATTCTATCAGAGTCAACAACATGACCAATTACCTCCAAAGCAACGCCGTGGACCTGTTTCTTCCAAACCCACGGAACACCTAAAATATCAAAAACCATAAGTAACTTTGCTTGAGGACCAGGAATTTGGTGTTCCTTAAAAACAACCCAATCATTTCCATCTGCCACCGACCATATATCATCCATCATACTGTTTAAATACTTGATGTGAAAAATATTTTCGAGGATCCATAGAATTAAAGAGAAGAAACCACACCATATGTGGGGAGAAGCGGAAGATCCAAAAGTAAGATTATGATCGGCTCTAAACTTCCCATCTTTTGAAATCCTGAGAATTTGACGAATTTGATATTGAGGGTGAGCCGGAAGAGTTCGAAAAGCTCCTTCTACATCAGATTTAAAAATCGTTAATTTTCCCTTCGACCTTTTTGCCTCCATCAAATACGGTGCAAACGATTTCAAAGAATTGTATGAAACTCTAATCTTGTTTTTATCAATCAAATCATTAGGAGAAGGATCCCCAAAACTCATATTCGAACACACTCTCATCTTATTCGAATCCTTTTTTGAAGTCATCAAGAGAGGGATAACCTTCATACCTGGTAAGAGCATAGAGAACTCTTCTGAATATCTTCCTTTAATAATTTCTTCTTTACACTGGCTTTCTAAAAGATCTTGATTGTCGAAACAGGTTTGATGATTAGGGATATTTGTAATATCAGAAGATGGAATAGCAGAAGAAGGCCAAAAACCTTCACGCAAACCCTTAATGACCAAACAAACAAAAGGACGATTGGAATGAGATGATAATAACTCTTCAATTTTGTCAATATTATAAGGAGTTTTTATTTTAAATATATGGTCGTATTGTTTCAATATAAAAGCCGCATCGATATCTTCTTCCAGAGAAGGAGCGTCCGGAAACGGATCCGCAGTCAGACTTGATTCAATTGCAGCTGAAAAACCCTTTGGAGAAAAACCATCCCACTGATATCCTTGTAGAAATTTTTCTGAAGCGTATTCTTCAGGAGTGATTGAATCCGAAGTGTTTTGCATGACATCCCCGGACGTTCTAAACACAACTAAAATATTAGAAACTAAAGAATAAAAAAGAAACTCCTCCAAGAAAAATTGAAAAAGAGAAACATACACAAAAGTGAAGGCACTTGCAATTAGCCTCACCGACGGCACAAACACCATTTTTGTTCCAAGTGTAACAAAATTGCTCTTTGATGTTTGGAGTCTTAGAAGCATCTTTGATTGGCCATTTCCCATGATGCTTATAAGATGCATGGTACTTGTCCAAATCAATAACTTTTTGACCAGAAATTCCTGGCCCGGATAAATAAGAAGGACGTTGTCTTGAAGAATTTTGATTAGACTGCCGAGAAGAAGAAGCTAAAAACCCCATATTAGACCAACAAAAAAAACCAAACTAAAAGACAAAAAACATACTCGAAGCAATAGGATTAAAAGGAACAACGTTCCCAAACCCATGTTGGCTAAAAGCACTTCCAAAGAATTGAGTTTTAAGGACTTCACAATCTTTGTGGTCCCAATCCGAAAAACAAATGTATCTTCTATTGGCCACTTGAGTCCTAAACGCAGCATCATACCCAGCAATGTTTCGCCATTGCGCCATAATCCCAGAAGACCAGAATTGCGATTTAATATATTTGCCATATTCTGATACAAAAGATTCACAATCCGGAAAAGCGGCTTTGATTGCTTTCTTGAGGATACCAAAATAATATAACCACTCCGCCAATTCCCCAATTTCCAAAGAAAGATTCTTTGAAATCTCCAAGCCTTTTTCTTTCCCAGAAACCAAATAGGAAGTATCACCTTTTTTAGGATTAAGTAATTCACCTTTAATACGACGAAGATCAATAAATTTTCCCAATAAAAGCTCCTTAGTAAGAACATCAGGGAAATCCAAAGGTTTAACTGAATTATTAAAGGATTTAACCGCCTGAGAGATGCAGGAATCATAACCCTTAACATCCGCCGCGTATAACAAAGCTCCCGGAGTAAAATTTCCAATAGGAATATCCACCGTCTTCTTTTTAACAATGAAAGCAAACTTTTTAGCATTCTTTTCTGACTTTTTTGAAGAGTTGGAAAATGAATCAGACGAATCATCTTTCCGTCTGTGATGCCTTTTTCTTTTTCCTTTATCATTGGAATCGTGAGATGCAAGTAAGGAGTTAATACGGTTTTGATTATCAAAATTTTGTTTTGATAAAATAGCGATCCTTTGTTCATTAGAAAGAACAGGATCTGATAACAAAGTGTTCGAAGTCGATTGACTTTCGACAGCTGGAACTCCAGCGACAGGAGTAACTGGCCTTGATAGGTCAGGAGGGTAGGAAGGGTTCTCAGAAACATTAAAGATATAAAGTTTGTCCTCATTTGACCGAGGAGTAGTAGTTGGAATGGGTAAGACATTCCTAAAAATCGGTCTACCCGCCTCTTTGTCCAATCTAACGAGACGAATGGCGAAATTCGACCAATGTCTATACCAGTTTTTTGAGTTAAAAGGTAAGACCTCGGTAAACTGGCTTCGGATTTCCCCCATAGATATGTTAGAGGAACCTCCTGCTTCATGATATGCTTTCTCAATATCAGCCAATTTAGACGTAATCCTTGCGGCAGCTTCAATATTGCTGACATTGCCAGACATAACCTGAACTAGAACTTTTCTTAAAATGAAGATAAGAACTAGAAAGATGAATTATAAGAGTAATGATATAAATTTTTTCGAAGATAGATGAATGATAAAGGAAGAAATGGTAAGGAAGAACGGTCAACAGGAATGACGTAAATTACCAACAAGGTAATATAACAAAAACTACCCGGACCGTACATTACACATTTACATAGCCTATCATTCATGACATTCCCATCAGTAAATAACAAGTGACCTACAACTAAAAACTATCAGGGCCAAACGGCGTGGGAAATCAGCCGTTGAATCCATGAAACAAAGGAACCATGACGGTTGGGCCTGAAATGGCCAAGACTTAAAACTTATAAATACAAGTTTCGCAACTGTGCAATCTGGCTGTATAAGTTGCGGACCAACTTATAAAGCCAGATCGGCACGCTACGACACAGGTGCTCGCAGTTCTCTTCTTGAACCGCCCTAGTCTTGTAATGCAATGGCAAATGACCAGAGGATCTGTAATCATTCCAACAAAAAGTATCTTGCATACTCTCAGTCAAATCATGACTGGTCTAATCCAGCTCTAACTCTCACTTATGGTCTATAAATGCTCAGTTTGTGTGATTCCTTCACGCTTGATGCCATTTACAATCCAAGACCTCGGAGAAATATATAAAGCAGATGTTTGGCTGGTTGCAGAGTGACCTTCACCTCATAAAATGAGTACCAGCCCATGAGAGGACAGTATTTTTCATCTTGAGTTGTTTGCTAGTACATCAAACCCAAGCTCAAGATAAACAAATGGAAGCTGTGTATAGTTCAAATCACAGTGACCTCTTCGAAGCAGTTTTATTTAAACCTCTACCATTTTCCAATTAGCCCATGAGAGTATCGCAATTCGATCAAGACCCTCTGGGTGGTTTAATGAGGGTAGATGTTCCATCACCTGTAAAGAAGGTGGGGGCAGGTTCTTTACTGAGATCGAAGACCGTACCATCATCTCGAATAAGTTTCCACCGGACTAAAAGAAGATAGTGTGGTGGTAAGCTTTGATGCAGGTCTTGAAAAATAGACATTTTGAAGATATTAGTGAAATCACTCAACTGATCTCAAACTCCGAATCTCGCTCACGTCTGACGGAAGTAAAGTACACTTTCCCTGAGCCTGGAACAAACAATTCAAAATGATAATCAGAAGCTTTCAAGTAGCTAGCATAGTTGACTAAAGAAAACGGGGATCTGACCTGATGAACCAGTCACTCTGAAAGCCACATCCACTGCACCTTGCATCAGATTAATCTTTCAAAGACCAATACTTTTCAGTATACTACATTGACTCCAGAACTCCACTTGTTTGGATCATAACTACATACAATCTGATTTTCTTAGAAAAACGCACCTGTCCATCTACCCACAATTGTCCAAATAAATCATCTTTCTCAGGTCGAATAGAAGTACCGAGTGCTTCTTGACTCATAGGATTTGTACGTAATTCGAATAAAACCGCTTTGACTACTGAGGAATTTGCTTTTTCAGCATTTGTGGAAAAGTATACAAATATTACCCAGATTCCAGAGATAGCTAAAAAGGTCAAGATATAAAGAGGTCTTCGATCCTGAGGGAGTAGAACAGATAATGTAGGTAATTGGGTCATTATGTTTGTCAAAGAAATCAAATGACTCACTGGTAACGCAGGTAGCGTCCGATGAGCAAAAGGAATCGAATTTGAGCCTGATGGGTTACCTTTCCGTTGAGACTTTGAGAGTGAGATGGAAGTTGAAGGAATCACTTTGGTTGGGTTCTTGACGGAGCCAGAAGGGTAAGCAGTTGAAGATGTGGAAGTCGATCGATGTAAGGTTTTGAAATGATTGGGGATCTGATGACGACCGTCTAGAAGCTGATTAGGTACCCATGAGGCTTTCTGAATGTTGGGGGTTGGCTGAATTCTGATCAAAGATCGAGATACCCTGGTGAGCTGAGAAGTGAGTGCTATGAGTTGAGTTGGCATTGTGTCTCGTTCGAGTGACTATGGTCAATACCAGTCCCTCGTTGTCTTGAAATTTCAGCGGCTTGGTACGAAACACGTGATCAGAGCCCTGAGATGTGACTCAGGTTGAAAAATCAAAGTCACGAAATCCCATAACTTGCTTTCAACTCTTGGTCTGCTTTTCACCTGACTCTGCTAAACTTAACAAAGTCCCACGCCCGCCTCGCGAGGCTGAGGCGGGCGAGGGACTTACGCCAAACTTGCACGCAGGCAAAGGTCAGGAATGAGCATTTGGCTGGGGACATCCTTGCAAGCCTTCTGCACCTTTCATTGACCGAGGAATCCTGCTAGACCCATAACAAACATTGTGCGCAAGACCACCGCGCACAATGTACACTATTTTTTTCCCGAGGAAGTAGCTCCCTTCTTCCTTTAAATCAACCTCAAAGTTGAGGTCCTGGGAGCACATGTAATATGTAAAGTAGGTCTGTAATTGCTGCTTGTTAAGTTTATGACTCTGCGTGTTTTGATGGATTTCACCAAGAACCATGACCTCTCGGAAGGGTTGATTTCAATCGGGGAAGCAGAACGGTGAGAGATATGAGCTGTACCATACAAAAGCGGGTGGTCAGCTTCATTTTGCGTGAATTGTAAACTGAATACAAAGTGGGTGGTGCCCAATTCACCTGAAGGTCCTGGACTGCACACTGATAAGGTGATCATGCTTCCAATGACTTTGATACCTGAGTGAAAGCAATAAAAACAACTCCCAATTTTGTAGCAACAAGCACACAGTCAAGAAAGAACAAGACAGAAGGAGATATCCTTTTCCAGAGTTCAGTACGTACTGTGGGTTGAGACTATGATCAAATCATTGGGCATCTTATATAGTAGGTAGTCAAAAGATTTGCTTGATTCATGGAAACGATGTACCTTAAAATCAATTTGCACTGTAAAATGGATCTAACCAGGTTATTCGGCTAAGAGGCAGATATAACAATGTCAAGGTACCCAAAGTCTGAAAACCTGCCAGCAAAGTGTTCGAGACCAATCTTCAGAAGAGAGGGTTTCCGAATTCAGGTGAATTGGAGACCACCCACTTTATATACAATTTTCAATTTATGCAAAATGAAGCTGACTGCACACTTATCTATAGGGTCAAAATGCGAATCCAATGGGGCAACGGGCAGCGCAGCCCCACAAAGCCTACAACCTAATTTTCACTGGGGTCCAGCTAATGTGTGATATCAAATACAGTCAATCCCAGAAAGGTTGGAAATGGTCAAATTCTCAAGTCAAGGTCAGGGTCCGTGCGCCCCGCAGCTGATTCGAGATAAGGTGAGTGGATCTCGAACCATAACCGCCATCATCTCGCAGTCTGGAACCAACATTTGACCACAATCCCAGTTTTCCCCATTTGATTTTAATCCTACATCCACCTGATTCTCAACACCCCAGCCTCCTTCGCATTTCACTCACCCCGATAATTACCTATTTGCCTCCGAAGATGGGATTTTGCCACTACTCCGAAGACCTCAAATTTTTAGCCATCAAAATGGCCATCGACGGCCACACGTGTAACGCAATCAATCGGGCTCTCCGGTCGAATATATCATTCAATTTGATATCTTGTTGGAAAGATTTATACCTTTGTACGAACGGAGTTATTGCAGACACAGCCACTTATAAAGCCCGGGGCCAACCTCATGTGTTATCTGATGATCATCTTTTGGTATTGAAAGACATCATAACGAATTCGCCCTCATTATACCTCGATGAAATTCAAGTGAGGCTCAATCAAATCACCGGGCTGGAAATTTCAAGATCTACTATCTCAAGGGAGCTCAGGATTCGACTAGGATTTTCATTACTAGTCACTTGCGGCATTCACCAGAAACAATCACTTGCGAAGCGAGTTCAATACATCCGGAATATTGTGAATATTCCAGCGGAGTATCTTGTCTTTATAGGTGAGCAATTTTTGTTTATGATGAATGTGGGTAGTACTATATTTCTGATGTCCACCCTTTTTTGAATTTTATGATTGGGATTTCAGACAAATCCAGTGTAGTTGGACAAGATGCGACTAGAAAAAAAAGTTGGGCTCCCACTGGAACTCAAACAGTCCGGGAGATGCGATTCCAAGAGAACAATCATTGGACTATCCTCCCCGCTGTCACCAAGCAAAGTATGATCGCGGGAACAGTCATGAAAGGCCTGTTCAAGGGGGTTCACATGGAAATGTTCCTCGCTCGCAAACTCATACGTATTTTTTGTCTTTCTGGTTCAATGACATATTATTAAATATCATTTTTTTTTGCTCTTTGCTTAGCTACCGGTCATGAATCCTTACCCAGGTCCGCGGTCCGTGCTCATATTGGACAATGCAAAGATCCATCACGGCGGAAGGATCAATCAAATGTGTCACGATTGGGGGATCTTGTTGATCTACTTACCGGCGTATTCACCGGATCTTAATCCCATTGAGAAAGCATTTAATTGCATGAAAAAAAGGTTACAACGAGAACAGCAATGGTGATTTGAAGACGATGAAGGTGGCTACCTACTTGGAGTGGCGGGCCAGGTGATGACAAGGCCGCTGTTGCAGGTGCTGATAGTCTTAAGTGGGTATGCGACCCAACATTATTGGGATAGATACAATCTCCGGTTCCCCAATTAGGCTCATAACAGATTATTTTAACCGACTGTTGTATTTACTTTTAGGTTCCTGATCAATTTCCAATGGCTAACTTCATACATGAAATTTTTTTTTTGAGGGAATGTATTTAGCTTATCATGACTTCAATTTGTTAATTAAGTGATTGCGATTTGTATCAAGTGAAAAAATAAATGAAGTCTTTTCTTTGATTACCTTTGATATCCATGAGGTTTGCTGGTTGAATTCTTAGAATTCCAACCACCACTTTCAGAGATTATAAACAGATAAAAGTGGATTATAAGTGCCAGGTATAGTCGGTTCAAACGAGGTTATCACAAATGTGATAGAAAAAAATTATCTTAAAGAATGCTCATGACTATCGTCATGAGCATTCTCAGCTTCAAAAGTCCACATGATGCAACATGAATATATTTCATAAAACAAAGGGTTAAAATCCAGCTTCTTACCGAAAAAAAGCTTACACACATTTGAAAATTGTTCAATTTCCCAAGGCTCCAATCTTATCAAATATATTTATCACACTTGTTCAATAAATATATTTATCTGGTTCTTTAAATAATCTAATTCATAATCATTATCAAATAAAGAACCCGATCTGATGGCTCAGTTTGAACTGAGCTATCAGACCTTTGGGAGCCATTCAAAGTCCTCTCGTAAGTTGGAAGTCATCAAACACCCTTATTTTGATAAGGGTGAGTCAGGCCTTTTGAGGCGGGGTGGCTCACAATTGGGTCAAAGGCGCTTGCATGAAGTTTTCTAACTTTGTTATATTTTTCTTTTGCAATTACAAAGACCTGAAGGTAGGTACGATCAACAACACTATATAAATTGCGTATTATCAAACTTATTTGAATAGGCGTGCCTTCAAGATTGCAAAGTTGTAGTTCCCAAGGTTGATTGGGAACTTCTTACCTTTGAAAATGTGAGTGAAATACTTGGGCTTGCCGCAAGACTTGAAAGCTGTCGGACCTCTCGCTGGACTCACACCTTGCTGTGAATATATGGTGAATTTGAGATGGACATCGTGCATTGTCTCCAATTCCAAACCTAAGAAAAACAACAAGAATCAGTTATATGTGAATTAAAAATGATTACAACTTAAAAAGAAAGAACCCAAAAAAAGACTAAAGTACCAAACCCAAACCTACCAGAATCCGAGTTTGCATGATCACATATCATGTTACCTGAATCATTGTCTTGTGAGTCGGAATTCGCGTCTTCACGGACCGGGGAAATATATTCCAGGGAGTCTGACACCAACCGGGCACTTTCATTGTGTTCTAATGATTGGTTTGGGTTGGCTCGGTTCAGGATCTCAATATTGGAGTATTCGCTCGAATTGAATGTTGCCTGACTGAGACTGTGGTCGCTCGCAGAGACATTGGGGTTTGGGAAAGTAGGGTGGGATCCAGGGGGAGGGGTAATGAACGCGATGGGGTTTGGGGCATGAGCGCTTGGGTTGTACATGCTGGGACCAGTAGGACCGCCTCGTTGCGTTGTTGGTGCCATTCACATTGACTTGCCTGATGGTAGAAAACCATCTGAGGCGGAGTCCTCTTCGAAATTGTACTCGGCCTAATAATGATTTTAAAAAAAATGAATTAATGGAATGATTGTTATCATCAAATATGCAATAAATCAATGGCGAATCACCACCTGTGGACGCATTGGCCCTTGATATGTCTTGGTGGAAACCCATCCGACGGCGCTGACTCCATTCCGGTGGAGCCATTTGGCGATTGAAAAGCCATCGGGGGTTGATCCATGAGCTCGATCCTTATTTGAGGTGAAATTGAAAGATTTGATTAATATTGAGATGAGATAATGAGGAAGGAGAGTAAGTGAAAGAGAGAAAATGGGACTAACCAATGCCATTGGGGTGTCCCTGCCCTCCATCTTGAAATCGTGTTGTACTTCATGCCAAACTGCAAGATGATGGCGCTTATGGTTCGAGATGGACGCACCTTATCTCTGGTCAGCTGCGGGGCGCACGGACCCCAACCTCGACTCAAAAATTGGACCGTTTCCAACCTTTCTGGGATTGACTGTACCTGATCTCACCTAAAACATTCACAATTGACACATCAGGAATTGGCCAGGTTTTATTTCAATTATCCACTCTGAGGCATGGACACAGCCCAAATTTGCCTTCAGAACCTGGGCTGTTCCAGGCCCTAATTTTTTGGGAGCCAATTCGTCCTGGCCTGGGGACAAGAACTCCTGCTGTATGGCTCAGCACCAAGAAAACTGTTATTGAAAGTGCATTATATGTGCCGTGATGGCCTTTCAGAATCTTCCCTTGACCTTATCAAGTCAGTTGGCTACCTTGCCACACCTCTTGGATCATGTTTTATCACCATCGATGCCTCAGACCCTTTTGTTTGGGCCCTTGTTGCTGCCTCAAAGTGGCCTTGTGTTCAGGGGATACTTGAAGTCAAAGTCTCTCTCAACTTTCTTGTTTCTTTTCTATATTTACACATATCTCCAAATGTCAATGCAATGGAGAGACATTTTTTATTTCTCCTGGAGCATTTTATTTTGCCACTGTGGCTTTTGCGCAATAGGAAAGACAGCTGGTCATCTAATTGCTAATTACAGTCCTCCTTGTAAGGGCAAAAAAGGCCAATGTGATGCGCTGCAACCCCATGTTGTGTACAACACAGCAGAGCGGCCCAGCATTGCATAATAGTAGACGAGGTGGAGTCTTGGAAGAAGACAATATTACTGTGTGGGTCTGTGACAATAAGGCAGCACTTTATATTTTTATTCTAGTTCAACATCACTCAAAAGAACTTCATCAAAGAACTTTGCAAATCAGCAATCTTCTCTGTTCCTAGCAAGTGTAACAAAATGGCTGTGGGTTCTGTGTCAAAAGTTCCAGAACTGCTTCAAGGTAGTAATTTCAGATGTTGCTTTGCTTCATTCCAACTGAGAAATGAGGTCAAGGAGCTAAAAATTATGTCAAAACAGTATACAAAGATTGATTGATTGACCAATTTCTCTGAGAAATGAGCTTGCTCAATGTTCCCTCATCATCATAAGCTCAAGATGGGCATCAAGTGGGATGAAATGGAACATCAATAGGCTTTACCATCAAATGAAAATCATTGGCATTTTGATAAAAAAAAATCTTAGCATGAGTATTGGTCAATGTGCTACGGGAATGAGGAGAACAGATCGGAGTTAATTCATTGGAATGCTAGTATCTTTTTAATCTGTCATTTGATTTTGGAATTTAACCTTACTTGCCTGATTGTTTTTTCTCTTGATTATTATGGATCACAAATGGGAGTTGATATGTTTGATTTGACCAAGCCAAAAACTAGTGTAGGGTACTAATGGAGTGGATTTTAAATTTATGCTTTTACAATAGCGGGGTTCAAGTCAAAATTTATGTTCAGAAATTTTACAACTTCCGAGCCAGTTTTATAAGATAAAAAATGCCTAAAAAATCATGAGCAGGCTAAAAAAGGGTTTAAATATAAGCCTTTGTGTCTTATAAGAAAAAAAATGAGTGCTCTGAGACAAAGGTACGGACACTTGAGATTGATTGAAGAAGGGCCAAGACCGCTGATCCTTGAAAAAAAACTGAAAAGAGTTTCACAACATATGATTCTTGTGAAAGAAACACAATGGAAACAAGAAAAACAGTAGTTTTTTTTAGCCTTTTGGTTTCACAAGATGAAAAGATGTTGAGCAAAAAAAAGGAAGTCCTCTAAAATTATAGGCATCTACCTATAATTTTAGAGCTTGCGAGTAGCTCTAGAGCTACTCGCAAGCTCTAAAACATGAGTTATAAATTATGACTTTTGAGCGATGCCTAAAAGCCATTTTGGGTCCAAATTATTTTGACTTGAACCCCGCTAATATTGTATCAGGTGAAATTAGCCATCAAATTTTGAGATATTACTCAACTTTGAATAGTTGTAAAGGATCTGTCAGAACTTAAATTAGATGAACCTAATTCAGAATTCATAAGATGCAAAAGATCTTGAAAGTAGTACCTCTTGTATGGGAGTTTGAAATGATAAATGCTGTTGTTCATGTATGGTATCTGGAGATAAGATGGAATTTGGTTTTCTGGGTTCTATGAAAATAGTCTGATGTATCCATTTGAAAACTTTGGAGAGAAAAGAAGAGTCATTTCATTCTTTCTGACTGAAAGATGATTTTGAAAACTTAGGGTTTAGTCACATTTTGAGACAAACATGCATCTTCCTTATTTAGATGACCAAAAACATTGTCAATTTTTAACTCAAAAATCAATATCTTGATTTTAAAAGTTTGATTGAAGGCCATCTCAGGGTATCTAACTTTTATGAAACAAGAAAAGAATCATATACTTTGCAATAATGGAACAAAACATCTTGATTGTAATTATCTGTGGCTACAGATTCATCAAAAACTTGTGTTGGTTTTGTTGATTGACTTCAGATTTCAACTGGTATTCATCATTGTAAAATTGAACAATCTTCTGGGGTTGTTCATGCACCCTTGCTGTCCTGACAGGAGTTCCATCTATTAAACCCAAGACCTTCCACCATTTTTTCATCTTATTATTAAGGTGATTCTGAAAAAGTAATTGATTTATTTGAGACACAGAGACTGAATCATTCACAGACACTCAAAGTTCTTTGAGGGAATGAAGTTGTCCTTCAATCATTTTGCTCGAGTGTTCAATGAGCAATTGAATGTTGTGGATAGCAGTGTTGAATGCTACTCCCATAGCTCTTGAAGTCAAGTTATGAACCCTAACCTACTTGATTCAATGAATAATGATATGTAAAACAGTATACCCTGAGTCCGCCAAAATGTATCTGTCATAAACCTATGGTTCCTTTTAATTACTGACTGCTAACGTAGTACTAATTACAAATTCTTATATTATCTTTTATATCAATCTTATTATATAATCTTTGTTTGTTCCTTGAATCATTTCAGTGTTTCCCAGAAGGTTTCTAATTTGTAGTTTCTCTTATTTATATGTTGTCTTAATTTTCTGTCTAGTTTCCTTTTTTTCTCATAGAAATTATTATTCTTATTTTGTCCTTTTTAGAAAAATGCTCTTTAAGACCAGACCAGACCCAAGAGAGCCAGATCAGACAGACTATCATCTCACATACAAGGCAGCCCATCACAGTATCCTCTAGGCAAGAGAAACCTTCTTGGTTCTTGATAGAGCTTAGTGTTTCATAAAGAAAACAAAGCAATTAATTGATTCAAAGGAAAAAAGTCATTCTATCAGCATTCATTCAAGATACTGACTTTTACTTTGGTTTTCTGAAGCGGTTTCTATCTGAAAAACCACTCTTCATCTCAATTTGTCTCATCAGAACTCAATCTAATCTCACTCAAGGTTCAGCAGAGAGACAAAATCAAGTGGGGGACAAAACCCGAGTTTTGTACCGCAATGAGACTTTCAAGAAGACAATCTTTGTGGAAACGGCTGTAAAACATCTTTTTATGATTTCAACCTCCCCTGACCCAAAATTGAAAAATGTTCAGCTTGATCTCCTCTACAACATCTCACTCTCAGTTCCACTTCAACTTGAGTGATTGTGGAGCAACATATAAAAGTCCACCATGACTCAAAGCCAGAAATTACAGTAATTTGATGTGCTCCTTATCCAAAATTTCAGTCTTGGTGTAATTCAAAGCAACAACATTTCTCTGTATCTCTGGAACAAATTAAGTTCAAGAGGAAGAAAGAGTGCAAGATTTTGGAGGAGATGAGTCAGGGAAGGTTAAAATCATAGAAAAAATGTTTTATAAGGCAGCTGGTATTTTGCAAAAAGTCCCAACAGATCTTACACCAAAATTTCCACTTTACTCGTAAGTCCCTTCTTTGAGTGGGTTGGTACAGCTCAAGAGGGACTTAGTTACATAAGTTTGCGTGAGTTGTAGCGACCGTCGGGAGTGATTTTTGTAGAAATCAGGCTATAAATCTACAGTTACAGACGTTTATAGCGATCCTAGGAGATGCTCTCAGCTCGTGAGGTGGTTCACGTTATGATGAACCAGCTCACGTTATGATCGAGGGATCCTCCACATCTCCCTTACGTTGTGGCCTGGGTTACGGTCACCTCAGACTCGGTCAACACGTAGTCGCTAGATAGTCCGACGTTACCCTCACCCATCCTTGGGAGGCGCGGGTAAGATACGTATTGATCACGCTCCAGTCGCCCCTCAATTTCGACACATCCACCCTCGGCATTTGAGCCTCAATCTTGGATTCCTTTTGAGGAATTTGCACAAACTCTGTGCTCAACTTTGATGAAATGTAGATCTTGGACGTCGGGCGACAGAAAAATCTACGTCTTCTCCGAGACACAATCCCAACAACGATGGGCACGGATCGACCGTCTTTTGCGACCTTGTTCGCAGTGGTGATTGCCCTTCTTGTGCTCAGGTTTGGAGATATAAATGGTATAAAAGCGCGACTCTGTAGTGCTTTGCTTTCTGAACTTCAACTACTACCTCATCCCCGGCAGATCCCTTGAGGCTAACATTTCCATATCCTTATCTCCATTTGATCCCCTTAAAAGTGCAGCTTGCCATACCTGATAAAAACATCACAATATGAACCTATCCTGGCTTCCTACTGCTCTGGCCTTAGCTGGTAAATTTTTACTACATTTTTCATCCTTGTCATCTTCAACCTACGACTTCCTGTCATGCGGAGCTCTCATCATTTGATTTTCTTCTATTGCTCCTCTAGTCACTGTCAGCGCTGGTGTTTTGCGGTAGGTTTTGATCCATCTCTCCGGATATGCTGGATCTGCTCATCGTTCCAATCTTCCTGAAGATTGAAGAGGCTGATTTTTTTGTCTACATAGTGATGTTTCCCCTGTCAAACAGCTTGCAGTCAGGCAAGCTAGTGTTTTCGCGCAGACAACCACAGTTGAGACAGTCGCCACATATTTTCAAAGCTCGACCACAGCTATCCAAAGTTGTAATGGCCAGATAGACACTATAAGCCAAGCTCAAGTCGCGGTCACAACCATTTCTACGACAGTTCAGCAAATCCAGGCTCAATTACCTAATTTCCAAGAATGCGCGTGCGGTCCCCTTGGTGGAGACGTACGTATAAGTATTTCTTTGAATAACATTCGAAGTCGTGTCTCGTCGCATCATATTGCTTACCCACAACTTGATACAGAGTAACTTCCAGATCACGGTCAAAGCGCTCTTTATCCAGTTTCAGTCTCTCGTGGACACCGTCAATCTGCGCTTCAGTTCCTCGTTAGACCTTTTCCAAAGTCAGTCATGTCATCTCATATCATCTTTTCTACTGCCTAATATCTAACTCACAATTTCAAACTTCTTCAGCCTGTTGGCAAGGATTCGAGGCGTATTTCGGTTCAATCCATTCTTTTGCAACAGGTATCCACCTCAACTTGTCTGGGCTCCTCCAAGGTGTTCTGAATGTCAATCTTCTTGGTAAACTCGGAATCAATCTGAACGTCCTTGGTATCAACCTCAACCTTGGTCTCGGTCTCGGTCTCGGTCTCAACCTTAGGGATTGATCATTATAACTCTTTTTTCTTGGTTACCAGTCGTTTCATCATCTTCTTGTCTTGAGACTCAGCTGCTCATCCAACCTCATTCTCTGTCTCAAATTTTCGGGGATTTATGCTTGAATCCCTTCTTTTATGACCGATGGCAGAATTTGTTGAATTGCAACATTTTGACTGTTTCTGTCCCTGGTTCTATGTACCAGTGTCACCTCCTATTCAGTTTTTTGATCTCCTTAAGGAATTGTATTTTTATGAAATAGAGCTTGATGACTACACACACAGAACCCATCTGGTCTTCTAGTGCATTTCTTAAGATCAGATCGTCTACACTCTGCGTATCTGGCTCCAAAGGTCATGTGAGGTTCCCATCTCAAGGTGCTGAGCATATTACTCATTTGTGTTGCTGCGAGCTAAAAAGCAAAGGGAGATTCAATCGAACTGCAAAAAACTTGGTTTCATCAGATTTGTTGATGAAGACACACAGAAGAGTTTCAGCTTGATTTCATCAGAGCATCTGCAATGATCAACCTATTATACATGATCGCAAGCAGACACATGAAGTTTGACTCTATCCTGCATATTCAGTCATGCAGTTTCATGCCAAAGCTTTTTTGTTCTATCCACAGATGCAGCATTGTCAATACTTCTGTCCAGGATCTATTTGCCATATGAAGCCGTCACACTTATACTCAACCGACCTATTCTAACTCTGAGAGTCAGTGAGTAATTGGATCACGCTGAGCAATGTGAGGATTTGACAAGGCTACCATCACCTCAGGTTTGTTTATACATAGTCCAATAGTAGATTCATGAAGACAAAAGATATCCAAATTGAATCCTATTCTGTTCAGATTACACTAGTAGATACCGAAACTGTAGGATTTGTCATGGTAGTGCTGCATCTGATCTTGAGATATTATCATGGTTGATTTGATTTGACAAACTTTCAAGCTCTGCAGCAAATTTTCCAGTTTCCTGGAAAAATGGAGAGATTCGAACAATTGGGCTTCAGATGAGTATCTCCCTCATGTGAAAAGTTGGCTTATGACAATAACATACCTTGATGATCCGCTTCATACAATCGAAGCCTATTTCACTCTTGTTTCCACTTTGAATCACATTAGTCAATTTTGTGCCACCAGAGACATATGAGAGTATCACTCGATTTGCAGTCAGAGTTTCTTCCTCCAATGTCGCATCTAGAAACAGCTGATCTCCAAGCTGTTATAGAAGCGAGCCCGAGATTTGAGACAAGATTGCAGCTAGGTGTATTTCAAGTATTGAAGACATACCACATTGACAGTAATCACTACAGGGATATCATCTTTATTGATCAATCGGTCACCAAGATTTCCATCAGTATCTTGTAGTTCAAAATCGATCGCCTTGCCCCCACCAGGCCCATGTTTGCCAGCAACCAATGGTTTCCGACTTTTCAAAAAACTTTTGATTCCAACATCCTCCATTCCTCCACTTTTATCAGCTGATACGTCTATCTCCATGCCATCAATAGTTGGCCGTGTAGGTTTCTGAATCTGGTAACCGAGTTCTCTAGTTTTCGGTATCTTGAGATCGTTTAGGGCAGCTCGGACTGCCAAACACATTACATCCATCAAGTTTCCAGCGGATGCCGAAAGAACAATCACGTCAATATAAAGAGCCCAAGTTTGAGTTGAAGAGATTTTGAGTTGTTTAGAAGATCCCAAAGGTGAAAAGATCGAATTCAAATAAATCGTATACAATGATGATGGATCTGAAGCTAAAGCATTGAGAGTAGCAGGTGGACTGAAGTAGAATATTTCCGAACATCTTATCAGTGAAATCTGTTAACCCAAAGATATGTTTTACATCAATCTAGCCATTCGAAAGTCATGATGGAAGCAGACTTTGAAGTTAAACAAATCCACATCAATCCAACGCTCACCAATCCACTGTACATTCCACTTTAGCCCCTATCGAACTAAAGTCCCGTTCATCTACCTCTAATTTACATCCTACCATAACATCAGTTAATATACTGCTCGATGATGTCGAAAGTTGACATCTAGCACTTCCATTAGCTTGGGCAGAAACGTTGGTAATAATATTGATGGGCCTAAAGGAGAGTAACGGACGTCCATCGGCGCGCAGAGAGTGAGTGGTTTCACTTTCGGTGGTAGGTTTGATAGATTCGGATAGATATGATGCCTCTGTCTTTGAAAGAAACATTGTGAATTGAATTTGGTCTTGAAAAAGTTGCGGAGCTCAAATGGAACGGTCAAAGTTTTTTTGTTTTGCAGCCTAAAGTATTCGACACAATACCCGACAGCATGCACATTAGAGCTCGGGGCTGGGCTCTAGGATGATCCGGGCCCAGTTGGGGTTTCAGAACACAATCAAAAGTGCTGATTTGGCGAAGGTCTCTCTTGCTTTTAAAGCTTTCCAGTGACACTCGAGCAATTGACTATGAAGTAACATGTAGTTTCTATACCCCAGAAAGACCTGTTTCAGAGGAAATCTATCGCGGCTGATTATCGCCCATCTTAACAATTCTGCACTTTACTTTGAGTAGGCACAGCAGAATTATCAAGAGGTTGAAATTGTCTCTAGAAGAGATTGAGAACATGGTATAGCACGGACTGTGAGTGCACGGTTCAGAGTACTCGACATTGATATCAACTTGAACAATAAAGATGAATCATGATACAGTAGTTTTCATAAAGGATGAAAAACTGTTGACAAAAATCTGGTCTTGAGGACCGTGCGGGAGGCGTGTGTAGGCGGATAATCTAAGCCACAAATCACCAAACTTCCCTGGAACCTCCTCATACAGATGTGAGAAAAAAAATACCCTTCCAGCACCACCTCCCTCCACCCCAGCCTATCCCATTCACACTCACGAAACATTAGGCGGTCAAATGGGATATCATTCGTATTCCGAGGATGTCAAGCTCCTGGCCACCCAGATGGCCATGGACAACGTCGAACTCGCCGTGATCAACGCTACGCTACGCACTTCAATCTCGGCGACCTCTCTTTGGAGATGGAAACGGCTCTACAAAAGAACCAACCGAGTGGTTCATGATCCTCAGAGCTATGAACCACGTGGCCGGCCACGTGTGTTATCGGAAGTTCACCTCGGAGTTCTTTCTGAACTGGTCGACGGGTCCCCATCGATCTACTTGGACAAACTCCAACTCAAACTCTTCCAGATCACGGGCGTCTCGGTCTCCCTAGCCACCATCAGCCGGGAGTTGCACGTGCGATTGGGACTCTCTCATCTGGTCACTCGAGGAGTCCACTCGGCGCAGTCCATCGAGGACCGAACCGATTACATGATGATGGTTGGCAGGATTCCACCCGAGTACCTTGTTTTCATAGGTGAGGGATTCCTTTTTACGTTTTCAAATCAAAGACTTTGAAGCTGATTGCATCATCTTCATCTTTTGTAGATGAGTCTGGAGTGGTTGGGCGTGACTCGCTTCGCAGGAAGAGCTGGGCTACAAAAGGCCATCAAGCCCGTCGTCAGAAAAGATTCCCCGATCAGGATCACTGGACTGTACTCCCGGCGGTGTGTGAGCGTGGAATGATTGCTGGTGTGGTCATCAAGGGGCCTGTGGAACGCATTAATGTGGAACTGTTTGTTGCACGTGATTTGGTGAGTCAAACTCTAAGTGCGATTGATAATGTCATATGTTGATATGTCGAACAATCTCTTTTTTGATTCCCGCGACTGATTCAGCTTCCAGTCATGAATCCTTACCCAGGCGTCAATTCAGTTCTGGTATTGGACAATGCCCGAGTCCACCACGGAGGTGTGATAGAACAGTTGTGCAGGGAAGCCGGGGTTCTCCTGGTTTACCTTCCTGCGTACTCCCCGGATATGAATCCGATCGAGAACGCTTTCCACAGCATGAAAGCTCAGTTACGCCGGGAAGACTGTTGGTTCGATGTGGACGACAAAGGAGAATACTTACTTTTACTTGCGGCCAAGGTGATGACTCGGCGGCTGTTACAGCCGCTTATTGCTTTCTGTGGCTATGCCACAGCGCTATATTGGGAGCGCTACAATCAGGAGGCTCAAGAATGATAATGGCCCCTTAGTTTCATTTAAATGTTGTCTCCTTTTGTTATATTTTGTTGACCTCATTTATCTACAACATGCAATATGATTTATATGCCATCATTGATTTAAATGCGATCATTGTGACCTTCCCAACCTGAGTGCATCTGACCCCTACTTTGCAGTGAGCCCTAATCCCCTTGGATTGCCTTCCAGAGATTATTTGCTCTCAATCTCACCTTACAAACAAGACCATCATTTACTCAATCTCACCTTACAAACAAGACCATCTTTTATAAGTCTTTGTTGTCTCAATCTCACAATGGTCTCGAACTCACAATACCAACTACTCAGCATTAATTTTAGGAGAGTGGGGATTTATTTATTTCAAAGGTGATAAAGGAAAACATTAAGTGTCAAACTCACAATCACAAGTAACCTTTTTTTTAAGGAGAGTGGGGATTTATTAAAGGAAAACAATATGTGAAAGTGGGGCATAGGATAACTGTAGATCACAAATTTCAAGATTGCCACTAATGAATATAGGCATCAGAAGCGTTGAGTGCCATTTGATATATGTGATATTCACGAGCCCTGGTGATTAGTTCCAGGGCCGTGTCATCTAAAATCCCCCATGATGCAATCCTTTCCGCGCTGAGGGCTTCAGGAAAGAGAAACCTATGAAACCCTGTGATGCCGCGGTTCCTCAGAATGGCAATGTCGTGATTGACAGTGAGTTTGTCGATATGGCAAAATTCGAAGTAATCTTCTAAGGTCGAAGCCAGGTTGATGCGCTTGAGTGCTTTGTAGTTGATGTTGATCGCAAAGCCCTGCATTTTGGCGTAGCTGCCGATTGGGAATTTGAGGGCTGGATTTAACTTCGGGTCGACGGTAACAGCTGGGTCTACATCGATAGACGCGCTGTCGCCTTTGTTGGTGACGGCCGAGACTGTGTTGATCACGTCGTCGGTGACGAGGACCTTGGCCCGTTTGATGGTCGAACCTGAATTGCCATGTGGATGGCCGGCCGGGCGCTTGGTGACGACGTCGACCCAGAAGAAATCGTCCGAAAGGTGCATGGGTGGGTCCTCCAAGGTGACATCACAATGACGACCCGCGGCCTATGGGAAAATTTCCGGTCAGTTTTTCAGTTTGGAAACAGCAGAGAGGACTTCAAGAAAGAGCAGTCTTACCAAACATTCCGCCCAAAGGATCAGGTGGCGGAACGTCAACTCCATTTTTAACGATAAGTCCTTTCGGTTGAAGATACGCCAGCCCTCCCCCTTGTCGGTGTGAAGGGAACTGTGGCGGGTTTGCAAGTCGGCGAGTATTTTCTTTGAGGGTCGATAGGGGCGGCATGCGCCACCTGGGAAGCCGTCGTTGGGCTATTGTTGAGTAAAGAGTTTTGCGCACGTAAACGTCCTTGATTCTTGGTGAGTTCCTGCAGAAATCCCAGGTCGAATATCAGGTGGGCTATTCTTGAGGATGTGGTTACAGTTACTCAAAGCAATCCACTTACCACGCTGGCCTGGACAGCCAATTTGGCTGGGTTATCCATGGTTACGATGAAACCTGCGTGAGTTGCAGGCAGGGCCGTAAAGAAGGTCTTGAGTTGAACGTCGTTGGTGATAGGACGCATATGGTCCTTTGCCCAAAAATGATGTCGAGCAATGAATGCGGCGATGTTGACCGTCTTGCTTGCGTCAGCGAGTTTGAGTATTGCTGTGTTACCCTTGGAGGTATTGTTGTCGACGATACTTGCCAAATCAAATAACGTCGCCTTCAGGTTGCTGAAAGAGTAGTCGATTATCGAGAACGATTGCTTGGTGGTGGGTATCGGGATGTTCTGATAGACGGTTTTGCTGTTCTTCTTCGGCGGCCCCTTTGAGAAGTCGGTGCCCTTGGCCAGGTAAAACGTGTAGGAGACCTGCAGATCGTGGGTTTTTGGTTGGTATTCGACTATGCACAACCAATATTCCACGATCATATCAGCTTCAGAAATGCATTTGAGTACAATTGCAGTCAGTTACTCACCTGCTTTGGGTTTGACATCTTGCGACTTCACGTGAGTGAAGTCTCCCGAAACGATTTCAACCTCCGAGCTTGCTCGACATTGTAAGCCCGGCGTGAAGTGACCCGAAACTATTTCGACTTCCGAACTCGCTTTGCGAGGCCATTTAGCAGGGCCAGGTGTGGTTTGCGCGCTTGCTCTCCTGCCGATGGAACGATCTTCCCACGAAGATTGCGAACCGGGTACAGCATTCACCCCAGGCGAGACGGAAATCCCACGGAAATCCCCATACGGCGGCGATGGGGTGGGGCGCAGGACATCCTGGTACGGCGGCGATGGAGTGGGCAGGAGGACATCCGCGTGTGGGGGCGAGGGGGTGGGGCCGTAGTTCCTGTGGTGCCTACATCAGTCAACCAACGGCGTCAGCAAATGCTAGAGGGAGGAAAAAGATGAAAAAAAAACCGAAGGCGAGAAAAAGAAGGCCGGTTTAAAAAAAGAACTCATGGAGTAGCAGTAGGGTATGGATGTTGGCCAATTGGAGTGTCATCGTACTCGATCTGAGCTTGGGAATCTTGTCTGGTCATGTTTGGGGAATAAATGCAGTCGAAATCGGTCGAAGAGGCGCTAGATGTGATCGTCGGTGATGGAGAACAGGAGCGGGTGGATCGGTTTCCGGATTGGGATTCGATCAGCGCATCGAAAACGGAAGTCCAGGTCTGATAACCCATGGTTGGGTGGCGATGACTTTGATATGGTGGTGGTGATTGAATTCAAAAAAGAGTATGAGGAGGGGAATACACACCTATTCTGGGCGGGTTGTGGCTGTCCAGATGCGCCCGAATTTGCGTACACACGCCTCCCGCACGGTCCTCAAGACCGAACTTTTTTCGACAGTTTTTCATCCTTTATGAAAACTACTGTACATAAAATGTGCAGTGAATCTTGATGCATGTTGTTGAACACTGCACAATAAGAAGGCAGAGACTGGCCACATGTGTGGGAGGCAGTTATGTCCTCAACCAAACAAAGGAAAATTGAAGTAAATGGCCTTTGAAGACTGGCGAGGCTTCGATGAAGTAAAACGTTAGCATGCGGCATAAATGATGAATCATGATTTTCCAGTGTTCAGACCTCTCAAACTCAAGCTCAGTAACACGAGATGATAACCAACAGTTGAGGTCAGTTGGACTGTATATCATCATTCACGAGCAGTAGAAGGCAAAGGGCGTGATTAACCAGACGACGTGAATCATTTCCTGACGTGTATAGCAGACAGGAGTACATGGAGCGTCGCACAACGCATAATCTTGGGCATACTTGTAAAATATGTGAAATCGTTGAGGATGACGAGCTTTGATTGAACATCCGGATGAAGATCGGGTAAGGAGACAATCAGTAGCACCTGAGAGGTACAAGAAAACGCTTAAATGACATCGAAATTCAGCCCAGCTATGATAGGACGTTCGGCCGGATTTGATACAATCTAAGGCGAGAGGATATGGAGCATCCTTAAAGTAAGGTAGCACATAAGTGTTTTGAAGAGCAGTTTACCAGCCACCTGGAGCTGCGTCACCACCACTGGGGCTTCCACGACCAATACCAGCAAACTTGGGGCGGAAACCACCCTCAGCATTCCCACCATCCTTCTTACGGTATCCTTCCCGATCACCTCCCTCGCCTCGTGGGGGTCGGTAGGCACCAGTAGACTGTTGAGGACGTCCAGCAGGGGTAGCCCGTTGAACTTTCTTGAAGGTGGCGGGGACGATCTCGGAAGGAAGGTTTAACCTGAAATTTACACAAACAAAATCTCAGGGATGATAAGCGAGTGTAAACTAGAGCTGAACTGACCATTCTCGGAGGTATTCGATACCCTCATCAGTAAGTGTGTAGTAGTAGTACTGGATCAAGCAACGAAGAAGTGACGAAGAGATTAGTGTCAAGATCGCGAATGACTATGGAGAAGGTAGCTGGAGGACTAACATTCCAGGAGAATTGAGTCTTGATGAAACCACGTGAGTTAAGAGATTGGCAAGCCTTGATCACATGTAGGTTGGGAACTTCAAGCTCGACATGCTTAGGAGCGTTGTAGTCCTTTTGAGCGACCATGACACCATCCTTGAAAAGGTTCTCGTAAATTGTTCGCCGGTCTTCCTTGGAAATGATCATCTAGACGTCAAATTGGTTGACATGGATCTCATCAGCATTTGATTAAGGGTGCAGTATGGATGTGGTCCAATCACCTTGCCGAATTGTCTTGAAGTCTTGACTTCAGAGTTGATAACGAGTTCGGTCGAATTGGGCAAGGAGGATGGCGTAGGTATCGATCTCTGTCTCAAACTGCCCGACGGCTAGCGGTACCGGTTGGAAGTCGCAGGAGTTAAACCAATATCATTGTTTGAAACCTATTCAGCCCGACTCGAGCTTCGAGTGAGTCGGCCTCAGAGCATGACCCGATGGTGCAGAGGACAACGTGGTCTGGTACAGCAGGGTATCAATCGTCTGCTCACCTTGAGTAGAACGCAAATCCAAGGTATGCTAAGATTATTATCAAAACAGAGTCATGCTACGTAGATATATCGTGTGGGATAAGCATCTAAAGATGTCACTCATGGCTGGGTAAAATCGATCCTCAAAACCAGAAAAAGGTCACGTTTACCTGTGATTTCTTATTGGGAAGAAGTAGTTTCAAAAATTTTGGACACATGAATGTTGCTGATCGTATCTTGGAGAGAACGATATTGCTCAACTACAAGTGGGAATGGAAAACCCACCGTTAGAAGCAATGAAGGTCGAAAAAGATCACTGTAGATGATGCATTGAGACCATCTCGATCAATTTGAATCAGTTTATGTTTGCAGTATCTTGAAACCTTCTGAGTACAATATTAAACTTATACGATCTTCCCTTTAAGAATCCTCACATGCTATGTGTATGTGCTGGTTGGTGAACTCATGAAGATGAATTGTTGCAAAAGAGGCCTTGACCCTAAAGAAGAGTTTTCAAAATCACTACCAATGATCGGTACCCGATGATAAGCTATAAACACAGGGATAATTCATTGGCTTGTAAAACTATCATCAACTCGATTGAGTCTGAACAACAAATTTGAGATTGGGATATGTCAATCCAGAGTACAAACAGTCATGATTCAACTCAAATGATCAAGATTGTAAAAGACTCTCAAATTGATTAGTTATAATACATCACCAAGACTTTGAACAAATTTATCATAATCGTCCTTCTCAGCTCCTCCACCAATATTGGTGACATTCTCTGCCTGTCCATCCACAAGGATTCCATCTCGCTTCAGAGCTCCTATTAGACTCGTCACAAGAGGTTTACTGGTTGAGCTAGTGATGTGACCATCTTTTCTTGTAAGGCTTAAATCATCACCAGTCTCAGGTGCAGCCTGAATTCGATTGCTATCTCCTAAACCTGCTAGATCAGCTCGACGATCCAACTCTTTCCTTTTCTTTCGAATTGCGGATGGAACAAAACTTGTAGCTTCCCGTTTCAAGTCTCTGAGTTGAGGTAGAGCTGTGAGAGTAGCACTGGCCTGTACTACTGGCTTGTCAGGCCCAGCTGAGTCAGTCGAAGTAACCCGAGCCATTGAATTGGCTTGAGTGGTTGGCTTTGGTGGAAGCTGAGCAGATGCAGGAGCGACTGGTAGTGGGTGAAAATTATTGAAAGATGGGGGCGGTAGAGGTAGGCCGTTGGGGCCTATTGGGAACGGCAATGCTCCGAAGCTGTTGATCATTGGAGGCGGAGCTGTACCAGGTACGAGATTTAGTGGAGGAGGGTAGAACGGAGGGGGAGGTAGCATGCTGGGGTGTAAGTGGGGTTGCTGAGGTGGAGGACGATTAAAGGTAGGGCGACTGATAAAAGGCTCCGCGCGAGGTACAACCGGGACTGGTGGTGGACCTTCCGGGAGAGGTATGTCATCATCATCATCCTCTGAAACCACCGGATCAGGAGGAGGGCCTTCTGGTAATGGAATCTCCTCATCCTCATCCTCCTCATCCGTACTCTCATCATCTGAGGTGTCCTCTTCGCTGTTTTCTTCCTGATCTTCGTCGCCTTGTGTTGCTTTGGAATCTTTTTCCTGTAGATTGTTCGAAGGTGTGATCAAAGGCTCGGATGATGAAGGAAGTGCATTTAATTCCACTGAAGCTTTCATTCGCATCGGCATTCCTGGTGGAGGAACTCCGAACGGATTAAAAACTGGATCGTAGTAAAAACTTTTCTCCGGCTCAAGTAATTTTCCATCAGGGCCGAACCAATCCATCGTTCTAGAATCCTGCCGGCTTGAGCCTGCACTACCGGTCTTGAGTGAATTCGATCCTTCGGGAGCCGTTCCCGCGAGAGTCGAAGGCAATCCTGTGACTGGGTCAATGATGACATTACCATTGGCTGCTGTTCCATGATGCGGATCTTTGCCCTTTCGAAATTGAATTAATTCAGCCTTCAAATCCTTGAGACGAGTTTGCTCAGATGCAGTTAACTTTTCGAGGTTCTCCAACTGTCGAATTTCAGCTTCAATACCTGTTACATCAAAATTAAATGAAAGAGAGTTCAAGATGAACAGGCTTACTCAATGTAACGCAAAACTGTTGACTGAGAGTTGAAGGTGTGGATAAACTTGAAAGCTGATCTCATCACAAGACTCTCCAGGTGATATGAACGCAGACTATCTTTGACTCACTTTTCGTATCTTTTTTAGTGTGAGCTTCTTCTCTTGCTTTCTTTCGTTCAAGCTTATTTCGCTTAATTTCTTTCGCCCTTTGAGCTTTACCTGAATCGTGTTGAGGAATCCTTACATAGGTCAGAGGGACAGTGTTATGCTTGGGTAGGGCAAGGGTGACGTACGAAAAGCATCGGCGGGATTCAAGGATTTTGACTTCTTAGCCATGTTGGACGATTCTGAAGGTGATGTTGACCGTCGACAAACTCTGAAAACCTCATCAGTGATTGATTGAATTGGACCGGGAACTGCCCGAGCTTTCAGGGCTTTCTTCATCGCGGTACACTAAGCCGTCCAAGGCAGCCATCAGGGACACGGTCATGAAACCCGATCCAGGGGTGATGAACATGAAAATGCGTTTCTTCAACTTGATCCTCGCGGATAATCTGCCATGTTGATGGAAAGCTTCATCCAGTTTGATCAACGTGTCTCTGTCAAGAGTGTGAGTTTATGAGCATATAATAATTATTCATGTCCAAAGTTCGGTATCCATAAATGTTCCTGTGGCTTGAGAGTATTCAATAACCAGGATTTCCATGTGATTTGGTCTTTCGACAATTGAACTCCTTGTGAGGTAGGAACATGGCTCTCATTAACTTTCCTCATAATTAAATTCGCGTTATAAACTGGATTGATGTGAAGTACACACAAATGTATTGGAATTGTGGTGAAATCTTCAAGTGAGAAAGTGCGAAAACTTAGCTTGCTCATCTTTCATCGACATACAGCAAGCTCGGTGGACATACTTGAGAGTTTCAACTGTTCCAACCGAGCAGGAAGTGAGTCAGGTGATCTTCGAACTCAGATTTAACATAGATTACCTGTTAACATCTTTTCATCCTCATGTTGACGGATATCAAAAGTTCATTAACGCCCAAAGTATTTAGTAGAAAGCTCTATAACCGGATCATGGCCAAGCAACGTATATTGATGATGGGCTCAGTCGAAGTTGGCCATAGGATTCAGTGTCAGTAAGAGTCTGTAACCTATACATGCGATTCAGATAAGTTCTACCTCAGACTTTATCCTAACCTACATTTCCTGAGTTTGCTTATGCTCAGAAATCTTAAATCAAAGGCATCTCTTGAGTTCTTGTAAAAGAATTCGATACATCTTGACTATAGCTTCAACCGTTGAGAAGTTCAGGCCTACGGGACAAGATGATAACTTCTAAATTGGGAAATTATAATAAAATGCTCAAAAGTCAAAATACGCCTTTTCTCATTTCGTGGGCTCGTAAAGTTTTTTTACTTACAGCACCCGTTGGCTACGTTTGAGAACAAGGATTGATAGCTCAGATGATCAAAAGTGTTTGATGATGGGTTGACTCAGTTTGAAAATGCGTATATATATATATAGACTATCTTCAACACGAGTACAAGATATAGATAGAGCACACCAAAAATCAATAAATCAAATCCATCACTTCGACTCACTTGGACTGAAAGCTACTAGCTAGGTATGTTCAATACCGTTTTCCTTGAATATACGCTCCAATTAAATCATGGAAGTGGTCTTGAATTTAAATACTAATGAAATCCCGTTTCCATTTCTTTCTGATGATCTTATAAGACTTCACCAAACCCAATATTCGCGAAACCAAAATAAACCAAACCCATCTAAAATATTCTACGAGAGATCTGATTCTTCTGATAATTATAAGTTGTATTGTGCAGGACACGAGCAATTATATTCATTCAAAACATTTAATTAATAAGTTCAAAAAATCGGGTTTAGTTAGAATTGAAATTATATATAAAAAACGGTCACTATCTACTGATAAGATGCAGACTCAACAAACCTCAAGATCGGCCTATGGTAATGTAAACTCAAATCACATCTTCCCAGATTCTCCCTCACCATCAAAATCATGGACTTCGAACCAGATCTGGTCGTACCAACTCACTATCATTTTTGGATCTAAACAGATTCACTTAGGACTCATTTCTCGTCAACAGTTAACTTTAATCCATCTTGATGGAATCAAAAAGTTAATGGTAGACTTAATGGCAGATGAAAAACCTCAGTGTGTGATTAAATCAAAAGGCAAATTAAAGTTTAAGTACAATGAAAAAGAATCCAAGATCAAGAGTTTAGATAGGTTCTGTAGGTTTTTGATGTTGATTGATAGATCAGGTCAACCCTCTGATAAATCTATACCGAATCAATTCTTAATTCCATTTTTTCAAGATAATGTTGATTGGAAAAGAATTGGAAATCCATTTGAAAGGATTCCCTCAGTCAAGAAGGTTAATGAATTGAGTAAACTACAAAGGATTTTTCATTCGTTCGAAGCAAATAAGATGAGCTCACTGATCGTTCAATTTGAGTTTCATATGTTCATTTCAAATTATTTTCAAGCATCAAATATTCTCAATTTTAATCAACTTTCATCCGTGTTTTGGAAGATTCCAAATCATTCAAATTCAAGAGTGATAGTAGACCAACTTGAAAAGATTGAAATTGCACCTATCAGAAGAATCGGAATCGAGTTCATTAGAATGATCATTTCAATGAGACTATTCATATGTGGAGGATCTGTGAAATTGCTCACTGATAGACGTTCATCTATTCAACGCTCACAACATCATTTTCCCAAATACGATGAGTGTGTAGATCTTTTAGGATCATCATATTTTCACAAAGGTATGGAAGTCACTCTGAGGTTAGCATATCAGTTAAGTCTGAATGATATGGAGAGATGTCAAAAGGATGATTGGATTCGATATATCAAAAGGAATCTTGTAAGCTTCTCATCCATTGTACAAACTGATGCTGAGAAAGAATTGCAAGGTAAGTTAGGATATTGGTTTAAGAAGATCAACCTATTAAGAAGATCGATTTCTCGAGATCCTTCGGGTGAATTTAGGCGATTAGAATGGTTAGGTGATGCTCTACTTGGAGCTTGGTCAATCAAAATCCTTAAACAAATTCAAGATGATCATCCAGAAAAAATCGAACTCAACCAAGCTTTTGTTCACTTAACCCGAAATTCAACTTTACGTAAATGGGCTGACGAATGGCTTCATCCAAAGTTCGGACTAGTTAAAATTAAAGATTATAGAGTGGATGTGCCTAATAGAAAGAATGAATTTAGAATGAGAGATGAAAAGTTTGAAGATTTTGGATTTAGAAAAAAAGGTAAGAATCCAGATGATACACCGGGTGATTTGGTTGAAGCTTTGATAGCTGTTCTTTATCTTGATTTACAATTCACTAGAGCTCATCATCAGATTGAAATTGAATTTCATCGATTATTAATAAGAATGTTTGAAAAAGAAATCCAACAAGTTAAAGATGGGGATTACGAAGTATAAAAATCTTGATCTTTGATACAACATCCTCATTTCAATCATCCTCATGTTTACTTTTGACAATCTTTTGTTTAAATTCATCTCTTTTTGTAAAAAACTAAATTCTAGTTGACCATTCTTCTGTGTTGATCTGATTAATTTAATTTGAAAAAAACACTCATCAAACTTCATCAATGGATTTTTAGTTCAATCTATAGTCCTATCTGCATATTCTAAATGTGTGAGTCAATCCTGTAAATACTACGATCCTATTCTGGGTTTGTGGGTATTCAAATTGTCTAAGGAGAAATCACATTCTGTAAGATGTTTGATCCAAAAATGAATTTCTCACTGGAAATTGCTTGAGTGAACACACCCTTAGAAAGGCCTATTTGGTTGCATTTATTTTACAAGTTAAGTATTTTGGGAATTGCAAAAAGATTGGTGTTTGGTAACCCAAATTTGAAGATCAATTGTAACATATTTGAATACATCATCATCATCATCATCTTCAAAAAAAAAAAGAATCAATCTACTTCAAAAAATCCCATTCATTTAATTCCATCCATCCATCCAACCTTTCTTTTCTTTTCTTTTCTTTTCTTTTCTTTTCTTTTCTTTTCTTTTCTTTCTTTCTTTTCTTTCTCAAAAAAAACTCAAAACTCAAATTTATAAACTTAAAGTATTCAAATAAGAATCAAAATCTAAAAGAAGAAGAAGAAAAAAGGAATTCAAGAAACAAACAAACCAAAGACGGAAAGAAAAAACTACAACATTGATTTTCGATAGAAAAAAAAAACCTTGAAAAAAAGTCTTTTTGAAAAACCGGAAAAAAGAAATCGAAATTTGAAAAATCGAAATTATTGTTCTTGATGATGATTAAATTTAAATTTCAGTCAAGTTTAATGAACCAAAAAAAAAAAAAAGCAAAAAAAAAAAGCAAAAAAAAACTGACTAAGAAAAGTGAAATCAAAAAGTGAAAAATGAAAACATATATATGTGTGTGAGGGTGTGATTTTTTTTAAGGAAGAAAAAGAAAAAGAAAAAGAAAAAGAAAAAGAGTTGAGGTAGAAGAAATTTGAATTCAATTTCAATTGGATCGATTCGAGATGATTGAAACCGGTCTAGAGATAGAATTCGAATTCGATTTTGAATTCGATTTTGATTTTAAAGAAGGTTTCAAAATCTCATGAAATCGAAATGAATCAGGTATAGGAAGATGAGTTTGATGACAAGCGTTTGAACAAGAAGAAGTAGGAGGATGTGGTAAAGAAGATCTCGTTTGAGAAGTGGTAGGTGATCGATCGAGTTCTTCAAAGAATGCAGTTTGTTTTGATAACCAACTTGATCGGTTTCTTAAATGACTCACTCGACTACAACTACTTGAACTTCTCATTCGATCATAATAACTTCTTGAAGGGGTGAGAGGTGTGATCGGTGCTGGTGGGAGATCTTCAATCTCATCTGGATCTGGATCTTGATCATCTACTTCTTGATCTGTGATGGGATTCGATGTAGGTGAAGAGGAGAGGATCACTTGTTCAGGTTCATCGATTGGGGTTACAGGAATGATGTCAGTTAGAGAAGAAGTGGATTGAGTTTGAGTTGAGCTTTCAGCTTGGATCGTTGGTTCAAGATGAGTTTCGACTTGGATCTGATCTGATGAATTCCATTCCGGTTCATCATCTTCTAAACACATCACTCTTTCCAAAGCATCTTCATCATTAATTTCAGCCCAATTCCAATACTCACTACGCGTCGAATTAACAAGTCCGAGAGAATGACCCACAAAGGGATTACGAGCGTTGGTGATCCCGACAGCGATTAGGAATGCAAACCAATGTGCAAGTGGAAAGAAGAAGAGTAAGATGATGATCGTTAGAAAGGAAGTTAAGGAGAATGGAAGAGTAGGTGAATGAGGAGCTGAATGATGATGATGTTGAACGAATTCATTGGTAGTCCAAAGTAATAATAAAATCGAAATCTAAAACCATCCCAAAAAAATTTTAAACACTTTTGTAAGATATTTTTCAAAAAATTTGAAGACTTTTTCAAGATATTTTTCAAAAAAACTTGAAAACTTTTTTAAGATATTTTTCAAAAAATTTGAAGACTTTTCTTAAGATTTTTTCATAAAAATTTAAACACTTTTGTGAGTTTTTTTTGTGAAAATTTGAAGACTTTTTTTAAGATTTGTTTTGAACAATTTAAACACTTTTTTAAGATATTTTTTAAGGATTTTGAAAAATTTGTTTTTTTTTTGAAGAAAACACATACCATTCCAGTAGTAGCAAAAACCCAACCTAAAGTTCTAATCCGACGACTAAGAGAAGTGATGCCCACTAAGAGCGCACGAAGGAAAGTCCAATCTAAGATAAGCGATTTGTTTGAGTGAAGTAAGATGTTATGATTTGGTGTTTGATCGATTAAGAGAAAATAAATTGAAGTGAATAAATCTAGGAATGCAAAGGTGATTAAGATTGGCCATAGTTTGGGTCGTGGTAATGGGATTGAATGTGAGATGGTGAGTTGATGATTTGAATTTGAATTTGATCCTGGATTTGAATGTGAATCAGAATTTGCATCAGAATATGAATTTGATGGTGATGGCGATGGTGGGTTTGATGATGGTTTTGATGGTTTTGATGGTTTTGATGGTTTTGATGATGGTTTTGATGATGATGGTTTGGATGGTTTGGATGGTTTTGATGATGATGATGGTTGAATTGATTGATAATCTTTTATTTGATTTTGATTTTGATTGGATTCTCCTTCTTCTTGCTCTGCTTCAGATGGTTGTAAGAGTGAAGTGAATTGATTTGAATTTGAATCGATTGAAGTCTTCATTTTTTCCACTTGAAATTGTTTAACTTTCTTGTTCAAATTGTCAAACGATTTCAATTTAATTGTAAGTAGATCATTTACATAAACTTAAATCAACAGTTTGAAGATATTTCAATATGTCTGCAACTTAAATTATCATTGAGTTGAGTGTTGAGTGTTGAGTGTTGAGTGAAGAGTGTTGAGTGTTGAGTATGAAGTGAGAATGAAGTTGAAGGTAATGAAGGATAGGACACTGATTGAGATGGGGTAAGTACTTTTCCAGTCTGCTTTAACTTGATTTCCTTCAATTCTTTCCTTTCTTGGGGTCAACTTCCATCCTCAGAGTTTACTTTTTGAACAGTTCTCCATCAAATCGTGTTAATCAGATTGCTGAATCGATCGATTTAGTTTGATAACCAGTCTCATTCATCCTCATACTTCATCCTCATATGATGGATTTGGTGTTCATCATCACCCATCAAGACCTCTCACCCGTCTCATCCTTTGTACATACTCTACATCCATACACTCACTCAGATCGATCAAACATTCTGAGCCATAGCATAGCCATCATCTCCAACTAATCACCTAGCTCATCATCATCATCATCATCATCATTGAGAGCTTCAAGCTATTCATCCGATCTCTGCTTCTTGAGCAAACTTTCTCACTTTCTCATTCCTCAAACTCTCAACTTCACTACATCTTTCTTTCAATCTCACCACAAAATCATCTAAAGAAATCCAAAACATTCCTTCTACACTCGATCCAACTCATCTCAAAGTAGTGCAGCAGTATGAGAAACATATCCTTTGAGAATCTTATGCTCAAGGAAGAGACCCAAATCGATTCTCCCAATTGAAAATCAATCAATTGAACAAATACGACATCAAACTTTGAATTACAAGTGAAAAGCTTTCCTGATTTAGAATTCAAATTTAATCTTTTTTCTTTTCACTTACACTCTTGACTCTGATCGTAGTTTACAAACTAATGAGGTTAAATCCACGGAAATTCATCTTGATAGTTCTTAGTATCTTACATACTATTCATATAGAACTTCAATTTGATTTCTATTTTGAATGAATTCTTTATTTTCATTTATTTCTTTTTTATTCGATTTTTTGAGATTTTGAAAAAGAATTTGAAGAAGCAAAGAGATGATTGAAACGGATGAAGAGATTGAAGGTCTCTCGATTGATGAAGAAGATCAACAAAAAGTGTCAGGTGGAACTTTAAAAGCTTTAGTCATCAAACTCACTTCTCATCAAAGACGTCAGTTTCCAATCCCCTAAAATCATCTCAATTTCTTTTTTTTCTTTTTTCTTTCTCTTTAACTTGATCTTTGAAAAAAAAAACTAAAGTCATATTTTCCTTTAATGAACTTTCAAACAAAATCAAAAAGCTGATGTTCAATATTTAAAAGTCTTTTTAATGACTTATCGTACTTTTACTAATTCGATTCAATTACTTGAATTACTTATTGATCGATATCATATTCAACCTCCTTCAAATTTAAATTCAACTGAATTAAAACTTTGGTTTACTCAAAAACAACAAGTGATTAAGATTAGGTTAGTGGTGTTTCCTTTTTTCCGCCCCTTCTTTATTGGATTCCTATTTAAGAAAAAACCAATCTCTGATGAAATCAAAAAAAAAAACTTAGAGTGACTAATGTGATTAGAACTTGGATCGAATCTCATTTATCTAATGAAGAAGCTGAATATATCTTACCAAGAGTAAGTCAATTTGCAACTAGAGAAATGGTAGATTTAAGTTTATCTAAAAAAGTCACTTTAAGTTGTGAAAAAAGAGTAAGTGAGATGATCTTGATCCAAATTCTCAACCACACCTTTTTTCTTTTTCCATTCTAACATCAGAATTCTTTGTTTGTTTTGGGGTAGAAAATTCGTGGTCATTTACCTCATTTGATGATAGCCAATCCACCTGGTGAACCACCTCTTGTAATCTTACCTAGGAATAAATTTCAACTTGATTTATTGGAGATCGATCCATTAGAATTAGCCAGACAATTAACTTTATTAGAATCTAATCTGTTTCGTCAAATTGCCGTACCTGAATGTTTAGCAAGAGTTTGGGAAAATAAAGAATTAGATAGCTCTAACCTTACTAAATTGATCAATATGAATAATTCAGTTTAGTGTCTTTCTTTTTCTTTGATAACACTTGAAATGAAAGCTTTCGATTGAAGTTGAATTTTGATGAATGATGATGAATTTGATTTCTTTTCAGGTTACTCATTGGGTTGGAAAGACTATCCTTTTTCAAAATCAAAAGAAAAAGAGAGCCAACATCATTAAACATTTCATCTCAACAGCTGAAGTAAGATTCTCCATTCTCATTCTTTTTATCGATCAAACCTTCTCATCTTTCTCTCTCCTTTTTTCGGTTTTTCTTCTTCTTCTTTGTAAATGACTTCTATAGCGATGTCATCAATTAAAGAATTATTCCACTTTAATTCAAATCGTGGCTGGATTAACCATGACTCCAGTCTTTCGTTTAAGAAGAACTTGGGAAACGATCTCACAAAAGAATTTATCTGTCTTAAACTCACTTGGTCAATTAATGAGTCCTACAAAGAATTATATCACGTATCGTGAAATGATTAAAAAGGTTTCACCTCCTTGTGTTCCATTTATTGGTAAGTCGAAAAACTTTTCAACCAACCAACCAACCCCCAAAAAAAAACTCAATCATATCTTGATTCAATTTCTTTTTGGGAATTCTAATTTTTTTTTTTTTTGAATCCAAAAAAACTCGATCAATTTTTTTTAGGTGTTTATCTTACCGATCTTACTTTTATAGGTGATGGAAATCTCGATCAATTAAGAGAAAGACCGGATGAGATCAATTTTGATAAACGTAGAAAATCAGCCGAAGTGATGATCGAGATGCAATCCTTTCAATCAATGCCTTATCATTTAATTTCAGTTTCATCTATCGCAAATTATCTTGACGCTTGTTTTCAAAACCTACCGAATGAAAAAGATTTATATTCGATCAGTTTAGGCATCGAACCTAAAGAAAAAGAAGATGAAAAGGTTTCTAGACTCTTGGTGGAGGTAAGAGTACTTTCGCTTTTGGAATCTGAACGTTCAGCTTCAAGAGTCTTTCTAATTCAAAATTCATTTGTGTACATTCAGTCTGGATTTATTTAAATGATATTTCTTATTTTTTTTGGAATTTGAAGGAAAAAACTTTTAAACTTGAGTGTAGTAAAGTGAAGATGGATTTGGAAAATGAATCAGTTAATCAGAGAAAGTCTATTCCCATCATCCTTTACCAACCCAATGTGAATTTTTGATTTGTTTATGTATTTTTTTTTTTCAAATTATGGATCACAACTTAATCTCATTTCAACTCTTACATTTGATCATCCTTTTTGATGAACTCCTTTTGATATCTTTCTTAATCTCAGAATTCATTTGACTAGTGATTTTGATACCGTTTAAGAGTTTTTGATATGAAATTGTATGAAAAGAAATCATCATTGATTAGAAATCTAATTTTTAATTCAATTTGATTTTCAATCCATAAACCATTACATTCATCCTTATTCAGATTTGGGTTAGGGGTTAGGGGTTAGGGGTTAGAGTGCTTGGCTACCCCCTAGCATAGGCCTAAGCACCTAGTTATGTGCCTAGTAATAAGCTAAGTATCTAGCTAAGTACTTAAGTAGGTACTTAGCTGGGTACTTAAGGCCTAGGTCCAAAAATCTGGGACCCCAAAAAAACAAAAACATATTTCTCGACTCCAGGACCATATTCCCAGATTTGTCTGAATATCATCTTTTCACTGGTCTGGGTGCCAGTGCCCAACATTCAAATGGAGTGCCCTGTCTTTGACCTGAAAGGTGAAATTTTGATTTTGTGGGGCAGCTTGGAACACGTACTTGGGTTTACCCACTATAGATGAAATCTTCTTGGTGAAGAACTCAGTTGATGTTCAATTAAAATTAATTAATCCCATCGATTTTATTTAATGAAAAAGTTTCAATCCTTCTATGTGTAATCAAAAACCTAACTGAATTTTTCATCAAACCTTATGATTGACTATACTACACTTATATTGAAATTGAAGACTTTACTACATGTCAAATTGATTGATGTGTCCTTCTTTTATCAAATACATCAATTTGTAGAATTTTTAATTTGGGTTGAATTGATTCAAATATTCAAAAATACAACTCAATCTCAAAAAACTAAATCTGAGTTTCTGTTACCTCATCAATTACGGTACTCAAAGTCAAAAGGTAGAATCTACCTTTTTGGAAAACTTAACTTTTTTTAAAAAAAAAACTTAGCCCCAACCGGAAAAAATGAGATTTCCTGTTTTCCACTGCCAATCACCTACTTTCACCTTTGTACATACATCACCACAAGACAAAGGTTGTGGGGTGAAATTAAGGACCAATGAGACCTTAGCTGAGGCTTGAAACAAATCCAAGGACAGAGGTAATTGGACACTGACACACAGCATGATTATAGGAAGTGCTGAGTGCATAAGTAGGCACGGGGTCCTCAAAGCCTAGGAATTTTGTAGTTTTTTTTCTCCACCACAAAAAAATCTAGGTTAAAAAAAAGTCAGAATCTACCTTTTGACTTTGAGTACTGCTAATTCAGTGTTTTTTTGGGGGGGTTTCAAACTTAACTAAGTCCTAAAGTGTTAAACCTATACAAGGTTTCATCATCCTTCATTTTTTTTCAATAGCCCACTACCTCTTCCTCAAACTTAATTCAAAATTAAAAAAGTTAGTTATATTGAATAATTTTGTTCAACATTATCATTCATAAGTCAAAAGTAAAAAAGAACAAAATGGGTTTTGGAAGACAAATTGAAGAGGATTTGGTTCAGATATAGCATAAGAAAGGATAGAATCATGTCAAAAGAAAAAAAAACTTGAACTGCAAGGATTAAGGATTAAGATTTAGTTTACAAAAAAAAATGTAGCATAAGGGATATCAAATCAAGATCATGAGCCAAAGAAAAAAAAATGGTTCTTTTTTTTCAATCATCATGTTTGATAAAATCTTATGTTTTTCTTGTTGTGTAAAGAAAAAAAAAGTAAATCTTTCTTACTGTATGTAAAAAAACAAAGAATTTAAATTGAGTGACTCAAGTCAAGTGAATTCAAGTTAAGTCAAAAAAAAAATTCTTTCTGCTTTTGAGCAAATTTTTTCCTAATTTTATCCAATTTATCAAAAACAAAACCAAAAAAGTTTCCAAAATTGGGATTCATGATGGTAAACCAAAGATAGTGGTAGGTTGTGGAGAAGTATGGATTGAAGAAGATGGTTCTGATTGAGAAACTGATTGACTGATAGTAGGTCATGGCAGATAATCTGATGATCTAATTGGTTGATTAACAGTCACTTCTGATGAATTTTCTTCTTCTTCTTCCGGTATCACAGTGCTGGTGGAGGGCTCCCTAGACGTCGGGGGCCCTTAAGAGTACAAAGGCACGCTTTTATACCTGTTGGAGCCCCCAACGTCTGGGGCAGCCCACACGGGCACTGTGTATAGGACATTCCAATTTTAATTGTGCAGCAGCAGCAGCAAAAGAAAATTTGGTTAAATTGTGTTGATCAGGAAAAGATCCAAGTTGGTTTAATTGGGTAAGTAAGTTAAGGGGAAAGAAAATTGATTTTTACCCATCAGATTTGAGAAATGTTTAAACATCTTGCTCTGTCTCTGTCACACTCTCTCTCTCTTGTTGGTTCAAGTCAAGAGTTTTGAAATTAAAGGCAACACTCTCAAAATCCTTCACCTGAGCTCTCTCTCTTAACTTTGGGGTTTCAAGATTGAATTTTGATAACAAAATCTGTTTAGGTTTTTTTGACTAGGGTTTGATCTTATGACCATAAAAAAAACCTTACCTTTGATCATCAAAAAAGAGTGGTAAAAGCTGATTGAGACTTTTCTTTTTTACTCTTTTCTCTCCATCCTCCATTCATCCTGTAATGAGAAAAGAGACAGGAAGAGGATCCAAGGAGGTTCTTGTATCCATTATCAACCCTACCTTGTTCCAAGAGTGATTCAGTGTAGGTTGGCACTCCGATTGGATGTTTTTAAGCTTCTCTTTTTTATGTTTTACAAGCACAGGATACACAAAAGATTTCCTGTGAACATAGTAATTTCATGAAAATTGAGCCTACAAAAGGAATCATTTTTAGGGTGAAAGACCATGAAGAAAAAAACCCAATCAATCAATCTTGAAACCCCCTAAATTTGGTCCTCAAGCTGTTTTTTGTTGTATGTAAAATTTATTGTTTCAGAACAACAAGAACAAGAAAAGACTTGATGATCTTCAAGTTTTCATAAACTTGATCTCATTTTTACCCTACTCTAGTAAAAGCTTTTGACAAATATTTTGGTTATCAAGAACTTCACTTGGATCCCTCTTTGAACCTCTTCACTTCAGTCATTCCTACTCAGAAATCACATCTTTTCCAAAATTTCAAAGTCTCTGTTGGGTTTTAGTACATGTTTTGTTTCTGACTTCAAAATTTCACTGAATTTGATTTCTGCTAAGAATTTGTTTAAGTGAACTCCACTCTTAATCATCTCAGTTTGAATAAACTATGAAATTGGATAACTTTGACTGTATCATACCTTGCTTTCAACATATGTGTAAAACTGTGTAAAACAAATGAAACCCAAGACACAAGGGTGGGGGAAACAATTGCAGGGGGAGGATGGGATCCAATTCAAAGACGGGGTTTTGACACCACACAAAAAACCAATCCAATCCAATCCAGCTGATGAAGTTTATAGGATGAAGAACTAATTGATTTAAGATTTCATTTGGATTGGTTAAATCAAGTTCAAGTCAACTTCATTGGCTTCACTTTGGCTCTAGAGAATGAATCAGATCATCAACACTAGGAACTTTCAAAGCTCCTCCTTTTTCGCATTTCTACACCACAGGTAGGCACAGACGGCCTGGATGGGCGGCCCTCAAGCGGTCTATCCTTGCAGAGGGTTGGATGGCCTGTAGGTAGACCCCACATGGACTGCCTTTAGGTTGCCTTTGAAATTGGTCTACATATGGTCATGAACAGCCTACAGGTGGCCCTCAGACAGTGTTTTGGAGGCATAAAAAGCGCCCAGACCTGATTATTGGATTCAATTTGGGGGGTTGTTTGATTTGGCTAAATCAATATGTTTGTTGCTTTGTATGATTTCAAGAAGAGCTTTGAATTTAAACAGTGTTGTATCTCATTTCAGTTACAAAAGAAAAATTGAATATGATCAAAAGAATCAAAGTGTGAAGTTAATGGACAGATACAATCATTGGTCAATTTCCATATGAATCAAAACAAGATCTTTTGAGTACAACCATTTTTTTTCAAGTAAGAAATTCATACATAGATCTAAGATTTTATATTTGTTTTTTCATTTTTGAATTGGGATACAAAAAGAATTGTGGTAGAAGTGATTGGTAGGAAGAGTGAGTGGGATTGATTGAGATCAAGATGAGGAAGCCAGTGAAAATCAGACAGTTGGGTTGATTGACTCACCATTGACTCTTGAGTTTGGAATTCCAAAGCTTTTGGTAATCAGTTTGATGATGGATCAGATGGAAAAAGGTGATAATTACAAGTGATCCATTGTATTTAGTTCTTCAACCAACACCCAGTTATGCTTGATGTGCTTCCTACAACTAGGAGGTCAAATCAAGATAAATCCGGTAAGCTGTGAAGAGGTTTTGAAATCATATAGTTTGGGGGTGATTGATGATGTTAGAGATGTTATGAAACCAATGAAAGGGATATGTTTGATGAAGATGAAGAGAAGGTAATCAAAGAGGTAAGAGCACTGAGCAGATGTTGAGGTCCTTGGGTCAAAGCCTTTTGGAACTGGGGCAAAGGAAGGTAAGGAGGTATGAAAGATTCAAAAGTCTTGAAAAGGAGGGAAGGGTGATCCAACTTTGAGGAAAAGACAAGGCCCAATGTAATCATATTAGGGTTTTAGCCTTCTGTTTGGTTTTCAAGGCTGACAGGGCCTCTTCTTTCCAGCTGCGGATTTTGAACTCCCAATTTGTTGAGTATCATCCACACCCAAGGCCAAACCCCAGATCAAAGCGTCCCCAAGAGCAAACTTGTGGCTGCTGCAGGTTGGTTGGGAGTCCATCTGCTAGGTTGATAAGTCCAGCAAAAGTCCATCTAATGCAAAATGACCTTGAGATCCTTCATCATTTCTGCAGCCAGCTTTTAGAGAACCTACATTTGTCTGTTGGCAGTTCAGAGGCCAAATTTTACTGTGGATGGTCTGTGGGCCAAATTTGGGCACATTATAAGAGCTGGCCAGAAAGAAGAAAGAACAAAGATAACAAAGATAACATGAGGCATTGTCAAGCGCTGAACAATATAATCAACCGGTGATAGTCAGTCCAAGGGCTGTCTACCGGTTGATTGTGGCGGCCTCAAGGCAAACCATGGACAGGCAGCCTGCCTCCCAATGCTGACACGCTCTGGGCCAGCGTAGGCGGGCTAGAGGATGTCTATGTGGTGGAGGTCTTAGGGCCACCTGTTTTTAGGCTAGGTTGTCTGCGGTTGGCCCGTGCGAGGCCTGAATACGGACCCCGGGCGGCTCTCAGACCTCGACCATATCAGGGCCGCCTATCGACACAAAACCCCTCGGTGGTGTACGCAAGTGTGAGGATAGAGAGTAGAGGGGGAAAAAAAGAGGGGGTGTGAAGCCCCTTTTGTAGTGAGTTGAAATGAGTTTGAGTATGTTGTAAGTAAAGAGAAATGGAATGAAGCGATCTGTAGAACATCAAACGAAGGTACGTACTTACTTTGATTCTCAAACGTTGTTCTTTACTTTGATCAAGATCGAATGAGTTACACCTTACACGAGGAAGCTATTTGTATTACTTTACTTACTCAATTGTCGAACTTTTTCAATCGAAATCTAAGTAAGAAGATGGAGAATTCATCCATGTTTGATAGTATGAATCCAATTAAATTGAACCCAATTGAATTGAATGGTAAATACAATCCAATCCAATCCATTCATAAGTACTTACTTATATAAATGGATATGGAAGTTTTGAAATTGAATGAAGTTTGTACACTTAAGAGTGGATAAGTAAAGAAATCAGATCAGTTTAAATTCAAGAAAAAAAAAAGAGTTTGAAACTTTTTTTCTTAAAGAGAAGGAGAAGAAAAAAAACACCCCGAATTCGATCAATCAATCAATACAAAATGTATGTACATCATGGGAAACGATCGTCCCTACAAAGAGAGAGAGAGAGAGAAAGTTTGAAATCGGAATTGAGTTAAATTTGTTTTATACGATATATATATCTATTTTGGATTTGGATTATTCTTGAGATCAAACACCATCCAGACAAGAAAAAGAAACGCTCAAGGTTTAGGATTTCTAGAATTGAAGCGATTGCGTAGGGGGTGAAGAATTGAATTAGAAGTTAAAAATAGGTTTTCTGAAGAGAGACAGGCTAGAAAGTGACAGGGTTTTTTTGAGGTGAGAAGATTTGGGTTTTTTGGAAATTTGAATGATTCAAATCGATTGAAAGTTTGATGAAAGATGATTTGAAGATTTCTTATGAATCAGATTGAAGAAAGTCAAGATTGAATTTAGTCGATCAAGGATTTGATGAAGATTGGAGAGATTGAAGGAATCGAAGATTGAAGGAATTGAGAATTGGTGAATGGGATTGAAAGCAAGAAGAAGAAGGAAATGAAGGAGAATGAAGGAAAAGAAGAGATTGATAATTCAAAATCAAAATTAAAGAAATTCAAACCACCCCATCCATCCTCATCCTCATCAACAACCACCACCACCATCAAAGCCATCTCATCCAAACCAACTCATCAAAGAACTTCAAAACTAACTGGAGAAGTAGATGAATGTGATCAATTCAATCCATTAGTCTTACATCATGCTAAAACTCAACTTAAACCATTAACTAATCAAACTCAACCTTTGATCTTCAAATCATCATCATCATCATCATCCAACTCAAGATCATCTTCAACTACTTTTACCATTTCCAATCATTCACTCTATCAAACATCTCATTCAAAATCAACATCAAACTTCAAATCATCTCATCTGATTGGTGATTATAAAAGAACAAAACCTGCAATCACGTAAGTTGTTTAATTGATGATCATCTTTCGATCTCAAAATCAAAAAAAAAGAAATTCCTAACAAATCTTTCTTTTGAAATCATCATCATCTTCTTCTTTAGATTAATGTGTTTCGAATCAGTTAATGCGATCATCTCATCAAATCTAAACTCAACCTCCAACCTGAATTTAAATTTAATTCAATCAAAACTGAATCCGATTCCCATTCGATCCACATCAATTCTAAATCCAATCTATCCGTCTCTAACCCTAAGAGATTCCATCAAACCCATTCATCCCTTTAACTTCATCAATCTCATTCGTTATTCAACCAATTCAAAATCAAAAGAAACGATCAGATTGAGAGATGTAGTGAGTCGGATCACCTTTAGGTTCAATGAAACTCATTCATGTGAATTGAATTGTAGAAGAGTGATGATCTTGATCATCAAGAGTGATCAAACCTTACCACCTGGTTCGATGAGATCGATTAAGATAGGTGAAAATAAAGTCAAACCACCTAAAGCATTAATTCGTCATCAAACATGTGAATCGAATTGGAAACCATCGATCGAATTAGAATGGACGGATGGTCGATTTGAAAGATTTGATCCTACTTTTCTTACATTGGATCAAATTCTATTCAAATGTCATTTTCTTCCGATCCCATTTAATTCGAATTCGAATTCTTGATTGTGTGTGTTTTTTCTTAACTTGATTGGTCTGTGTGATTTTTTATCTTTTTTGGGAAAAATTGATATCTCAAATCGGGTTTCTAGATTTCACTTTTTCTTCAATAGCTTAGGTTTCTTCTTTTCCTACTTTGTATATCTCTTTCTATATAGATTTTTCAATTTTTTTTTTACTTTTTATTAGAATTTTTTTTTTCATTTGGTTTGAATCATAACTGATAAATGAAACACCAACAAGGATGGATGGATTTTTTTTTTCTTCTTCTTTTTTTTTCTTTTTGAAATTAAACAAGATGTAAAATCCGGATTAAAAAAGTTTTCTTCAATGGATCAACTTTTTCGAAAACAAAAACTATACAGAGAGAGATTGAATTGAATTGAATTGAATTTATAAAAAGAGATTGAAATGAAGGAAAATGATCAAGTGTAAAAGTGTAAAAGAAAGAGAGATTGAAAATTGAAGTTGAAAAGTAAAAAGTAAAAAGTGATGTTTGAGTGTTTCAAAATCTGATTGAAAGTTTTACCTTTTTTCTTTGTCTTTCTTTTACTTCTTTCATCAATTCAATCAAATAACAAAAAAGATTCATTTGAAGGATTTAAAAAAGCTTTTTGATTTACATAGATGATCAGACCATAGTCAGCCTGTGTGTGTGTTTGTTTTTTCTTTCTCAAACTTAAGGAAAGTATTCATATCTTTTGAGATCCTTGAAAATCTTAATTTATCTAATTTCAAACAATTAATGATCAAGTTTTTTTGAATGTTTATGTAAAGAAGAAAACTTGATTTGAATTTAATTTAAATCACAAATTCTATAAACTTGATCATTTCTTCTTAGTCTTGAGGAATTTAAACTTTTTACCTATCAAGTTGAAATGAATTATTAATTAAAGAGATTGGTTAAGAAAAAGTTTGATGAGAGTATAGATAAGAATCTTCAAGGGGGGGTTTCTTCAATTAGAGAAGGCTTTAGATAGAGAGATTTCATACTTTTTCTTCTTGAGAAGCTGTTGATTGAGAGAAGTTAGGTAAGGTTTTTTGATTTAATCAAGTCTGAGTGGTTTGAATTGAGGATGAAATTTTAATTCAGGAAAAAAAATGTTTTAAAAGAAATTGTTTTCGACTGAAACAGAAACCTTTTTAAAGGTAAAGACAAGACGCGCTCAGTCTACTGTTGACGAGACAGCGCTGAGGAAATTAAAAGAAGACTGGAGCTCTAAGCTCACGAACCTTTTTAAAGGTAAAGACAAGACGCGCTCAGTCTACTGTTGACAAGACAGCGCTGAGGAATTTAAAAGAAGACTGGAGCTCTAAGCTCACGAACCTGAAAAGGACAAGTGACAAAAATAAAACTGACAATATGAGGAGAAAATGAAATAAGAGAAATATAGACGAGTGTTCAGTAACTATAGTTAATGATAAAGACAGAATTAGATAACTTTACCTTTAGATATCTTATTCCTTGATGTAAGATATGAGGAATAAGAATCTAAATGGAACAAAATTAACCTATATGTACAGCAAGATCGAAAAAGCTTGCCATGAATTCCCCGCCGATTTGCTCAAGTTTTGCGGGCAAGATTGGTCAAGCTTTTCTGGATTGGCTGTATATCAAAGATCAACCACAAAATTACTCGATCTCTCCCAAAATAATTCCTGACATATTCCATGCAATTACTCCCCTTGCATTTGTTAATCTAACATTCCAATGTCACGTCACATTGTCAACCCATGCAGCCTTCAATCTAACTCACTACTGTTGCGTCTTGTTAGTCCAACAACCCAAATTACCTAACTAAGTATCTTGAATCCAAGTAACCACAAACACACCGGTAAAGTCTTGACCGACCAACACATCTAAATCATATTCCAACATGTTTGATTGAGATATTTGATTTGGATTGAAGACTTGAGTAAATTGATTAAAGATTTAATAGATTGGAGATGAATTTGAAAAGTAAAATTCATCAAGATGAGTTCAGATGAGAGAATGGATTAGAAAATGTTTTTATATAAAAGGGATAAAACAAGTGAATGTGCTCAATTGAATGAAATCTTGGAAAAAAAATCTTGGATCAACTTTGGTAGATTTAGATATCTAAGAGTCAAAGTTTTATATGGAATTCTTCAAATCATTTACATTTACATCAAGTTTTTTTCTTAATCATTTGATTTGATCCCAAAAAAAAAGAATTATAAGATTTTTCATTAACTTATTCTTTGGTCTTAATTGGATTAAAGTCTGATAAATCTTTTTTAAAGTTTTGATAGGTCTTCTTTATCTTGATTGTCAATCTCAAGTTGGTAGGTCTACTCATTTCTTACTTTGTCATTGTTTCCATTTTGAGCATGCATTTATTTTTATGATCTGCGTCTCTACTACTCAGTTCGATGTATGGTTCACAGTGCCTGTGGAGGGCGCCCTAGGCGTCAGGGGACCTTAAGAGTACAAAGGCACGCTTTTATACCTGTTGGAGCCCCCGACGGCTGGAGCAGCCCACACGGGCACTGTGGTTGTCTTTCTGGCTATCTATTGATGCATATATTTTGTTTGTTTTGTTCTTTGTTCTTCGTCTGTTTCAAAACTATCATACATTCATCCGTTGTGGACTTTGTTTTGACACAATGGAAGTACACTTGATCTCCTCGCACATCAAGTAATTTGGGGTCATACTTTATTGTTTTATCTTTTAGGTCCTCACACTCAATATGCAATGGTGAGGTACACTGAGAAACCTTGAACACATGAGTCAATCTGTCTTGCAGCTGCTGTGGAGATATTGATTCCAATTGATGCATCCATCAAGTCACTGTTTAGCTTCACTGTGACTAGATTTGCGAATTTCTTGTAATCGATGCATCACTCATCGCGCTCCCAATAGACAGCCGAACACCAATCTCAGAGTAGGTTCAACACTGATCATGATCACTAGTAACTGATATTCAGATTGAAGATGAAGAAATGACTCCGAAGGAACATAAGAAAGAGAAATGCAATGAGCAGTGTCATACTAAAAAAGCTTTCGAAGTCAAAGCCACCCACCAGATCAAAAAAGACATGTGCCATGATCCCACAACAAGATCGTCAACGTAACCCTAGCAAGATCGAAGGAACTCGGTCTTTAACTTCCATCAAAACAAGCCAAGTAGAGACCCTCGCAAGATTCATGGAGTAATTTCAAGTCCCGAGCATCATGGGGACCTATGGGAACCCAAAGACCGCAAAACAATTGGCCCTCACAGCATAATCTATGGGTAAGAAGAATGCAGTATCGCTAGGGGCATGTCGAACGTAGCAACAAAATATGAGCTCCACTTCGTCTGCAACCTATAACTCTTATCACCCGAAAAGTCATCATCCTGAGCATTTTCCAAGTGCTTCAGATTCATCTACCTTCTGACCGGTGCTTGCGAATTCGATGCAGGGTTTCAAACTTTGTCAGCTTCTATCAAAATTTCGTTGTACATAAGAAAATGGGAGAACGGACAAGTTTGTAACCCAGACAAGTTACACAAACTAAGAATTTGTAAGTCAATCTGCCTGTCTCTGAATCGCTACATCGATTCAAGGCGGACATGTCTTGAACATTTAACCCCTTCTCTCATATGACTCAGCTTCCCACACGCTTCAGAAGAAAGCTTTGGGTATTTACTCCAACCAACCTGCGCGCGATGATAAGGAGTACAATTAGACCGCCGAGGTCCAAGAGCCCAGCTTTCGTCAATCTCTTATCCATTCGCGGGTGCTGAAAGAATCTCCTTCTAAGTGCTGCAAAAAATCGCTTTCTCCATTATCAAAAAAATTACGTCACTGATGATCTTGATATATTGGGTCATAATCCTGGTGGTGACGGTAGATCTACCCAGATATGGTTCGATGTATATATACAGAGATCCACTTGATTATGAATCCGAGCATTTTGTCTCAAAGGAAGAAGCGGTGTCATCGTCTATTTGTTCCGCTCATCGGATCATCCCCATCAATAACCCACCTCATCACTCAACACAGTATGGATATCACATACCACCTCCCTTGGTGGACCCAATCTCTGGTATCACATATGTTCCTTATTATCCTGCTGTGTCAATTTCATCACCATATCCCACACATCCTTTGGCTTTTTCTCGGTCTTCAGAGAGTATTCCAGCAATTCAATCATATACTGCGTCCACCCCTTTGTACTCTTGGCACCAGAACAATGTGGTAAGTGGATTTTTCTAGCTGAAATGAATCACTGCTCGTGAGAAAAGCTTTCTAAAAAGCAAAAGTGTGTGAATTGCCAGGTAGAGCTGAGGAAACCACATCAAGGAGATAGCATGATGGTGCCTTGGCAAAGTGACAATAGTCACTTTACCTTGGATCCTAGCCAGGTGAATGGTTCATCTTTCCCACCTCCTTAGAAAAATTTTTCTTGCTCTTCTGGGTCACTCAGGGAAAGAAAGTCTCAGTTCACCCTATTGAAAACAAAAGTTTAACAAACTGACATAGAATCTAAGACTCATTTCCCAGCCATGGATGGTAGAATGATTGTAGAGAACACTCCTTCAAAACAAATTGAGCAAAAAACGGTGATAGACAAGAATCATCCCCCTCTTTTGGAAACTAAAATAAATTCAGAGAATGGGCAGGCCTCAGTATCGGATCTCAAAAAGATCTCTGATAGAACTCAAAACAAGATTGAGGAGCATAATTGGTGAGGATTTCTCATTGTATGCTTCATCTGTCAGAAAACTGAATAAATTCCTTGATGTGTGCAGCTCTGAGTTGAATCAAAGAAAGAATCAGAGACCATTCTACTCTCCAGGTGTAAACTCCAGCAAGCATGTAGATCACATAATAGCTGCTCCTGTCAATGTGGGTGGTGTATCAGAGTATCTTGATGATAGTCGGGAGATCATAGGAAACACATGTGTTGGTCCAACTGAAAAAGTGTCTGGAAAAGACTGGGTGAGCCCAAAACCACAGAAGAATTTACCACACACTTCTGCAATACAATCAAATGAACAACAGTCAACCCATCCAGCCCATAATATCTGTAAACCCTGGCTACCTGAAAAGGAACATGATACAAAAATAAGCTTCTCTGGGCTGAGTGGCAAGAATTCAGGTTCAACAGACATACACAACTTGCGCATCAGTCAAGAGACTCTTGACATGGATCTCTGGATCTGTAAACTGAAAGAGGCAGAAGGCTACCTGAAATTCCATACCAGAAAGGATTTATATAACCTTGAAGACCCTAAGAAAGAATTGATTTCAGACACTTTTGATCACATCCCAACTGAAAAAAAGGCTTCAGCAAGTGTTGAAAAAGTTGTAGCAAAGCCCTTTCCTGTACTGGTAGCACCAACTTCCAATCAAGACATATGGAGAAAGAAAATAAAAACAAAGGCTTACACCCCTCAATGGAGAAACAAGAATTATGTGTATGTCAAAAAAGATAATCTAAAACCTCCAACAATAGATATGAGACAGGACAAAATTCTTTCAAATGCATTGAAGGGGTCTACTTTAAGATCAAAAGGAAAGATTGAAGTGGAAGTTGAAAGAGTCAAAAAGATTACAGATAAACAGATTGAAAATATACCAGATGGTAAATCTCCTCCAGAGAAAATTGTGAAAAAGTAAGTACAGAAATTTGAGTTTTGGAGCAATTTGTTTCCAAATAAGCAATCAAACTGATCTCCCTGAAACTACAGAGCTGAACTCCCAGGAAAACCACTCATTGAAAAAATCTCACAAGAAGAAAATACAAGAGAGAGGATTGAGAAGTATAATGAATTTAACCAGATTGAGAAGAATTCAATGGTAATTTCTTTTCAAAGCCCGGAAAAGATCCCTGAGGAACGGAAAAGACAAGTTAATTCAAACACAAAAGCAAATGATATACTAAAAGATGATAATGAGAGGTAAGCCTCAAAAGACGTAAATTCCTTCCTTCAGGGAGATTAAGGTGCTAGAAGATGACTGAGCAGATTCTATCTTCTCCTTTTAGTAATTTTTTATCAAAACAACTAGGATTCAACAAACCAGTGTCTGATAAGAACACATTTGAAGTACTGGAACACAGTGATATCAAGGAGATCAAAGACAAATTCATAGTTCCTAGTAGTATCAAATCATCCAAAAGAAAAAAGAAGTCTAACATTTATGAAACAAATGCAAAAATCAAAGTAGCTTCAAAGGGTCAAAGAAGAAACACAGCAGATTTAGATAAAGAAACCACACCCCTTGAAATGGTTTCTTGGTCAAACCATGGGATCTTGAGAATCTTGCAAAAATTTCCAGACCAAAACCTATTAGATTCTCTTAAAAAGATCCCATCAATGCAAAAATATTTAACTCCACTTTGGATTTGGAAGAAACCAGAACCAGAACCCACATTGAGTAAAACAAGTAAGTTGTGGATACCAACATGGGCCTCAAAGGATTACTTGAGTTCAAAGTCAACAAGTAGTGACTCACCAGATACTCAAACCAAGACACCAATGACTAGTTTTCATTCAAATCCTGGATTTTCAAACAAGCTTACAGCCAAAATCTCAGATCTAAAGCATTCATTTGGCTGTGTAGGGATTCCACTAATCCAGCCAGGAGTAGATTCACTTTGGGGTTGGATGAAAAAAACACCAGAGCCCATGTGGAGAAGAGCAAAAGAGTTTTGGTATCAAAGACAGGTTGGAGAGAATACCAAGGAGGTTTACCATGATGAAGTGCTGGAGGGTCATGTTTTGAAAGCCAATACCAAAGGTGGTAAAGAGTACCAAGTTGATAAAGTAGAAACAAGACCTTCAAAAGATTTGAGTGATATTTCTGAAAAGCAGATGACAGAAGGTGTACAGAAGCAAGACCAGGAGCAGGACCAGAATTTGTCTTTGAACTCAAAATCCAAGGCTGATGTGAAGAAAAAAACTCAGTCATTTACAGCTCAAAGGACCACTGGAAAAAAATTCAATCATATTTCCAGAGAAAAGCCCAAGAAACGTCTTAGTGCAAGTGATAGGGAGGTCATTCAATATTATTCAAGTATTCTCAGATTGACAAACAAGAAAGAGCTTTTACCAATTGATATAACTGAAGACGAGTATCAACTTGTGAATCCTTTGAATGTGAATAAAGATTTATATGATCTGATGAAACAGAACTCAAAATTGAGTGTTGGTGAATTTGCAAGAAGATTAGTTGCCATGGAATGTCAGATCAATCAATTCCGGATGGCAAAGATGATAGAGGATCAAGGAGATTTAATCTCACAGAGGATGAAGAAACTCTTATCACTATTTCAAAGTGATGTACCTTGGGCAACCTTCCCAAATCTCAGTGAGAAAGAATTGAGAAACCTGAGCAATGAGATTGAGGATATCTATAAAGAGCCAAGTGATGTTGAGGACCTCAAAGCTATCATGGGTTCAGAATTCAAAATACGGAAGAAGATCATATCATACCTGTTGAAGCGCAAGCCTTCATCTGAGTGGTGGGATGAAGAAAAGTTACAATTAGGAAGAAAACAAGGTCTAGACATAGTTACAGTATTAGGAATTGGAGATATTCTGGAGTTTGGAGAACCAGATATTGGTAAGACTTCACTTCTAAACATGAAGGAAGTTCCAAAGAAGATGGAAACCTTGTATGAGAAGTTTTTACTTCGAAAAAATGCCTTGCCATGGCATGATTCACCTGAGCGAGCTTGGCTAGAAAGTCAACCTGAAGTTTGGAAATTATACCAAGAGAGATTTGAAGTTATCATCCTGTCCTCTGAAACCTTGAACTCAAGCCATGTTTATAGACTATTTTCAAATGATGGTAGAAACAATCAACATGCCTGGTGGAAGTTTGGAGATTATTTGATGTGGATTGATGAAGGTATTGATCATCTCCCAATTCCTGATATAGGTGAATCATTAAAACTTGGAAAGAACAGGCTTGAGAATGCCAAAAGACTTACAAGTGTGAAATGGAATACAAAACTAGAGAGGTATGATCATGAAACAAAAAGAAAAATACACTGCCAGCAAAAGTTATATTCCCCGCGGGGAAAACAGATTGACTGCACCATTAAATTCTCCCAAAAATTTTCCAGCTCCCAAAAGGAAAAAACCAATCAAGTCTTGACTATGCAAATTTTGGTAAACTGAAACCACTCTTGAGACTCTTGTTGGGTGGTAACAGCCATACTGATAGGTCACAATGAAGTTGAGACTCAAAAATACAAATGGATCATCTGATAAGATCATGTGTGAAATTTCTCTATCCATATGTATGTAGTGTTTGAGTATACAATTCATCTGTTTCAAGATCATCCCTGGAGACCAACCACAAAATGTGATATTCCCATTTAAGTGATAAATTGTTCTATAGATCTTGTCTTTCAAAATGATTACAAAATTCAATGATCATTTTGTAAGATACTTATGTAGAACAAGTTATTTATTACTTTACAAAGGTGGATATCTAGCATCAGAGAGTAGTGAGCATATGGAGACAAACAGGAAGTGAAAACATATGATAGGACACTTTTACAGATTCTTATATTCTTCCAAAATTGCCGCAACGGCTGGCGGCGGGACACGATATGGCTCAAATACGAGATCCTCTAGTTTTTCAATTCGAGCCTTCAGATATTCAATCTCACTGCGACAGTTCACATTACAGGCGCAGGAAGGATTGATATGATGTACATCCATGAATCCAGCTGTGATTGAAACTTGTTAGGTCAGAGTCACTTGAAAAAGGCATCATAAGTGGAAAAGACTCACGTTTGATATCACCAACATTTGGAAGTTGAAATACATCCATATCTCTGAGATCAATAAGGTCCTTTGTTGGTTCGGGACCCAGGGTTGAGGCAAGGATCTCCTGGTCAATCAATGTTTCCTCTGCATCCCAAGAGCAAGTAGAGTCATGCGTTGATGTCGCAGCTGTCTTACCAGGCCCAGACTGCAGTCCTCCAATTTTACCCAACACCGAGAGATCTAGTCAAGAATGAGGTCAGTTTTATTTGGAGAGCAGTAGGGAATAGTGATGGCTTACCGGCAAGATGATCCTCGTGATCGGAAAGAGCAGTTAGGGAGCTGCTGTCATTGATATCGTCCTGGACTTCTTTTGATTTGCCAAGCTGCTTTCGAGGTTTATTTGATTTGATCGTTGTTTCATTTACAAGAGTGGCGGATTGTTTTCTGCGTCTATCAGCACTCGGATTAGATTTGAGGCTGTACATAAGGGTGGTCTTCGAGTTTGCTTGTGATTTTGATGCTCGAGCTGGATTGTTTCGTGTTGTTGGATTGACTGTTGAAGCGCCCAACCTTTGTGAGTGAAGAATTGCAATTCAATTTGAAACAGACCGATGCATCAAATTTGAGCTTACCTTTTGTTCTGTCAGCTTCGATATCAGAACTTTCTGGTTCTACTACTTTCCGGCCGCGCTTGGCTGATCGCGAGTCTTGACCATGATTTCGTATCCTTTTCCTTGAGGCAGGGATGGCGGCTATGGGTTCAGAGCAAATTGATGAGAATCTTGTGATTAGTTATAAGTTGGATTCAGAGTATTTTATCAAACCCACCATTGTTGATACGTTTCTTTTTGGATAAAGTTTCGGGTTTGGACTGCGAGACTGATTTAGTACTTTTGGTGGGGTTTGAAGCGCGTTTTGCTAAGAGACAAAAGAGAAAGTTGAAATGTCAGTAAAAGTTAAGTTGGTCGGATGAGGGGAGGGAGTTGGATACGTGCCAATTTCGATCCATTTCTTGGCCAGCTTCTGGAGTTCAAGCATTGGACTATCGTCATGAAAGGCAACCATGGAAAAGTATTGACGCATGAAAGAGGATAATTCGGACGGAGTGATGTTCTTGCGGAAAGGGTCGAATGAGTCCATTGTGGTTTTGATCTGAGGCTGAATACCGAGTATATGAGTCTGAAGAAGTTGTATATTAAATGAGGTCGAGTTGAAGATTACTTGAGAATGGGAGTTGTGGGAAATGGATGATGAGGTAGAGAAAGCCGTATTTATCATAATGATCGGGTTGAGGAATGTTCAAGTTCAGCCTGATTGATCAGTCGCTGATTTTCAAAGGCCTTCTGTTGAAAATCAGCGAACGTATGTAATACGGTACAGTCGGTGCCATTGTGTATGTAAACCATTAAAGAATTCAAGCGTTGACTAGCATGAAGCCTGGGAAGTTGGAACTACCACTGATCACTACTCAGCCTGAAGACCAACATTTCATTGTTTTATGGCAGCTACAAAGACCATGATGGTGTTCAGACTGAAAGATAAGTGAGTACTTTCCTACTTATACTCCATCTTTCCTATCTTGCATCCTGTTGCGTGGATTCCTTAATCATCGGTTCATAATCACGTCTAATAAACTGCTTTTTTATCTTACCTATTTCCCTTTTCAAAAAAACTCAATTTCGTTTTTGTTTTATATATCTATATCTACAGCTTATACAATATCAATGGCTTCTCAACGCACAACAAGATCCGAAAAGCGTAAAAGAGAAGAGGAAAATTATGAAAAATGCAGAACAGACGATGGCGACGCAGGTATGTTAGCGTTTAAAGGAGATCATATCTTTACCATGGTTTTTTATCAACTCCATCGGAAAATTCTTTCATTGTTTTGGTAGGACGTCCCGTTGCGAAGTTGAGGACTGGATCATCAAAAGCTCGCTCGACCACTCTGAAAGAACGTCACGAGAAGACGAATCAAACTCCCATATCAGCCAGATATTCAGATTTGAAGATTTCAGAGTTGAAAAAGATGCTGAAGCCTTTTAGTATAAGGGGACTTTCAGGTATGCGCAAGGACGAACTAATCCAGACCTGTATCATATACGACTCAGAATTGACTGGCAAGTTGTAATTCAATTCGATCATCACTTCATAACGATTATAGTACTGATGTGAAACTTCTTTCGAACAGCGGCAGGTGATAGCTCTCATGGGGCAGTTCAAGATTTGAGATTTGGCAAATCTTCGAATGCTCATCGTCGAAGTCCAGATAAAAAGATGGAAGGTAAGTTCTTGTATTGTATCGTTACGTCTATCAAACAGTCGGTGGTTTATACATTGGTTCCCCTCTTTCAATAGATCACCATTCCAAAACTGACATCAATACTCAGCTATTTGAAACGCCTCAAGCGCAACTGCCTAGAAGGGAAAGCTGCGAAAGTCAGGTCTTGCCCAAAGAAGTCGAGGCAGAGTGTCCAAATGATCAGGGTAAGCCAGTACTCCATTCCGCATGGTACAATTGTTACTGTTGCACATCTATACTATACTAACATATTTCTATGTGTAGGTTTACAAGATCTGAGCACTGTGCTTCCAAGCCGAGGACGAGGTACGGTGCTTCCAAGCCGTGGAAGAGGTACAGTGCTTCCAAGCCGTGGAAGAGGTACGGCTCCTCCTCGACCACGACCAACAGTACTCTCGGCAGTTTCCCAAGGTAAACAACGCCGAATGTCATTCAGTAGTGACGATTGGGTTCCCGACGCTAGCACTGAAGGAGACAGTCCAAGCAGTGCAAACTCGGATCTTGAGGAACTTGTAGGACTCGAAGAAAGTGTAGGTGCTGGAATGGAATCCGACGGCGAGAATGAGGAGGTGGACACCTCGATGACTGTATCAGGAAGCTCTGGCAACAAAGTGGGCGACACGTCGACGTCTGGTGACGAGGGCAGCGATGACGGTGCAAGAGCCGCGATTATGAGAATGCTGAGAACGCAAGAGAAAGACAACACCGCCGTTTCTGGAACAGCAGTACCGACGGTCTCAAATCGACGGCCCTCCGTAGTGGTCCCACCTGAATCAGCAGACACAGTTAATGAGCATGTTAACGACCACAACTACCAAGATTTACATCAAAAATTCAATGATCTCACTCAACTGGTCTTGCAATTAGTTTCAAATCCCCCTGGAGTTCCCGCAAAAAATCAGACGCCCAATATCAAGAAACGTCAGGGGCATGGGACCACGTTTCGAGTAAGTAGCTTTTTTAGGTCATGAATAAATATCCTTCTAACACAATGATATAAATTTAATCTGACAGGCTCGAATTCGAAGCCATGCTTGGACGATGATGGGACTTAAAGAAGACGACGAAATACCTCCGAGTGCAACTCCGGCTCAACAATCATCATGGAAGATACATACGTCAAAAAAAGACATGCTTCTACCGTGTCAAATCGATCGCGAGGTTGCTAATGGTCTCACCAGTTCGGCCAACGATCCTCGGTTCCCATTCAAAGGAGGCCCCGGCGGTGAACACTCAAATCCACAAATTCTATTGATCATGTGGACCATGATGTCACGGGTTGGGGTTGCGTCATTTCGTCCAATTTGGGAGGACAGTATGACTTCTCCTCAAAATAAATTCTTGTGGACACTGGCGACTTCGACATTCATTCGCCTCGTGAAGGTTGGGGAATATGATGATATCACATCAGAAGACGCCAAATTTGATGTTGTATTCAAAGCTCTGAGAGAACATGCGAGGTGTACACTCAAACGCAGGTATGTCCCTTCCTACTCATCTTCAGATGTTCAATTGTCCTCAATATATATTGATAAGTTATTTGATGTATCCAGCTTCCGACAGACAAATGAATGGTCTCAGGCCAAGATTCGGGCTCACAGGAAAGCCGGTGTGCGAGCGGCAAGATTACGGGCAGTAAGTGACAATTAAGACTGTAGACACTCTCATCATTTATCTTGTAACTGACTTGGTCTTACTCTGAATAGTTGAAGCTTCGTCGAAATAAGATTGCCATCAAAAATAAGGTGACATCCATGTGTGATGTCATCGATCATTGCTGTAGCGAAGACGAGACTGATATGGAAACAGTGTCCAATGACTCGCCCAAGAAATTATACAACGTCAAGAAATTCCAATGGCGCAATCCGCGCGTTGGGGCGCTATTGCTCAAACTGGAAGCTTACGACGACCGTCAAAGAAAAGAAAACCCTAAACACAGAGTCGGATGCCAGCCTCGTCACCGTGTTCGAGATAAATGCCTCATCTCGACCTCAAAAGCCCCTTCGGGTCTGCCATCTGACTGTTATGATCCCGAATGGTTGGAAAATCTTCGAACAAATCATCCCGATGAGTATGACGAGTTGCAAGCTGACCCCACTCCCGTACTTGATGATCTTGAGAAATCCGCCGACATCCTCCTCAAGATCTGAGACTCAGAGAGCCCCAAGGTGTTCATAACTCTCATTTCTTCTTGTTTTGTCTGTATATATCTATGTGTATATATGTAATTTATAGAAGTACAGAAATTGTGAAATATAGTCCTATTTCATCTCTTCTGATGTAAATCTTGTATATATTCAAACATTCCTTGTAGATTGTTGTTTTGCCATCAAGAACATAGTCAAGGGCCTGAATAGTGATATATTGACCGAATTAATATAAAACTACAGTCTCATTCATCTGTCTTCCCAGAAGAGCTTTTCTCAGTACGGTGTAAGGACTTTTTATCTCCAACAAGCTTTGATTTCTATGTAAATCTTTGTGCAAATGGCTGCTACCACGGTATACAGCTTCTTTGCATGGTCCATGATTCGGAGATGCCTGCTCTATCATGATGGTATGATGACTATATATAGCTCATGAGGACCTCGTAGCATTTGAGCTTTTTGAATATCATCCTACCTTTTCAAGTGCGAAGTTTTTCAATACCAACATAACTCAATTTGTTCTCAATGGCCAATCCTACTGCACAGTATATATACCCGATCCAATCAGTTGTCTTGCCCAAGAGGCTTCATACTTTCCTTGCATTTCAGATCGTGGATTCTATTATCGACGCAACTACTAGAGAATATCACCAAATCATTGAGGTTTTTTATCCAAAGCTTGCTCTACCTCTGAACTTAGCAAAAGATGTTTTGATTCGCCTCTTCCAAATTATGGTCCTTCCCCTCTTACGTCGTCCGAAAAGTTTTGACAAAGATACCTGCGTTTACTCTTACATCTCAACAGATGGCCGTCCCCAACACGAGAGACCCCATCCAACCCAAACTCAGGTCCTCCCTCAGAACCTCATCAAGTTCATCGACCTTCACGACGAACCCACTTTGAGAGTCGAAGCCACTTCCGAGGAGTATCATAGAATTATTGATATGTTCTATCCAATGCTTCAACTCCCGAGCAAATCTTGCGATCATGGTACTCTTACGTGCCTCTTTGATATCATGGTCCTTCCGTTTTTCCGCCGTCTCGAAGACTTCGACGAACTTAGTGGCAGAATCTGTTACCTCACCGCCGAAGTCCTTTCGCCGCACCTACCAAACAAACCCCCGATTCACGTCATCACATTACCACGAAGTCTACATAGCTTTCTAGCATATGTAGACCCCAAAGTCAGTGTGGTCCCAGGGCCTACAAATGCGCAGATGACTGAGATAATCAATCTCTTTCACCCGGACCTTGACGAGCCTTGGACTTGTGACCACAACGATCCTGATGATGGAATGAGCATGGGGCCTTTCAACATCATGGTGTTACCCTACCTTCGCAACGTTGTATCCTTCAATTTTCAAAGCTACGCTTTGACGTACTACAAGGTTGACATCTAATGTTTGTACTTCTTTTCAAAAATCGTTAGGGCGCGTTTCGTTTTCTGTGGGACCTCTGTTCAACTGGAAGAAACTGAGACTATTTCTTATGTTTATTAGGTTCTTATCTGACCCTTTCGGAAGTGACCAGGAAATCTCACAATTGTGCTGGATTTTCCTTAGTTCAATTTGGAAGTTTTGTAGTCCTTTCAATTTCCATTTTATCTACGAACGTCGGCCTCTATATATAATTTACAATCTTATAAGTCCTTTCAATATGTTGTTTATCGAAGAATGTTTGTCTATATACAATATAGACTTCCAATGTGCCCTTCGCCTGTCTATCAGCCCGTTGAGCGTTAAACTGATGTTGAATATGATGCATGGGTAAATCTCCAGATTCGAAGTTAGAGAACAAAGAAACTGGATGTCTCTTTCCAAACAGAGCTAGCGCTTACTCACAGTGAATTGCTCCATGTATGTAGATTATAAAACGGAGGGTCTCTTGAAAAACCCTCCATTGTGTATACAAGTGCGGCCTGATCATTGGCGAAGCCATCTTTCTGTTCAAAGAAGGTCATCCTTCTTTTCGAACAATCCAAACCACTTTTCAAACTTTGAATCATTTATCTCAAACACATCTGTTAAACGCGGAATAATTCTATTTTCCCCTCCAATTACTTGATTTTTCGCGATCACATCGCCGAAATGAAAAGAGATCGGCCTGAAATATCATCACTTGAAACCGAAGGTATTCATTGCCTTCTGTGTTCTCCGTAGGTCAACACTAATGCTTTGATCAAACTCATATCTACTAATTCAGTTGCAAGCTTGAAAGATGAAATCGCCACTTTCAAAGCTTTACTTCGAGAGGCTGAACATAGGATTGCGCTTCAAATTGAAGATCTTGTGGAAAAGATTGAACATCAAAGTGAGTCTTTGGCCAACAATCCATTCTCACCGAAATCGCCATTTATAGGCTTACCTTCGTGTACGATGTCAGCCACTCAAGTGAAACTCCTATACCCCGTCGTGGAGTATCACACGAAAGAAATTGCCGTCACTCAGGCTCGGGTGCAAGATTCAGAAGTCGAAATATTAGATATACAGACAGAGGCCACCCGCGAATACCAACACACCAGAGCGCTGGAGATGGCCATTCAGAAGCTTGCAGACACTTCTCCAGCTCAACCTCGAGTTGACGTTCATGATGAGATTGAGAACTTCAGCGACAAGCGTTACGATTATTATTTAGCTAGTCGTAAGTCAGCTCATATCGTCCATGAGGGCCCAGTATCAGATCCACGACTCGGATCATGAGCTACCGGTTGAGCAACTGAGTCCCACGTTTGCAGTTACTTTCCGAATAGCTTGTATTTGAAAGGGATACTTATAGACTGTTTGTATGAGTGATGTTCATGAGCGCGTTTATCATCATGACCATGATCAGGATGAATGGATTCTTTTGCTTTCTTCTCTATTCAACTCTTTTGAAGTGTGCAAAGGGCTATTTCCGGCTCAGGCCTGCGAACAACGTTGCTCAGTGTCTATCGCAGTATAAGTATAAGGTCCTCATGATTGTGATAACAACGACATTCTGCTTCACCAACCCATCTAACCTGCCGGGGACTTCACAAAGCCCAACAGCTACAATACATATCATGTCTGACCATCTCACTAAAACATCTCACCCAGCTTGGTCCCAATTCCAATCCGTCCCCAAAGACTATGATTTCTTTTTCGAATCAGATTTCAACCCGCGTGATACTACATGTGACAAATTGCGCTTTATTATGAAGCATTTCGGACTTAAGGCCAAGCTTAGGGGGTCGGGCGTGAGGAAACCGGAGCTCGTCCAAAATTTTAAAGAGACGCTTTTCCCAATTATTCAGCCCTTCATTCGTAAATCTCCAGCCGTCGACGAAATTGCTATTGACAAGCCTCATGATGCGACAAAGCTCAACCTTGAAGACGCCGCGACGACCAAACAAGTACTTTATGACGAACTCAAGAGGCTTGTCCCCAGCTTACTGGGAACTTCTTTAATGGATCGGTCCGAACTGGTCCGACTTTATCGAGCCTCGGTATTATTAGAAAAAAACCAGTCGCTAGGTCAAGCTTTAGAGAGTAGGTTCATCACCAAACCGGATCTCTGGTCTCACGAGGAACTTCTTCGAAAGCGGCGTGACGACATCCGGTCTGCTTTACAGTTCCATGCGCCTTACATCTTCATACCTACGAAGTGTTTGACCCTCGAAATTTGCACACGAATTTACGAGAAATTCTTACTAGGTATGGATGTTGAGGCGGATGTCATTGTGGAAGGTGCGCACTTTTACATCCGATCATGATATGTAAGGTTTCTTTGCCCTTTTATAACTTCAACTTTTCCTCAAGTCATGTGCATCCCTTTGATCTGATGACTGATCTTTCTACTTGTTTGGCAGGTGTTCGGAGGGCGGGTTATGCAGTGGGGCAAGAAATCGCCTAGCGCAACGGTTGTTTGCTTAGACAAGAAACGGTAATCAGTGGGTGGAGAAGATCATGTTTGTACTTGTTATGAATCTTACATTTGCACGAAATGAAGTTAATTTTTTTATCATCATCATGATCCCCATGAGCCCCAGATCCCCCTGAAGCTATTCGTTTATCTCTTTGCCACTGCGGATTTTTGTTCAAGCTGAATTCTGACTTTTTCGCCTTTCAATTTAATTTGAGCCTTCATCTAGTCATGCTTCGAACACCCTTTTAGGTAGAACCCATCAATTTCAATATCTCCAAAAACACAAGACCGGACATTTCGATTTAACTCACAAATGCCACCTAAATCCAATTACCGAATGGCATACTGCCAGTGTCTTTCTCGAAAGTGTGGCGAAGTTGAGTACATTGATGCAAATGGACAACGTCAACATGGAAACAGGATAGCCATGTTTATTGCTCAGACTCACCAGCTTGAAGACGAACGTCGGCGCATCAACGGCCCAGTTTCGCCCGATTTGACGGATGGCGAGCGTACACCCGTTACTAACTCGAACCCTCACACAGAAACTATCAACACTCTCATTCAAAGACTACGTGTATCTACCAGTCGGAATCATGTACCTTCAATTTCTACTTCGGCTATCCCTTCTCAGACAAGCTCTTCACTCGATCCTTCAAGGATTCCATCAAACAGCCACTCTGACCGCGCTCCTTCCCCGATTTTTGAAGACCCGCATCCTGACATCAACCAAACTGATCAATCGAATCCGGATGCACCCCTTTATGACACAAGTACGTTTCTCACTTTATTTTCACTTTTCTTCTGTGTTAGTCCATACAAACTGAATCAACGTGATCAATTTTGGGCACTGTCTGATAGGTATATATATGGAAAATCTCCTCGAAAATTTCAATCCGATCTTGGTTTTTCCCCTCCTCATCACCGCAATATTGGTAGTTTTCGAAAACATCTCTCTACTGACTGCCAATTGGCTCTTGAACGTCCTTCACGGCTTCACCACGCTCGTCAAGATTTACGGAACCGGCCATCCGACTGAAACTACCGAGGATGTCTCGTACATTGATCAAATCATTCTTGAAGAGATGCCTCGTGACATCCGGACAGTGTTCTCAAATTTCCAACTTGAACCTGACCTTCTTAGATTCAACTCTTGTCCCGTGTGCTTTGCGATGTACCACCTTGACCAGACACCTCAAACCTGTACCCATCAATTGAATGAAGTCCCAGGAATGTTTCAACCTCAAAATATTTTTGAAGAAAGTGATCCGAAGGATTCAGAGCCAACCTGTTCTGAACCCCTCTTCAAGGAATTTCGAGGTAACAAGGTCCCTGCCCGCCAATACGCAGTTCAAAACCTTCATACCTGGGTCTCACGTCTTGTCACTCGGCAGAACATGGAAGCTTACTTGGACGAATCACTGGCTGAATCTCGCAAACCGTACAACTCCAACGCCGATATAAGTGATATCCATCAGTCTTACGAATGGAAAAACTTTCGAGATAATGACGGGAATCAATTTACCGCTCACAGTGGCAATCTTACCTTCGGAATGTTCATTGATGCAATTAATCCCTTTGGTAATAAGACATCCGGGCACAAGTCTTCAATAACTTTCATCGTGCTAGTTTGTCTTACCTTACCAATTCATCTACGATATCTACCCGAAAATCTTTTCCTCGCAGGTATTGCTCCAGGTCCCAATGAGCCTTCTCTCGAGCAGTCAAATCATCTTCTTTCCCCGGTTGTCACGCAGCTCCAATCTCTATGGGATGAAGGGATGTTTTTGAATCAAACACCATCTCATCCCAAAGGTCGTAAAATCCGTGCCGCTCTTCTCGTACTGATCGCCGATCTTCCGGCCTTGCGTGGATCGCTAGGATTTGCGAGTTACAACGCAACAAATTTTTGTTCATTCTGTTTCCTCACAATACAGGAAATAGACAACCTTGACCCAAGCTCCTGGCTTCGACGAACTTCGTCACATCACCAAGCACTTGCTTTTGCTTGTCGTGACGCGGATACTCCTAAGGAACGCGAGACAATATTCAAAAAATTTGGGGTTCGATACTCAGTACTCAACGAACTTACCTACTGGAAACTGGTTGACTGTCAAGTAGTAGATTCTATGCACAATCTTCTACTTGGTCTGTTGCAACGGCACTGTCGAGAACTTTGGTCAATGACGGACCAAGAAGATTCTGATCATCTCCCTCCAGCTACAAATGCTGACGAAGTACGGGGCTTAATAGGTGACATTGCTAGAAGAGCAAAGGACTTTTTCGTACCTCAGGCTGACAATACAGGTCATCAAGAGGAAAACGAATTCATGAATATGGAGTTCGGTACAAACACCTCTTCAGATGACGTCGACTTTGAACTTCATGGCTGGGAAGGCAAATGGATCGAGCCTTCTGATCCGGATGAGATTGTTTTTGATCAAACAATGTTGAAGAACATCAACAAATTACTTCCCCGAATACATGTGCCGACATGGATCAATCGTCCCATTCGATCACTCGGCAACAAAAGTTTTGGGAAGCTGAAGGCCGATGAATGGAGGAATCTTTTCACGATTCAACTCCCCATCCTTCTCATACCAATGTGGAGCAATGGAGACCAGCGCGATCAGTCGCTCTTGAAGAATCTGGCTCACCTTGGAAGTCTTGTGAACCTCGGCCTCAAGCGAACAATCAACGGCCATCGAGTCAAGCGGTACCGCCACCACCTGAAACATTATCTTGAAGGTGTCCTTGTTTTGTTTCCTCACTCTAAGCTAGTCGCAAACCATCATATGGCGTTTCACTTAGCTGAGTGTCTCGAACGATTTGGGCCTGTTCGAGCCTGGTGGTCCTTCCCATTCGAGCGATTGATGGGTAGTATTTTAAAAGGCGGTCACAACAATCAAATCGGCGAGTCTCATTCTGTTATATTGATTATCATCTTTACATCTCAACCTATTTTAATGATCATCTTTCTGTCCTTCTATCAATACAGGTCAGCTTGAAATGACGCTTATCAGGTCGTTCGGTCGATTGGGTAATCTTGCTGCTCTGCTTAAAGACAAGAGGGTACCGGCTCAACTTCAGCCTTACCTCACACGACTCCTCTCAATCATCGAGCCCACCCCGTTCTTGGCTAAGACGTCCTCATCCTTTCCATCCGATCAGGCAATCGACTCTACAATCTACAAACAGCTGATCAAGCATCTCAATTCTCAAATGTCTGACAACTGTGCGTGGATATCAGCCGCAGATTGGACTTTCTTGGCATCTAGAGAAAAGCGAGTTTGTGCCCCAGTTCGAGCAAGTGCTAAACACATCTCACACGTAAAACATAAAGACGTCACTTTCAGCACTTTTAGCCACAACAAGAACGACAGCGTGGTTCAAGTCAACTGCGGACCCAATGAGCTTATGTCTTTTGGTCGAATTCACTCAATAATGGTCCACAGACGGATTCCAGTGGGCCACAAAGTTCCAATCGATGACACCTGGATAGTCATCCAGTACTTTCTTCCTGTTCCTCCCTCAAAACCCAACTGCTTTCTGGAACTTGACGAGCCAGATCTACAAGCTTATCTACGACTAGACATTTTGGGTGAGCCTTCGATTATCCATCTTAAACAAGTTGTGTCGCACTGTGCTTGGATTGAGTACAAGGCTGGTGAAATCACCCATCAACTGAATGTACCAACTATTGGGCTCATTTCGGTTGATCGATGATCTCTTCAATTGTTTGATGTATTCTCAATCAATCATTTTTTGAGGAATAAGGTATGTAACTTTCTTATCTATCTTGAGTGATCAATTTAAATGAGCTGAAATATTACACCAAATACTGGATAGAAAATGTTGTGAAGATGAACAAAAAGATTTATACATCCAATCTTGATGAAAGAAAAAAGAAGAAATTGATTTTTGTAATTTTAGTGAATAATATATGAATAAAATTTATACATGTTATTTTGGTGAATAAAAAATCACAAGTTTATGGTTAGTTTATGGTTTAAATTTTTGTCTGAGCTCCTTTGTTTGCTTCTACCACAAGGTGAGGGTCTCACACAAAGCCTGTGATGTCTTTTTGTGCCAAAACAATGCAAATCATGAATTGCATTGGTTTCTTACTTGGAAAAAATAAATGCCTGTTTTGAAGGTTCCACTTTCAAAATAATTGATTTTCCCCGCGGGGAATATACCTTTTGCTGGCAGTGATACAAAGTTACTTTGAAAAGAGAAAGATCTTATATTGTTCAGAGCTAAATTTTGAACTTTTATCCACTACTGAGAAGCTCAAAAAGATATATCAATACTTAACCTCAAAACACTGTTGGATGTCACTTAATTCTTAGACAGTATCAAATTAATAATGCAATTATGTTTTTCTAATAAGTGTTTTCATGGGTCTTTCTTTTTTGGTGCTATCTCTAAAAATCTGGAATTTTAGGTCATCAAGATAATAATTTGAGCATTTTTGGCACATGCACTAATAATCATGATGAGCTCCAAAACATGAATTTTCCAAGTATTCTAATTAAAAAATCATTTTAGAAAGGTGTTGCCCTAATGAGGCATAGAAGACTTGATATATCTCACTTGATTGTTCTAATTTCTTGTGTTTGTTTCAACACATCTGCACAAGATAATGCACTCAGATCCTTGTCACCTTGGGCATTGGAAAAGATAAACTAAACCATGAATCTTTCTCCTGATGCCATACACCTTTGAGTTGATTGCCTTGATCCAAGATTGTTTGAGAAAGTCTTGTATTAGGGTTTCAAAATAATGCATCACACAAGAGAATATGAAAAAAAAGTTGCAAAAAAAATCAAATGACAAATCAAAATTTTGTTGGAGTGCTCTCATTGTGGTCTATCACAAACTATTCTCAATGGACCATATTTCTAAATGCTTGTTTTTTCAATATTTACAGAAACAACAAGAAGCCTGATAGAATGTAACTACTCAGACTTAATTAAGTCCAATAATCATGCTGGGGTTTCTACATAGCAAGTGATGACCAAGGCTTGGGGGATTGAAATTTTGCCCTAACCCTTTGATGAGAAAATCAGTAAAGCAAATCACAGATTTCCTTTTACTCCTACATCCCATTGATGGCTCTTTGGAAAAACGTTGGTGAATCTCAAGCACCTGCTTCTTCCTCATCTTTCTCTCAATTAGGTTTCCTTGGTTTTATACACAGCCTTCTCCTCAACACTCCAGAATTGATGACTTGAAAAATTCACAGCAAAACTAGAATTTTTGTCACATATAAAGCTGGAATACAGGCACAATATGACCTCCACATTTTTGTGTGATCAAATTTTCAGTGTTGAGAAGAACAAAGAAAAACAACAGAAATCAGTAAAGAGATCAAAGAGAGAGATGAAGCAGGTGCAGGTGCTTCAGATGCACCAACTTTTTCAAAACATTCATGATAGGAGGCTGGAGTTAAAGGAGATCACAGATCTGCTTTACTGATTTTTGCAACCTACCAAGCCAAAGGGTTGAGGTAAGGAGTAAGCTCCTTGTGCCTCACTCATTGCCTGCTATGTGTAAACCACAGTCTGATTTTTGGACTTAGCTAAGTTTGGTAACTACTGATGAAAGTTGAAAATAATTGGACTATCACGGCACTCAAAGCTACATATGTGCACATATATAGTTCTCTATATATAGGTTTGTCCTTGTTTTTTGGCAAGGAAAGAAAAAGTATATTCAAAGTTTGGCTGATAAAAAAAGTATATACAGAAATTTATCTACATGTTCATAGTAACTTTGATCACCAGAGATGGGTTGCTTTGTTGAGTCTTTGTTTAAAGTGAGCAGAAAGTTCAATAATTACATTGGTGTGAACAAAAAACTGGCCTTGTCAGATCCATGTTGTCCACAACACTGAAAACACTGAACTTTGTGAGCTTTTGTTGCCATTTAGATGATTATGCTTTCCCCCTTGCAGGGGATTCAGAGGATTTAATTGAAGCTTGCATATTTCAGGACCTCCAGTGCAACCTAGAAGTTGATTTTGATCTTGTTTAGCTGAAGATGATGCTCAAAAGCAATATGAATCAAATTGATTGATGACAAATAAAGCATCATATATCAAAAAAAGCTGTAATTACAGGATACACAATCTGTGGTTTTGGGCTTCTTGATGCAATCTACCATATGTAAACTTACCATGCCATGGAATAATGCTTTTGATGGGTGGAAATAGTTGCCTTTTTTGCAAAAGAAATCTGCAATGGACCCAATCTCCAAATAATCATCAAACTTAACAAAGCCTTTTGTGAGCTGTACTGGCTAGCTCAAACAAGCAACTTGAACCAAATGTCAAAGAAAATGGCTTGAGATCTGTTGGGGCTTTTTTGCAAAAAAATGGTGTCCTTATAAACATTTTCTTGCAATTGTAGTTTGCCTTGACATCATCAATAAAACTTGTGTGTCTTGATCTTTGCTGTGATCTCTCACTTTTGCTTTCCCTGCATCTTGACTGGTTTGAATGATATACAGAAAAGCTGATTTATCATTCTTACACCACAACTCAAATTTTGGAAACAGAGCAGCCCACAGCACTGTGGTTCCTGACTCTGAGCCCTGATGGACTTTTTCATGTATTGACAGGAACATTCAAGATATGAAGAAAGTAAGAGTGGGAGATTGTAGAGTAGATCAAGATGCAAGACTTTCATTATTGATTGCAAGGCATGTTGGAATTGCAAAAGAAAAGTTTATAAGGACACTGTTTTTATGCAAAAACCCCTGACAGATCTCATGCCATCTTTGAGACCTTAGACATCAGTCCCTTGTTTGAGGTGGCCAGTACAGCTCACAAGGGACTTTGTCAAGTTTCAATAATCATCAAGAATGCAAAAAGGTGTGGAAAATGTGAATGAAAATGCTATTGACATATGACACATTTGAAGTTATATGTAAACCCATAGACAAAGACTTAAGACTATCTTAACTGGCTTTTTGACTGTTAGATTTGATTTTAAGTCATTGTGATTTTGAATTCAAGAAGGCTTTCACAATTTCACCAAACATCATCGAATACTTTAACTTGTTCTACATAACTCATTTTCAAAGTCTTCAACTCACTATCCGAACATGACTGAATATTGGGTATCAAAACAATCTTATTATTGTAAATATTGTGAAATTTATATAAGAGTAAGTCTATTTCTTTACCAATTCAAACCATCTTTCTTCAGGAAAAAAAAGAACAACAAAGTAATATTTACGTTTTGTATTTTATGATATTAGGATGATAAACCGTCTAGAGCACAACATGAGAATGGATTAAGACATAAAGGAAATTTAGAAAGATATATACGAGATATCTATAAAAAAGAAGAAAGAATCAATTATGAAAAAGAAGAAGAAAAAAGATTGATGAAAAAGATTAATGATGCTGCACAAGCAACACATGAAAGTCAAGATCAAGTTAGTTCAAGTTCTAAAAGATTAATCAATGATGATGATGAGAATGAATCAGAAGAAACAAATTTGAAAAAAGTCAAAAGAGAAGAATGGAAAGGAGCACAAAACGTGATGAATTATAGTGATGCGAAAAGTTTAGGATTCGTTAATGAAAGTGACCTTGAAAGAATGAATGAAGAAGAAGAAAAAGCAAGAGAAAAAGAAATTCGAATGAAAGAAGGATTGTTGGGGAAATGGGAAATCTCAAACCCGATACCCAAACCCAAACCGAATTCAACATCAACTAACAAATCAATCGTTCCAAATGAAGCCATTAAATCTAAACTTTCAAATCAAATCAATTCAGATTTAGAACCACCTTCAAAACTATTCAGTGAAAGGAAAATCGAAACCGACTTTGATCCAACCAGAGATCTAGAAATCAAAGTCAAGAGGAAAACCAAAGTTCAACTCAAAGAAGAAGAAGAAACGCAATTGAATATAAAGAAACCAATCTTACCTTTCCGATTGGATGGAATTCAATCCGAAGTGTTAATTGAAGAAACCCTTTCAAATCCTGTAAATTTGAATCAAATGAATTCGGGCTTGGGTGAAGAAGATGTTAAACCAGATGTGAATCAAACTGATGACATCAAACCTTTGATCGAAGAAGAAACTAAGGTTCTTTTCAAAAAAAGGAAACCTAAAGCCAATTCAACTTTACGTCAAAAGTCGTGAAATCAAACTTAGCGACTCATCGACAATTATTTGATTTTTCACTCCTTGGATTATCTTCTTTTATATCTACAGATGGTAAGGTTAACAATGAAACTGTAAGATGTATTATTTAACACGATAACTTTTGCATCGTTCCACGTGATATCTTTTTATACAAATCAATTTTCTGCAACTGTTCTTCATCATTCGTCACTTATTTTCTAATTGACTCATTGTACCAATGTTTGGATTTAATATTCATCTGATTAATTCAAAAACTTCTGTTCCTTTACTGATCATTCAAGATATGACATATCTAAAGGCAATAAATTAGAAATCAAGATAATGAAATTTATAAAATTACACCAGAAGACAATGTTGATTACAATCAATGAGAAATAGGTAAATTGAATTTCTTGAACAAAATGGAAAGAAAGTGTACTGATGCTGAAGATTGAAATCGATCATAATAAGGACCGACCAACTCGATGTCTTAGAACATACCCTGTATCGTTTTGCTGCATTTTACAAGGTTGCAAGTAAATATGTCATAAAGACTGGAGTACTAAGGTTAGAAATACCATGGCTACTATGTAGTTGTAGGGAGCTTTGATAGGGGAAGCTGATGGTTTGAAGAACAAGGGTAGGTTTGGTAAATATCAGGAAATTGAATTGGTCTGTTTTGGGGTCAAATCTGAGAGAAATGTAGGTGCTGGAATTTGATTTGGGTTGAAAGTACATGACTGAAATAGGTGAGTGAATGATCTGGATCCGATTTGCTAAAAAAATCCATTCATCAAAAAGAATACAATTCACCAATTTCACTTATTATTATCAAAATATTATCTTTAATCTTTTGGACTTCTTGGTGAAGAAATTCTCAAAATAGTCAAAATGGGAACCACGAATAACTTCTTGCAGCAGCAACATCATTGATTGGTGAGGAACATCTTGAATTGTAAGGTAAATTAGACCGAATAGTGGTGAATTCAAACTTGTGCATTGCAATTGTAAAACTTGATCATCTTGTCCTCCTTAGAAGGAATTGACTAAATTTTCAATCAATTAGTATTCTATCTTGGGTCAAGTTGCACGAAACCTTGAAGACTTTCCAATGAACTCTCAACCTTCAAGTCATCTTAAGATATTTCCAGTATACATCGTCAAAGTACCTAGTGCAAGTCCATGATCCTGCCCGGTGTGCCGTGCTTTCGGCCACGTCAATAGCAGCTGTGAGATGGACCATCAAACCAAAAGGGGTAAGCAGTCCGTCCATATTGCCCGTTGAATGAAAACGAGAAAGTATCTCTCGCATGGTTTCAGCTTATCCTTGCTTCCATACCACTCACCCCTATGATTCATCACCGCCTCGTTGTCACCGTGTAATCAATTCACTGTGAGCATGAATACTTTGGCAAGGTTTTGAAACTATATGTTTTCTTCGGGTTTGCTGCAATCCAACCGTAAGTGAAATCTATAGCGTAGCATTGACAAAAATATGGGGATTGTGAAAACAGCTGAGCAGGAAGAGGAGCAAAAGATGAAAGATAAGGATGAATTAATTCTAAAACGTTGTACTCCACATCAACAAAACATTAATCTGTCTCACAACTTGTAGAGCTATTGAGAATTTCAAATCTCCTTGAAGTCATCAAGACATTCAGAAACAGTCAATGGTTTTGTAAAGTTTACAAATATTGACAAGAACACCAGATGTTGGAAAAGGTGATCATGACTGTTTATCAAATCAGCCTTCTATATTTGAGCTAAAAAGTCTTGAAAGTCTGAAGAGGTTCCGGTGGCAGAGGAAACCCCTACAGAGAACTAAATATAATTTAATTCACCTGGTGTGTTCACGGGGGATTCAAAAGATCGGAGACTGCTAAACTCAATCAGTTCATGTGCAGCAGAATTTAGGATGATCAATTCTTGTTTAAAACTGACTGTTCTCAAGTTGTCCAAAGGAAAATCTTGGCACTATTTAGTATCTAGAAATCAGCATTGGGTTCGATATTTACTAGAACCACTATGAAAGAAAGTTTTACATTTAGATATATATATATACCTATTTTGATCCTTCAACTTGTCTGATCAATCAAAATTCTAAAATCACATCTAATACCATTCAAAAACCTTTTCTTTTTCTTTGTTTCCACCTTGATCAATTAAAGAATTTTCAACTAACTTGAATTTGATAAATTATGAAATCAAGATAATGAAATCTATGAAAGAAAACAAAAAAGCCATAAGTACAAAAAAAAAGTTAGAGATACATATACTCTTACACTCAAAGAAAATTTTAAAAAGATTTTACATCTAAATCAAAATCGATAAAAACAAAAGTGTTGAAAAATTGGTGTTTCACTTTTTTAAAAAGAAAGAGAAGAACAAAAGAAAGTTTATTACAGACCTACAACTTACTTGATAAGAATGCTAAATGAAATGAAATGGATGAAGAAGAAAAAATGATTTAAAATAAGAAATGATCAACCCAATGTTTAACTACATTCTTACCACCAAAATCATTTGATCCATTTAACATAGCTCTATAAATAATTGCACCTAATCCGAAACAAAGAAAAAAAAACCCACAATACAAAAACAAAACAAAAATCAATTGAAGTTAAAGATTCATCAAATTAATCAAATCGCTTACCATGTGAATGACGAATCTCATGAAAACAAGCAAAATGTTTAATCAAACCTGGGATTCGATTTAGATTTTCAATCATTTCTAAATGTAATTTAGTCAATCCACTCTCTTTGATTGCCTTCAATCTTTCAGCTTGATCTTCATTAGACCAGATCGTCTTAAATTCAGTTCCAATCTCCTTTTGATCTTCTAACCTTCCTCTTTCATTCTCTAAGAAATTCATTCTACTCTCGTTTCCTCCTAACTCAATTAAATTCACTTCGTTCGAATTCGAAGTTGAAGTTGAAGTTGAATTTGAATTTGAATTTGAAGAAGTGATCCCGATCAAAGGATCAGTACCTAATCCAGAAAGTTCTTCAATCATTTCATGTTCCATCTCATTTAAAAGTCCAACCCTTTTTAATCTTTTAGGATGATCTTCCAAGTCTCCAACACTATACTTTTTAATTCGTTTCTTTGAATGTTGTGATTGAAAGAAAAACGTACCGAGTACATAGGTGATAAAGACAGGTACTAAGATGGGTGAGATGATGGCGATGATATAATTGTAAGGTGCTTTGAATGGATAAGTTGAAGGTTTAAAGAAGAAGGGTAAGTTTGGTAAGTATCTTGAAATCGATTTAGTTTGTTTCAAGTTTAAAGTGGATAGAAATGTAGTTGATGGGATCGAATTGGGATTAAAGGTACATGATTGAATTATAGGTGGATAATCTGGATCTAGTTGACTGTCAGAATCGTTCATCAGCATCTTAATCAATTATCAAACTTATTGTGAGATGAGAAAGAAAGATTGAACTTACATATCTAAACCACCTAAAGTTAAAAGTTGAAGTCCATTCAATTCATATTTTTGAAATTCACGATGATTCTTTAAAAACGTTTTAGCCAATTTTTTAGATAAATTAAATACATCAATTTCCTCAATCGCACCTGTTACAAATGGAACAGTTCTATCATTTACCGTATTAGAATAAATTCTGATTTGTTTAAATAATGATAAAGCTTTAAAGAAATTAGTATCAGGATGAGCCAATAAAGCGATTAAAGGATATTTTTGACTTTTAAGATCGGTTTTTGGATATGTATGAAATTGATCAGTTAAATAAAGTTGTTGACCTGTTCTACTTAATGATCTTGATCCAAAGAAATGTACAATTGAACCTATGATAGTCGTATGATGTGGAATTCCAATCCAAGGTGAAGCAAAAGTAGTAAAATTCATAGGTTCGATTGTGCTAAAGAATGAAGGTGATCTTGAATGTAATAAACCAATTAAAAATCTACCAATCAAACCACCTAAAGAATACTATGATTTAAAGATTAGCTATTTTTTTCATTTGGTTTGGTTTTTTGAGCAGATGATATTGTATAAAAAGAAAGAAAGATAAGATTGACTTACACCTATACAACTAAACTTCTTGACCAATTTACCTTCTTCAATTAATAAATTATTAATTTTTTGATTTAATTCATGTAAAACTAATTCAGCACAAAAATCGATTCCATCATAAGAATTGGTGAATTGAATTTGACTTGGAGTGAAGATTTCGATTTGATTTTGATGATCGGTTTGATTGATTGAGTTAGTTAAACATGTTAAGTTATCGATTGTACCCCAAAGTCCATGAATGATGACGATTAAATGAATCGAAGTGGTCATTTCTTTAAGGGTTTAGGTGAATTGAGGTGTTGAAGTGTGTTGAAGTGGTTGAGATTTGATTGGTGATGACTGTGAGACTGACTTAAATGAGATTAAACTCAACTTAACTTCACTTTACTCAGCTCAATTCATTTTTCAACTTTTCATCTTCTTCATTCAATACTTATATCTACTCAGCAGAGATACCATCAAGACCTCCACACATCTCTAATCAATCCTTTTCATCTATCAAAACCATTCATTCTTCACTTGGGAAAAATTCCTTATGCAGTTCAGTGAAAATGTTGGATTCTTGAATTCAACATCTCTGGGATGGTAATACCTACAGCAGCAGTGGGCTTCTGAAAAAAACAACCAGACAATCTTCTCTTGTAGGACACATCTAAGAGTGAATTATAGATAACAAAATTTAAAATGGACCAAGCACACTGAGTCATAAGTGATTGTAACTCAATCATTTGGATGTTGACACAACATCTCTTTAATGTCTTTGTCATTGATCATATCATCAAGACCTGTTCAATCAAAACTGGTCTCTGAATCAGAGTCATCAGAATTGAATAAAAGACAGATATCAAATCTGACTGAATTTTCATCTTCTACAATCTGATCCTAAACTTAACATGATTACCATCTTCAAGCTGAGCATCCAATTTGCTTTACACAAGTTTATATCCAGACTAATATAAAAAAAACCTATTTAACAATTTGGTCACATCATGGGTTTTGATTCAATACTAGTAACAAGCAACTGTGAAACACTTTAAAATTTTATGTCTTTCCAAATCCTCTAACAGATCTTCCGTTTAGGCAAAACAAAAGTCAAAATTTAAGGCAATTTCCATCTGTTTGTCAATTTTTTTGGGGGCTTATTCTAATTGTTGCATGCCATCACACCCATTTGGGCATAAGATTTGCTTTTGACCCTAAGTGTGTTTTTTCCTGTTGAGTGGAAGATTTCTTTAGCTCAAAATCATTTTTTCAAGAAGAATACATTTCTTCCAACCAGCTTCATAATCTGTTGATTGTACTATAGGTATCATAATAGAGCATTCTTAACCTTAAAATCAAATGTGAGTTTTTTGGGTAGGATAATTAATGTGCTGTCTTGCCCAAAATGAGACATACACCAAAGCCCTTTGAAGGATTATTCAAAAAACCTTTGCAGAATAAAGAAAACAATGTGAATGATCAAGTGTGATAAAAGCTTTTGTGGAGCAGTATCAGAGCAGTTTTGGGACTGCTAACTGTGCCCTTATAAATAATGGTGGTCCTGCTCTGCAATTCACAGGCCAAAGGATTCATACACTGCAAACATTAAACAACTTCCCTTCAATTGAGCAGGGGAAAATGATTGGAAGTATAATTGGTCATCAAGGATTGATCACTGCACCCTGAAACCATAGCACTCACACTACATATGTGCACCAGGATGGGCAAGTCAGGAGCTATCATGTACATACAGAGCTGCTCAGCTGACGGCTCATCTGAATGAGTGAATCACATGTGATACCACCTGGAATCTTTAACAGTATCTACAAATCATTCAAAACACTTACTACATACACTGACATGTAAGTTTGGTGTAATTCCATCAACTAAACTTCATGTAACACCTTTTCTGTTACTGTTGGAATGCTTCTAGAGTATTGCCTCAGGAGCTTTGGAGTGATATGTAGTCAATTTTTGAGAGGATTTTGTCAAACTGGAAAAAGTTACACAATGTATCACATATGATTTACTCATTCAGATGAGCCAGGGACTGTGCAGACCTGTATGTACATGATTGCTATCAGATCACTCAGCTTGTTCCATATATGTAATGATGTTCTCATGGCTCAGGTGTACATGATCAACCCTTCATGACCAATTACACTTCCAATCATTTTCCCCTTATCAATTCAAGGGAAGTTGTTTGATGTTTGTAGTGATAGTGGACCTTCTGCTCCAATGCGCAGAGACTCCTTGCCATTATGGGGCAGATCTGGGATTTGTCTACTTGCAATCACAATTTTGTTTTGTGCTTGTTCTTTGACCTATTTCTTTGCTAGATAGTAGGAAAGTGCACTAAAAGATATGTAGTGGGTGTACCTCTCCTCAATCCCACAAGACAACTTTTGTATAGTGGTTTGGTATCTCTGTGTTACATCAGTGACTCTGCTCCACTCTCAAATGGGTCAAAAGTGATTCCAGTGAGGCCCTCTTCTTCTACTCAAAATTATGTTACAAAATTTGGGAGGGAGGTTGAAATCTTCTGCCTAACTCTATTTCTTACCAAACATGGTTTGGGCGGAAGAAATAACTGACATGACACATTTGGGTGAAATATTTCTTCTACCTAAATGGGCATTGTGAGGGAGGCAATTAGAAATTGCCAACTTTCAGATGCAACAAGATGGACAATTTAAGTCAGTACAAGCAAGCTAAGAGTCTTCATTTTGATGTTACCCCACATTCTCAGTAGTCTATGTGTAATTCAACTTCCTTCACTTTGCTGCTTGAGTCATCAATTGATATTTGTTGGACCCATCTAATTCCTGGCAAAAAGCCCAATGTGACTACAGACCGTTCTCCTCATGATCTTTGGGGAAGATCCTTCCCTTGAGGGTCCTTCTGCACCAATAAATCATTTTCCAATCAATAGGTCTGAGGAGCAACAGGTTATGATTGTAAAAATAAAGTAGACAAGCTCTTCTCTGTAGGGCCAGTATAAAATTTGTATTTTAATGACACTTTACTTTCCTTTTGACTTGGAGTAAGTCCTCAATAAAATTGAACTTTGATATTGATGATTTGATAAATGGTCAAAAACTTCAAAATCCTGAAGATCATCCTTGAGAGCTCCCTTCTCCATACTGATCTCCATTCTTTTTTGAGGGATAACATTTGGTACAAACCTCATGAGGAAGTTTACAATCTTTCTCTATTCTCTGTCTTTTACAAGAATCACATTGCCAAAGCCAAGATCTTACCATATTCTGACACCATCTCTCATTCTTTGGTCCATATTCATGACTACATCTTGGATCTGTCCACCGGGCCCCACAAGGTTGTGGGTCAATCCATGCAATGATCACATCAGCACTGTGGTCACATGATTGCTTCATTTCATCAAATAATCCCAAAACCTGAGTTGAAATGCTGAAAATCATCACAGCAATCTTGAAGGTCATGAACTTCTTCAAAAACATTTCTAGAAAAGTCTTTGTAAGTTGGAGGCTTCAGGACAATAAGATTTACATTCAACTTTCAGGAATGAGTCAAACTTACTATTTTGAATGTTTTTTTAAGATGAACAAAGCCCTAAGTTTGAATTCCAGAAGTGAATATATCTTTGTGTTCACCTGAAGACCATAAGAAAAGTTCCGAATGTGAGATCAAATCATGAAGTGAGTGACTAACCAAATGCCAGAGCTGTACCTATTGAATCTTGAGCCTTTTTTGACCTTATCTAGAAAATAGAGATGTTGTCATCTCAGTACTGAACACAAAGAGATCAATCCAAATTTTTTGCCTATGGCTCTCACAAATATAAATTAATGTCAGGATTGAGTCTTGGTGATGATGGATTTAGTGGTTTGTTTTGAGCTGTGAAGAAGAGATATTACAAAAGATTTAGTTACATCTCAAAGTGTCTGGACAGAAAAGACTAAAAAAAGATCACAGACTTATTGATAAGTCAAGGTAAAAGGAATATAATCAAGATGATCTATCAGGAAGTGATATCAAGTCAAAGTCTTAGAAGATGTTCTCAATATACTTGAAGACGAAGATATCAATCAAGTTAATAGCAAAGTGACACACTTTATACTCATCCTAAAATCACTGAATAAACTTTTAAAACATTTGATGGCTGTTGAGCCGGCTCTCTTGCATGCGCGACATATAGATCTTCAAACTACATAAATGACCATATCATTGTTGAGCTCCCTAACATGTCATGAATATGCAGAGCTTCAGATCGGGAACAACAGGAAACAACCAAAGATAGGATCAAGACATCAACTATGATTGATATCTGTTTTGTTTTTCGCCCTGAAAAACACGCTGCCTATAGTTTGAGCTTCATCCTTCGGAAGCTTATCACCCAAATATACATGTCAAGCGTTTTGCAGGGAAAAAAGTCTCAACGGAAGGGATTGAGATCTAAGATCCTTGCATTGAACCGCACGTCTCATCCTTGGGGTGGAGAGTAGAGATAAGTAAACATTCATGCTCGGCATTGTAGCAGCAAATGAAATGATGTACAGGGAATAAGAGATAAGCAAAGTGCTTTTTCTTGCCCCAAATTGTCGATTTCCTAGAAAAGCTTAACTAACTGTGACCGCAAAACGGCGCAAAACTCAAGAAACTCCAGTTTGAAATTCGGGATAAGCTTTCCAAAATTTGTGTACAGTTGATTTACAAAGCTTGGAAAGACAAGTTCACATGAACTTGCTCGAGGTTTGTAAACTCAACTAAGCTGCCAGATCGAGTTTTGTGGGCAAAAGAAGCTTTATCAAAAAGTTTCATGCTACCCTGATTTATAGCTGAATGTCTCATATTTGAGCGCACTGTTCACGAGAGAGGTTCTGAATATGTATCAGCCAACAAATTTCTCGGAAAAGATAGCGGTGAGCAGGCCAGTAGCGTGCTTTACTATTTCACTGTCATCGATCAGAGCTTCTTGTGTTCCTATCTTTTGTGAATTTTGCTCTTTATCGTCGACTTATGGTATTTCTCAACATGTCATTATATAGTGTGGACATACTTTTCTTGCAGCCACATAGAACTCAACTTGGCGAATTGAAACATCATAGTTACTACGCTTTGATGTGTGCAACAAAAGGCAGCCTTTCTGTTCAAACCTACCTTAAGACTTGCACGCAGCGAATCCGGAGAACAGGACTTTGAACCTCTCTTGCATAAAAATCAATACTTTGTCAGAAAGGAGCAATTAAAACCGTGGCCATTTTGAACTTTATACCTCCATGTCGTCTTTCATGCTGAATACTTGCGAGAAAGGACCGTGGGTTTTTCGTAGTTTCCTGCAGCACAATTAGTTGGTGGGCTCAGCCCATGCTCGACATTCAGTGATAACATCAATCATTCGTTGGTTCAAGAACCCGATCCTGATACAGAAAGAACAGTGAATACTCACTTAATTCAATTGACAAGGCCAGAACGGATTGATAAGATGTGTTGTTTAGTGTACGACCGCAAAAAAACCCACCAGGCGTAAAGGTCTCCATCCAATCCATAGCCAAGGACGTGTTGAAAGGTAGCACTGGTGATTCGATTCGAAGTATGTAACTAAAGTTTTGTGACTCGTGGTCATCTACAGCTTTGTTCCAATCTCCAGGCAGTGCTTGTGTAACACCTATCAAGGCTTCCTGGTCTAGTTTACTCGAATCCATTACAAAGATCTTTCGAACCGGTCTTGTCACATTATCCTTTTGCTCTTCTGCATGCCTCGCCGATAGCATGAGCTCGATTTTTTGACACTCAGCAGATACCGAATGGATGTATAAATTTTCTTGATTCGCTTTATCCTTTACCTCTTCAACCCTTTTCAAGGCCTCAAAGTTCATCCTTCACAAATCTTTGTTTCTCATTCCGTACCTTTCTTATTTAGTTTTATCAGTACTATCATTATTTTTTTTGTTATTGGTCAAAAGCGAGCCTGGTGCTTTCTTTACAACACATTCAGTTCTTCTTTTCTTGTGATATTTTACCATTATCCATTTCATTGTTCATTTTCTTTTCCAGAAGCACATTCACTTATTCCTTTGGGCTTTAACTATTTTATTATTTACTTGAATAATTCCGGACAAAATGCCTTCAATCTCTTCCGTTGCATCCGTCGCTGTTGTCATCTCCCTCACTTTGACCTCGGTCAATGCGCATCTCACTCTCGTCAGTATGCAAGGTGCTAATGGGGTCAGTGGTCTAGGTTTTGGGGTAGATCCAACCACTCGTCGGGACGGAACAGCGTAAGCAAAATACCCATTCAACATCATAATTTTTTTGATCACCTTATTGATGTTATTGATCTACTTTGTATAGCCGTGATCCATTCCAGCTTGACAGTGCAGTGATTCGAGAAGAAGATATTCAAAAAGGTATCGCCACAGTTTGTGGGCGAACACTTATTGGAGGACCAGTCCCGATGCCTGAGTCTTTTCAAAATGGTACGCTAACTTGACGCAATTCCCTTCTGGAAACCAATCCTAACTTCTTTTCCTTTTCTACATCGTAGCTGAAAAAGCCGGATTACCTAGCGTTGGACCAGACGGAGTGATTCGTCTTACAGGACATCAAATCAACGCTGACGGTAGGCTCACTTTCAAATATCTTGCACAATCGTTTATCAATACTGACTAACTCGCATCGATGTTGCCCAGGCGGTGGACCATATAGTTGCGCTGTAGACTACAGTGCCACAGGTCTGACCTTTGAGCCGATCCCAATGACTGTAAACCTTCCCGGTCGAAACGGTCGATCGGACGCTCGAGCCATCGATCTTCCTATTGAAGCTACTATTCCACCTGGAAAGACTTGCACGGGTGGACAAGACGGACAGTCATGTATTGTTCGATGTCTCAATGTACGTTACTCACTTTCTTCAGTTAGTCTTTCATCTCGGTCATTAAATTCGCTTCTGCTTTGTATTCCGCCGCTCTAGGGAGCCAAAGCCGGTCCATTTGGTGGGTGTTTAGCTTTTACCCAACGTGGGAGCGGTCAAGGTGGCAATAACAACAACAACAACAATGGCAACAACAACAACAATAGCAACAACAACAACAATGGCAACAACAACAACAATAATAATGGAAACAACAACAATGGAAATAGTGACAACGGCAACAACAATAACAGCGGCAATGACAATAACAATAACAACAATAACAACAATAACGGTAATAACAATAATAACAGCAACAATAACAACAATAACAATAACAGACAATAGACTCGTTCACGGATTTGTTATTTATTCCTTACCCAATTTATTTTGTTATACTTCTTTTTTTTTGTCCATGTACCTCAGATTAAGATGTCTTTAATTTATTTGTTGCCTAATGTTACCTGAATATCAAACGAGACTTATCACAAGCATTCTCATTTCCTCCCTCCAAATTCAAGATTCTTGAGACTTGATCATCGCATAGACAAGCCCCCTTTATCTTGTTTCCAAGTGGTTCAGACGAATTTGCGAGAAGTAGTGGAAGCTTCAATCAACTTCGTTGATCAATCTCTTCTTGACCTTCTCATTTTCAATCACCTGAACCCATCACCACCCTCCATCTTGTCAGGTTTGTTATCATTGACTAAAGTCAAAGTTAGAACATAACCGTTTCCCGACCAATGACCATTTACTGATTGATATCAGAGGTCGTACCAGCTCATAACTCGAGCCGTATGACAAAAGAGACAACCTGAATTCAACAAACAAATTCATCCATTAGGCCCGGATTTATTTTCTCTAATCTGTCCAAAAAGTAAACATCAGTCTCTCTCTTTTTGAAGCACTTTGAATTTTATATTGAGTTGTATTGACAATTGTAAGGCTTTGGATTCCACAAATTACTTGAAATTCATCTAACAAGAGCTTTTATCTTTAATTCTTCTATCACTCATATTCATTCTTGAGATCATCCCTTGAATCTTCATAGTAGTAATAGTATCTAATACCCATATCAAGATATACTTTCTGAACCCTATTGAATTTCTCAATCTCTCAAATTTGAATCTAGTCTGATGATCAAAAATTGAATTCCGCAATTAAACACAGAAAATAAACTCGATGAAAATCAAATCAAATCAATTCCTCCATTTTCATCAACTTTTCAAATCATCAAAACTCTTCAGAAAAAAAAAAGTACAACAAACATTTAAACTTAATAAAAATCAAATCAAATCAAATCGAAAAAAAAACTGCAATTTTGGGTTTCAAAAAAATGAAAAAAAAATCAAATCAATTCTCATCATTTGATAATGATGATGATGATGAGAATTTTGTTGAGTTCAATTGATTGAATGAATTCATAACAATAAAACAATTCGAATGAAATCCATCATTAAATTATGTAACATCATCACTGATCCTTCTTCACCTTGAAACACATCAAATACTCTTGTAGCTGCAAGTTCAGTAGCTATAAATCATCAAAATTCAAAAATTCAAACTTTGATCAGTTCAAACCGATCCAATTTTCTAAAAATCCATCTCCTTTTTCAAATTTCCTTTTTTTTCAAATCAAAAAAAAAGAAAAGTCATACATACCATTAGATCCTAATCCAATCTTTAATCCATTCCAACACTCCACAAACAATTTTTTAGCTAAATTCTTTCTTTTCGATTTAGCCTCATCCGAAAAATCAATCTCTTCAACCGATTTCTCATCCCTTGATGATCCTTTCTTTTCTCCAATCCATTCTTGAATCATCTTAGGTTCTTGAACTTGTTTTAAAACTCCTTCAAGACCGTTTTTTAATACACTACTCCACTTCTTCGTTCGTAGAATCGTTTCTAACACTCGTAACATCCCTCGTTTCATCGACCAATCTTGTTTTTCATTTAATCCATAGGCTGCTTCTAATACACTCATTAAGGCTATTAGGATCGCTTCTAAATCTGATTCATTGATTTGACTTTCTTCTTTTTTGATTTCTTCTTTCTTGATTTCTTCTTTTTTGATCTCTTCTTTCTTGATCTCTTCTTTCTTGATCTCTTCTTTCTTGATCTCTTCCTTTTTGATTTCTTCTTTTTTGATTTCCTCTTTTCGAATCAGTTCTTCTTCAATCTTCCTTTCTTCTTTCAAACGTTTGATTTCCTTTCCCACTTCTTCTTCCACCTTTTCTACTTTGATCATCTTAGGAGGTTCACTCAAGCTAGGTTGGGATGGTGGAGTAAAGCAAACTTTTTCTTCTGATTCTTCTTCCTCAAACTCATATCCTTTACTCATCCTAGGTGTCACAGCCTCTGGAATGACATGTCTAGATTGAATTGGAGTAACTTCACTCTCGGTCACAAGATGCGGTGAGTCTGGATTAGGGTATAGAACAGTCAGTTGAACTTGGGGTTGGGATTGTTCAGGAACAGATGGAGGTGAATCTAAAGACGAATTAGAAGTAGAAGCGGAAGAACTAGTAGCAGAGATCGAAAATCGTTGAAACCGGTTTTGAAAATTCATTTTGTTCGACTGTGCTTGTTTAGGTTCGGTATGATTCACTTTTGAAAGACTTTCATCATCATGTGCGATCTCTTTCTGGTTCGTCATCCCGAACGGTAAACCAGCCAAGACGCCTTTTGAAAGTTGACTTAATCCTTGACCAGCCATATTAACAGGTTTAGTCACACTAACAACACCTTTTCCAATCGTATCCCAAGTAGATTGAAGACTACCTAATCCTAATGGATTAATCAATCCTTTGTTTGTAGAACCTGATCTTTCTTTTGAAAAAAAGTCCACAACAGGTGATGATTCGGCATATCTTTCATGATTTAAAAGATGTGATAAGTATCCTTCGATCTCTCTTACAATATGATCACTTGTTTTAAAGTTCAAATTCGTCGGTAATAATGCTCTTGGAAACGATTTGGTTCCTAATCCGATTAATCTTAATTTACTTATGCCTGTATCCATCTTTTCTAATTCTGTCCATTTCCTTGTCACAATGAATCCAGGTACGCCCGAGACTTCAACAGCAATCATAAATTCAAGATCTCGTCTACTTTTAATTAAGCCTTTCGTGTCAAACGCGGTAGGGCATGAAATATCGGTTACCGAGACGCTGAAAGTGGATGAAGCAGCCGTTTGAGATTCAGTAGAGGCTCTTTCATATGATTGAGATGAAGACCTATTTGACTGAGCCGCGACGTTGGGATCTGATGAAGGCGATCGAGCGGCTTGAGATGGAATGTGTGAGTTCTGTAGTGGTTGATGATGTTTGGTTACCATGTCATTTGCATCGTCAAATGAGAAGCCATCGGCCATATCGCCTTCCTCTGGGACATCTTTAATCGAGGTATGATTACGGATTGGCGAGATCGGGGGTTGGGAAGGTATTCGATCGAGTTGAAGGTTAGAGGGAGGAGATTCACAAAGATATACTGGTGGGGTAGAGGATGACGACGAAGACTGGTGACGGCCAGTGGCAATTTCAGAATGGATAGGACGGCTGAAAGAGGCGTCATCTGATCGTTTAGGAAGGGTTTGAGATCTAGGCGAGGAGTCCGCGGACTTGTCCATGGAAGGCATATGTGGGATGGTCATATAAGCGATACGTTCTTCACGATTCTCTTCAGCGGCTGGTCCGTTACGGGAGAGGTTGTGGGCCTCCGAAAGTTTTGTGCTAGTAACCGATAGATGTTGTGGGTCAGGCTCATCAGTCTCAATCCGTTGTATCCGGTCCAGCACCCAGTCTTGCATATTCTGAAATACCAAGGCACCGTTGATATTAGCGTCTTCAAGTCTTCTGAGAGTTTCGACCACGACGAATTGCCAAGTGTTGAGTAAAGTGTGACAAGTGGCTTGATCATCCTCTTGATCGATAAGCGCAGTGATGGTCTGGTCAAGAGGGGCAACCAATGAGCTTAGAAGAGAGATTGCATCACCCTTGATCAATTGTGACTTCAGCTCGGTGATTTGACTGATTCTTCGAAATGAGTCAAGATGTGTCCAGATCTTGACCAAGCTTTGAACATTAGGATTTCTTGAATTAGTGAAAGGTTCAGCCGTCGGTAGATGATTCGAAGAATGCTGAAGCATAAGCAAAGAAGCGGTGGTGGGTGAATTTATTGTCAGTTGCTGAGGAGACCATATTGGAGTGATTTGAAATAATAGTGGAATGGGCTCCGGAAGACGCGAAGAAGAGGTAGTGGGGTCGAGATCATCAGAGAGTACGTCAGGAGTTGATTTCAAGTAAAGGTTCAAGAGGTTGTGTCCAGTGATCGATAAGCTATTATCTGGATTCACTGAATGAACAAAGCTTTCCACTGGAGATGAGAGAGGTGAAGAGCGCGTTTGAAGAGATGTAGTTGTGGAAGGTAAGTTGTCAAGAGGATCTGATGAGACTAAAGATTCGACCTCCGAGGAAGATTCGACCGGGTTCAGTGTAGGAGTGACGGTACCCAAGTAGGTGATGATGGTGCGATTGAACCAGTCGTCATCTAGTGAGTTGACCCCCGAGATGAGTTGAACGGTCAAGACTTCTGATAACAAGCTGAGGATGATTGGAGATACGGTGATAGGAGGAGGTCCAAGGGTAAGAAGGATTTCTTCTGAGATTCGACGAACTTGAAGTGTTCTCTGAGACTTGCGAGATTGTTTTGATTCCCAAGAAGAGTTTGAGGAAGGTGGATCATGAATGTGACGAACGAGGTTCATGGAAAGACAACCGATGAGATAGACCAACGTCTCTTTGCTTGACTTTGATGAGATCTTCAGATAGGTATTAACCAAGATATGTTGAAAGGATGATCGAAGATGATTTAGAAAGGTTTGATCACCAGTGGATATAGTAGGTTTGAGATACCAAGATTCGATGAAATCATGCATCACATTATCAATCAAAGGCATAAGGGCCGTGACGAGTTCAGGAGGGATTTGAGATAGATCGGGTGAGGAGACAGGTAAAGTGAGAGATTTGTGGTTAGACTGATGAATTGAAGATGGATGATCGGTTTCGATTGAACCATTGAGATTAGCAATAGATTGAAAAGTATCTCGAAGGCGATCCTGAGACAGAGGTGAGCGACCAAGAGTGCTATCAACGATTGAACGGAATTCAGGTAAAGCAGAGAACAGGCTAGAAAAGAAAGAAAAGAAGATGATTGGTCAGTAAAGGGTGTCCAAGGTTTTAAGATTGAAAAGAGATGATCAACTTACAATGAGACTGCAATCAAAAGAAAGGCAGAAAGTGGACCGAGTCTGATCAGAAGTAAAAGTAAAGCTAATCCACCGAAGATGATGAAGAATTGATCAGATTGAAGTTGATTTGATTTTGATTTGATTGGCTTTTGATTAGGATTATCCACTCTTGTTTCGGTTTTCTCCATTTTTGTTGAATTTATGTTTTGAGTGATGAATGGTGTTTGAGTTGATTTGAATGATGATGAAGATGAGTTTGATTTAATGATGATTGAGTTGAATGATGAAGGAATGAGATTGGCTTGGATTGATCATGTTCAAGTTTGAAGGTTTGTTTAGTTTTGTGTGCTGATGTTCAAGTTGAGTTTGAATGGTTCCTTTCTTGATTTGAATTTAAAGTGGGTTTGGTTTGATATCGAAATTGGAAATTCTCTTCTTCGTTGGTTTCCTTGAAGACGAGATAGTGTGTGAAGAATTTGAGTCACAATGCTGAGCCTGGCTAGATTACATATTTCATACGCCAACTTAAAATCTACACTTTAATCTAACCTCCAAGCGCAGATACATACATAGCTTCAATCAAGCTCATCACATCTCTGTACAATATATCCACAAAGCCCTTGGGATTCTATCAAAACAGACTTGACTCCTTCAAATCCAAGGCATTGATTGTGATGAAAATTGCACTCTCCAATTCCCCATCACCAGCACTTTTTGGTCACATTTTCAGTCCATCCATCTTGAAGACGGGGTACATGGATTGTGCAAGCTTGTTGGCCTGATGACTGTAACCAAGTCCAACACATAACACAACAGAGCCTGTCATGGGTCAACGAGACAAGGCTACCAGGCTTGCTGCAAGTGTTAAGAGTGCACACCGGGACAATCCAAACCACTCTTTAGATAAAAGTCAGGAAGTCATGAGTTTGGAGGGGTGTGATTGGTTTCAAATACACTTCAAACCCCAAAGACTCACAATAGCTAAGAAAGGATTGCCATCCTCAGCAAGTCTTTGAGGAAATGTCACATTTCAAATACCTTGATACCTTTACATTGACGTGGTGACCAATCATGTACAACATAGCAAGTGAGCTGTAAGATTTTGAGGGCTTCTTCAAGACAACCTATCTTGGTTTCAACAAGTTTTTGTAGACAGCAAACAAGTAGCACAAGTTTGATAGATTCTGTCCTGGCCCAATGAAACTCCAAGCCACCAAGCAAAATAACTAATAGTGGCCTCCTTGCCTCAAACTCATCCAAAGGATCATTCTCCCTATCCGCTGCTTGTTGGTTGGTATGTAAATTTTGGTTGATGATAATTGCTTAAAGACATCAAATTATTAAAAGGATGCCTATTTGTCTTGAAGGCCAGAGTAACTACTTGAATCTATGATACTTGTTTCATTTGATCAATTCACAGATGTATGTAGTGTTTATGTTGTTTGTGGTGTCCTTTTTGGGCCATAGTGTGGTGGATGAGGATGGAGGTGTAAGCTGGAAGTGAGGTGAAGAAGATGAGTGCTTATTGAAGGGGGGGGAGATGAAGAGGATGTGGGGTTGTATCAGAGTATTTTGGATAGGGACAAAGGGCATTTGAATATTTTTTTCCACAAGCCCACAAAGCCAGAATACAGCTGATTTTTTCTCTTCTGGCTTTGTGAACCCTTTGTGTAAAATTTCCACAAGGGCTTTGTGTAGCACAAATGAAATGATTAAAAGTGATTGTCTACTACTTCTTAATCAGATGTAATCTTGGCCTTGGAATGGATTGAACTCTCAGGTGCTCACAATGCAGCCACTCATGTTTGGCTATGCTTTATCATTTTATAGTCAGGGGATCAAGTGGTACACAGATTCTATGTATAGATAGTTAGTCTTCCAGACCTTCACACCTAAAGTATCTGTTGAAGATTTGAAGAATTTTATCCATACAGTTAAGAACCAGAGCAACATGAGAATTATCCTTGAGAATTGGTGGTCTACAATTCAGGTGGTGAAATATCATTGGTGTTGAGTGCTAGATTCAGATTCCTTGATCAATTTCTGCAAAAATGTCTGAGCGGTTGGAATGTACTGTTTGTTCCTAACAATACAACCATCCCATTCCATCCAAGCTACCCAAAGTCCCCAAACCACATGGTAAGACGCTAGTTTGTATCTCCAAGGAGGGTAGATCAACAGATGCCTTAACAGTATACTTGGCCTTGGATCATTGGGAAACTTTGAAATCTGTGTTCTGGGCATTCTCACAGCTTCTTCTAGATCCAAACTTTTCCAAGACTCTAAGTAATGTTTCAAGAAGTTCCACCCATTAAGACTCAGTGTATCTTTCTCTGACTGGCTGGAAATGTTTGGGTGAAGAAGAAGTATGGTTCCAAGAAATGTGGGAGTTATGCATCTTTCTATTGCATTCTTCACACCTTTAAAGTTTGTTCTTAACTCCAAGTCATCACTTGATGATGTGAAGGGTATACAATCAAAGTCTTGCTGTATCTTTTTGAAAAGGCTGAGGAACCATTGTTTTGGATTCCAAGATTCATCAGATTTCATTGTTGATACAACATCTTTCCCTATTTTTTTGGCTTGATTCAGGGCCAAAACTCTCTCCTTAGGTTGAGAAGGGTTGAGCTGGTCAGAGCAAGTAGACTGAAGTGGGGGACCCTCTTCAATTGAAGGTAATTTTTGTAGAGGCTTTCTAAGTTCTTGAGCAGATCTTTGATGGTCTGAGCTGATGGATGGCTTGGGTTTCTTATAAGGCATAAAACCTGTCTCTTTGACTCCAGAAATGATCCTCTGTGAGAACTCTGAAAATCCCAGTGTAAGAGGAAGTATATGATTATCCTTAGAGTATATTTTGTCCCAATTTGCACAAAGTTTCCAGAGAGAAGTCATTGGAATTCCACTTGATGGCACATTTGGTGAATTCAGGGCATAAGCTAATAGAAAAGTGGCATCAACCTTTTGACTTCTCTTGTTTGCTGATTTAAGCCTTGTGTTGATAACTTTCTTCAAATCCAAATATTTCCATTGTTCAAGAATCTGTGAAAGAAAATTCCAACCTGATTCATATATCTTGGCAAGATCAGTGCTTTCCCTTTGGTAAGCAAATTTCAAACAGGCAAGGAAGCTTGTGGTCAGTTTACTATGCGCATGTACTTCAATTGGCATCGGAAAATTGGGCTTTTATTTCATCTTTTGCAGTGCTAGGAATAGAAAGCTGTTGTACTTTGGCCGCAATGTTTTTGTTCAATTCTTGAAACCAAGGGATAATAATTTGGCTAAGCAATATATGACTTTGTATGAATGATATACCTATCAGTGGAAGTGTACAAATTACTTTTCTGAGGCAAGGGCTTGGATCTGATTCCTCTGTCATCTCTCCAAGACTTGAATTGTGATCTGTTGACTCCTGAACACTTGGTGGAACATGACCTCCTTCAATCCCCATCCTGGTATCTGATGGGTCCAATATTGATGAAGAGATTTTTACCTCTGAACTGCCACTAGAGGGCTTGTGCAAAAGACCTTTGGATAATAATTCATTATTATTTGAACAGATTTTATCTGAGTGATGTTCTGGGAAAAGTTCAAGTATCATTGTATCTTCATTGTGTATTTTGGGATGATGCAAAGTATCAGATGTGTGATCTTGAAATTGACTTCCAGAGGAATGTTCTGTTCTAATTGGAAAAAAATTAAATTCCTGGACAGGACCAGATTCCTTGATTTGTCCATGAGGAAACAAATTTCTGTATTCTAAGAAGTCTTGACTTTCTAAATTCTCAGTCATAGTTGCCTTTTGTTTCTTGTGAGATGCAGCATCCATGATTGTCATTACCCTCTTTCCATCCTGATGAACATATTCTGAATTTGAGTTGATTGATTGATCAACATGTTGTCCCCGTACATATGGTTCATCCATCAAAGCCTTATGCTCCATTATTTTTGAGGGGGCATCACCAGAGGCCCAAGGAGCATCCATAGGTGAAGAATAAATGATTGAGATTAATGAAAAGAAAGACTTAATGATGAGAAACTGATACAACTTCATTCTTGGTCCCTTTGGATGGAGTCAGAATTGATAATGAAGCAAGAAAGGAATAATCTCTGTCTCAGGGGATTTGCCGCCTTCTTAATAAGTCAAAACTCAACCTTCCTGTAATTTTTGCTGAACAAATCTTGTTTGTTCAAGTGTCTTGAAATGCAAAATAGATTTGTTATTTGACTGAAACACTCATCATTTGGAACACAGACAATTCAAACTATGCAAGTTTCATGCCAGCATATAAAAAGTGTGGTACAATATGTAAAGTAGGTAAGAAGTTCATTACATGTTTTGTGCAGCTTTTCACACCCTGCCAAGCCTGGTGTATAGCGCTAGTAGCTGTTAATTTGGTAGCATAGCAAGATTCAGACTTGCCCCTGCTATTGTTTTAGGCAGTGCAGCACTACACAATGTTTCAGGCAAAAGAACTTCCTTTAATCTTGAAAACAATAGCCAGTCTCAAACCTAACTAGGTTGGTGAAAACCGTAGTAGACCCAGTTGCTTTTTTGGCAGCAACTTTGTGTATCAAGCTGACAATCATTGACAGCTTATAGCCAAAAATTCAACAGGTGTAGGGATTGAGACAGGCTGATGAAGAAAAAAGAGAGAAAGAATGGGTTGTGGTGTCAAAAACATAAATGCATAGTGCTATAAACAAGTGTCAAGAAAACAGAAAGAATTCTGATGAAAAAGAATACAAAAAATTACATAAAAAGAGGGAAAGGAGCATTGAATTTGAGAGTTTGCAAATTGAAATTGGTACATACCTGGCAGTGACCTCCATGGCCACTTGATTTCAAAGCAAGTGATGGCTGATGGACAACAGCAAGTGTAGTGTAACGGAGACAGGGGTGAAATGTTAGCATTAAGCATAGTGCATGGATCCCTAGGGCTCCGGGCAGTGTACCAGAAGTGTGGAGTGCTAGACCTAGGCACACTAAGTGTTACTGTCTGCGCTGCAAACCAGACTTCACCCCCTTTAGAAACCAATCACCTCAAGACCCACTACATGAGCTGGGCAGACTGAACTATTTTTGAAATTTCTGGTTCCTTGGTGTGTTATTTTTGAGATCTCTTACATCTGCATTCCACATGTGAGGTTGATGACAAAACTTCAATACTTACACTACACATTAATACTTTCCTTGAAGTCTCAAGTGCTAAAAAAACCACATATGTTGGGGCTATCAGATGAGACTGGCTCAATCCCTACCATGACAATAAAATGTAATGGTGTGAAAAAGATTGCATCTGTGACCAACCCAGATTGTGGGCTTGGCCTCTTTTGGTTTTAAGATTGTGATATTGTAGGCAGAATTGGTGCTTAGGGTTTGAACGTTGGTGTGGCTGGAAGACTAAATTCAGAAGCAACATCCATATTACCTTTGTAATATGGTACCCAGAGTTATCAGAATTCAAAGCATACTCCCAGAAGGAGGATTGAAGGGTCACAGGTGAATTGGTTTGTTTGGAGGTGAGACTGGAATTTCACATTCAGCCTCTGATTTTGGAAGTAGCTATACTAAGAATTAATGCATCACACTATTCCAACCCCCCCTCCACCCTAAGCCGGCTTAGGTAGCCTTAAGCACCTTACGTACAGTACAGCCTCAACCACGTGCCTGCAGTTGATTTTCTCCCACTTGACCCAGATACACTGTTGTCTGTGGGATTGGTGAAGCATCTATGTAAAACAAAATCAAAAATGTCCCTTTCTGAAACATCCCAGTCCACCTGCTGCAACATGTTGCATAACTTTGCCAAAGATGATGTTTTTTTTCAAAATTAAGCTATGAGTGCACATAAGATAAGTAGAAGAAGTCAATTCTGAGGTCCTCCCATAGTTAGTAGGCAAAGGAGATATGGAGGTTTGAAAAAAATTTCCCACCCAAACTTCTGCAAGTCAAACACCAATTTTTCTGAATCAGCCATAATTTCTTTTACAAGCACACTTGGCAAAATTGACATACTTGAATTATGCGGATCATGAGGCAATGGACATAAGAAAGAACAGCTTTTGTTTGCATGAGCCACAATTTGTGCAATACAGTTGATCCAGCCTAGTCACGACCACGATCGCTCCGCAAAAACAAAATTTGTTTACACAATTTTATACACACCACACCTACTAATAAATGTCATGTAATAAGTCATTTGTGGGTTATGGATAGGGTGTGAGTTTCAGAAATGACTCGGCAAGTCCATCTGATCCGCCAATTTTTTTTTTAAAATTTTTTTTTTTCTCAAACCCCCATATTTGGGTCGGGTACCTAAGGAGCCTAGTATTAAGTACTTAAGTGCCTAACTTAAGAGCTTAAGTATTTAGTCTAGGTATTTAATCACTTAAGCTGCTACTTAAGCTCTTACTTAAGTACCTTAGTACACAGCCTAAGCACAAAAAACTTCTGCAAAAAAACCACTAGGGTATTACTGGGCTCTTGAAAATTTGGGTCCCGGGGCCGGCCCCGGGGCCGGCCTGTGGTCGTGACTAGGCTGGATCAACTGTAGTGGAATTGTACATCTTGTCTGTATTGGACAATTCAACATTTCCCTCTTGCTAGTAATGCAAACTAACACTAGTATTTATATTATCCATGAATCTCAATCGCATATATGATAGGAAGCTATATAAAATAGTCTAATAAACCACAGAGTTTTTCAAAAGGATATGGTCCGTATAACTTGAAAAATAAAGATATTATTGTAATACAATTGAGGCAACGATCCCAACGAGTTAAGAAGAAAGTCAGAGCGGAAGAGAATTAAATGTTACATAAAAAGCCCGGTTAAGTTTTCAATGATCGTAGTGCTTGCACCGCTTGAATTGTGAGAAATGAGTGATTTTGATATGAAAATGTATGATCTATTCAACCACGAAAGCAGGCTGGAGTTCATTTGGAATTTCATGCTTCTTGTTCGACTTTCCCTCTTCTTCTTCTGGACTTGAGGTAGCGGCTCCCATTCCTACTCGGCTTACGTGGTTCACAGGCGAAGTGGCAAGGAATGTGTTACCAACGGTCGAGCCAATGTTTTGTACGGAATGTCCAAGGCGAGTAAGCAGATTTGGTGTGATTCCTGGGTTAGGCATTTCTGATGCCTTGTCCACCATCCCTGATCCCAAGATTTTAGTGCTGAAGGTAGGCAAAAAATTGAATAATCAGTCAGATGATGACAAAGAAAGACGCATAGAGATGAGAAAAAGGGGATCATTTACCTCTCAGTGATCCCTGACCTCAGTTTTGAGCTCGCTTCGGAAATGACGCCGAGAGATAGGGAACCAGGCGTAGATTTCTGAGTGTCATCTTTGGGAATGGGATCTGGTGAGGTGGGGGCTAGTCGTTCACTAAGTTGTTGTCCAAACCGCATTGACCATCGGTCAAGTGTGGAAGCGAATCGGCTCGAGTAATTTGCAAAAGTACCAGTAGCATGTTCAACCGCATCTGCACCTTTAAGCACAGTTGATTGATCATTTGGAGATTCATTTGGAGTTTGAGTATGTTCCTTTTCGGGCGAGCGTGGGCTTCCAATCGAAGACACCCAGCGATTGACTAATGACTTAGATCGTTCAATTAATGCTCGACTCATCTCGTCGGCGGTAACCAGTAGACTCTGGTCTTGTAAGATATCCATGTCGACTAATACTTGTTCAAAGTTATTCCGCAAGGCGATCAATTCAGGTGGCGGTTCAAGATCCTCGGTTTCAGAAGGAAGGGAAGGCGTAAGTCCAGGTTCGTTGATTAGAGGAAACGCATCGATCGGCCTAGAGGGTAGAACGAGTTTAATGTATCCTGATGGTAGGCCGGGGATATCAGGCTTGAATAGATAACTGAATGAACAAGTAGCTGTAGTACCGAACGGAGTATCTAGATGCGTAAAGGATTTATGAGTCAGTATTTGAACTACTCCGAATTTTGAGCATCAGACTGCTTTCGTAGAAAAAACCTACTCACGCCTATGTATGGGAAAAGTTGCGAGACCGACTTGAAGGATAACCAAAACTTCCTTAATCTCATCAGTATCATTTTCTGAGTCAGAAATCCGTCTACTTGATTCATCACTTTCTGATGATGAGAGTCGAACTGGAACTGGTTTCAATAAACAAAGTGGACCACTAGCAAGTTTCAATTCTTGATCACAAATTAAATGAAATAATTTGCATTCCACTGGTAGTCGAATGAGTTCATTATCTTGTGACTCTGATAATGGAACATCGTGAATAGTTCCAAGGTCGATTGATTGTTGATCGAGTTGAGTTGATGGTTCAAGCATAGCTCAGGCTGCTGATAGTAAGTGAAGGTTGAGTTTCTTTTAATCTTGCTGTGAATGTTAAAAATGTTATTCCGATTTGAAAGATGAACCGAAACCTCGGGTGAACGGCCTCATTCCCATCTTCATTATATATCCGGTCCGAGACTGATGATGCTTGCCTAATTTGCATTCGGGAAACTTGAATGATAACAAAAGATTGTGATGATCAGGGAGAATCTTGAGCTGGTCTTCATGTTCACACTCCATTTGACTTTCCTTTTTCATCCCTTCTAGAGTCACTTCAGAAGTGAGAGTTTGACTTCATCAAGAATTGGTGCTAAGGAGTGTGCCACATCAGCCACTTGATGATTGGTGTAGATTACTAGTTCATACTTTTGACGATAGCCGACTGGCGGTAAGGCAGAGCAGTTTTCCAGATGAATACAGCCTGATCCACGCGTCTCAAAGCCAAAGACACGCATTTCGTTTACTTCTTCTAGCTTCCTGAACCCTTCCAAGGAAGTCAGGCTCGGCATAGAAAGTCATTTTGTACATATGTAGAGGCTTTAAAGACCACAGAATTCATTTTATGTATCATCAACCCAAGCGTTCACATTTATCTACATGCCTTATATGAAAGTGAGATTTTAGAAAGTCTAACAAGGATGAGGAAGGTTTGAAGCAGAAACATAAGAAGTAGGAAGAGCCCAACACCTGATCATCTTAAAATCTTGATCAGCTTGATCAACCAAACAACAAATCGAATGTAAACACTCAGTACATTGTAAGATACTTGAAGCTTTCTTCAATTCACTTGAAAATAATTTTCTCATATCTAAATCAGCCAAAGAGTTCCATGCCGCTCTTTTAATTCGACCAAGGGAAGATTTCCAAAATTCAGCAAGTCGGTCTGGCTCACAATTCGATCGATGTAAGATCAAAGGTAGTCGAAGGCGATTTAAGATTTGGCGAGCTTGTTTCCTCCTGTAAGAGTGAAGTTCCTCCTGGATATCATCATCTTTTGTCAATTCTCAATTTATTGATGGCGGGAAGAAATGGTTCAAAGTACTCACCAAAGCACCATAAGCCTCACTCGATAGAAGACGCTTGTGCTCCGGTAGATCAATATCCAATGCTAATGTGAATTCGGACGCTAGCTTGGCCATCCAAGTACAGCCGTAACTCTCAGCCAGGGCAAAGACATGAATTGGTTTAAGCTTGTAGTACGCTCTGCGAAAAGATAGCATCGAATGAAAGAGGAAATCACAGCCATAAGTAAAGACATGGTTTATACTGTAGGATGTTTTTTCTCACCCTAATGCAAGAAGACAAAGTCGTTCTACGTGCTCAAGTGCGTTCCGGCTTGTCACGGCCTCCAATGCACCAACTTGTAGGAACATCGTGATGAATAAGGTTCAATTAGTAAAATCCAAGGTGTCCTCTTGATATCATGCGCCAGGGAAAAGACTTACGGAGATCATCGAATTTATACCCAGATAGGTCAGGGACAAGACTTGAATCGAGGCATGCTAGTATAATCTCAATGACCTCCTTGGATCTGTCCATCAGGATGAGAGGAAGGCCCGCACACCATTGGATCTTGGCCCGGTTGGTGCTTGAAAAAACTTCAGGATGAAAAGCCAACTTGGTAGAGCACATCGCGAAACGGCAGGAGACGAGATCGGAAGAGGCAATAATAAAATCAACCCCGGGTGTAGATAGAGGATAAAATTCATGGTAGTACGGCTCGCTAGTGGTCACTTTTGTAAGATGAATCCCCATGGCATGCGAGGGCTGAGTTTGAGTTTCTGAATCCTGAGCAGAGCTTTGCACTGATGCGTTAGAAGTTAAATCAGACATTGTGAGGATTTGAAAAATCTAGCTAAAGAGATGTGAAATATTTGACGTGAATTGAATCGAAATTTGGAGTTTGTAAACGAATAATTGAGATAGGATTCAAGGTTAGCAAAATCATGATTTCAAGAAAGAAAAGAATGACTTTATAGGCTGGTAAAGAATGTGTAGATTCTCAAATTTCAGTCAACTACACACATTTTTTGCCTGATAAGTTCCTGATCCTGGTGGTTTATTGCCCTGAAGTCTAGATTCTGATCAAGCGGCGCTGAATTTTCCGATCCAGATTTATAAAGGACAGAATCCAAAGGCGCTGACCTGAAAATGAGCATCGGAAACATGGAATACCTCAATGTGGGTAGATTGTAGAGGGAGAATCGCTTGAGGCTCGAAAGACAATCCACATAGGGCAAAAAAGGTGGTGCTAGGCTTCTAGCTCGATATAGGGATTGCATTCCACAGAGTGACTCATCTGATCGGGGTGCTGATGTCCTTCAATCAGATCATGAACTAGTGTTGATGACAATATATATTGTTCAGGATGGCCTAAATAAACAGGGGATCGCCGCAGACGACATTTGTCTGGAAATATTAATAAGGATCGTAAATTGTTACTCCATCGCGAACTCACAGCTTAAGAAGAGGTCTAGCAGAGAGACAAGAGAGGCTTGGACAAGCTCCCATTTGCTGCTGCTCCTACTGACAAGATGATGACGAGTCAAGAAAGAGTGGTAATATAAATCTTTGTATGTCTGCTATCACAGCCCAGTCTATTTCACCATAAAATGTAAGGCAAACTTGGTCTATGCAGTTGTTTGAGCTTGGGGCTGGGATGGCTTAGATATTGATCGTGATTGAGAGCTCTCTGACAGTACTTTGATCAAGGATTTTTATCGGTCAAGGTAGTCAGTACAACTTTCCTTATTCTCCATCGCCAACTCTGTTGCAGGATCGATGAGTTGGCGACAAGGCCTTCGGATATTTTGCGGCCTTAACCACTCCAAGTTGACAGCACCAGGCCCTGATTCGCTCTCGGGGCACTTCAAACCACGCTCCGCAAACTGCTCGGTTCGACCTGAAGGCTCATTCAGTGGTCATTGGATCCGGTCATTGTGATCGAAGGAAAGCGCGTTTAGCTTTGATCAAAGTCTATAACTACTATATCGAATATGGGGGACAGAATTCTATCAATGGATACCCTTCAGGATGTTAGTCAGAATCGTCGACCTACTACGATAGCCTCATTGATTAGTGGAAGTGTTGGAGGCGCTGCTCAAGTACTCGTTGGGCAACCACTTGTGAGCGAATACCCATGAATGAAGAGGGATGATTTCGAGGTTTCTGATGAAAAATGTACAAAAGGATACTATCAAGACTCGCTCTCAGATCGCACCGGTTGGAATGTTTTCAGGACCCATGGATGTCGCTCGCAAGACGATCAGTCAAGAAGGTGTTCTGGCCCTTTATAAAGGTATTTTCATACCCATTTTTTTAGCATCGACCTCACGGGAAGGAAGGATTCGATCAGCGATTTCGTATTCATCTATGTTGAAAACTTTGCGAGACTCATATATATCGCTCGTTCATCGGACGTACCCTTATCTCTCGATTGTTACACCATTCGATTTTTAGGCATGTTCTCACCTCTAATCGGTGTGGCTGGTGTCAACTCATTACTTTTCGGGGCTTATACAATCTCCAAGCGGCTTGTGAGCCCTTTTCCTGATCTCAGTATCTCTCAAACTGCACTTGCCGGTTAGTCTTTCATGACAAAGTCTTATGTATGTATCATACATCTATTGCTTACTTGAACTGCACTGACATCACCCACATCGTATCATTGTATTCAACGTTTTGAGTGTTTGCTAGGCTCGATGGCAGGGGCAGTCAATAGTATTTTGGCTTCTCCGGTAGAGATGTTGAAAATCAGGATGCAGGCTCAGTATGGAAAACCCAATGATAAACGGTATGCAAGTCGTTGTATATGGCTGCCTAACCCTAAATGGCTAACACGTGAAGTCCACTGATGAACCGCAAAGAAGCTCGTTTATGTGATCTCTTGTTTGTATGTTCTTTTTTTGGATCCCGAAAGGCTTCGAGAAGTCATTTCTGAGCTTTGGCAAGAGTGGGGGTTCAAGAAAGGTATCATGCGTGGTTTCTGGGTAAGTTTTTTCCCGTGCACATGAACCATCTTTATCGATATCAACGCCGGCTTTCTCAATATCGATTGCAATCATGTATGTACACCAGGTAACTGTGGTGCGCGAGATTCCGGCTTATGCAGGTAATCTTTCAAGTCTCAGCGTCCAAAATCTTACACTGAGGTCTCAACTTGACCAAAGGATCTAACATTCACCCAAAATGATCGTTGCTGTGATATAGGTTTTTACGCCGGATTTGAATCGACAAAAAGGGCTTTTCAGAAATGGAAGTTTGATTCCGATCACAGACCTCGTCATAATCATCTTCCACAACCACCTTTACCAGTCTGGGCGCTCTTAACAAGTGGTGCGGTAGGTGGGATCGGATACTGGACATTTTGTTATCCATTAGGTAAATTTCATCTCAGTTATCATCATGTCTCCTATTATATATCAACACTTTTCAACTCCACGAGCGGCATGATTCTTAACTTTGACTTGATTGAATCTGTAACCCTTGACATCAGATGTGATCAAGAGTAGGGTTCAGATGGCAGATGTACCACCCAAAGGTTTCAACTATATTGCAGATACTTGGCGGAAGATTTGTAAAGAAGAAGGACCGTAAGTTGATATACGTATTGTGATCGCGTATGGGGTATTGAACTTTGCCCGACTCTTCCTGAAATGTAGGCGAGCCTTGGTACGCGGAATTGCACCGACATGTATGTGTATATTCTGACTATGCAAACCAGTCACCTGTCTCGATAGATGAATACTGATGAATTGGGTTGGGCAATATTTTCGACTTTGACAGATATACGAGCGTGAGTATTACGATCTCCTCCGTTTCTCAACATTTCTAGGATCCCATTCACCTCACCAGATAGGCACTTATCTCAAGACCTTACTCTTTTATTGCCTTTGATTAGAATACCAGCAGCAGCGTCCACCTTTGTAGCATACGAGTTGATGATGGAATTCCTCCAAAATCACACAACTCTTTGATAAAATTACCCTTTGAGTCATGTATCCTATCAAGAGTAAATGCAACCAAGCTCTTCGTAAATCCCAAACACATCTACTCCATACCTCTGTTGAAATTGTCATGGAGAATTGTCTGCTCGCCCAAAAAGATATCAGAGGACGATCGCACAGGCTTTGGAAATTTAGCTCAACACAAATCCCAATATTAATATAGATACAATGTTCATGATCAAACTCAATGCAGGTAGATGATTACTAATAAGCAGCTCAAACAATCAAACCTTTTGCTCACCATGTGTATAGAATTCTTCCAGTTTATCCTTGATGATTGCTGAGTAAGATCGGCAGGCAGACGGGTGTAGTGCTCCTTGGCTTTGGCATTCATCGCAATGTCACCATTCTCCTGATCTGATGTTGATCGACCGATCGGGAGGGGTCTGATGAGTACGGTACAGCTGCTGTTGTATTGCACGCAGTCACTACGCATTTGACTAGCTTGTTCATATTGTCATTGTCCGGCTTTACGTCATAGACGGGATGGCCGAGTGGTTAAGGCGGCAGTTTAGAATCAACCCTCGGTTGGGATCTGCTTCAGCTGCTTCACTTTGTGAGCGTGAGTTCAAATCTCACTTCCGTCGGGTGCACCATGCAAAGGGTGCAACATTTTTTTGACGGTTTGTCAAAATGGTCGAAGCATGTCAACTCCCAATCGGAGTTAGATCATGAAGGACTAGAGAGATCTGAGCTTGAGGTTTCTAGATAAACTTTGGAACCCAAGATTTTACTTTTGGATCTATTGATTCAAATTGATTTCTTAATCTCCTTTCATGATTTCTTTCATCTCTAATTTTCTTCAAAAACTTTGTAAATATGTACATACTTTCAAAAAAAACTATTCAAAGTAAACCAAATCATTTATCTAAATATATCTTTTCTCATATTAAATTGATTACAAATTAATCAATTCAGTTATACTCAAGAGAGAAAGAATGAATTGAATTTTTAAAAGAAATTTTCAATGATGAATTCGAATTAAAATTAAGTCAACCAAGAAAAAAATCTCACTTTCCTTTTTTTGATTTCTTAAACATTAAATTATAATTAAAAAAAAATTAAAATTCTCAATTGATAAACCGAAAAAAAAAATTAAGAATTAGAAAAGAAACACCTTATATTAGAATTGATACAGATCCAAAAAAAAACAAAAAAATCCCACTTTCTTCTTCTTCTCTTCAATCAAACAAAAATTCTACACAAAAAGAAAAAAAAAGATAACCAAAACTAAATTGATGACTATACTTTTTTTGAAGAAAAAAAAGTATTAAATCATTAAAGTGTTTTCGAGTTTTCTTTTCTTTTTTGGTTTTACATCCACCTTTTTTCTTCTTCTTAAAGATCTAATAATTCAAAAATAGACCAAGCAAATAAAGGTACAACTAAATTATCATTTTGATTGGTAAAAGCTTCTAAACTTCCAATCAAGATCGAACCTAAAATAAATTTAAAAATCTGGTTTTCAAAACCCAAAACCGATCAGCTCTCATCTTGTTAAATATCAAAAAGATTCAAAAGAGAGAAAATGGGATAATCTAAATTCAACTTACAGAGAATTGTTCAACTAACTTAAAGTACCTAAAACCCAATCCAATAAAAACCAAACTTCCAATAAAGCCCAGAGTACCTTCTACCGTCTAGAGAGAAAAAAATCAACTCATCAGATTTAGAAAATCAACCCAGCCCTGAAACAAAAAATCAAATGACAAACTTTGGATCGATTACAATACCAATCTCTACCTTTACCCCATTTCCTACCAATAATCGAAGCCCAAGCATCAGACCAACCAACAACAAATACTCCGATTAAAGACCCTAACCGGTTTCCTTCTAACCAAAGCCCAGTGGAACAAGCTGTTAAAAGGTAAAAGTGACTCAAGATTACTGGTCCTGAATCTTTCGAGTCGATAAATTCATTCTACAAAATCATATGAACTTTGTCAGATTTTTCGATTAGAGAACTAAAAGGAGAATATACTTACGAAGAATAAATGGATTGAAACACCGATTGGATAAACGGCAAAGTATCTTAAAAACTCTAGGAAAGTGAATCCAACAAAAGCGACTGTGAAAGCTAAAGAAGTGAACCCAGGCTAGAAAAGCCAAAAAAAACCCAAACAAAAACCGGATTGAGATGATCGCCACACACAAATAAATTCAGATAGATAAGACTTACATCAATTAAGATTGCAGGAATAAACATCAAACATGATAATCCATGAAAAAACTTTCGTCTAAGATTCAATCCATTTCCCACCACTTTCTTTTCCGGACAACTATTATTACTATTATTATTAGTTTGATTGACAATTAAAGGATATTGATCAGGATCATGTTGAACTCCAACAGGTTTTGAGTGTTTTGAAGGATTGGTAATAGACGTAGAAGGCCAACTCGAATTAAATAGTTTTTTGATCAATCTCAAGAATGTACTACACATCCAAGTCGAACTTAATTCTTTAATTCTAAACCGCTTCAATACACGATCTTTTACGTAATGATGATGAAGAAGATGACGATGTCCATCACTTTCTTTACGTTGGTTTCGTTTCTTTTTAATTAGATAAGTAGTCCAACCACCAATACCGATGATCAAACAAGTGATCCAATATCCCATAATTATCAATCTTTTCCAATCACCAAAACAAAAGCCAAAAACCCAATTCAATCCATTCCCCCAGAATTTCTCAGTAAATGAAGTGGTGGATGATAAAGAAGTAGATTGACTCAGATTCAATAACCATCCTAACCAAGCTCTCAAGATCAGCCAACCAAAATAAATGATCCCAAGATAGATGGAGAGTGAGAGGATCTTTCTCATTCGATCTTTTGATTGATTTGCATGTTCTTTATGGTTATAATGACCAGCTGGATTTGAAAACTGATGATAATATGCATCTCTAGTTAAACTATTGATTAATGAAGGTGAAGATTTGGCTGTGGTGGGTGAGGATATGGGTGGGTGTAGAGTTGAGGGTTGTGATCGAGTCGGACGAAGTCTCTTAGTGGGTTGTTGACCCAATCTACGTGACCAGATCAATAATGGGGAGAGTGAAAAGCCTATTATAAAGGTTGCAGAGATGAAGACATGTTGAATGGCAACCAAAGGAGTAGGAAATCGAAAGAGACCGGGTAAGAGATCAAGTGGAAGAGTTTGATTGTTTAGAATGGTTGATGAAGTCATTGAGTTTACAAAAGTACGATAATTGATTCTAGAAATCGACAATCTGAACATTTCGAGCATAAGAGCTACAGCAGTTGAGGCAAAGATAGAAGTTTCTCCTAGTGTAAAACCTCTCCTTGCGAGTCGTGAGATCACATAAAAGCATGATAGAAAGGCGAAAACGGATACGCCCGTTTCCAAACTTGAGAGCTTAAGATGAGAAAAACTATCAGTTCGAATGATGAGACTGAAGACCAAAGCAATAATGAAGGATTTGATGGTAGAGCCGAAGAAACGAGTAGAGTTACTGATCGGTAGATAAGCGCATGAATTAGCTACTGATGAGAAGGAGAGATCGACCAAGAGACTGAAGATGTTGATGATTGTGAATGAGAAGAGATTAATTCTTGAAGAATATAGGGATTGGATCAGATTTTGAGTAGACAAAGATGGTAGTAATATTTCACCTTCCTGTTGCTCTTGTTGATGAGAATGATTCCAAAGTTGAATTAGATTAGGTAGATTTGAAGTGTGAATGAGATGATGATAGGCATCCGTTAGGTTTGATTGATTTTTTCTAGTTAAACTGTAAAGTACAGCAGATGAGACTATGAGAGGTAAGCCTATTGCAATTGATAGACCATCATCAGCTTGAGATGGATCTCTGTAACCTCTTGCATCAGTGAATGGCACTCTGAAATATGTGAGATGAGATAGATGATAATGAGTCGATCGAAATGAGTTGATAAGAACGTAAATGAAGATTAGGATGAGATATAGATCGAAAGGGATAGTGGTAGTTTGAAGTTGAAGTTGAAGTTGATGATCATTGTCCTTGGTGATTGAGTCAGTGTTACTATAGGTCGATAGTTGATAGATTCGATAAGCTGATAACAACAAGCTAGATAGGATGATGAGAGATTCTATGGGTGAATGAGATTTGATGATAGTATGTGATCGGGTAGGTGAGGTGGATAGATGTAAGTGATCTGATATGAATTTTTGTCTCTTAGTAGAAGGAGACGACCTCGATCTGATTGGATTTGAAGTGTTGAAGGTTGATTGGATTGATGGATTTGATTGGTTGAAAGAGTTTGTTAGATTCAAAGGTTTGATTGATTTGATTGATTGGTTTGATGTATGTGATTGGGCTGAGTTGATTGAGTGAGTTGGAGATGGAGATTGAGTTGGAGATGGAGAAGCCGAAGTTGAAGTTGAAGTTGAAGTTGAGTTTGCTAAAGAGAATGATAGAGCATTGATGGGTCTTGATGAGTTATTTGATGATGATGATGAAGTTGAAGATTGATGATTGTGTTCCATGATGTTTTCTCATCTGAAATCCAATGAAGGAAGTCAGGAAGTATGGTTTGATGAGGAAGGAAGTGGAAGTATCTTCTGTCTATCAGGAAGTTAAGTAGGATTGAGAAGTAAAGTGTCAATTGCATTCAAAGTAAAGTAAATGTAAAGTCAAAGTCAAAGTCAAAGTCAATTTTTTTTTTTTTTTTTTTTTTTTTTTTTTTTTAAGTGTATTATTGCTGAATTGCATACAACACTAACTAAGCAAATAGTAAAGAAAAGGACTAGTACACTTGGAGGGCAGTCATCTAGTCGGTTACAAGAGTAAAAGGTCTTTTGATCGTTACGCAATAATGCAGCTATCTTTCTTTTCTTTTTTTTTTTTGAGAATAACAGTGACAATTTAGTTCGTTTACTCATCCCCAATCTAAGGTGGAAGGTAAAGATCCTAAAAATTGTGTGTACTATCAGGAATGTTTACCATTCAAGATTTGTCTCTAGATAACCTACAAATGCAGGGAATCGAGCAACAGTGACAGTTTAGTCCCACAGACTCATCCCCAATCTAAGGTGGAAGGAAAGGGTAACTTAAACGTGTATGTGCTGTCGGTGATTGTTTACCAATCGTGACACCGCTCTAATATGCATTAACATTGACATACCGCTAAGATATCTTGTCCACCGTCTGTTTAAACGGGTGATATCAGCTTGATGTTTGTTGAGGAATTATCTTTTGTGGAAAAGCCCGCTGTTCGCAAACCACTCGTCCCCCAATTTAAGGAAGGAGGTGGGGCGTCTAGCTTGTTGGGCAAACAACTTCGGAAGATAATGCTACGTAGTGATTGCGGATCATTGACCTTTTAGCTCTTGATCCGTGACTGTTTCCTAGGGACTGAGTCCTGTTCATATGAATGAAAAAATACAAATCGTTTAGTCTCTAAAATAAATTCGGATAAAAGGAAAAAGGCTTCAGGAGAGTCCAAAAGTTTTTTGGCATTGTTCCAATTGACCTTGACCTCTTCTTTGCGAAGTCTGGCTCGGAACCGTTTGCGTTCATTTTTATACCTAGAACAATAAAGGAGAAAGTGTTCAGTGGTTTCTCTCAATCTACATTTAGTACATAAATGGGAGTTAGTAATGCCGCGTTTGTGAAGATGATCGTTAAGTGGACTATGTCCAGCTCTAAGTTGTACAATTACTGCAGCTCGTCCTTTCTCCAAGTTCATTAGAGTTTTGGCGATGTCTTTCGGTTTTGTGGTGAAAGGTTTCGAACCTGGCCTAAAAGGAAAAATTCTAGCGTTAAATCTATCTTTGGTTAGTTTCTTAAGGCTACCCAAGCTAGCTGGAAGTTGGAGAGATCCCATCTGGTTATTCGCTGCCTGTTTAGCGAGCTCGTCCGCTTTTTCATTGAGCTCAATTCCTACATGGCCTGGAGTCCAATACCATCTGATGTCTGCTTCAACTGGGAGAGAAGTTAGTATAGAGCGTGTTTTAATAAGCAGATGTTGTCCAGAGGTTGCCCTTGGGACATCGTGAATCAACTTGAGTACCCCCTTGTTGTCGCTAAAAATAGCTAAGTTAAGTGGATGTTGTGTCCTACCTCTGAGTAGTTCTTTTGCTAGCTGTGCAGCTAGTGAAAGGCCTAAGATCTCTGCCTCGTGATTAGAGAATAAAAGGGGTTGTTGTAGTGATGCAGATTTGTGATTAGAAAAGGAAACTGCAGCGGCTCCCCCCCCTTCTGGGTTAACCGAACCATCTGTGAAGATTATGATCGAGTTCTTACTCTCTTCTTCCTTAAGTTGTTTAGGTATCAGATCAATCGTTTCTTCTTTTGATTTGTCTAAGTTATGAACTGTGCCTATTGGTTTAGACCAAGGGGGGAAGGGGTGGGTATAAATGATCTCGATATTCTCTTTGATTGTCTGGCGAAGTTCTTCCGAGCATAGGATGTCTTGTATTGGGCTCTTGTGTTTAGTTGAGTTTGAAGTTAGTTCGTACCTGATGAAAGTATGAGTTGGGTGGGAGTTCGGAGCAGACAGTCTCTTAAGGATGAAATTGTGATGTCTTTGTGTGATCATTCGATGGAAAGGGATCGTATATGAGTCATGATGTAATAAATCAATAGACGTGCCCTTGAAAGCGCCTAGTGTAAGAACAAGGGCTAAGTTCTGGAATGATGATATCACCCTGTTAACCTTACTGAAATTACGAGACGTGAACCAAATTATGCTTCCATACAGAATTCTCGGCATCAGTATTGAAGTAACAAGTTTCTTCACTTCCTTGGGTGGTAGTCCTGAATAGCACTTGTTCAGTCGACGGAGTTGATGAATGGTGAAATTACCCGTTTTCTTCACATGTTGTAAATGGGAGTTAAACAGTAGTTTGGTATCGAACCATACTCCTAACCATTTGATTTCTTTTTTAGGGTGTAGTATGACTTCGCCAAACTGGAAACTGGGGGGAGACTGAATTCGTTTATTAGTAAAGTGAATAAGCTGAGCTTTTTTCTTGTCAAAGATAGCGCCATGAGATTTGGCCCAATCCAGTGAGTTTGAAGCGTGTTGTTGTAATTTAATCAAGTTCTCTTCAAAGGTCTTCGACGCTACTAGATGGATAACGTCATCGATGAAGCCTAGTGATAAATCGTGTGAATTAGGTGAGATGGGTGTTATAACAAGGAGGGGAGAATTATAGATAATATATAATATGACCGATAATGGTGATCCCTGAGGTAGGCCATTTTCGATTTCAAAGGTTTCGGAGATAAAATCTTGAAGGCGGAGACTTGTGGAGCGATCGCGAAGAAAGCCTCTAATTAGTGATATGAGGTAGTCTGGGCAGTTGAGTTTACGTAGTGAATATAATAATCTTTCACGGTGGACTGATGGGTAAGCCGACTTGACATCCAGAGAAAGCGCGGATACTACCTCATTATTCCTCCATTTCTGCTTAATCCAGGTAGTGAGAATCAAAAGAGCGTCGTCGGTTGAGTGATGTTGTCGACCGCCCATGTGACCTGGGGCAATGATTCTCCATGATTCGGCCCAAAAGGTGATGCGATTTGTGATGATTTTTTCAAATATTTTGCCCAGACAACTGAGTAAAGCTATGGGTCTATAAGCATTCGGGTCAGAGTAGTTGTCTTTACCATTTTTCCTGATGATGATGGTTACGGCCTTGCGCCAGTCGTTGGGGAAGAAGCCCCGTTTGAAGCAGGCATTGAATAACCTACATAGTTCTTCCTCAATAGCCGGAAGTGCCAATTTTATGAGTTCATTAGATATGCGATCTTCACCATTGGCTCGGCGGTTTGGTAGATTGTTAACTACCTTCCTAAGTTCATGGCGTTCTAGCGTAGGGTGTAAATACTGAGTAGCTCTGAGTTGGGAATCGAAATTGTGTGGGATGTCTGATAGGTCTGCCTCTATATGGGCTACTGATGTCCCATAATACAGTAAAGCTGCTTGTTCATCTTTATTGATTGCTACTGAGCCATCCAGTTTCTTGAGGGGGGCAATCTCGCCGGAAGAATTGGGTTTGACGTATCTGAAAGCCTTAAAAGTGTCATTATTCGAACAAGAATTTAAGAATACTTTCCAGTGATTGATCTTGCATTTGAGTACTTGTTCTTTGAAATAATTTTGCCATTCATAATAGCACTTTCTGGCCTCCGGTAATCCCGACAAAATCATCCATCGACGAGCTCGGTTTCGAGTCTTGAGGATAGGGTTCAACAGGTCCTTATCCCACCAGGCTTTGTGCTTGTGGAATTTGGTTTTAACTTTCCTGCCTTGTTCCTGCGCAGTGCTGACTATTATATTAGATAGTGTTGCGACTGCCGTGTTAATGGCGGAGGTGTCGTTGTAGTCTGGTGGGAGTAGATGCAGTTTATCTGCAATTCTATCGTGGAGGAGCATAGGTTGGATATCAGTAATGTTCAGGGAAATGTGTGTTTCAATTTGAGGGATAAAAGCTAGATCTAGGGTTGTGGCTATGGGGAAGTGGTCAGATGCCAAGGTATTGGTTAGTACTTCACAGTTGACAACCCTCTGCGTCAAATTCCAGGTGGACCATGCTAGGTCTATGGTAGTTGGACGCGTTCCTGGTGAGAATTGGGTAGGGGTGCCGCGTGGTGATATGAGCTTGAGACCGGATGAGCCGAGGAGTGACACTAATTTTTTGGCTTGTGCGTCAGTGGTTGTATAGTCAGGTGGGTTCCAGCTGTGGTGATGTAAGTTGGAGTCGGAGACTAGTAAGGTCGGGATTTGCCTGTTATGGTATTTGTTCATCCAGCGTTGTAGAGTGATGAATCCTCTGAGAGAGCCCGGGGGATTGTACCAAGATATGACTCTCAGTTTTGTTCGAAGTGAAGTTTGTTCTTTGATGTCTACGGCTAGAATGATATCGTTCGAGCTAGGAAGAACTGAGAATTGGGAGGTTGGGATAAATCTTGAAATGTAGAGACAGACCCTTGGTCTATCTGACCAGGCTGAGGGGGAGTAGTCATAAGCGGTGATCCGGTGCCAGGCGTCATGGTGTGGGAAGGTTAGAGCGTCAGCGTTAAACCAGGGTTCCTGGAGTGCTAGTAGAGAATACTGGGTCTGGGTAAGTGCTTCGTGGGTCATTTGTATAGAGTTCTGACAATTGAAATGTAAAACAGAGAAATTTTTGATATCAAGCGGGGTATCAGATGTTGAATCGTCGAAAAATGCTTGGTCTTCTTCAAAATTTGGGAGTTGTGGGGTAACTGAGCTGTTTGATGTGAAATAATTGGCGTTATGATTCATCTTCGTTGGAGTGAGGAGGAATAATCGTAAACTTTGTGTTTCGTAGCGGGCAACTTAGGCTTTTGGGGGAGTGAGCATATTTGGGAGAGAAACGGTCAATTTTACCTGTGGTCTTTTGGCAGTCAAAATGGAAACACCTGGCACATATCTGAGAGATATCATTGTTAGCACAGTCTTTGGAACTATGTGGATCGCCACATTTTGTGCAATAGGGATGATTATTGCAATTTGAATGAGTATGATACAAGTCTAAGCAGTTGAAGCACATAGTTGGACCTTGTACATATTGTTGGCTTTTAAGCCTATTGCAGTCAGCATATAAACCACCTTTACTTATTTTGTGGGCGAGATCCTTGTCGAGTAAGTTGAGAACTATGGTGCCGTGAGATTTCTTCGTGTCAGCAGGGTTCTTGAGCCATTTGACTGAATGAATAGATTCGATGGGAATATTGTTTTGATCACTGAGTTTTTGGGGGAAATCATCTTTCTCAACTTCAAGATCGGCCGGGACATAATTGAAGAGGACAGGATATCGGGTTTGAGAGGTGATAAAATCTTTGTGAGCTAATTTTGTCCAGACGTGTTTGTGCTCAAGGAGCCATCTTTTCATGAGCCGATTGTCCATATTCATAAGAATGTCTCCTGACTTAAGGATTGAGGCGCTACGAACCAAGACCGGAGTGCCGTTGACATTTGCATTGACGGATGATAGAGCATCGTTGATCTTTCGGACAATCTCGATTTTCGATAAGTCTTTGAAGGGTACCGTACCGGGGGTTTTGTGAATGATGAGCGTGGCGGCTTTGAACTCGTTGATTTCCGAATTTCTGGGGGGCGGTTTGGGGGCCGTAACTTGTTGTCGTTTGGGGTATGGGTTGACCCAGGCATTAGGTCTGGTTGGTAATGGCTGGCTGGTGACTGGTCGGACATTTGTAGATTGAATGGTCGAATTCGATTTGAGGATACGAATTTCTTCCCGAAGTTCGTTGATAGTATTATTGAGCTGTTTGATTGTTTCTTCGAACCCATTCATCATTCTGAGCATGATTTGAATGAGCGTGTTATTTGATTCAGAGTTGCCTGATGACAAGGAATATAATTCCGACATCATGGAGTCCGAGTCGTTCGATCGAGTAAGGTTTGGATTTTTCGTAGGAGGGGGATTCGGATCGCCTTCACCGGTATCCGGTGGTCGTTTTTGCGGCATGGAAAGAAGGATTTGGGCTTGATGATGAAAGACGATCTCACCGAGAAAGGATTTGTTTTGGTCAAAGTCAAAGTAAAGTTGTACTTAAACCTTCTCTTGATCAACCCGAGTCTTCTGCAATTCTCAAATCGTCCCTTATACCCGTAACCCGACTCGAGCTCTGTACTGGATATTCCCGACCAGGACCGATCAGGAAGAAATCGATGGTCTCCCTTCATGCTTACACAATTTTCTGTGATAGGCTGTTGAGATGAAAATGATCAGAGGTCTTCACTTTCAGTGATATATGGAAACAGTGGATGGCATCATCTCAATCACCATCAATCTTCAAACTTTTCTTCAAATCTGATCAAAACAAACTCAGACCATCTCCATATTCATTTTCCTTGACTTTTGGTTCTGGACACTATCGTTGATCATAAATATTCAATCAAGACCCAATATCCTTCAACTCTTGATCACAGTTCCCAAAGTGAGAAAATCTCTCCATAGGAGTAATCTTGACTGATGATCATTTCGACCAGCATCTTAGGAGTTACATCGCATCTCCAATCTCTCCTCTTGAGTGCCACAGAAGTGAGACAAGATCCTCCGGAGCTGAGCAAGTAACACTTCCTATTACATCATAAAAACCAATCACTTGATGGGAACAAGCCATTTTCGATGACTTGAACACTTCCGTACCGCATCTCCGCACCAGTGGGTTTCCTATTGCCTTCGAGCGCCTTGCTTCCACGCAAGATCAATCTATAAAGCTCACGCCACGCTTGGGCTGTTGATCCTTGTGGCGTTGTGAGGTGACGTTCGCGCTACCAGCTGACAATTGTCAAGCTGAGACTTGGCAGCTACAAAAGTTGACAAATCACACAAGTAAATTGATCATCCAACTTGCCGCCTCTCGTCAATATCCCGGCTCTCGCTTTTCTCACCCTCAACTCATTTGACAAGACAGCTATACCGATCTTGATCTCGCTTCAGTTCAACTTTCTTCCAGTAAAACGGTTTGATCATCACCCGTTTCATAAGCCCAACATGCTTCGCGCCACCTACTTGGTCTTACTCCTTTCATTCACGCTCTTTCGAGTGAATTCATTAGAGTTTCGATTCCAAAAATCAGGACTAAACCAATCCACCCTTGCCGCATCCCGCGCAGAAACAATCAAGCAGAAACTCAAGGAGGCCTATGCTGATTACATTCGCTGGGGATTTCCTGCTGACGAAGGTGTGTTTCCTTCCAAATCTTGCGTGATAAACGATTTGAGAGTGATGATTGTAACCTTCTTGTGGTGATTCTCAGTGGCACCGTTGTCTAAAGATGGCTCAAACACACGTAATGGATGGTCAGTGGACGATCATAAGCTTGATCATTCCAGTTCTCTGCGCCGTGTTCAATTTCGTTCATTTGATTTTGGGTGTGATCTTCAGGGGCGCTACCCTGGTAGACAGCTTGGACACACTTTACATCATGGGCTTACACGTGAGCCACATAAACGGTAGCATTCGAAGTCTCATGTGACTGAATCTTAACGAAATTTGTCTACAAAACAGGATGAATTTGAAGACGGCCTCTCACACACAGCCAAGATTGATTTCAGTCGGAGTTACGTTAATCAGGTAAAGCGCCTACCAAACACGGCCCTTTTTTTTGGATACCCTGATCTAGCACGGTTCAGGTGAGGGCAAGCTGACAAATCTCATATGCACAACACTAGACAGTATCCATCTTTGAAACCACCATCCGATACCTTGGTGGAATATTAGTACGTCGAGAGTGGTGATGGCCTTTGCGCCAGTAAAGTGTGGAATGACGCGAAGATGTGACTTACCAAAGGCTTTGAACGACTTTAGACAGCGTATGAGCTGAGTGGACATACTCGAGAAGACCTACTCGATAGAGCCTATCAATTGGGTAACAAGTTAGCATATGGATGGGCAAATTCCTCACAACCCATTCCTTATGGATTTTTAAACTTTACCACCAACAAACCGGTGATAGATACCAGCAACATAGCAGAGGTTCGTCCCAGAGGATCACTTGGATATTTTCTCTTATCTTTCTTATCTCTGACACATCGCCTGCCTTCATTTGATTATTAGGCTGGGACACTCATCTTGGAGTTTGACCGCTTGAGTCTCTATACTGGTAATGACACCTTTCGAGCCTTGGCAGATAAGACTATGAAAGCACTCATGAGTAAGCCCAATCGCTGAGACTAGAAGCATCAGGACGTGACTATCTAAACACAATGATCCGCTTTGATAACAGATCTGCCCGACGACTTTCCTGGGTTGCCTTCTCTGGAAATCTACCCCGGAAATGCTAGTTTTGTTGGTGATTACATCACATGGGGTGGAGGTGTAGAGTTAAGTCATCACACCTTGATCCTGCTCCCGTGAAAAAAATATCAAAGTAGCCTGTACCGTCAATTGATGTGATGCTGATCTTTTTCTCGCTTCCTAATGTGTATAGCTCTTACTTTGAATACTTACTGAAGTATGCAATCCTAGTGGACGATCGGGACCCTAGATATCTTGAAGGTATTTGAAAACTTTGATTGACTTTCCGATCTATCCTCATCCTTTTGTCCTGTGCGGACACTGATGTTTTGGATCGAAATGGGATGTTCTCGGCATCTAGAGTGGAAGAAAGCAGTCTATTCATCAATTCAACATTTATTAACTGTGTCTGACGGGCATACCTATCTCGCAGCTTATTCCAAAGAGCGAAAAGGACGACAATACGTTTTTAGCCATTTGGCCTGCTTTGTCGGAGGAAATTGGATCTTAGGTGGGAAATTGATTGGTGATCAGACGGTAGTCAGATATGGTCTACAATTAATCAATACTTGTATGCACTCAGTTGAGTCCCGTATCCACAAAGTCATTCTAGTACCCTTTAACTCATTTCAGTTAGGTGATAATTTAAATTGAATCCCCTGAAATAGTACACAAGTACAGCAACTGGGCTGGGTCCTGAAGTATTCCGATTTGTGGGACCTAACGGAAAGGTTACCGGACCAGATATGACTGAGGAGGTGGGTTGAATCATTCTAATCTTTTAGTGGGGTATACATTGATCCATTTTCCTTTCAATGCACAGGATAGAAAATTTAACAAGAAGCACGGTTTTTATATCTCAAATGCTTATTACGTATTACGGCAAGTCTTGTCTATTGAGCTCCATTCGATATCTTTCACTCTGAAGAACTCATAGAGATAAGCTTTTACTTAACTTTAGACCTGAAGTCTTGGAGTCAGTCTTTTACGCATGGCGTATGACGGGTGATGAACGGTATCAAGACTTTGCATGGTCCGCATTCCAAGCGTTGAACAAGTATTGTAAAGCACCTGCTAGTTATGCGGCCATAATGGATGTCAACGATGCAGAGAATTTGACACAAATCGATGACTCTGAAAGTTTTCTGTAAGTCACCTTCCTTTGATCGAATGGGTAACCGGAATAGCCAATTGGTCACTTTGAACTCATTCACCTTGCTTCGTAACGCAGATATGCTGAGACATTCAAGGTAAGAGAAGTTCCCTTTCCTGATCTAAAATAAGACAAAGCATCGTGTTTTACAAGGTTGCAACAATAAGGCTGATATGAGAATTTTCTTTACAGTATCTATACCTAACATTTGCACCAGCGTCTCATTTTTCGCTTGATGAGTATGTGTTTAGTACGTTTTCAATAACTCACAAATCTTGCCATTCAAATACTGAAGTCAATCTGTGCTGCCTTTAGACACTGAGGCACATCCATACCGCTACAATACAGTTGGACAGTAAAAGCCATCTATCCTATCCAGGAATGGATCCCTGTTCCTTGTCTCTATCTCTCTTGAGTTTCCTTTTGAATCCTGTCAACTTAAACTATGTTGAAACGTTTGAGATTGTCTCTTTAGAAGGTCTTTACTGGAGATCATCATGTGTGATCATCCTTTCAATCTGTTTGTAACCTAATCTTATGTGTTGAAATCAAACTTGATGAATCTATTCCAAATAACTCAAGGTGTTCATCAAACATTTCTTTAAATTGAATGAATTTATCTTATCATCCGTCTGAATTTCTTTACTGGAATCTTTCCTTCATTTTGTTTTATAAATTTATATCAATCATATCACTCTGAAGCTATAACAACTAATAGACTGCCATGAACCAAGTCTTGCAGATAGTCACTGATATCAGGAGGAGCTCCTTTCTTAGCTATTGATATGTGTTCTATCTGCTGCAAGAAAGACTTGAAGACCTCAAATCCTTTCACTTAGTCCTTCCTTTGTGATAAAAACCTAATTTTACTGTTACAGTCCTATTTTACCAAGTTGATATCCATTATTCCAATAATAATATATGTGAGTGAAGATGAATTGGTGCTATGAAGTGACTTCATTCAAAAGAAGATTTCTTAAATGATCACAGCGTTCAAAGCACCACATCATCATCAGGGCTGATCATATTCCTGGGATCCTTTACAGAAGATAAAGATTGGAAGACATTGATTAGTCCTGGAAAACTCAACCCAGGAGGCCCTTCATGAGATTGATCTTTTTCAAACAAATCTTTAAAACCCCCTTTTGTTTGCAAACCACTGACAATCTGGGATGTCAATAGAATTTGTACTTTGCTCTGGCAAGAATCAATGTTGACTGACACCACAGTCTCCATGAATTCTTGTATAGGAGTGAAAGTTTGAATGATTCGACCATCGAACCCACAAAACTGTGGGCTTTCTAACCTCTTCTTGGTCATAGCAGTCAGCATGATCGATCCTCATTCATCTTCCCTTGCCTTGCATCTGTACTGTATTGTGATGAAGGATGGTTGCAAAAGCACTGGGGTATTCATCATACCTTTGCCTCTATATTCCTGTCTGGAATGATCAAAAGCAGCCTCACAGCAACCGGTATGTGAACAATCCAACTGTTGTAGCCTTCGATCACTAAATCACATCTCCCCATCTACTGGTGACTGGCAGGCCAGAGAGTAAGTACTGCCAGCTTCAAAAGGATTTCAAGCAAATTTCAGAATGATCTCAAGCCAATCTCAAAATGATCCTCAATGAAGTTTCAACCTAGCTTTGAAGTAGTCTTTTTGTATCTGAGAAAGACTTGGATGGTATTAACGTGTCTCTGTCTTTGGCATGGCTCAGAACCCAGATGTAGATGATGATTCCTGAGGATCTCCTCATGGTCCGTTAGCACAACCTTTGACTAGCACTGGCTCTACATGGATTATCAGATGTGCTACATGAAGTCAATCATCTGTCACTCACTTGATTGGTGATTGATTGCAATCGTACAATTGTTTTGCAACCTGCGCACACTTTGATGAAGAGAATCAGACCCTTGCTCATGAGCTTTGTAAGGTCATTTAGATCACTGTGCTTCCATTGGACTCTGAGCACTGTACATGGAAATCAATCATATTCTTTGAATCAGATGAGATTTGTGATCCACAATCTAAAGCCTTGTGAGAAAGAAAAAACAGGTTTCAGAGCGGTTTGAAAAGAATGAGGGTGTAAAAGAAAAGTAGGGTTTAGATTGAGTAGAGCAGAAGAGTGTGTGAGGATGAAGGGAGCTAAACTGGTTTGAGAGAGAGAGAGAAGTGTTCTGAGCTGAGGAGATGTGGTGGATTAGGATTGTCGAAGTGAATTGATGAGACGAGTGGAGAAGAGGAGAGTGAAGGGAGAAGTGTATGTAAGATTGAAGTGTATGAAATGAAATGAAAGGGTGAGGATCACGTGATGTGAGTTCTGTATTGTGACCGAAGAGAGAGAAGTGAAGTGACCAAAAGAAATTCAAAATTCAAAATTCAAAAGAAACCAACCAACTCCATCAGAATGGGACTGGCAAGAACACCACCACCTCGACCCATCACTTCATCACCCATCAAACCCATCATCACTCAAAACCAACATCAACATCCATCAGAACCAAAACCATCACCATCACCATCAAAACAAGAACCATCCAAACCAATCGAACCTACTCTCTTCAATTCGATTGCTTCATCACCACCCATTCAAACTAATCCTAAACTCAAATGTAAATTCATCACTAAAACAAATCCATCAAATTCAAAAAAACCATCCATCATCAAACCATCCACATTGATTCCGAAACCAACCGATCCACCTCCAACACCAAACCATCACAAACGATTGATTTCAAACGATCTCATTCATCAAGATCCATTCAAGAAGAACTCCAAACTACAAAGATCTCCTCCTACTTCTACTTCTAATCTTCATCACCCACCAAACTCACCACCACCACAATCTCAATCACAAGATCCTCAAGCTATCCCATCAACCACTCTTTCTCAATTTCAACCTACAACACATCCTCCACATCCTCAATCCCATCTTCCTCAATCTCATCTTATCAAACCTTCTTCAATACCTGTCTTGATCAGGCCACCCTCTCCAACCAAACTGAGTCATGAATCACATCTTCCAATCCCTTCAACTTCAACCTCAACTTCAACTCTACCAGATCATCGGATTCAAATCAATTGCCATCCTTCTTCGGATCTGACTGAACAGCTTCATCCACATCAACATCTTGAATACCCATCTCATATCAAAGATTCTTCACCATCACTCACTCATCCACCTTCTGGCTCAACAGGTAGGTCACTCTCAACAACCCTTCTCATTCAATAACTAACCAAACCATCTGTCAATCTCCCAAACTAAAACCAGTCGGAATTTATCTCCAACAACCCCTCATCCCAGATCCATCCAATCAACTCAAAGAAGAACTAAGCAAGATCCAAATCGAATCTAAACTTCAACGCGAGACTATATTAGAAAGTCAAACAAGATTAATCGAACAATCTAAAGAACTTTCAAAAGAGATTGAGAAGAGGAAATCAACAGAAGAAAGATTGAATCAGATCGAGTTTGAATTAAATCAAAAACTTCAAAAGCTTCATGACCTAGAAAGTTTAAAACCCAATCAAAACCTTCTAGAGGATCATACGGAGATCAGTACTGAAACGGTTTTGATCAATGGATTATCTGAAAAAGAAAAGATGATGTATGAGGATCGAATCCATCAACTTGAAGCACGAGTTCAACAATTAGAATATTTGAACCATCAACTTGATTTAACTCAAGATGCAAAGGAACATGAAGTTCAACGAGAAGCTCTCTGGGCTCAAACCGGTCTCGATTCTGAATCTGATGCTCACTCACCTAAACACGAACCGGAAAGATTAGCCAAAGTGAGAGAGATCGAACATCGATATGATCTACTTAGAACCAATACGGTGATTAGTGATCTAGAATGTCAATTGAAGATCTCATCTGTGGATCAAGAACTGTTAAAGTTAAGATTAGAATCACAAGAAAGAGATCGACGATCGATAGTAGAGAAAGTGGAAAAGTTTCAATCAGATCTGAATCGTCAACACCAAAGATTGATCTCTGAATTAAATCAATTAAATGTCAAAGATCAAGAATGGGCTAAGATCGGGGCTGAGTTTGAAGGTTTATTGGAGATCGAAAGAAGAGAAAAGGAAGAATTGAAGGAATCGATCGTGGCTGGAATCGAACCTAAGATTGAATTGAATTCATTAAAGTATGAGATGAGTAAAGTGGAACAAAACTTGAGATTAGCCGAAAGTGAAGTGAAGAAAGTCGAACAAAACTTACACTTATCTGAACTTGAGGTGGGGCGATTGAAGATTGAGTTATCGAATTCGGAGAGTCGAGTGAACAGTTTAGAGGATGATTTGAATGGCTCAAAACTTCATGTTAAAGAGCTTGTGACCGAAAATCAATCACTTCGTCGAGCTCATCAGTAAGATTGAATTTTGGATGATAAAGTAACTGACAAAGTTTGATGTGATGATACTAACGAGACTTTGTTTCTTCTTTACCTCATCCTACTTTGACCCCCACCCCCCGGCAAAAAAAAGTGACCTAAATCAAACTTATGAAATCATTTTAACCGAATTAAAAGAATCTCATTCAGTTGTGAGTGAGATGGAAGAACAGATCGGAACTCTTAATCGTCAACTACGAATCTCACATCGTGAATCTAGAGAACATTCGAATTCGTTACAATCTGTTAAGAAACCTGAAGAATTCAACAAGAATGAGACTGGAACGATGAGTGAGAGATCTAATCCGATTCACAAAGCTGGTAAACCTCTGGGTGAAGGAAGTAAGAAGAATAATGTAGAAGTGAAAGGTGGTAAGAAATCGAATGTGACGGTGACAAAGAAAGTGACTGGAAAATCAAGGAAAGGACCGATTCGATCAGACAAAGTTAGTGAATTCTATTCGATGTGATCTCTGATCCCAAATCACTTTAGCTCATGACTGATTTGGATGATTGTGTGATGACAGAAGGCAGACGATCGTTTCGAAGTGATCTCCGATTCAGAACATGAGGAAAGAGAAATCGATTTGAACCGAATGATCACTAATGGCGGATGGATCTCAATTAGTGGTTGTATCACTAAACCAGATCAACCACCTGAGCATGATGAAGATGAAGATCATGAGATAGGTTCGATGAATGGTTCAGCAAAAGAAGAACCTGCACCACCGACTAAAGCGACTAAAGCGACTAGAGGACGAAAGAAAGCGGCTGCCACCGGATCTAGAGCTAAACCTGCAACCAAACCAATCAAAGGTCGACCACGTAAACCTGTACTTGATCCAGTCATCATTGAGGATCATGAAAGTCCAGGACACATCGGAAAGATCTCGACTCCTCTTCTTGAAGGTCATAGTCCCAGATCAGAACTCGATCTAGAAGGTTTACCTAGCTCACCAGCTGCCTTGAGCCATCCGACTGTTAAGAAAGCGAACATCAAAGGAAAAGGTAAAGCTGAATCCGAAGAGGAAGGTTTAGATGAAGATGTGAATGTGAGAGCTAGAAAAAGGAATCGGGAGGAGAGAGAAGAAGAAGAAGAGGAGATAGGTGTGAAGAAGATCAAAGGACGAAAGAAGCAAGAGAAAGAAGGATGTTCAGAATCGGTGGAAGAAGGATGTTCAGAAGAAAAAGAGGAAGGAGATGGCGAGATGAGAAGAGGGGTGAAGAAGGTTAAAGGAAAAAAGAAGAAAGAAAGGGTGGAGGATGAGGGATCAGAAGGGTGTGATGAAGAAGCGGAAGAAGAAAAGGTAGAGGAAGTGAGAGAAGGTAAAGGAGTGAAGAAGGCTCATGTGAAGAATGTCAAACCTAGAGCTAGAGCGAAGGTTGTGAAGAAGAAAGTTGTAGAAGAGAATGAGAAGGAAGAAGTGTTAGGCGGAGGAGGAGGAGGACAAGAAGAAGGAGGAGCAGAAGAAGGAGCTACTGCTACTGCTACCACTACTGCTGCTGCTACTGCTATTGATGGGATTGGAAACCCTACAAGTAAAAAGTGGGTGATTTTGTTGATTGATCAGGTTTGTGTTGTTGAAGTGAACGAATGGAATGAATTAATGAAAGATTTTTTTTCTTTTTTTTTGGGGGGATGATTAGACGAAAGATTTTTGGTTTGAAAAACCATCATCGAGTGACTGGAGTTGGACCTCGAATTTTGAATTGGTCAGGAAATCAAGAAGATTTAGATGTAAGTGTTTTTTTTTCATCTCTTTTTCTTTTTTCAAAAAAAAAGAAAAAGACCCTTCCCCCCTTCCCTCCTTCTCCTTTGCTCTCTAAGAAAAGAAAATTAATGAAATGGATTTTGCGGTTTTTGGTTTTTTTCGGTTTTAGAATGATCAAAATATGTTAGGCTTACCACCTGAATTAAGTCCGGTTAAGAGAAATGAAACGAAATCGAATGAGATTGGAATACTTTTGTTAGGTAAAAAAGTGAATTAAATTTTTTTAACAAGAAGAAGAAGAAGAAGAAGAAGAAGAAGAAGAGAAGGAATCAAAATGGGGTTTAGATCAGATTTCAAATCGAATTGAGTAGATGAATCGGGGGGGGTGGGGTTTTACCTTGAATGGATTTTGGAGAAAGGGTTTTGATTGAATTTTGATTGAGCAAAATTTTTTTTAAAAAAATTGAAGGTAAAAGAAAAAGAGAAAAAGAAAAACTTGAAGTAAGATCTTGATGAAGTTTTTTGGGGTTTTTTTTTTTCTTTTTTGGTTTTGGATTAATTTGGGAACAAATTTGAAAGTTTGAAAACTTTGGCGCCGGCGGGGGGGTTGGGGTGGGGGGGTTTTTTCTTTGTAAAGAAGTTTAAGGTATTGGAATTTGGATTGAAAAACAAATCATTTTATGTATTATTATTATCTATTTTTGTAAAATTTAAGAAAAGTTGAGGTTTTAAATTATGACTTTTTTTTTCACACACACACACACACACACACAAACATAAGTGAAGAAAAGAAAAAGAAAAAGAGATTATAAGTGAATGGAATTGAGAAAAGAAGTGATTGGATTGAAATTGACTTGAATGGAATTTTAAAGTGAAAATAGATCAAAGAGTAAACATGAACAAGGGGGGTTTTCTTTAAATTTGAATTATCAAAATAGGGCACAGTTCAAGTTTTGGCCAAAAATGCTGTAAAATTTTATTGCACTTTGTGCTCTCAGGACTGTAAAATTTTCAGCATCATGGAATACAGGTGTCATGCATGTGGGTCTTGGATGGGGGCTTCCTCAGACTTTTTTTTTTAAAAAGATAAACTTATGAGTTGGATTTTTTTTTGGAAGACTTATTTCTGTTTTACTTCTTTTTTCAAACTTGAACTGGCCTAATAAGTTTGAATCAAATTTAATGACTTGAACACCTTGAGCTCAGTTTGAAATCAAATTGAATGATTTGAACACTTAAAACTCATTGGATTCTCATGGATTTCCTCAGTTTAACCCACCCCTTTGGCACGATGATCAGGTTGTAGTTGACCACAGATCTGATCATATGAAAAGTTCATCAAGTTCTTAAATACTCTTTACATCTTCATTCAAATTGGATATTCCTTGAGTTGTCTTTCAAGCTATATGTAATGAAGTGTACCTTGATCATGTTTTTGGTGAATCCTTCTGGCTCGACCTATCAATTTGAAGTAGAAAGTTTACATTTTATATTCGACTGAAGACTCTGTAGTCGGATACCACAGGTACCGGTTCTCAAAGGCACGGCTACCGCCCCGGGGCCAGAGCTGTCTCTTCATACGGTCTCTAAGTAGAATCGCTTGGGAAGGAGAGAGAGGATTGATTTCAGGAAGCCGATTCACACTATCATAAGAATTCAATTCATTCAAACTTATCCTTTTTTGTTCAAAAATCAAAAATCATGCCATTAGTAGGACCAGGATTAGGTAAATAAAGAAAAAAGGATCGATTCAAACTCATCATTGAACTTTCTAAAGCCATGCTGATTCTTTTTGATTTTTCTTTGGTCAATTTTAGCTAGTTGTTGTTCAATCTTATCTTCAATCGGTGTTATCTTTCTTTTAGCAATCGGTCTTGGATTTCAAAACCATGCACATGTCTTAATGGGTTCAATCACTTCACCTGAGAATGGTACAAAAGTAGCAAGAGTTTGTTTTATGTCTGCATTCGTTTATCTAGTGATCTTAATCTTTTGTGGCTGTCAAGTAAGTTTTGAATTTCTCTCTGTGTTTCTTTTCTTCGATCTCGATTCACTTTTGATTTAATAATTCAACTTGAATTGAGTTTTTTTCATTTTGATCTTTCTTTTTTGGTGGGGGGGGGTTCAGTTGGGTGCAAATCGGAGAGTAGTCAGAGGTGGTGGTTTACAACTTTGATACTACCATCTTCTTCCTTCCTCTTCATTCATCTCTCTTCCTTTTCACAGACTCTCTTATCATTTCTCTCATCTTTGTTGTCATCAGGTGGTACTACAATAATCAATCATGTCCTGTTTTTTTGCTTAGCGCTCTAAATGTATATAACCTCTTGTCAACTTATGGATCAAACAACGAGCGTTAATGGAGAGGTGGTTATAGGGAGATATTGAGAGTTGTTATGGACAAGATAGATGACAAGGATAGACCAAACTTCTTGTTTGACAGCTTGTTAGTTGAGGTGAAAGAAATAAGAGGAGGAAATATTAACCATAAGATAAAGTACTCGTCTACCTGATCAAAACACGCCGCCTGCAAGAGATCATCGTTAGAATCAACTTCTCACTCAATCATATGTTTCATTATGTCAAGATATGCTAGTGAAGACAAACCTTCATCGCCACCACCATCGCCAGCACTTCCTGCTCCATCATCATCTTCACCATTATCAAAGTAATTGTTATCATAATCAGGCTAATAGTGAATATGAGGTTGAATGATCAAGACCGAAGACACAAGAATCAAGTTATCGATCAGAAGAGATTCAAATCCAGACTGAAATCTAAAATCGAAATCTCAAAAGATCCACACTCACATCATCTTCATCAATCTCTTCTTCCTCCTCAATCATCACTTCCTCTTCTTCTTCTTCTCCTTCCTTCTCTTCACCTTCACCATCATCTTCAAGTTGATCTAATCCGTTTGATTTGTTCACCTTACGTTTCTTAATCTTCATCATCGTCTTCTTACCTTCGATATAACTTGTCCAAAGCTCAGTAGGAAAGAATCGTGAATCTAGAAAGACTCTTGTATCAGGTAAACTGGTTTGATTTGATTTTGATGGTGATTTTGATTGAGTTTGATTAGATTTATATCGATCAGAGTAAAGGAAATCTTCATGAATTGATGATGATTTGTTTGTGGTTGTAGTGGTGGTTGAATTGATACCAAGTCTAGAGATTTGATGAGTGATGATTCCAGGATTGGATCTCTTTCGTTTCTTTAATTCACCTTCGATCACCCATTTGTTTCTTTCAGGTTTAACCGATGAAAATAACCATCGATCTACATCTGATCGAACTGATTTTTCTTCATGAAGACTAGGTCCATCTGTATTCGGGATTTGAACTCCTTGAGTAGGATAAAGTACATCACCTATATCTGCTCTTGAAGTGGCTAATAAATCTGCAAAGGTTAATGTACCAAGTGATAAGTCGTGAATTCCTCCTGAACGTCCTCCTCCTCCCCTTCCTCCTCCTCTTCCTCCTCTTCCTCCTCCTCTTCCTCCTCCTCCTCGACCTGACATCTTGAGAAAGAGTTTGGATGAATTGGGTTAAATTTGATTTGATTTTCTTGAGATAGAATAGTTAATAGTTATCAATGAATAAGAATGATAAAGTTCATCAGCTTTAAATGAACACTTCAAACATTCGATCTAAGTCTTCTTTTTACTTGAGAATCCAAAAAATCCTTAAATCGGAATTCAAAAATCAAGAAATTGATTACAGAAATGAGCCCTTCTTGGGACTGGTGTAACCCCATAAGGCTGTTGTCTCATAACCCATAGAAAAGTCTTACATCCATACAATCGGGAGCATCGGACTTTTGTATCGCCTCTGATAATTATCACATGATAATTATCAGCTGATAGTACAGAGCTCGACTATAAACATACGCGAATATAGACATAGCTTTGTAGCCCAAGTCTAAACATCAACCCGTGCTGCGCGGAGGGCTTTAGGGCCCCGTCCGGCCCTGAGAACACCACCTCCTTCAACCCATACCTTCCACGACGCGTCCATACATTAAAAAATTTTCCTCAGCAAAAATTTTCCAAGATGAAACACCATCTTTTTTTTTATCGTCACACTATCACCACAACTCTTATATCTACTCGGCACCCTGACTCATCCCACGACAATGACACCTTTCACCCCGAACGCTACGGATCTAAATTGTCATGCCTGGAAGCCCATACATCACCAGCAAGTATCTGCGTGCGCCGCCATTGATCCCCCTACCCAAACCTTATCCTGGAGTCAGCTCGGGCCTCATGTGTCCTGAATGTTCCCCTGCGAACGATCGATCACTCATATACCTTCACAGCGGCGGGGATACCATCAGGGTAATGGTGGGTATTATTTGCATCAACCTTCCTACCTTTGCAACAATATCGACCCATTGACCAATATTTATTGCCTCGCTTGCTGCCAACGTAACCGACGATGACGACTACCTTAAGGTCTGTGATTTCACCTCTTTACTTTTCATCTTATGCTTGCTCCAGGAAGAATAGCTCTTAGCCGGATCTTTGAGCTGTCTTCCGTATGCAATCATAATCACCCGGATGTGTTTATGATCGCATGGAGCAAGTGTATTTGATTGGATTAAGATTCATAATGACTGATCACATCCCTTGCATGCTAGTGTCGCACGGTCGAAAAGCATTTCTATCGAACGTTCAAGCTCAACCAGCTCAATCACGAGATCGCCATGATCAACGCTGGCGAAAAATACCCTATCCCCTATGAACCTTCGGCTTACGGACCCCCGGTCAACATTCACGGAGCCACTGTGACCGTTCCCCAAAAGGGCAAGAAGCCTCCAAAAGAAACCACTAGAGCGCCCCCTTCACTCAAATGCCAGCGTGTCAAACATGGTTCAACTGCTGCCAAACATAAGACTGCTGGGCATACTGGTTGTATTCTCAAGTATTGCAAGTCGGTGAGTCCAAAAGTTAAGATTCCTTTGCGAAACTCATACATACATTTGTTGATGCCCCAAATTTTTGGTGCAACAGTGTTGCTTGGAGTTTGGAACGCCAGGTGCTTGCTATGCCCATCAACTCAAGCCACCCACCGTTCCAGATATACCTGATGGGTTAATTACCCCCCCTGGACATCACGTACCACCATCAGCAATCTTACCAAAGCCGAAACGCCCTCGCATCATCCAACCTCAATGTGCACAGAGCATCCGCCGAGTCGGACGAATCCTTGACGAAGAGGGTCACTCAGTTCTAGAAGAAGCTCGCAAACGTCAGGAAGAAGCTGTGCGGAAGGTATCCAACCCTTTGCTTGATGAAGGTAAGGTCGTCAGCCTTCACTTGGTCACCAAAGTGAGTCTCAGTCTGGTCACTTGTAACCTATAACCTCTGTGAGACTCAGGCCGATCTTTTCGACAGGAACATCGACATCCTGTCATATCACATCTCTTTCCAACTTGGCCGGTGGCAATATTTGATGATTGTAAATCGCTTCTCCGTCAGGCCAAACAAGCTGCGGGTACCGCTTGGGACGACAATCTAATTGTTTGGGATGAGGAAGTAAAAAATTGGGTGAGTTTTGTTTCCTTTAGTTCTCCCATTCTTGAATGTCCTTGCTGATCACGCACCAAATGCCGATGACCATAGCGTGAGATTGGTGTATTCATTCCACACCGATACACCCGATCGTCTCGGAACATTGTCATCAGCCTGCCCAGCCAGCACCTGGACCTTGCTGATGAGCTCCAGGGGGTTCTCGAAACGTTTGGAATGGGCAAACCCAATGTGGCTCGCTTGCCATTTGATGTGCAACCAAGTGACACAACCGTTCGAATGGATGATACCTCTAGAGAACGTGATGTCCCTCCCAACCCCACGGTCATGCCCGTTACAGAAGTTGTTAATCCCCCCCACACATCAGCTTTCAGCAATACCTCTGCACAACGGTGTGTCACTCCCAACAACACGGTCATTGATCTTACGGAAGTTGATGATTCACCACACGGACAAGGCCCAGTCGATCGGCAACTACCACACCCTATTGATACCAGCCTTTCAGCGTCGTTGATGGATCCCATCTCATTCATGGCCTCAAGTGACTCGGACTCAGAATCAGAGATATCCCACAAGAGACTCCTGCGATTCCTTGCATCCTCTTCAGCACAGCAAGACCATCCGACTTCGACCCCTGATTCCAGTCTCCATCTAGACCCAGCTTTGTTTGGTCAAGGCGCCAGCCAGGTGAGATTTAACTTCTGGTATCAGTTTCCATGGAGAACTGATACTTTTTTTTGGGCAGTTGGACCAGAAACCCTTGCTTTCGCCGTACCAACATCACAATCATCCGGGCTCATCTGCTAACACAACCTTGCATGAGTGGCCTGGGGAACTTGCGCTTGCCCCCTTGCTCATTGATTGGTACCTCGCATCCATAAAGCGTGGCACTCGAATACCCCAGTGGATTGTCTTCTTTGGAACCCAGTTCCATTTGGAAGAGCCTACGGTCTACCGATACTGGAAATGGGTTGAGAAAGTAGGCCCTCAACAGATGCGCACTTGGATTCAGGGGTGGCCCACTGAAGGTGAAATCACCCCAGAGAATGTCACTATAAGTCGATTGCGGCGCCACTTTCAGCGTGAATTCAATGAGGTTAGTGGTTTGAAGGAAACAGTTGTGCGACAACGTGGCATGGGTGTTGGTCGCCGTGTGATCAAGCGCAATAGTGTATCTATTTCACCATCCAAAAATTGATTCTATTTTGTATCCGTCATTTAATCTGTACCATCTGTAGTTTCTTTTTTTCCAATTAAATATGTTTTCCTCTTTGCATTCTTGCTTTTCTACAATGCTCACAATAGGATGCAAAAGATATGGGGGCTATCTACAAATGTCGACAAAGGGAAACATGATACAAATCTAAGTATTTTACCAGAAAAAACTTCTACACACTAACTAGCAAAGAGGATTAATGCAGCAGTTACCAAGGTGCGACTGGCTCAGTGAGATTGAGACGCCTACAAAGGCTTTGACATTTGTGTTGTTCAGCAAAGTACTTTAGGCGGGTGGAGGTGCTACACTGGCCAGACCATGTGTATCTAAACAAAGAAAGACGGACCAAATCAGTCTTGTGACTTACAACAGGGGCAATCCAGTGGATAGATGTTGACTTACTCCATGTCAACCATCACTGAATCAAAGATAGTGCTCTCAGTAACTTGAAAACCATATAAGACTGCAGTGTTGTGATGATGTTCATAGGTGAAATGTGTAAAAGCATACAAAATGTCTACAAGTGTACTCTGCCCTTCATGTGCGGGTGGAAGGAAATTAGAGTCTGATGTCATGGTCAAGAGGGTCATGTCTGTTTTCTCTTGTAAAGTGAATGCAGACTGAATCCCTGCGTTGTTACACAGAAGAAGATGAGTCTCCAGAAACTGAAAAGAAAAAGTGCATGATCAATATGAGTTTGAAATGTCAGATGGTTTTCTAACTTACCCGCAAGGTGGAAACTTGTTGAGCCTCTGGAACTGTGATTTTGCGGGCATTATTCCTGATTCTCTTCTTGAAAAGGCTCAGCAATGCAGCAGCATAGTAGTTTTGCTGATTGACAGACAGGTACTTTTCGAGCTTGACTGTATGAATGTACTTGCAAACTTGAACATCTAGGTTACCTTCTAGGCGGATGATTCTTGCGGGGTGTACGGTTTGAGAGCGCCAATACGCAACAGTCTCGCTGAGTGTGATGCAGATGTCCACACTTTCAGCATGAAATTCAAAGTAATCGGTGCCTTCTGGACACCGCAGTGAGACAATCACATCACATTGGTCATTGATTACTGGCAAGGCAAGCGCTTCTTGGCCCAGATTCCGACGTGCCATATTCATTAACCTGGGAAGAAGGACCTGATCTAAAGTAGATCGCTCCAAGCAGCATCAGCATAAATACAACCCCACATCAATTTTTCCTGGAAAAATCTTGAGGGGAGACTAACCTGTGGGTGGTAGGATCCCAGGCAGCCATGTAGATGCAGCCAAAAAACCGCCTGAGACATAGGATGAACATAAATCAGATTAGCAGGGCAGGTTTACGAAGGGAGATAGTGTTTACTAACGTCTAAGTGCCCGTTTGGCCCGTTCTGACAAATGCGCGGCAAGATGGGGATTGCGGATGTAGTCCATATAGGGTATGAGTTTGTATAGGTTTTAAATTGGAAATAGACGGTTGCAGATAGGAGTGTCAAGGATGAAAGCAATAATGTGATGAGTGGGAATAGGTAATGTACGAGAGGATTAATGACACAATTCAGGACATATGTAGTCTTTTGAAGTGCATTTCTTTCCACTCGGCGCTTGGTTGGCAAGGGTGGCATGGAATATTAAATGATAAGATCTGATTGATAATTGACCAACATGGCAGGCCATCAATGGACAATCCATTTGGTTCATTGTGTTACAGTATACACAAACAAGACCCACACAATGAACACGGGCGTATACTTGGCTACCAAAAAAAGTCTGGTCTTGAGACGTTTGACACACTCTGGTCAAATAATGAATTTGTAATTTCTAAGATGGAGAGAAAAGGTAATGATAATTTCAATCAAGAGAAAGTCAGACAAAAACAGAAAACAGAAAACATATAAATATTGTAACGCAAAACAGGAATAAATCTTAAATAATAAAAGATCAAGGTACAGATGTGAAATTAAAAATAAATGATTGTGACATAGAAGTAACTACATAATAGTTATCATTAAAATTATTGTAATACAAAAACTAACCAACAGCTATTATTAAAATACGCTATGAATTCATGACAAATATGTTCTGCCTTGAACAAAAAAGGGAGAAAATAAATTTGCTTCTAAAAATTTGCAGCCTGCGTCTGCCAAAGACTCAGCAGTGGTCCCATCCCAACAGAAGGCAAAATCACATGAAAACGTTGTAGCCAAGGATCCAAGGCCAAAGAAATTTGGGTCAAAGGAGTCCAAGTATCATCCAACCCAGAAGGATCACCACCTCAAAGTAAATATTCATGAATACCACAACTAGTCATCCTATAGTCCTTTATAAACAAAATAGTCCCCAGATCATGAGCCTCTTGAGTCAACTCTTCAAAGGTATCCAGCACTGGAAAGAATGGGCCATAATAAGGAGACAAAAGCAAAACATTAAAAAATGGATGCAAGTGTTTTAAAGACAAAGGCAAAAGTAACTCAACCGCATTCTTCCCAACCATCTGCTTAACAGGCAAAGGGCCAATCCTCCTAACATCCAATTGGTTGGACAGTTGGAAGGTCCTCAAATGACGCCAAGAAAGCCAAACAAGGTCACCAGGAGAGTAAATTGTGTCCTTCCTCCAAGATCCATTCTAAAAAAGGGCCTGGGATTCCCTAGCCTTTTCTAAATTGAACTTCAAAGAGTGATGGATCATCTGCAAACAGTCAACCAAATCATCAGCCTTTGGAACACCAGCAGTGGCAACCAGCAAGCTAACACGTGGATGACAACCAGTATAGACAAAAAAAGGTGAAAAATTGGTAGAAGCTGATGGAGAGTTGTTATATGCAAACTCCACCATGGGCAACCGTTTCACCCAGTCTGACTGGTCCTCCAAAACATAGTGCCGTAAATAATCATTCACAAGAGCATTGCTCCTCTCAACCTGACCATCAGTCTGCAGATGGAAAGCTGTGGATGGAGCAGGCAAAACATTTAGTAACTTCAAAACAGCTGTCCGAAAACGTGACACAAACATTGCTCCTTGGCCAGAAACAATGACATCTGGCAAGCCATGAGCGCAAAAAACATGGCAAACAAATGCCTCAGGCAACTCCTCCGCCTTCCATGATTCCTTTGGTGGTATGGAAAGGGTGCCCTTTCCCATATGATCAACAACGACCATTATAGAATCATAGGCATTTGAAATAGACAATTTAACAATGAAGTCAACAGTTGACCAAGGTTGTTCCGGAATAGGCAAGGGAACCAATTCACCCTGTGGTGGTCATCTATCAACTTTCATTCTCTGACAACTAACACAAGATTTCAGAACTGTCAGCAACTTATCACAAACATCAGGCCAACTAAATGTTCTTGTCAGCAAATCTAACGTTTTCATGCTCCCCATGACCAGCTGCTGGAGATTTGTGCATTTGCCTCATGACAGAAATCCAAGCTTCCAATGGAACATGGATTCTATCACACCACCACCATAAACCAATCTGATATGTCAACTTCAGAGGATGTTTATCATGAAGTAAAGGGTCCGTTGCATATAACTGCTGAAACCAAGACTGCATCTCAAGCAAAGCCAGAACAAAATGTGATGGATCAGATCAAGCCAATATCAAATCCTTTCATAAGGTAACTCCCTGTATTGAGACCCCCAGAAACTTGCGGAGACCTAAAAAACCTATGTTCCTGGAAGATTCTTTTCCATCCTTAAGATCAGAACCTCGAGAAGCAGGGTCAGCTGGATTCAGCTTCCCAGGAGTATGTAGAATTTCAAAAACGAACTGTCCCCAAAAAGACGCCCAACGGGCTTGACGTGGTGTCAAATCCTGAGCCGTCATAAAGTAACATAAAGTTGAATGATCTGATAGAACTGCCACTGCATCTTGTGACCCTGAAAATTTGTGTTCCACAGGAGACAATGTCTTCAAATAATATGCAACCAGTTGTAACTCATTCTTATCTGAATACTGTGATAAAATTCCTGAAAAAACATACCCGGACAAATCAACTTGTATCACACGTTTCTTATTGAAATCAAAGTGAAGTAAGAAAGGAGACTCAGCAAATAAACGCTGTAACAGTCAAAAAACGTCCTTGGTCATGAAATGTTTCTGACCACCCACTACATCCGCATTTGCAGTGGTCAGATCAGTCAAAGGACCAACAATCTGCAAAAAAGACGAAATGAAACAACAATAAAAATTGGAGAGACCCAAGAACCACCTTAAATCTCCTAAATGCACATGATAAGGCCATTTTTACAAAGTATCCAACTTCTTTGGGTACATTTGTAAGCCTTTGGTAGAAATCACAAAGCCCAAAAAAATGACTTCAGTGACAAAGAATATGAATTTGGCAGGGGACACAGTAGATTGATGATCAGATAACTTAGCAAGAATTTGCTCAATATGAATTACATGTTCTTCTTTATATTTTGAAAAAATTAAGATATTGTCTATAAAAACAAAACAAGAGATATAAACCCCACTGAATGAACCTATGTTGCTGGGGCATTAGCCAAAAGATAAGGCAAAACTAACTAACAGCTATTATTAAAATACACTATGAATTTATGACATGTAGGTTCAGCAAAGAACACATAGCCATATCAATGATATCATCTTTGCAAGTAACCAGGTGGCCTGGATTGAACCAAAATATATCCTTATGTCAAGAAATAAGGACACAAAGAAACACATATACACCTATGACATATGATTACAAATTGTGAGGAATATGAATGAAAACAGACCCAAAAAAATAGATGGATATGAACATTGTAAAGTAATTTGATTCACAACTTTTTCACACCAATATATTCCATGTTTGGACGACTTGCCAAAGCATCATTAAGCCAGTCATTGCGTCCCTCCACCATCTCCTCAAGGAAGAATTCATACCTTGTTGCTTGCATATTGCGGCACATGGAAGCATATCCACCATACCAAATATTGCTCAACTCTCCAGCAGAGGCGTTGAAGAGCCAAGAACCGTCCTCTTGCAATTCTGGAAATAATTTTGGGTCAGTGTACATTTGACAAAATTGATCGCTCTCCGCATGGGAGCGATGGTGGAAGGGATCCACAGGGATGACCGTATTTTCGAAGGGGGCAGGATCCTTGTCTCCATTATGTATCACCCGCAAGAGATTACAGGCATTGTCATAAAAGATGACTTCAGGTAGGCCTTCTGGGAAGGCTTCTACTAGGTAGTCCTAGGTGAGCCTATGAATCAGAAAACTTGGATGGATGACGATTTTGAATGAACTGAAGAGAAAAAAAAGCACTCACTCTCAGAGCACTTGGTGCTTCCGCATTATAGAACGTTCGTCTGCACAATATTATTCCACAAGTTCCAACAATAAGTTGATCGTTATGGGTACGGCAACGGCTCAAACAGGCTGACCATTTGGGCTTTGCCTCCCCACCATCACGTGCCGCCTCGTGTGCACGATCAGCCTCGTCAGCTTGCAGGATTGCATCGAGGTCAATTAACTCAGCTGTCAAGGGATTCAGATGTACGGAGGGATCGGATGGAAGGTTAGAACCTGGGCGATTGAGCATGCTTGTGAGAGAGAAGTTCTGCTTTTTTCTTGCTTGAAACGCTGCCATCGCTGCCTGGTGATCTTCATTTTGACATACTTGGGTCCCCGGCTTGGCAAGCGCTGTGCACGGTTGTGCAATGCACCATCCTTTCAAGGCGACCTCATGCTCGGCGCAGAAGCGAGAGGTGACTTTTGGTAAAGCGTTCAGACAAGGCCCATTGGGTGGGGGAAGGCCAGCGCAATGAGCCAGCTCTTCGAGCTGGGCCGATGAGGCGGTGCACCGCCAGTGGCCAATGGTCAGGCCATCGGTCACAACTGCTCTGATCACTGTGCAAAGAATTAACTTAAAGACTAATTCCAGCTATCAGAAAATGAGGTCGGACATACCTTTTGTCGCTTCTTTCCCGTCATGCTCAACTTTTGTGGCCTTCACACACAATGAACAGAAATGATCACGGTATGCTGAACCGTGATTGGCAATGTCGTACAACTCTCGAACCATTGCAGGTAGTAATCGATCAGCATTTTTTCCGTGAGCACTGACTTGGAGAAATGCGCCGCGACGTTGACAACGTCTGAGTAAACTGAAAATATCGACCCCATCTCGAGCCACTTCTTGTGAGATCTTGGGAGTGAACGATTGGTCCGCAGAGTAGATTGGCATCGGCTGTCCCTGTACATGAGTAAGGTTATATAGATTCACAAGATTGAAGTTCGATGTGCTTTGGGAACATAAAAATTTGTCAGCTAGGTTGTTCAAATGGGGTTTGGGGGTATTGGGGTATTAGAAAAAAAAAACTCACTGCCCAAGCATCTGAGACGCGCGGAAAGACTTGGCGAGTTGAAAGGACATCCCAAAGTGACAATGGACCTGAAAATAATGACGGTTTTGTACTTGGGCCTCAGTATAGTAGATTCTGAACCCCTTTGCCGTGTAATATGAAGGCCAATAGTACGTTCCACAATCTGCAAGATTACAGCAGTCAGCCACTGTTTGTGTGAGGTTGTAACAAATCGATGAAAATTTTGCACGGACCTAGACAACCTAAGGTATGGAACTCGGCAGAATGGATACCGTCGAGGTCATATACGTAACCGTCAATTCGAGGGCGTTTGAGGAGTAAGCGGCCAGATGGTTGATCACACATAAAACAGGTTGTGTTTGGTGGAGTGAGGTAAACTTCGTGAATCTTGTTGGTCAGATGAACATCAAGGCCATAGGTGCGTATAAGGTCACTGGGATTGAGGTGTGCAAAGGGAACCGCGGGGAAAGCCAGATTCCATAGGGCTTCGTAGTCTTTGAGGTCAAGTTGAAGCTGCAATGCGAGTTTAAGGAAAGGAAGGATCCGAGTATCGGTTGAGGTGAAGTTGAACGCTTTGTCGGCGCGCTGGTAGACCTCGCTTGCAAGATTGACAAATTGGACCATATTGGCAACAGTCAAATGATTGGCCAGTCGAGGGAATTCTTGGGTGAGGCGAGCGGTAAAGTCTGTGACGAGCATGATTCCAAGACACTTAATTGATGGATGCAGAGTTTGATTGTTGAAGGCCAAAGCTATTGAGAAGGAGGCCGCGCTGGGGTGGAGGATGGTGACTGGCCAGACAGATGGGATGGGGACGCGTATGAACGACGCGGTATGCGGAGGGTACACAGGTATCATTGTGTCGATGTAGACCCATAGAATGGTGAAATGTGGGATGAATGGCCAGGTCACGGTTGCCGCAGTGAAGCACGTGAGCTGGTCAAAGACCGGCTTGTGGGTCAACAAAGGTCTGGATACAAGCATTGGGACAGGCCTGCGTGGTCAAGTTACACAGTTTTATCAGGTCGAATCTGATAATTATCAGCGGGGATACGAAAGTTGGACCTACCCATACAATCTTCAGAGCTCGAAGCTGACAAATCCGCTGTCACTTTTGCTGAGCTACAGTCCATATTGGCAATCCTCATCCAACAGGTAAGGATGAAACTAAGATGGATTCTATGAGTTGAAGTGTTAGAAAAAAGTAAAACCTTTTAAGGATCTTTCACAGTGTAAAAATCATCTTGTGATTGAGCTGAGTCATGATTCTAGTTGCGCTCATATCATCATGATTGTTTCTATCTTGGTTTCTTTTTGATCTAATATAACATGAATCATCTTTTTGCAGGTTTGAAATTTATCATAAATTAAAAAAAAATCGATTCCTGATCATATTTCAATATGAATACCTCTTCAAATGATCTATCCCAACCCTGCCGCGTTGGTTGTTTGGAACCAAGTAGTCAGACAAAAGATTTTCCATTTTCTCAATATGATGAAGTCAAGGTCAATGAATGATCATTAACAGAACCAAGGGGAAGTTCACACTACAGAAAGCCTAGTCGATTTTTAATCTTCAGATTGTAAGTTTCCTAAGCTGAGTCTCTGACTTTCATCAATATAAAATGACAAATGTGATTCCTGAGTTTCAATTTCTCATTCGTTCTTAACATCAGTGATATTTCCTTCCACTCTTTTCTATAGAAATCATTTTGACTCTTTTTTGATAGATTGTGAGCATGTGTATATTCATATCATCTCATCTTTCTTAATCCTTACTCATCACCATCATCCTACCTCTACGAAGACAACATATATACCAATCACGGTTTTGTTTTTGATCTCTTTGTCACACCTCTTTGTACTTGATCTGACCTCAACAAACTATGTGTCTGAATTGGCTGGTCCCGAATCAGTTCACTTTCATTAAGTAAATAGATTTTTTTGAGATTCGATCTGATTTGATATGTATATTAACTCTTTTCTTCATGTTCATAGAACCATTCGTCGTCGATTTTACATCTCAGTCTCTAATCTGATCTTGCACATCAAGAGGTTTAGGATACTCAGGTTCCACTTGAGTCTCAGGAAGAAGAAATTCATCAAAATGTACCTCCTGAAGATGAAATTCATCAAGGTGTACCTTCTGAGGGAGAAAGTGATCAAAGTCCTTCTTAGGAACAAGAAACGTACGAAATAAGATCCTTTTCCATCTTATCTTGACCTAAGTTGATGTAAGTCATCTATCAGATAGAGCAGAAGCTACGCTTGTATCAGTAAGTTCTGAAGGTCAAGAAGGTCTAATGGGAAGTGGTGAAAGGTGAACAAGATATGGACAATTCTTACTTTATTTCACGACCAAGTTAAATATCGGTTCGTCATACAATAGACCAAAGCTCAGTCTTGGAATGAAAGACCACTAGATTATCAAAGTTTCACCTATATTAGTTGAACTGCGAGTCATGAGATAGACTTCTTTATTTTTCCTCAAACTAATTATATCTATGAATGATTCATCTCACAGAAATTCAATCAATTTCTCACCTTAGGAATGCTTCGCGATATGAAAGGCACAATCAAATCACAACCGTTAGTAAAAGACCACTTTCTTTAGTCTTTTATGTTTGGTCAAAAACCAATTCACTCTTGATTTTATCATCTATATATAGATCATCAGTCCTTTCACAATTAGGATCACCTCTAGTTCTGATGGATAAAATCTCAGCTGGTCTGATTAGAATCATCGCCAAATTCTCTGCCGATAAAAATTTTGAAGTCCAATCACCAACTCAAATCGAGATGGCAATTATAGCTATGGGCCAAGCCATTGCACATGCAGATATGACATGCTTTACAAAAATTGAAGAAGCCATTAAACATTCTATTGGAGCACTTCCTGATCAAAAACTATTTGAAGTCATAACTGGTAATCTTAGCTCAGTTAAAACAGTTTAAAAATTCTTGCTCTTGAAAATTAACTTTCTGACCAGATTTATAGATCTTTAGTTTTCCTTAAACCTTCCTGGATTCAATCTATCTCTCAATTTACCTCAAAACCAACTCACTACTGCTTTGTTAGATACAATTCAGACATTTTATCGCGAATTAGCTTACACTGCTCGGTTACCTGCTCCAGTTGAAGTGTTAAATCAATTAAATCCAGAGTTACAAAAGATTGATCTCAATGAAATGATCAACAACGCTAAGAAGATCAGAAACAATCTTGATAGTTTGAAAAAACAATGAGGTACATGAACTTTGAATCTCATCATCAAATCGATAACTCTCAGCAAGAGATTAAATCAATCTGAACTAAATAAATCACTCCTTGTGCATATCTCTGGGCTGGTACCATTGATTCTCAAGCCCAGTCCTTTTAATTTTCTTTGAAAGAAAATAAATCATCCGGTTTTCTACTTTTGTTTCTTTTTATTTGAAGTATCATTTGAAGAATTTTACTTTGCACTCATGGATAAAAACTACATGTGTTTAAGACAAATGTCTTTAGGAATCAATTTTTATCACCATTCTATGTGTTACGGGAAGTCACAATTTTTTTTTGAATGATTCTCGATCTGAAGTGTTGTACAATTTGAATTTGAAAATCAATCATAAAGCTTATATCAAAGAAACAAGAGTTGAATTGAAGAATTATGATTTATGATAGTGTATTCAAGTGATTTAAACAAAGGGATTTTGAATGTGAATTATCTCATTTGATTTGTTTGGGATGATATCTAATTATGGTTATAGTCTATAGTTGATCCAATTAGTGGCAGCTTGATAGCCTTGTTTAGACTGATTAGAGAATGGTACATATATATACATCTGAAAAAATCCAACAACCTCGTTCGCCATGGGTGCGGACTTCAGTGCGTCTTACTACGGACCTGTAAGCTCTTCAAGTGGAGTGGATCCATTTATTACCTTTTCCTGCGTTTCAAACGATCTGATGGAGTCAAGCAATTCCTCTAGTTCGAGTTCACATCGTTTGATTAATTGTTGGCCTTCGGGCCGAAGATTGTTTTCAGGTAATCTTTCATGTTCCGTCCTGTCCAGCTTCTCAGGTTTTTCTTGACAAGAACGAAGTTTTACTGTAGTTTGTTCTATACACTCAGGTAGCGGATCACATCGGTTTAAATCACCAATTAGCTTTCGAGCTCTATGAATCCTTGGGTCTTCTTGATCGCCTTCAGAATTGGTGATTGTTAATAGGAAGGATAAGATTCCAGATGCTTGTCCCCGAAGCTTCCCGATCTGTCTTCCTAGTTCACATCCTCGACTAAATCCTTCATCGAATCCAGCTTGAAGTGTGATAAGTTTTCCTTGACTTATTCCATCCCGATATCCTGCCTTTGAGGTTTTAGAATCAGTATGAATAGAAATCAATTTTTCTTTTGATCAAGTTTTAAACAAAATATATAAGACTTTACCTGATGAAATCTTTCTGCCATTCGATCATATTCGATTTGTGATAATCGATTTGAAGAAGAAGTTTGAAGATCTTGATAATCTCTAGTACTCCTTTCAATGGGATCCTCTTCTAACCAGATGTCTGAGTCTGATTCTTCAAGTTCAGTTTTCTGATCTGTTTGAGATAAGTTCATGTTCAATACTTCAACTTCAATAAATTCATGTTCACTTTCAAGGTGTGCGCTCCTCAAGAAGCCTGGGGAACAAAACGAAGAAAATACCCGACTCACTTTTCACTTGGGGTAAAATGTCACATGTGTAAACCTTGTGATACTTATGTACTTGACAAACCGTTATGTATGTACAGCTGTTTCAACAAAGATTGATTTTTTTTGAAAATTCCGTCGCGGTGCAAAACTCGGGTATTGTCTCTCACTCGATTTTGTTTCTCTGCTAATTGGAACAAATACAGAAAAATCAAAACCTGTAAACGAGATTTTGCTCTGGTTTTGCCCGCTGCGGCAACAACTTTCTTCAAAAAAAGTGGTCAATCTTTCTTGAAACAGCTGTATGTACATTGGTGACAAAAAGTTTACGTACAGTCATTCCCAGAATTGTTGGAAAGATTCCAAATTTTGACTGGAGGTCAAGGACCGTGCGCTGCGCAGTTGAGCAGAGAGAATCTTGAACCTTAAACCACATCCATCCGCAGTCTGGGATCAACTTTGAAAAATATTCAAGATGGAGGCAAGGGTGACCCCCAATAAATTTGTTTGTCCCACTCTTTTTCTTTCACTGTCCATCCTTTTTCAATTTCTCAGCTTGATTTTCAGTCCAACATCAATTTTATCATTCACTATCATCCACAAACCACTACGAGCATCAATCAAAATACAAAATTCAGGTTTAAGTTGTTTTGTAATCACATCAAATAACCAACGTTGAGAATTGATTTTTTGAACATTTTTTTGTCGTGAACAAAAGATTGATTGAAATGGGAATAAATTTGATTTAGATTCTTCTGCTGAAGCTTCTAAAACTGCTGAAACTAATGATGATTTTAAATTGATTGAAAGTTGGGTTGTGTATTTGAAAATATGAGCTACTGTTTCTGTGCCTTTGATTTTTTCTTCAATAAACCATCATAATAAATACCAATGCTAGATAAAACATCCAACATGTTCTATGGTTTTGTAGAAAAAAAAGGATTGGGATCAGTTGTTTTAGCAACAGTGACGAGGTGTGAAGATTGGTTTTGAATGTTTGAGGATGTACTTTGTCATAGGGTTCCATCAAAGATTAACAAAACAACCATTTGTTTCCAACCTTCACCTGTGGTTTGCAATGGTCCCCATTGTTTTGTGGTCAAAAGGTTTGGTCATGTAGAATCTCAAATTTCAAGAAGACTCCAAACCAATAAGAGTTGATAGCTCATTTGGAACATGTTGTTCACAAATCTCGAAACTATGGAGGTTTCTATACTTTTATCGTCGTATTCTCAAAGCATGATTCGAAGGAGTAAGGCACGTTAAGGATTTCAAACATTTGAAATATATATTTCACCATATCCAAACAAAACACAAGAAACCTTGAGTAGGGATATTTCAATAGAAAAGATAAAGAATCAATAAACAATTTTTCAATGTGATCAGGTTGAGTAGAAAGATAACCAGTAACAGATTGGTGATTTTACTTCCTTCTTGAACTCAAGAGTCACTTAATTGATCATTATCCTTTAGAAGTCTTCTGGTTATTTTCAAAAAGCCTATATCTTGTTACTATAAGTAGAACATCACTCAAGAGCAATTTGAATTCAAGAAGAATGTGCAAGTGATAGATTATGTTTTCTTGATTTGTTGAGGGTAAGCTTGCCATCTGAACAATAAAGATCATAACATACATTCAAAACACAAGTAAATCAAGATCAAGAATTTGGTTGTATGGAACTAGCAAGGAACGATCCAAACTTACCCAGCTTTTCTATACCTTAACACCTAGAATCCATCATTGGGAATCTAGTTTGTGGATGATAGTGAATGATAAAATTGATGTTGGACTGAAAATCGAGCTGAGAAATTGAGAAAGGATGGACAGTGAAAGAGAAAGAGTGGGACAAACGAATTTATTGGGGGTACCCTTGCCTCCATCTTGAATATTTTTCAAAGTTGATCCCAGACAGCGGATGGATGTGGTTTAAGGTTCAAGATTCTCTCTGCTCAACTGCGCAGCGCACAGTCCTTGACCTCCAGTCAAAATTTGGAATCTTTCCAACATTTCTGGGAATGGCTGTACCTCAACTACATATGTAATAGGGTAGTGAGGTCTATGAAAATTTTTGTCTACAAGAATCTTCTCAATACCTTTATCAAGAACCTCTGAAAATTCTTGACACGTACCCTGGCTCCCACTCAAAAGGCCCCTATTGTTTATATGCATCAAATTGGGATTCCTGGCACTCAAATTGCTAAGAAACTTGGCCATCCCAAATCTACTGTCTACACAGTGATCTACAATGACGGCAAAAAATGCCTATCAACAACCTCAAAAACCCTTGGAAGACCAAGAAATTTCTCTGAACATGATCAGCAAACCTTGAAGCAATTTTTTTTAAAAAACCAATGCGCTTCAGCTGCCTGGATTGCTAGCAAGCTACCAATTAAAGCAAGCCTTCAAACAATGTGATCAGAAATTTGTCAACTTGGATTTAACTTTCAAGTGGCAGTTGTCAAGCCTTATCTCAAGAGCCAACACCGTCTAAGGTGTCTTCAATTTGCTAAACAATACAAAAACTGGACTTGTGATGATTGGAAGAAGGTCATATGGACCAATGAATCTTCTTTGGAAATAGGAAAGCCTGTGAAGAAGGTTTGGGTGTGGCATAAGCCCGGTGAAAAATACAAGATTGTTTAGCCCCAAGTTTCAAGAGCGGACAAGCTTCAGTAATGATCTGGGGCACATTCACAGCCAAAATTTGCTTGCCAATGATCATAACGCTTGCAGGACGTTGGTCTAGTCCTGGTTTTGTTGATTTGATCTATCAACACATTATCAACCTATTTATCAGCTCACCTAACTGTCCACCCAATCTCATCTTGATAGAAGATGGAGCCCCGGTACATACAAGTAAAGTGACAAAAGAATGGAGGCATCAACATTCAATCACAAAACCTGAACCCGGTTGAGAACATTTGGAGCATCATGAAAAAAAAATGTCTCAAAAAGTTATCCGTTGAGGATGCCTAGGCCACATATGGACTATGAGGCTCATTCATATGTAGCTTGTAAACATACAATCAGGTTGAAGATAGATAATACGTGTTGAAAGCAAGATTAAGGTTCAGAAATAAATAGTTTTTTATTGACTATCTGTTCAAAAAAACTCTTCAAAATGCTTCCTTCTGAACATTGAACAAATTCACTCCACTGCATCTGATGAAATAGCGCAAAGCACTGCTGATGACTGAGACTGCTTGGTGAGCAAGCTAGTCCTGCAGTAGTTGAGATGACACACTATACTGTGTGGTCTGAGGTGCACTTGAGTAATTTATGGCTTCAAGTCTGAAAGGTGATCCATCAGACTCACAGCTAGATACCTCACATCCAACACTGAGAGACTTCTCCATGGATCTGTTCAACAAGAAGTCATGCCAGCCTTGATTCTGCACTGGCCTATATCACTGATGGCTATGGGTGTTTTGGATGTGATCAAGACCATAGGTCACCAGGTCTTGACCTTGTATAGCTACGCGCCTTACTCGGCGAAATCCTTTGATCCCATCAGCAGGGTGTTTCTCAATCAGACAGAGAAAATACCTCTGCCATACCCATTAAGGCGCCCGGGACTTTGACTTAATTCACTAGCAACATTCCCGCTAAGCCTACCCGTGAGGTCCCGCCACATGATGATTTTCACAGTGCTGCTGTTATGATTCATTAAAAACTACGTGATGATGTCATGCCAGGACATTGTAGTAAAAAATTATGTTTCACTTTGCAACATTATCATATCTGATAATCTTGTAAATCTCTTTTTCTCTTTTCATCTTATTGTTTTTCTTATTTTCTTGTTTTTTTCATCTTTCTCTTTAAATCCCTTAAGTCATGATAACTATCAACAATTCTAATAACTCAATACTACACAACAAACCTCCTCAAATAAAAGCTTTATCTTATATAAAACAATAGCTGTCATGGAAAACAAAGGAGGTAATTTAGAAATTCAATTTCATTTTACAATCATTATAAATCATTCCAGATTAAGACTTTTATCTAATTTTCATTTCTATCTAACCATTAGAATTCTTTCAATATTACTGTTTTATTTAATATCTTTCTTATAAAGTTGAATCACTATTAGTGTAGTGATTTTTAAGGTATTTCTTATATATTTTGTTTCCAAATTATTCGTTTTATTAATTACTCACAATCAGTTTTTTTAGTGTTAAGAAATTAAATAAATTTATTTGTTCCAAAGAAGAGAGATCCCACCATTTACCACAACTGCATATGGCAGGAACGTCAGTGAAAAAGCTGGATGTGTTTTCACAGCAATCAAGACAAATGATAATGTTTGACTCTGTTGTTTGTTCAACTACTCCTCTGCTACAAGTTCTCACAAGGTTATCAGTCTCTTGGGCAAGTGAATACAGGTCCCTTTAACCTGCGCGATTGACCAGTGATTGATCATTCGAGCGGAACTGGAATTGAGAGTTGGAAACAGCAACCAATACATCAAGATTTTGGGAAAGAAACCCAGTCGGACTTAGGTTTCATTTGTGGACCATCCTCTACTAGGGCTATGACCCGATCGTGACCCCGACCGGCCGAGTCTTCCCGACAACCTCTTGAAGGCAGACGGTACGCGCCCTGACGCTTTAAACCTAGCTTTGTGAGCGTTCCCAAAGCCCCGCGGGCGTTCCGGCGGCCCCGGTCCGCAGGGCCGCCGAGTATAGAACTGTCACTTAAAAAAAATCCTGTTGCTTAAAGTTGAAATACAAGTCGGCTGTTATGCCCATTCCACCCTCCTTTGTGCTCAAAATAGCACTCCATTGCCCCTAAAATTGAGCCTGGCTTTGCCCTGCCCCAAGTCCTTAAATTCAGGGCGAGCCTCGGCCAACCCGAGCCAATTTGCCAAGGCCCTCGGGTCTACCCAAGGCCTGACCCGGCCTCGGGGCATGCCCTGAAGCTTTAGGGCCGGGTCATAGCCCTATTCTCTACCACCAAAGAGGAATTTCCCTTGTCACCAAGAAAAACAACATTGCATGTAAGTCCCCTCGTGCCTCGGGGGTTTGTTGCGTTTTTTCCCCCAAGCACTGAGGGGACTTAGTTAAGTTAGTTGTAAAGAGGCAATCTCAAAAGTTTCAACATATTTTAAGTTGACAGGATTCAAAAGAAAATTCAAGAGAAATAGAGACAAGGAACAGGGGTCCATTCCTGGATAGGATAGATGGTTTTTACTGCCCAACTGTATTGTAGCGGTATGGATGTGCCTCAGTGTCTAAAGGCAGCACAGATAAGGTTCAGTACATGAATGGCAAGAGTTGAGAGTTATTGAAAACTTACTAAACACATATTCATCAAGGGAAAAATGAGATGCTGGTGCAAATGTTAGGTATAGATACTGTAAAGAAAATTTTCATATCAGCCTTATTGTTGCAACCTTGTAAAACACTATGCTTTGTCTTCTTTTGGATCAGGAAGGGGAACTTCTCTTACCTTGAATGTCTCAGCATATCTGTGTTACAAAGCAAGGTGAATGAGTTCAAAGTGAAAAAATTGGCTATTTCTGTTAACCATTCAATGAAAGGAAGGTGACTTACAGAAAACTTTGAGAGTCATCAATTTGTGTAAAATTCACCGGATTGTTGACATCCAATATGGCCGCATAACTAGCAGCTGCTTTACAATACTTGTTCAAGGCTTGGAATGCAGACCATGCAAATTCTTGATACCGTTCATCGCCCGTCATACGCCATGCGTAAAAGACTGACTCCAAGACTTCAGGTCTAGATTTCAGTAAAAGCTTATCTCTATTACTCTTGTTCAGAGTGAAAGAAATTGAATGGAGCTGAATAGACAAGACTTGCCGTAATACGTAATTAGCATTTGAAATATAAAAACCGTGCTTCTTGTTAAATTTTCTATCCTGTGCATTGAAAGGAAAAATGATCAATGTATACCCCACTAAAAGATTAGAATGCTTCAACCCACCTCCTCAGTCATATCTGGTGCGGTAACCTTTCCGTTAGGTCCCACAAATCGGAACACTTCAGGACCCAGCCCAGTCTCTGTACTTGTGTACTATTTCAGGGGATTCAATTCAAATTAAGACATAAGTGAAATTACTTGGGAGGTACTAAAATGACTTTGTGAATACGGGACTCAACTGAGTGCATACAAGTATCGATTAATTGTAGACCATATCTGACTACCGTCTGATCACCAATCAATTTCCCACCTAAGATCCAATTTCCTCCGACAAAGCAGGCCAAATGGCTAAAAACGTATTGTCGTCCTTTTTGCTCTTTGGAATAAGCTGCAAGATAGGTATGCCCGTCAGACACAGTTAATAAATGTTTAATTGATGAATAGACTGCTTTCTTCCACTCTAGATGCCGAGAACATCCCATTTCAATCCGAAACATCAGTGTCCGCACAGGACCCAAGGATGAGGATAGATCGGAAAGTCAATAAAAGTTTTCAATACCTTCAAGATATCTAGGGTCCCGATTGTCCACTAGAATTGCTTACTTCAGCAAGTATTCAAAGTAAGAGCTATACACATTAGGAAGCGAGAAAAAGAATAGCATAACATCAATTTACTGTACAGGCTACTTCAATACATTGTTGACGGGAGCAGGATCAAGGTGTGATGACTCAACTGTACACCACCGCCCCATGTGATGTAATCACTAACAAAACTAGCGTTTCCGGGGTATATTTCCAGAGAAGGTAATCCAGGAAAGTCGTCGGGCAGATCTGTTATGAAAGCCAATGATTGTGTTTAAATAGTCACGTCCTGATGCTTCTGGTCTCAGTAATTGTGCTTACTCATGAGTGCTTTCATAGTCTTGTCTGCCAAGGCTCGGAAGGTGCCATTACCAGTATAGAGACTCAAGCGGTCAAACTCCAAGATGAGTGTCCCAGCCTGATAAGCAAATGAAGGCAGGCAATGTTTCAGAGCCAAGAAACATATGATCAAATATCCAAGTGATCCTCTAACACAAACCTCTGCTATGTTGCTGGTATCTATCACTGGTTTGTTGGTTGTAAAGTTTAAATATCCATAAGGAATTGGTTGTGAGGGATTTGCCCATCCATATGCCAACTTGTTACCCAGTTGATAGGCTCTATCAAGCAGGTCTTTTCAAGCATGTCCACTCAGCTCATACGCTGTCTAAAGTCGTTCAAAGCCTTTGGTAAGTCACATCTTTGCATGTTTCCACACTTTACTGGCCCAAAGGCCATCACAACTCTCAACGTACTAATATTCCCCCAAGTTATTGGATGGTGGTTTCAAAGATTGATACCGTCTAGTGTTGTATATACGAAATTTGTCAGCTTGCCGTCACCTGAACCGTCCTAGATTAGGGTGTCCAAAAAAAGTGCCGTGTTTGGGAGGCACTTTACCTGATCAACATAACTCGGACTGAAATCAATCTTGATTGGTCATTTCAGACCGTCTTCAAATTCATCCTTTTTTGTAGACATATTTTGTCATAATTCAGTAACATCAGACTTTGAATGCTGCCTGTTATGTGGCTCACGTGCAAGCCCATGATGTAAAGTGTGTCCAAGCTGTCTACCAGGGTAGCGCCCCTGAAAATCACACCCAAAATCAAATGAACAAAAATTAACACGGCGCAGTGATCCGGAATGATCAAGCTTATGATTGTCCCCTTATCATCCATTACGTGTGTTTGAGCCATCTTTAGTCAATGGTGCCACTGAAAATCGCCACAAGAAGGTTACAATCATCACTCTTAAATGTTTAATCACGCAAGATGAAGGAAACACACCTTTGTCAGCAGGGAATCCCCAGCAAATGTAATCAGCATAAGCCCCTTTCAGTTTTTGCTTGATTGTTTCTGCGCGGGATGCGGCAAGGGCGGATTGGTGTAGTCCCAATTTTTGAAATCAAAACTCTAATGAATTCACTCAAAAGGGCGTAAATGAAAGGAGTGAGCCAAAGAAGGTTGCGCAAAGCATGTTGACTTATGAAACTGGTGATCAAATGGTTTTACTGGAAGAAAGTTGATCTGAAGAGAGATTAAAATCGGTATAGCTGTATTGTCAAATGAGTTGAGGGTGAAAAAGCAAGAGCCGGAATATTGACAAGAGGCGGCTAGTTGGATGATCAATTTACTTGTGTGATTTGTCAACTTTTGCAGCTGCCAAGTCTCAGCTTGACAAATGTCAGCTGGTAGCGCAAACATCAACTCACAACGCCAAAAGGCACAGCAGCCCAAGGGTCCCGTGTGTTCTATAAAATTGATCTTGCGTGGAAGCAAGGCGCTCAAAAGCAATAGGAAATACAAGAACATACAAAGGACGATGAAATGCCCGAGCCAATAGTAACGTAAATTCCAACCCTTTGATGGAAATTTTTGAGAAAAAAGTCAAGTTCCAAGCTGTCTCGTCACTACCCTCCTTTTTCAAAAAGTAAAATGAAAAATAAAATGGCAAGGCCAGTTTCTTGATTGGGAGGGTCACAAAATGGTGTTTGAGGACTCAACAATAAACAAGGCTCAATGTTTCAACCAGCTAAGTTTGGGACGACATGATCACAAAAAAGCTAGACATGATGAAAAGAAAAGTAGTGATAAAAACAGATGAACAAGTCAATTTTGAGATCTTGAAGCAACTTCCCCACTACTAAATGAGTGAAGCATTGGGATAGGACAACTCAAAGAAGGTAGAAAATGGTTGAAACACATCATTGATATAAAAGTAGAAAAAAGCCCAACATATGCAGAACATCAGTCTTGGTTGTGTTCTACTTGATTAGCTGTTGATGCTTTGACCTGCTTTTCAAAAGCTTTGATAAAGGATGGGGTGTTGAGTGACTGGATCAAAAACCTAAGAACTTCTGGTATTGAGTAAGAATCTCCACTTGGCATGCGAGAAAATGTCAAACCTTGAGAAGAAGGGAATATATATACAATATGAGTAGATTCAATCTGAGCAAAGGTGTACTTGTCTGGAGACCGGTGATCAGCAGGCATGACTGAAGACTGGATAAGATGGGTTCTATTTGACAATTTGAACTGATATGTATGAGAGTTCTTCCCAAGATGTAGCAGTCTTGATCCAAGCGTGTCTCTTGTTTTTATAGATATTTTGATCAACCCTGCGCCCCCACCCCTCATCCTGCCCCGTGTCATCCCTGCACCCATGGCCAAATGAGCCAGGTTGTTGCCGGCTCACTGCTCTCAGAGTGTCTGGCAAGTTGGACGCCTTCTGACCAAAGATGGACAACTAATCCTAGATACCGCGCGCTGCAAGAAAGAGGAAGTTGCCGCCAAGTCCCTCATTCCACAAATTGACAAAGGTACACCATGGGGCTACTTTGAACTGAGGTCACCTGAAACAAGCCATAGTGGCATCATGTGGTGAGGCTGTGAAAATATAAGATGATTTGAGGTGACAGGCACGTGAGGGAGGCCACGTGGTCCTCACCGCACTGATGTGTGATTGTACAGCGTGGCATAATCAAACAGCGCGGTGTGATTGTCTACCTTGTATCTTGAGATACAGGTTTGGTCTTGGGACGTAAGACACGCTCTGGGCTAATAAAGATTGCATTGCTAATAAGGAGATTATAATAATAATAATTTTGATAGAGAAAAAGGAAGAGAACTACACAGAAAGACAGATATATATAACAACTTATCTAAAGTAATCAGGAACAAATAATTAATAATAATATAAAGAAGATAAGGAGCAGATCCAACCATGATGTAACCCTTGTAATACATACTATCTAAAGTAATAGTATTTATTAAAATAAAGTCTAAGTTTATGACAAATATGATCTGCCTTGTATCCACTATTAAAACAATTCCGCCCTCCGCTGCCAAACCTCCTGCAATGGTCCAACTCCCACAGCAGGGGAAATAACATGAAACCGTTGAAGCCAACAATCCAGATCTGTCAAGATTTGAGTCAGCAGAGTCCAAGTATCATCCACGCCTGAAGAATCACCGCCCCACAAATGATATTTGTGGACACTACAGTTGCTTTCACCTAGAATCAACCACGCGCGCGCCCGCAAAAATCGAAATTTACCGACGCGAGCCAACCCACCTGCCTCAAGGGGTTCACAGGGCCTGAAAAGTCATTTTTGGGGTAATAGAGGGTGGCTTATGCGGTGAATGACTTTTTGAGTCGATGTGGCCAGCGGTTTTGTTTTTAATTTTTTTTTTCAAATTTATTCCCATACATTTCGGACATCATGGCTTTATAGAGAGATTATGGGTCACAAGTATGGGTTTAGGGAGTAATTATGGGTTGTAGAAGGCCTCAATATGGCTCATCTTGAGCGCTCAAGTTGAGCCCTGTTAGTCAAAAACCTTGTATATTTCATGTATGATCAATCAGCTTTAATCACAACACAAATTCCTTGAACAGCTGTATCAACTTGTATGAATTTAAGTTCAACAAAGAAAAAAATTGCACCAAACATTGCTGGTCACAACCCCTCAACATTTCGGACCGGGGCCGGGGCCGGGGCCAAACCGGATCAGGCTGTGGTTGATTTTAGGTGAAAGCAACTGTAGTCCTGGTCAAGCAATAGTCAATGATAAAAGAAACAGTCCCCAGATCATGAGCATCCTGGGATAACTCCTCAAACGCATCAGGCACCGCAAAAGATTCGCCATAAAACGGCGACAACAGAGAGACATTAAAAACTGGATGCAGTCAACGTAGAGAGGAGGGTAAGATTAACTCAGCGGTGTTTCTTCCTACCATCCTTTTTACCAGAAAGGGACCTATCTGTCAAACATCCAATTTATTGGACGGCCGTTGTGGTGAGCTATTTATGGTAATCAATCAAGGAAAAATTTTAATTTTTTTTATTATTACTCACTCTCAAAGAATTGACTCGAGTCAAATTTTTTCAGAAAAACTTCATTTCAAATGGATTACTCATACATTAATAGAACTTATTTTGAAGACTCAAAAAAATTAAAGAACATCTTTTAATAATTGTTATTTCAAATTAATTTAATCAAAATTTTATAAACAATCATTTTAGAAGAAAGATGAATTCAAACAAAAGAGAATCAGGTACATTCACAAGTTAGAAGTGTTATCAAATATAAAAAGAAATAAAAAACAGTAAAAGAAGAGTCTGAAACGTTGATCGTTTTTCAAAAACAATCGAATACGCTGAAAGTTTGAAAAAGATCATCAAATCAATTTTAAAATATACATTTAAATATTTTTCAAGATTAAAATTTAATTAAAAAGAAATTTGAATTAGAAGCTATTGAATTTTAAAAGGATTAAGAGAATTAAAACAATCAATCGAACGAATTTGAAATCGAACGAATCAAACGATCAAATTCTAAAAAACTAATACACATCTTTTCAAATTAAAAGAAAGAATAAGCAACTTTTTTTTTTGATTAGTTTACATTAGAAAGAAAGATTAAAAGGATTAGATAAAGAGAAATAAGAACTAAATAAAAGATAAAATGAAATGAGAAGAGGAATGGATGAATGAGAATGGATGAAAGGGTAAAGAAAGGATGAGATTGAGTGGAAATTGGTATTGTAAGGGTTTAATTATATGTATAAAGGTTGAGATCGAGTGAAATTTGAATTTTATAAGGGTGTATTTACAAGTTATAAGGGTGTTATTAAATTATAAGGGTATTATTAAAAGAGGTTGGGGCAAATTATTGAAATTCGATTTTTACAGACTATTAGCATATTCTTATATTAGATCAAAACTTATATGTATTTCAATACGAGTAAATCAGGACCAATTACATTAAAATTCAATTTAATTACATATTATTCACACTAATTAGACACCTCATTTTATATTACAAATCAATTACATCATAAATCAACAATTGTAATATATGTAGTGAATCAGATAAGTGAAGATAAAGGGTATACACAGCAAACAAACACAGCAATTAGTCATAAGAAGGGCTTGGCAAAAGGAAAAAAAATCACTCTTTGCTGGGTAAATTGGTGATAAATCTTACTAATTGATGAGCAGAAGATAAGAATCAACACAGCAAAGGATTAATAAAGTTTTATTGGTGGAAAATCAAGGTTTTAGAAGTTGAATCAAATGACATCATAGCTGTTTACCATTTTTAGTCATCTTTTTGTAAGCTGTTGACCAATTTTAAAGTTGTAAATCAGATATAAAAAGCCTTGTCTTTGTCCCACTTTTCTCTTCTTCTCTTCTTCTCTTTTTCTTTATCTATGAATTAGGGTAGTTGTCATTTATCATTATAAAGTCACTACACAGTCATTAGGTCACTTAAACTGCCCTTATTTAAATTAATAAGAGAATTTATTTTATTGTGTGTTTAAAAGCTAAAAGCTTCATTGGGAATAACACTAAAGAGTGTTGAGTTAATTTCTCTGGTGCCTTATAAAGTCTACTATTTTTTTTAAGCAATTCAAGTCCTGGTTATATTTCTCTGTTATCAGGAGACTTTAACAACAAAGTCCAGTTGTTGAAGATTCTCTGAAAGGGCAGTCTCAGACATTTTCTGTACAATTTATATTTACAGATTATCCCCTTTCAAGCACTGTATAACACCTGCTGTGTTATTAGTACTACACCGTAAAGTTTTCAAATGGCAACAAGAGAGCCACACCAGATCACCGGGCAAGTAAGTTGCTTCCTTCTGCCGCAAGCCATTATAGAACCAAAATTGAGCTTCTTTTGCCTTTTCCAGATTCAATATCAATGAATGATGAATCATCTGCAATCGAACAACAAAATTGTCAGTATTTGGTATGCCTGCGGTTGCTACTAAAGAATCAAAGTGCGGATGACAGCCGGTGTAAGCAAAAAACGGAGAAAACCCCATAGAAGCAGACGGTGAGTTATTATATGTAAACTCAGCAATTGGTAGCCACTTCACCCATTCAGAATGATCCTCTGACACATAGTGCCACAAATAATCCTCTACCAAGGCATTGATGCAATCTACCTGACCGTCTGTCTGTGGGTGAAACACGGTAGAAGGGGCTGGAGAAACATTTAATAACTTCAGGACCGCTGTCCAAAATTGTGAGACTGAGGTTGTTCCACAATCAGAAACAATAAGGTTAGGCAGGCCGTGCAATCTAAAAACATTAGCCACAAAAGACTCAGCTAATTCCTCCGCTTTCCACAATTCCTTTGCTGGTATGAAATGAGCCCCTTTCCCCATATGATCAACAACAACCATGATTGAATCATAACCATTGGACAACGGTAATTTGACCATGAAATTGATACCAATGGGGGAACACGGATGCTCAGGAATGGGCAATGGAACCAATTCACCCTATGGAGGCCAACAATCCACCTTCACCTTCTGAAAACTAGAAAAAGTTTTCAAAAAGGTCAGCAGATCATCACACTACAAGAAATGTAATCTTTTCCAGGCGGTAAAGAAAAGTATTGACGTAGAAAAATCCTGAGACACACAGGAGAGAGCAGAAAATCCAAAAAAATATCTGCCTGATTTGTAGATGTTGGATCTCCATGATGAGTATTTTTTTGTATTTTAGACATAGATATTGTTCAATGTACTAACAATAAAGGTGAGAAATCATCCAATAACAACTTGTAACAACACCTGAAATTTGGCCCAAGATCTTGGAGACAGGATCTTGCAATCTAAAAACAGCCATAACTTTTGCAATTCTGCTCAAAATCTATCAATTGTTAGCTCATTCAAATGCTGGACCTCACTTTTCTAAACTTGATTAAGGCAGTTTGGTGTCATCTTGCCATGAAAATATGCTATATTTCTTGTAAGGGTTTCCCATAGATGGCTATGTAGAATCTCACACAGACTAGCTATGTATGTGATGTGCTATGTGGAATTGTACAGGGGAGGTTCAGCTTTCCAATGAGCTCAAAATTGAGTGGTTTGCGTGAGAAACGCAAAAGTTATGGCTGTTTTTAGATTGCAAAATCCTGTCTCCAAGATCTTGGGCCAAATTGCAGGTGTTGTTACAGGTTGTTATTTGGTGATTTTTCACCTTTATTGTTAGTACATTGAACAATACTTCTGTGTAAAATACAAAAAAATATGCATCATGGAGCTCCAACATCCAGGAATTGGATGCATTTTTTTGGATCTTTTGCTCTCTTCTGGTTGTCTCAGGATTTTTCTATGTGAATACTTTTCTTTACCGCCTGGTAAACATTACATTTCTGGTAGTGTCACAAGCATTAGGCCAACTGAAGGTGCGTGTTAGCAAATCCAAAGTTTTTATACTCCCCCAATGCCCAGCTGCCTGCTACTCATGCATCTGTTGCATTATCAGCAGTCAAGCTTTTAATGGGACGTAGATCCTATCCCTCCACCATCATAGTCCCGTCTGATAAGAGAGCTGAGGAGGCCTTTGACCATGGATAAGCGGATCCGTTGCATATAAACCTTGAAGCCAGGTCTGAGTCTCAGTGGAAGCTGGCAGAAAGTGAGAGGGGTTAGATCTTCCTAAAATCAAGTCTTTTTGCAAGGTCACCACTTGAATTGGAAGCTCAGGAATTTCTTGCACTCCCAAGAGTACAACCTTGCAGGAAGACTGCTTTCCATCCGTCAAATCAGAACGTCAAGATGCAGGGTCAGCTGAGTTCATTTTTCCTGGAGTGTGTAAAATGTTAAAATGGAACTGCCCAAGGAATGACGCCCAACAAGCCTGCCAAGGAGTCAAGTCTTGAGCTGACATAGAATATTGTAGATTTGAGTGATCCGACAAAACAGCCACAGCCTCTTCTGATCCCAACAACCACACTCTCCATTCTTGAAAGCAGGCAATTATTTCCCCAAGTTCCTGATCATGAACTTGCCAATTGCGTTCCGCTGGAGTCAATTTCTTTGAGTAATAAGCAACAGGTTGCAACTCATTTGTATCAGAGTATTGCAATAAAATACCTCAAAAGGCATACCCAGAGGGGTCAACTTGAATCACACGCTTCTTCTTGAAATCAAAATGAAGAAGAAAAGGTGACTCAGCAAATAAATGTCTAAAGAGCTTGAAAGCTTCCTTAGCTAAGACCTTTTCCAAACCCGTTGCCACATCTGAATTTGCTGTTGTCAAATCTGTCAAAGGAGCAACTATTTGTGAAAAAGAAGGCATAAAATGTCTGTAAAAGTTTGACAATCCTAGAAATTGTCTCAGGTCGCCTAAATCAGCTGGGTGTTGCCATTTTGCCAAGGTTTCAAGCTTCTTTGGGTCCATTTGCAATCCTTATGTTGAAATAAAACAACCCGAAAATACTACTTCAGAAACAAAGAACTCACAATTGGCAGGTGAAGTGGTTAATTGATGTTCAGGTAACTTAGCTAGAATTTGTTCTATATGGCTTGCATGCTCTTCTCCCGATTTTGAAAATATCAAAATATTGTCTATAAAGACAAAACAAGAAATATCCAAGTGTTCCTGCAATACCTGCTGTATAAACCGTTGAAAGGTTGCTGGTGCATTAGCCAGCCCAAATGACATCACGGTGAATTTGAACAATCTCCAAGGAGTCCTAAACGCTGTCTTCCACTTGTTGCCCTTCTTAATCCTAATCAAATTAAACACAGATTTTGAATCAATTTTGGAAAACAATCTTCTTCTTCTGATATATTTGAAGAGATGGATGAATCAGGTGAGAATTCTGCAAAACAATGTCAAAGCTGGTGAATACTTTCAATATATTCTAAACAGGTTGAATCAACCAAGGAATCTGAATTAATTTCAATAACTTCACCCAAAAAAGGATCTTTGTGTGGAAATTCAAAATAAGGTAATTCTTGAAAAACAAATAAGTTATTGATTAATAAGCTTTGAATAGGAAGTTGAATGAATGTGTGGGAAATTGGTACAAAATGAAACATAAAATGGAAAAAAATTGAGAATTATAAGATGATTAAAATTTAAAAGGTTGGAAAAGTGAAAAAAATTCAAAATAGAAAATATAATTAAAGTTTGTGAAAAAAAATTGTGTTTGAAGATTGAAATTAAAATGTGATGGGCTACCTTGTATCTTGAGATACAGGTTTGGTCTTGGGACGTAAGACACGCTCTGGGCTAATAAAGATTGCATTGCTAATAAGGAGATTATAATGATAATAATTTTGATAGAGAAAAAGGAAGAGAACTACATAGAAAGACAGATATATATAACAACTTATCTAAAGTAATCAGGAACAAATAATTAATAATAATATAAAGAAAATAAGGAACAGATCCAACCATAATGTAACCCTTGTAATACAGACTATCTAAAGTCATAGTATTGATTAAAATAAAGTCTAAGTTTATGACACACGGCCTGATGCAATGAATGAATGAATTGTGCCATGCTTTTCTTGGCAAGACGGACCCTGATGGCAAACACAATTTCAAGTTCTTGGAAAAACAAACTGTGTGGTAAGATAGACCTTGATTGCAATCAGCTCAAAGGCAAGGCACCACATTGGGGCACTTACAGTCAGTTGAGTCTTTGGTCTGATGAAAGTACACTTTTTAATTGGAACTGCAATAGAATAAAAGTCACTTGTGTTTGTGCTCAATGATAGAAATCACCTTTTGATATAATTGCTTGAACAGTTGGTTTACAAGCCACTTTTTACACACTGCAGCTTTTGAGCCTGGCACGACAACACCAACACACCAACAGCTCTGTCAAACTAAGCACACTCATGGAAAACAATTGGTAGTTGAGCAAGCAGATCTGCTGAGGGCTTGCTGTTTGCGCTAGCAACACTGCATGATGTTGCGGAGTCCATATTGTATTGCATTATCTGTAATGGATGAAAGAACAAACCCACTAAAACCAAATTGAACATAAGCATTGCTACCACCCAGGACGTATCACACATCATTTTGTTTCTTTGAGCTAATAAATACCTAGAATGTTAGCTCAGTTAGTGCAGGCAACTAGTTGGATGTATAAAGATTCACCAGCCAGTTACCAATTATAACTTCCTGATGCCAATGAATTTCACCAAATCACGGCAGGTGAAAGCAGCGCATAGCCAGTTGTTGCGCTCTTTCACCATCTCCTTCAGGCAGAACTTGTATCTGGGGGCCTAGATGTTGTGGCACATAGATGCAAAACCGCCATACCAAATTTTGATGTCAACTTTAAGGCTTTGTTGGCTTGCTTGACAAATTGGATGAGTTGTGGAATGGTTAGTGTAGCATCCAATTCCAGATGGTTTATGTTGAGCAGAGTGACAAAGACCAGAAGTAGCATGGTTGCAAGAGGGTGTGGTTTCAGGTCCTAAGGAAAGCTGTATATTGGATGTTTGCTGATAACAACAAGGGAGGAGTGCAAGTGAGTGGTGGTCTTGGAATGGTGATCATTCAAGGGTGATGGTGGATAGGATGAAGGTACCCAATGTGTTATTGTAGGGGAGGGCTTGGTCAGGGGGCATGATGTGTTGCGGCGCATGGGGCACAGACAACAAGGTTGGTGTAGACCCATGAAAATGGTTGGAGGTAAGGTCACATGCTCTACAGGCATTGAGTGATGTGTAGCTTGTGGTTGACATGTATTGGTGGATATAAGCATAGTGGGGGGTTGTAAATATGCATGCAGGTGAAAACTGTTGAGATAGTATCTCGGTAGTAATCAAAGATCATTACTGGTGTTAAGCGAAGTAGGTTGTTGAACTGGTTATGTAGCTCATCTACTTAATTTGGGAAGTGAAGGAAGAGTGATGTGTGGTGCTTAAGCGAAGTAGGATGTTGAACTAGTTATGTAGCTCATCTACTTAATCTGGGAAGTGAAGGAAGAGTGATGTTTGGTGCAGTGCGCTAGTGGTATGTGGTGTTGTACGTAGGAGGCAAGGGGTGTTCGATTTCTGTTTCTTATTTTTCACTTATAGTGTTGTCCTTTCTCTCGTTCTGATTCTTTTCCCTTGTCGAAAAGAATCAGTGAGTGATTTTCTATTTTACTTACATCTTACAAAATCAACACCATCATCACACTTAGATTCAACTAATCAGTATCATCTCTTTCGGATTGGTTGACACAGTTATCATCTTTATTGTCTGTTCAATCTTATCTGATTTTAAATACGCGTTTTCTCGTTTTCCCTCGAGCACGCAGGTAGAGATAGCTTGTCATTTCTCATCTTGATTTATCTACAGTAGTCTAATCTTTTCTCTTTTCGTATGTTTTGTTGTTTTGTCACTGAACCTTTGTAGGTCAGTAAGAGTTCTTGTTCTTGTTGTCGTAGACCAGCGTCGTGCTTTGAGTCTGACACAGAACCTGTGCCCTCAGGTGGGTTGTCGAAAAGAATCATTATCATCTTTATTGTCTGTTCAATCTTATCTGATTTTAAATACGCGTTTTCTCGTTTTCCCTCGAGCACGCAGGTCAGTAAGAGTTCTTGTTCTTGTTGTCGTAGACCAGCGTCGTGCTTTGAGTCTGACACAGAACCTGTGCCCTCAGGTCAGTAAGAGTTCTTGTTCTTGTTGTCGTAGACCAGCGTCGTGCTTTGAGTCTGACACAGAACCTGTGCCCTCAGGTTTCTAATCTTTACTTCAAAGCATATACCCTTTTTGTCACGCAACACGAGACTCTTCGTAACTTTACATGGTAGCGAGAGTGCAAACGATCTAGTCGACCAGTTGCTTGTATGAATCCTGAAGAAATCGATTTCGACGATTCTTTGGATTTCTCTACCGTCGCTGAGGATTCAAGCTCCTCAATCAATACTGGTTCAAGCGGAACTGTTCATCAATCTTTTAATCCTTCGAATTCTGTGTCCACTGAGACCACTCAAAATCAAATCTCGAATCCATCTCGAACTCAAAATCGTCTCCCTCCGACAATCATGTCTTCAGAACCTCCTACCTCTGAGTCGAGAATGTTTGGTGATCCCATTCAAAAGTTCTCACAAATCATGACTAATGCTCTCAGCAAATATGCAATTACTGAAGATTTGTCTACTGACAACTACATAGAGTGGAGCCAGACGATCATGGAAGTCTTTAGATCTTTAGAACTCCATCATTTCATCAAAGTCAAGGATTACTCGAAGCCAAGCCTTACCGCTGAAGAACTGGAGAAAACCCGATTCAATCTGACTACATACATTCTGAATCGCTTAGACTCTGCGAATAAAGTTAGAACTCGAAATCATCTCACTGACCCAAGTGATCCCACGGAAATCATCTACGATCCGTATCAGTGTTGGACGTATCTGAAGGAGTATCACAACCGGGTCTCTGAAGATAAACTGGAATCGGTCACTCGTGCTCTGTACTCCTGTCAAATTTCAAAATCTGAATCACTCACTGAATTCGTGGATAAATTCGAAAATCTTGTTCGAAACTTCTATCGCCTGAAGGGTGAATTGTCCGATGTTCAATCAGCCAGAATGCTCATTGGGGCAATTCCGTCCTTGTCAGTCGAGACAAAGGAGTACATTCACAATACTGTGACTCCGTTGACTCGTGAAGGAGTAGGAAGCTATCTTCGAAAATACGAAGAACGCCACGGATGGTCTTGCCCAGCAATCAAAGAGGTTCACGCCGTCTCAGCTCAACCTTCAAAGAGAGTGTCTAACAAAGAGTGCACTCCGGAAGAATGTTTCGGACCTCACATGTCGAAAAATTGCTGGTCAAAACCGGAAAATGCTGAGAAGAGGTTAGCGTATCTTGCTAAGCTTCGGGGTAGATTTGGCGGCAGTTCCTCTAGGCCTCAAGACCAATCGTCGTCCAACCCATCGACTGCTGTTCGTGGTGTTCAAAAGGTGTTCGATTCGAGCGTAAATTCAGCATCCGCGAGCATGGCGTTCCTATCACTTAACGTGGAGTTTTCGGACGATGAATCTGATTCGTCTACTCAAGCTGTTATCACCGCTAGTCCCTCCGAATTCAATGACAATCCGGACATCAGCGCCTCTGTATCGGCTGCACTTTCCTCATCTAGGGATTGGGCCCTTCACGATACGGGTGCAACTCACCATATGTTCAAAGATCTCAAATTCTTTGATCAATCGTCTTTGGCAAAGATCGACGATGCAAGTAAGCGATTGAAACTTGCTGGTGGAGATGTGTCGCTGGCAGTTCATAGCAAAGGGGTGGCCAAGCTCAAGGCCGGTGACGAGTCTGTTTTCGAACTAAAGAATTCACTCTACGTACCTGAATTGTCTAGAAATCTGGTAGCTGGTGGTGTTCTTAAGAAAAAGGGGGTCAGGGAAATCTTCCACGATAACACGAATTTTTCTCTTGTCTTAAACGATCTCGCCATTTTTAATGGATTCATGTCGGACAACAATCTCATGTTCATTCTACTCAAACCTGTGAGTGATGTTCAGTCGCTCTCAACATCAGCTTCAGTCACTGAAGTTTCAACATCTTTACAACATCGTCGACTAGGCCATGTGAGCTCAAAATATCTGAAACTGATGGCGAAAATGGAGAGTGTGGAAAGCTTCGAATACCTAGATGAAGATTTAAATTGTGATATCTGCTCTTTGTCTAAAAATACTAAATTACCTCATAACAAAGCTCGTCCACGTGCTCGTACATTTCTGGAGAATGTTCATGTAGATTTAAGTGGTATAATTCGAACTAAAGGATTGAACAATGAACATTATTTTGTGTTGTTTTGTGATGACTACTCCGCCTTCCGTCATATTTACCCGTTAAGTGACAAATCAAAAGAAGAAGTTTACGACGTTTTCATGGCGTACATTGCCGTTGCCGAAAGGCAAACTGGCTGCTCTTTAAAGCAGTTCACTATGGATCGAGGAAGTGAATTCCTCAACAGTCTACTTGGTCCAAAACTCAGAGAACTCGGTATTACTCTTCATCTTACCGCTGGGCATTCTCCTGAGGAAAACGGGGTCTCTGAACGTGGTATGCGCATAGTCAGTACCAGGGCGCGTTCTTTGATGTTGGAATCATCAGTTCCTTTACGTTTTTGGTATTTGGCGTGCAGCGCTGCGGTCTTTTTGACTAATCGATGTATGACCGCCTCTCTCGACGGTGGTAAAACTCCATTTGAAATTTGGTATTTTCGCAAACCATCCGTGTCTCACATTAGAGTGTTTGGCTGCCAAACTTTTGGACTGATAAGGAAAGAACTGAGAGAATCGAAGTTCTCACCAGTAAGTTCAGAAGGGGTTCTTGTAGGTTTTGAAAATGATAATTTTAACTATCAAGTCTACGACTTGTCCTCAAGAAAGATCTACTTAACCCATCACGCCACGTTCAACGAAGATGTGTTCCCGTTTCAAGAGTTTCCTTCATCAGACCCCGCTCCATCGCCAGTCGTCAATCGTACTATAAAAGTTCAATTTTTTGACAACGACAGTGACGAAGAAGGGGAAGACGCTCCACTAAGTCGAGACCCCCCAACACCTCAACCTGTGGAGAATCTGATTACTACGGCGGTAAATGATCCTCCTTTAGCTCCTCGCCGCTCGACCAGACCTTCAAAGAAACAGCATGACTCGCTCCGAGGAATGTGTTCTATGGCCGAATTTGAAGACGACTTTGTCACTCATCCTTATTTCAGTTGTGTCTCACCTGAGTGTTTCTCTGCCGGTTTTCAACAAGTACCCGACCCAAAGTCGTACAAGAGGGCAATGGAGTCGTCAGAAAGTGCTTTGTGGAAAGCAGCTTGCGACAAAGAATACAAATCTCTGTCGGATAAAAAGGTGTGGGTCCTTGTTGATCGTCCAAAAGATCGTAATGTTATACGAGGTTTGTGGATTTTTAGGAAGAAACCGTTGGTTGATGGAGGGGTGAAACACAAAGCTCGTTATGTTGCCATGGGTAACACCCAAATACCTGGGGAGGACTACGGTGAAACTTTTGCACCTACCGGAAAACCTGCCTCACTTCGTCTTCTTACTGCAATAGCGGCTATTAATGGTTGGCCAATTGAACAAATGGACGCCGTCACTGCTTTCCTAAATAATGAATTGCAAGAGGAACTGTATGTGGAAATTCCTGAGGGGTATCGGTCTGCGAAAACGGCTGGAAAGGTCTGGAGAATGCTTAAGTCACTGTATGGATTCAAGCAATCTCCGAAGATTTGGCAAGATCAAGTTGAAGAATTTCTAATCAGCATTGGATTTTATCAATGTGAAATTGATCACTGCGTGTACATCCGGTCTAAGGGCAACTTGTTTACGGCTGTGTATGTGCATGTCGATGATCTAGCTATCACCGGAAACGACATTGCAACTTTTAAGCTGGAAATATCTGCCAAATGGGAGATGGAGGATCTAGGTATTGCCCATACTGTTGTTGGAATTCAAATTCAACGAATCAATGAATTCACTTACTCAATGTCCCAACAGCAGTACGCCTTGTCTGTGTTGAAACGGTTCAGTGTGCTGGATTCAAAACCTGCCGTGACTCCCCTGTCTCCTAACGTCAAGCTAGTTAAAACCACCGATGATGAAGCTGAAGATTTTGCTAAACTAAAATTACCGTATCGAAGTGTGGTAGGATCATTGATGTATTTGGCACAATGTACACGTCCAGATTTAGCTCATTCTGTGGGTGTACTTTCTCAGCATTTGGAACGTCCGGGTAGACCTCATTGGGAAGCAGCTCAGCACGTCTTGAGGTACTTGAATCACACTGTCAACATTGGGATTGTGTATTCAGGCAACAGTGAAAAGGTGGTAGCTGGACAAAGAAGCTTTGATTGTCCAGTGTCACACTGTGATTCCGACTGGGCTGGCGATGTCAACACCCGCCGCTCAACTACCGGGTACGTGTTTGTTCTGGCAGGAGGACCCATATCGTGGAGGAGTAGACTTCAACCTACGGTAGCGCTTTCGTCTACGGAGGCTGAATACCGAGCAATCACCGAAGCAGGTCAAGAACTTCTGTGGCTCAGAAACATGATGATCAGATTTGGGTTCACCGATACTAATCCGACAGTACTTCAGAGTGACAATCTCGGCGCTATTCATTTAACTTCAAAGTCCGTGTTTCATGCTAGAACCAAACATATTGAAATTCATTATCATTGGATCAGAGAAGTGGTGAAAAAGGGAGATCTTGTTTTGAAACATTGTCCTACTCATTTGATGGTAGCTGATTTGTTAACTAAACAACTACCTAAAGAACAGTTCTCAAGTCTTCGAAGGTACTTAGGATTGCGGTTTTTGGGATGATAGAGTAATGCTCTTTGAGGGGGTGTGTTGAGATAGTATCTCGGTAGTAATCAAAGATCATTACTGGTGTTAAGCGAAGTAGGTTGTTGAACTGGTTATGTAGCTCATCTACTTAATTTGGGAAGTGAAGGAAGAGTGATGTGTGGTGCTTAAGCGAAGTAGGATGTTGAACTAGTTATGTAGCTCATCTACTTAATCTGGGAAGTGAAGGAAGAGTGATGTTTGGTGCAGTGCGCTAGTGGTATGTGGTGTTGTACGTAGGAGGCAAGGGGTGTTCGATTTCTGTTTCTTATTTTTCACTTATAGTGTTGTCCTTTCTCTCGTTCTGATTCTTTTCCCTTGTCGAAAAGAATCAGTGAGTGATTTTCTATTTTACTTACATCTTACAAAATCAACACCATCATCACACTTAGATTCAACTAATCAGTATCATCTCTTTCGGATTGGTTGACACAGTTATCATCTTTATTGTCTGTTCAATCTTATCTGATTTTAAATACGCGTTTTCTCGTTTTCCCTCGAGCACGCAGGTAGAGATAGCTTGTCATTTCTCATCTTGATTTATCTACAGTAGTCTAATCTTTTCTCTTTTCGTATGTTTTGTTGTTTTGTCACTGAACCTTTGTAGGTCAGTAAGAGTTCTTGTTCTTGTTGTCGTAGACCAGCGTCGTGCTTTGAGTCTGACACAGAACCTGTGCCCTCAGGTGGGTTGTCGAAAAGAATCATTATCATCTTTATTGTCTGTTCAATCTTATCTGATTTTAAATACGCGTTTTCTCGTTTTCCCTCGAGCACGCAGGTCAGTAAGAGTTCTTGTTCTTGTTGTCGTAGACCAGCGTCGTGCTTTGAGTCTGACACAGAACCTGTGCCCTCAGGTCAGTAAGAGTTCTTGTTCTTGTTGTCGTAGACCAGCGTCGTGCTTTGAGTCTGACACAGAACCTGTGCCCTCAGGTTTCTAATCTTTACTTCAAAGCATATACCCTTTTTGTCACGCAACACGAGACTCTTCGTAACTTTACAAAAACATCACGTGATTTCTGATAATTATCACCAGAAATACAAATTCTTGGCTTACATACCAACCTTAAATAAGTGCCTCGCGAATAGCCCAAGGCTTGAGCAAGGGACTTACCTCAAAAAGAAGAATTCTTGCATGAGAAGTAGGCTATATTCAGTCAAAAAGCTCTACATCTCAACAGATCATCAAAGGCCCTTTTGAGCAAAGACTAGAATTGACGGCCACAAGCCATTACATGAGCTTAGACTTCCAGATGTTCTCTTTGTGGACTGAAAGTACCACTTGTTGGTGATCAAAGATATCACCATTTCTGAGTGGATGGCATCTAAGAAATACCTGTATCTGCTGCGGGCTTCAGGCAAAGGCTTTGACCGTGTTGGAATGATCCATTTGAATCAATTTGTTGCTTTCTGCCGCCCCAGCGGTTTTTTACTTTGGTTTGGGACGTCAGGTTGACTTTCACTCATTTATCCACTTCCAGGCCACAAACGGAACATCTGGAAGTCAGAGCTCATGTAATGGCTTGTGGCCATCATTTCTTTCCTTTGCTCAAAAGGGTCTTTAATGACTGAATTTTTTTTATTGAGATGTAGAGCTTTTTGACTGAATACAGCCTACTTCTCACACAAGAATTCTTGTTTTTGAGTTAAGTCCCTTGCTCAAGCCTCGGGCTGTTCCCGAGGGACATTCAGTTTGTCTACATACCCAAAGCTCAGCCTGAGCCCCAATCACTATCCGCCCAGTAGTGGCTCGCCCGGACCCCAACCCTTGGGGATCCCCGAGCAGCGGGGACCTCAAGACTCCTGCCCAAGAACCGGACCTATCGGGGACTCCGATGGGTTCCCAATTGGGGATCTGGCTCAACGCTCAGGCTGAGCCTACAATGCAGGTTGTCTGTCAAGTAGTGGCTTCCCCGGACCCCGACCCTTGGGGATCCCCGAATAACAGGGATCTCAAAGCGCCTGCCCGAACACCGGACCTATCGGGGGCTCCGTCGAGTCCCCGATCGGGGACCTGGGTTGGGGCTCAGGCTGACCCAAAGCGTTCAAGGTTGGGCTTTTGGTCCAGTGGAATAGTGAGCATCCGCGCTCGTTTGCGGTATTTTTTGGTATCTTTTGTGATACCCACCTGTACGGTAAGGTAAAAGTTACTTATTTTGGACAAATTTCACACTTGTGTACAGTATCTGCCATATGGTAATTGTTACACCCCAAAGCTATTGGGCCCAAGCAGCCACCAAGGATAATGCATGAGGTAGCTAATGATTATATTTACTTTTGGCTTACCTCAAATCAATCAAAACATTTTGTACCGCAGGTCTAATTTTCCACCGGTTTGCAAAAAGCCCTGCGGTTGCGGTAAATTTACACTTACCGCACCCGATGTACCGCATGAGTGCGGATGCTCTGAGGAGGGTTATGTAGTCATGTGATATGCTTATATCAAGGTGACGATTGTTTTGTAATTTTTTGATTTTATGAGAAAGTGACTTTTATATGATCGACTACTACCTCTCATCAACAAAACAACCGTCATGAGCTCAGCTTGGAGTACACCAAATCAAGATTCAAGAAAGAGAAACAGAGGTAATGTTAAATGATTCATTCATTCATCAATACAATCTAATCTAATGATCATATACATATCTATTCTATCCTCATCAAATTAGACTCAGAAGATAATTTCACTCCCGATTCATCCAGAAGAAGATATAATAACGATAATCGCTCACAACAAACACAACATCATCGTAGAGATAGAGGACCCCGTAGAAGTCATCCTCATCAAAATACTACAGGTCCTAATGGCAATGACATTGTAGATCAATTCTTGAATACCGTTTGGAGATTGGGCGATTCAGATCGATTTGATTTTCGCCGTGAGATCCCTGAGACCGTTCATCTCATCGAACAACACTTTCGTCATTGGCCTGCCGATGTCTTGACTGCCTTTCGTATTGCGTATGTCTGATGTTTGATCTTGAATACATGCGAATCAATCGCGATCAATGGCTTATCGTTCATTGATTTTCAAAACAGTACCGTTGAACTTCCACACAAATTACCTCACTATGCGCTCCTCATAGCACTTCTTTCTACTCCACCGGTCACTAAGCCCACGGAAACTCCAATCGGATTGCAAGTCATTCGTGAATTAGGCAGAGCTTTCCAACAACACATTGACAATCGTAGATGGAGATCAACTAGACTCTGTGTTCAACTCTTTGGACAACTTAATTCTTTACAGAGACCACTAGTTTCTGATCGATCCTTATTGGCTATTCTTCAAGCCTTTGTCAGAGTTTTGTCTGATGAATTGACCTGCTCGATCTCTCGGGCTGATGAATGCGTTCGGATCGCTACCGAAGGTTTAGTGAGATCTGGACTCTGGGTTAGATTCGGTCCTAACTCCGAGAATCATCTGAAAACTCTCAACTCAGGTGAAGAACCTAAAACAATCGATACATCAAACGGTGCACATCAGGCCATCAAGTCAGATGGCGAAGACAAAGCTATGGATATTGACCCGAGCAACACTCAAGGGGATGACTCAACAGCTACAAAAACCGAAAAGTCAGATCTAGGGGAATCAAAAGAACTTGAATCTGATGAACAAAGAGCTATCACGGGTGACCAGTCTGCTGATCTGACGAAGGACTCTAAAACCGGTGATCTCGACACAACTAAGCCTGATAAAACTTTGAGCCCAGAGGAAGAAGCCGAACGGGCCAAAGAAGTAGCCGACATAAAGAATGGAGTTACACAATTAGTCGATTCCATCAAATCACATATGTCTAATCGCAAAATTGACCGATCGCTCTTCAATCAAGCAACTGCTTTGAGTCAATATACTGATGTTGGTACCTCACACACGCGCCCTTACATCTTCACTACTTTCCCATCATACGTACAATTATGCTAATCACGCATTCACTTGATGTTGCTCTTTACTAGCCGATCGAGGAACTCGTAGCAGCGCTTGACGAGCCCACCATTAGCGTTTTACCCATCCTCGATAGTCCATTCTCACCCCTGATTGAAGCGAGGATGAAACCTTATAGCGGAGTGGATGTACAATACCCCTCTCCAGTCGATTTACCTGTTGTATTATTACCACCTGAAAATGATGATGATGATCTGGAGGAAAGACCAGTGGTGTCGGTCAATGTCACGGCTCACCATCATTCTTCAAACTCTGCGGCTCCTGGGCGCCCTCTTTCGGCCGATTCAAAAGACAGAATTGGTTATACAGGTGTCAGGATGTTCTTGAAGATGTTTGTTGACAATGTTGAGTATTGGCTTCCTTTATAGTACTAGAGAGACGGTACGGAGAGTACAGCAAAAGAAGGGTCAGAAAGGCTGACTCGGCAAATTATTTTCGTTTGCTTGCCCTGTAGAGCGTTCCTAGTCGAAACACGGCAGATGGAGTGGTCCTAAGGACTCTTATACATGACATCATTGACATATTTGAAGTGAATCGTAAAGAGTGTGCAAAAATCTTACTCGAATTACCTAGATGGGTAGGAAGGGGGACTTTCAAGAGTAAAGCGACTAAGGATGTTGTTGAGAAGGACGGTGGGCCAGGTTGGGTTTTGGAACACACGATCATTGAGGTCAGCTGAAAGGATTTCTCTTGCTCTCTTTCCATAGCATTAGGCAAGATCAGTTTGTGTCATCATTGCGTTATCTAGTGTCTATACTACATGTCTTTCTGTGAGAAGACTCCAAGGCTCCCACACTACAAGAGAGATAGATATTCTCTCTACTCTCCGTTTCCTGATGAAGATTATCCGGCTTCTCTTCTGGCCCTCCAAATTACTAACACCAACATTTTCTCAACACAATTTCAGACCATTGTCAGCTCAATCTTCGGGATGCCAAGATCACCCATCAAACCGTCAGTCTACTATTCTAGCTTGATTGCAGAACTATGTAAATTGTCGCCGTCGACCGTCGCACCTGCATTAGGGAAATGTATGAGAAGATTATTTGGGGGATTAGGCGCGAAGAAAGATACAACAGACGATGAAGAGAATAACACAATCATTGTCCTAGATGCCGAAGCTATCAGACGGTTTGCGGATTGGTTCGCAGTTCATTTATCGAATTTTGGATTCCTATGGGTTTGGAAGGATTGGTAAGTTTTTCTGATTTCGATATATTTAAAAATTAATGTCCTAATTAATGTTCTTTCATTAGGACGGAAGTAACAGAATTAGAAGTTGATCATCCAAAACGAGTACTAGTATCAAGGATCTTGGAACTTGAGATTAGGTTAAGTTATTATGATCGAATCGTTGGTACTGTTCCAGCTAGTTATGTAGAATCAGGAGTAATGGCTAAGAAAGCTCCAGGACCAGTATTTGTGTTTGAAGACAAAGGTTTTTTTCTATCTGATCCTTCATCCCCTTTTAATCTTGTCAAGCAAACCAAAACTAAAGTTTGTATTTTTTGGGTATAATGCAAAACAGAGAATCCTCATCATTTAGCTAGTTCGGATATAGTTCAATTATTGAAACGTAAAGAACCGGTGAGCCGATTGTTGGAATATTTGAAGAAGATGGTAGAAAGGTTAGAAGGTGAAGAAGGAATGGATGAACAAGAAGCACTTTCTATTCAACATCAATTGACTATTGAGGCTATCCTGTTCGTCGGATCAAGATCTTTTTCACATTTCTTGAATGTCTTGGAAAGGTCAGTCTTGAGTTCCCTCTGCATAAGTGAGTGAGTGTTAGCAAACCAATTGAATGGGATTTTGATGACCGCTTTATCTTTTTTTGCATTGGATGTTCAACAGATATACTGAATTATTAAGGAAGATGACTGAATCGAAAGAAAGTAGAAGGTTAACATTGAAAAGTGTAGCAAGTTTTTGGAAAAACAATCCACAATTTGAATTGATTGTATATGAAAAATTAATGGAATACAGATTGATCGATCCGATTGACTTGATTCAACATTTCTTTGTGATCAAAGAGAATGAAGAAGAGGATGGTAGAAAAGGAAGAGAATTGAGATTTTGGGATGGAATTCGATTATCGATTGGAATGGTCAAAAGTCGAGTTGGAATCGCTAGAGTGAAAGTCGTTCGAATGAAGAAAGAAGATGAAGATGAAATGGATTTGGTTAGAGCTGCGGCTGGGAATGGGGATAATGGAAATGATCCGGATGGACATATGACTGGTGGTTAGTAGATCTCAATCATCTTTTTGCTATGGATTGATTTCCATATAAAAAGAGGATGTTGATTTTGGTTTGAATTATGCAGACAAAGAGATGGAAGAGGTGCCTAAAGAAGGAGAAGGACTAAAAGAAGGCGAAGACACTAAAGAAATCGAAGAACCAAAAGAAGGAGAAGAGAATACCAAAGAAAGCGAAAGTATGAAAGAAGAAGAAATGAGAAAGTTAAAAAAGATTGAAAGAGAAAAAACATTAGAGAGTAAAATATCTGAATTGAATTCGGAGATTAGAGAATTGATTGAAGTATTTTCAGAAGTGGTGAAATTGTTTGGAAAAGAATTGGAAGAAGATGATGGTAATGAAGAAAAAGAGAAAGTAGAAGAAGGAATGAATGGGAAGGAGGGTTGGGGGAAATGGTGGGTTGAAGGTTGGACTAGAGAGTTTTGTAGATCAGTAAGTTTGATTCTTTTTTTCAATATGACAAAGTTAAAAGAAAGAAGATGTAAATTGATGAGGTGTGATTTATTTATGATTGCGTGTTTATCCAAACACACACAAACAGTTTGGAAATGAGATTGTAGAACATCATGAAGTATTAATTAAAGAAGTTGAAGAATTGAATTATCAAAAGATGAAAAAGTATATAGAATTAACTAAAGAATGGATTGAAAATATTGGAAAGGTTTATTGAAGAGTTGAGAACCCAAAAAGAAAGAAACCCAAAAAGAAGAAGGAGGGTAAGGGAAGGATTAAAAAGGAATCAAAAAAAAGGATAAACAACATTTGAATCTGAATCTGATTCAAAATGTGTGGTTTGAAAAAAAATGACAAGATTTTGTTTGTACACATACAATATATATATTTGAAAGAAACTTGGAATTTAAAGTCATTAAACGTAAAGAGAGTATATTTAACAAATGGGTCAAGAGAATATGACAATGAAAGATTGAAGAAAATAAACATGTAAGTTGTGATAAGATTTGGATGAGTTTTTTTGGAGTTTGAATCTTGAGTATTAAATGTTACAAAAGTAAGGAAAAAAATGAAACTTGCAAATATATAAAATTATATCAATTCTGGTTTGTCTTTTTTCTTATGAATCAAGGAATTTCAAGAAAAGGAAGATGTTGTATAAAGATATGAAATTGATCAAACAGTTTTCTTGGTAGAGGTTAAAGTTTATTTTTAAGAGTCAAATCTTTGAAATACTTTATGAATGAAAAACTAAAGTTTTTTATTTTATTGATCAACATCTTTGTCACCCAAAAGTTAGAGTTGTAGTGGTTTTTTTTGTAAATGGTCATAATCATTGGAAGAAATCAAATGCTTGTTTCCTTCACAGAACGTTTTAAAAATCATCATGTGATAAATTAGAGGATTAGTAGATGCATGGACCCACCCTGGAAATTGCACGGGCCCATGTATCATCCTTTGGCTGTGTCATTAGTAACAACACAGATCATCATCTTGTTTTTTCTTTCTCGATGCAGAAGCAGCCCATTAATTGCTTCAAAGCTTTTGGAAATAATCCTACTGGAGTTTGCTTTCATGCTACAATAAGCACAACACCACAAAAGATAGTTCTGATTTTTTATTGATTTAAATACATACAAAAACAAAAGAAAAAGAAATTCAGCTCCGTGCTGATACACCACAGGGCAACTTTGAACTGGGCCCACCTGAAACAAGGCATAGTGGCATTGTGTGGTGTGGCCGGGAAATTTCAGAACATTCTAGGTGATAGGAATGTGAGGGAGGCCACGTGGCCCTCACCCAGGCTTGTCACCTAGCCTTCACGTAGCCAGCAAAACCACATTGGTGTAACATGATATACTAGCCAATCAAAAGGTGAGCTGGTTTGTCTGAGACCAATCTGGTATCCAGGTGCTCAGCACCCAAAAGACCTAGGATGACTGAAATTCAAGTTAATCAGTTATAACTCTTTTATACACTCAAAACCCCTGTGATCTACATCATCAATCAAGTTCCACTGTGCTACCAACAAGTTGCTTGAGAGGTTTTTTTCAAGACTCAAGTTTCTACCATCCATCAACCTACACCACTGTTAAACCCAATCAATCATTAAAATCAATCAATTGAATCCCCTCTGTTGGTTACCGCTTTTTATTATTCTTTACCCAACAACCCTCAAGCAATTCATTATCCTTCAAGAATTTCCTTTTCCAATTGATTCACCAACTCATCAACACCATTCTTCATCCATCATGCAACTTACCAAGTTCAAAACAATCAACTGTTTTGTCCATTCTTCCAGCTACTTCTCTTCTTTCACGCCCAAATACTCCTTTCAGCAGTCGATTGCATCCTTATGATTGCATCCATTGAATGCTTACCAGACTCCCTCCCTTTTTGACTGAGTAGATCCAAATTTTGAATCACTTTCAACTTTCCTCTTAATCATGGTTGGACCAAGGCAAAGCTTGAATTCATCAAGGACAAAATCAAAAAGAGCAACCATTTAAATATCACCACGTCCAATTCCTACAAATTCAAACAAATGACTGTATCATTCCATTCATGTCATCTCAATCAATGAACCTTATCAAATGATTTCAAAATCAAAACCCAATTCAAGAATCAGAACCACTCCATCTTTAAGATCACCTGAAAGATCCAGTTCATCTCTACGTGAACCTAAAAAAACAAACCAGACTCTTAAAGTTCTTCAAGTTCACTTAAATCTCAAAACTTGAATATAACAGCCATTGATATTTCAGCTTGTAAATTAAGTAAAAAGCCAGGAGTCAAATTATTACATGATGAACCAGATTTGGTGACTCAAAGTGGACAATTGATTCATCCAAGCCTTTCTGTCTCAATCAAGCCTTTTGTTTCTCTCAATTCTTTGGTCTTCTTCAATTCTTTTGTTTCTCTTGTTTCCTTTGTTTTTCTCATTTCCTTTGTTTTTCTTAATTCCCTCCACTTGCTCAGTTTTTTGTTGAGTGCGATTGATTGTTTTCAATTCTCCTGTCGTTACATTATCTGTAGCAAACACCAATGCAAATGTAATGTGATATGCCTGAGCCACAACAGAAAATTGTGTGAATAAGGTGAACCTGACCAGATGGATACCTCTTGCCTACCCTATGAGTGTGTGATGGCTCACCTATTTATCAGGTGAGCCTTCTTACCTGGTTATAGTCTGAGTCACGTCACCTGTTCATCAGGTGAGGTCATGTATGTTTGTGAATAAATGTGACTTGCCCATTCCATCAGTTCTGCATATTCATTGTATTGGAGGACTATTGGCGTGTAGCATATCTCAGTGCTAAACATCAAGGTTTTTTTTTTTTAAGTGCTTTTGTTTTAACATTTTGCACTATCTACCTAGGTCTATGTATGTAACTACTGTACAAATTTGTATGTTTTCTAATATGAGCCAGACTACCAAGCCGTCACAAAAGACCCTTCTTGTTGAAAAAGAACCACCACCTCCAATTATGTACAAGAATGTGAAATAGAGATAATATGAGAGAAAAGAAATAGAAATAAGCATGGTACATAGTTATTTATCTAGGTAAGTTTTGAAATGAGTAAATCTTTTTGTGTCTTCAATAAACTGTGCAAGGTATGGGAATACCATTGGTGAATCCAATAGTTTGATTGTTGAGTTTGTATCAACTTTGATTTTTTCTTCTTTTAGTTTTTGTCTGAATGCTTGTCGTTGTTCTTTGAATTTTTTACAGAATATGAGAAAGTGGTGTGGTGATTCAGTAACACCACATTTCTCACACTTGTTGTCGTCCTCGACTCCTATTCTGTGTAGGAATTTTCGGAGTGGGCAGTGTCCGCATCGTAATTGAAAAATTACGGCCGCCTGTCCCTTTTCTAATTTATTTAGTGCATCAGCTATCTTCTTTCCTTTTGTTTTGAACATTTTTATTGGAAGCGCTCCCCTTTTAAATTTTTCTTTAGTGTGTCTTAATAGTCCTCCCAGGCTGATAGGTAGCGATACCACATCCGTATCTTTCTCAGCCGCTTCCTTTGCAGCCTTAAACATCAAGGTTGACAACTACTGTATGGTAATGTAACATCAATGTACAAATATGGGTGTGGATGATGTTGAATGAGGTTGAATAGCATTAGTCTACTTGATGTTGTAGGAAACACATGTCAGAGAGATAAACCAAAGTTGGTGTCTCTGAGTGGCACTTTGAACAAAGCAGCCTAGGCCCATTCAACCTTGTATTACCTTTGTGTTGAGTTGAAAGTACTCCAGATTCAGCCCGGGCCCCGCGCCAGGTCCCCGATTGCGGACCCAACAAAGCCCCCAATAGGTCCGGTGTTTGGGCAGGTGTTTTGAGATCCCCGTTATTCAGGGATCCCCGAGGGTCGGGGTCCGGGCAAGCCACTACTCGGCAGATAGTGCTCGGGGCTCATGGAGTGAAAATTGAGCTGAGCAATTGAGGAACGGTGGACGGTGAAAGAGAAAGAGTGGGACAAACAAATTTATTGAGGGTGACCCTTGCCTTCATCTTGAATATTTTTCAAAGTTGATCCCAGACTGCGAATGGACGTGGGTTAAGGTTCAAGATTCTCTCTGCTCAACTGCGCAACGCACGGTCCTTGACCTCCAGTCAAATTTTGGAATTTTTGCCAACTTTTCATGTATCTCTTCAGTTGTATGTAAAGTGAATTCTAACTCGATTCATAACAATTTGCTGACTCAGGAGAGGGTCTAGCCGAGAAAGTCGGAGAAACGTGATTGATAATGAAGTGATGACTGAAGAGGAATGTGTGCGGAATGTACTATAGTGATCGAGATAGTATATAGTTTACTTTATGAATTCACCTGAAGTGGGGTTGAAGTTGTAAAGAGTGGCAAAGTTTTGAACGTGCTTCAATTGCTCAGTGTGACTCGGATGATGATGAATGTGTAGAACAGGCGCATTATGAAGATTCTAGAATGAATTAGAACTCCTTACTTGCTCGATTCAGCGTGCCAAAGTTGTCTGGCTACTTTGAGAAATGTTAGAGGAGGATGACAAAAGCAAGAGACGGAATTTCGAGTGAAGAGTTGTAAGTACTACTTATTAGGTACTAGGATCGGTCAAGACAGAAATCCAATCAGCAATCAGGTTCAAGGTACTGATCAGAACACAAGAATTCGAATACTAAGTGACTTCCTTAGTCTGACTGTCAAATTACGGTCAATTCCATATCAAGAAGTCAGAGTCCAGAGACTTGAATCAGGACAAGAGAATTGAAGCCAGAGTGAGTAAAGAGATGATAGAAAGAGTGGTGTGTTGTACAAGAGTTTTGAGTACTAAGATGGATTTCTATAATTAATTAATTATTGGTAAACAGTACTACCAAGCAGCATAAATATTAGAAGGGAATTTAAGAAAGGCTCATTCAGTCATTCGATCACTTCACTTCACTCTCACTCTCACTCTCTTTACCTACTTAAAAAGAAAACAAAGTGACCTCTTTGATTACTCTTTACTTCATTCTCAATCCACTCATCATCATCATCATCATCATCATCATTTCCCATCTCTTTCTGACTTCATCAACATCTTGACTCAACAACTATCATCACATTATAATCTTATTTACCTCATGTCTAATCCAATCGATATCGTTTCTAGTTCAAATCAGGATGAACACCATTTTAACATTGCACCTGAATTAGGTTAGTCTCTTTTTACATAATCACCATGTTGTCATTCTATCTATGTGGATCACTTCACTTTCCTCACCATTCAACTTGAATCGATGATCGATCATTCGAATAAGTCAAATGTGCATATCGAATTTCAAATACTCTTTGAAAACTTTAAACATCATTCCTTGCTACTATGAGACGCAAGATAGTAAAGTATGATTCCATATATACATATCCCATGTCAATTCACTCCTATCACGTCTTTGGCATTTCTTTATGTATCAATACTAATAAACAAGATTGGTTCAGTTCAACAAAATGAACATTGAAATCTTGCAAGGAATTTTAAACAATAGTCCTTACTCTCTTCTCTATCTAAATCAACTTATTGATCATACGTACCATGTCACATTCTTTGAATGAGGTTGAGTCATGAGTCAAACCCTTTAAGCTGATCAAGCTTGTCTTTCTCTTCAGTTTATCAATCCTCTAATAATTTCAAGTTTACTTCATCCAACAGCCTTGGCTCTTGCTTTCAACCTCCGATCGAGTCTAATCGAAACATGGACCATACCGATTCAGATTCAGATTTGATTGATCAACAATTTATGAATAATCAGCATCATCCAAAGAATTTTCAAATCACAAGAGATTCTAATTTGTCACCTAGTCTTAATCAATTATCTAGTCATCCTTCAATCGATTCATCTCTCTTACATCATCAATCTCAAACCAATACAGAAATCACTCGTAACAGATCACCAACAAATCATCATCATCATCATATTGTGACTTATCAATCTTCCAATCATCGTACTTCACAACATCCAATAGCTAAACACGAAGTAGGCCGTCAATTACCTGCTACACCTAGTCCATCACCACCTGCTTCGATTCATGAAACTCAATACAATCCTCATGAACTCGATCAAACTACTAGAAATGGTTCGATTCATTCTTCCAATACTCATCATCCTCAATTTGAGACTCCAATCACACCTATCAGTCCTCACAATACTAAAGATGTGAATGATCATCAACTTCAATCTTATTCACATGATCGATTTCAAAATCAACTCTCACTTTACCCTGGTCCAGTCATTGGAGAAGCACATGGTTATCCATCATCACATCAACCACTTCATGAACATACCTTCTCTTCTTCAATCTCAACACGTTCTATACCACGTGAGCTAACTAAAAATCAACATCCATCAAACGATCAACTGTTAGCTGTTTTCCCTCAACCTCCTTGTACACCTCCTCGAACTCCCTCAAACAGGATTACAAGTGGTTCTAAACTGTCTTCTATCTCTTCTACTTCTCATCATCATAGTCTAGATGAGAGGAAATCATCCAGGCAACATCCACTTTCGATTGAACAGAATCATCAACGTGCGGACGATCGACATGTCAGACGTGATTCGCTTGGACCATGCCCACCAAAACTAAATCAATCACATCCTGAAAAGTTGAGCATTCTTTCTCTTCTGAGGTCCAATCGAAACTGATTTGTATCTGGTCATGCATTCATTTGTTACCAAAAGTTTATCTGAATGGGCACCTACCCCCAACTTTTCACACACTGGATCATCCTTCAGTCCTACCAGTAAAACAAGTACAGCGGTCCATAATTTACCAGATTGGACTGAGATTCGAAATGTTGAAAGCATGCAAACCTCTTTACCTATCACTTTGATCTCAAAAGATTTGGATTATTCTATGAGAAGATTATTGAATGAGAATGTATTTGAAGAATTGTTAGATGATCAATTGGGTCGTCATCGATTTAGAGCCTGGTTGATCAAGAATGAGAAACCTGAGAGTGTGGCTAAATTAGATATGTGGCTTGATACCCGTACATATGGTCGTGTGATCTCTGCTGTCAAGAAAGGGTCTATGGGTATACATGGTAAATTACGAAAGATTTCATCAATCTGTATCTTTTGATCACTTCTCGATCCTGAATTGATGTACAAATTCAAAATTACCTAGATATGTATCTTACACCCAATACAAATGGAACAGTCGTCTTACCGCCAGATTTGAATGAAGATCTTTTCTTGGCACTTCGTCAAATTGTATCCCTGAACGTTTCTTTCCTTGGACCTCAAAAACATTTACTTAACTCACTCTATCATCACGAGTTTCAAAGGTTTGTGAAACAACAGATTGTTTCTCAGGCTCATGTTCGACTTGGAAAATTTAATTTGAGGGATGAAGATCGGGATGGACTTGGTAGAGTGTTTTTTTCTTTTCTTGCCTTTCCTGCCCTTTGGAATCAATTTTAACTTCATTATATCTCTTTTGGACTTTTAGGTGATTGCTTCTGTAAGTTTATGGGTATCTAGTTATCTCAACAAAGATCATCTTGTCTAACTAACTTTTCCTTCGTCTCCCTGATCACCTCAACAACTCTTTTACTCTGTCCAATAGGCTTGACCAACCCGCGCATTCGGTAAATTCCAATACGTTTGATCATCGGCTTCCTCGTTCTCATCATTGTCTTCTCTTGCACCTACACAGGGATCATCCAATCGTTTTAGTCTCTGAAGGGTTTACTCGTGTAACTGGCTATGAGAAACATCAGATTGTAGGCAGGAATTGTAAGTGTTTGTCCACTCTCTTTGGATCGATGAATCCTCGGTACTGACATTCAACTTTTCTTTTTACAGGTCGTTTTCTTCAGGTTGGAATACCCTTCATTCTTTCTGGGGAAAAGAGGCATAAGTAGCTCAATGCTTGATCATTCTTCTTCCAGGGACCTGGTACGGCTCCGCAGAGTGTACAGCGAATTCGAGATGGATTGAATTATGTAAGTTTTGGATCAATCTACCCAAAGAGATGCAGCTCCACTCATGTAATTTGATCTCACCTCTATTCATCAGGGTGAAGGATGTACTGAATTGTTGCTCAAGTGAGAAATCTGCTTTTCATTTGCGGTGTTCTTCAGTTTGACTGATGTTCAATTTGTGATTTACGATTACAGCTATCGTCGAGATGGAACGCCGTTTTATTGTTTATTATGTATTATGCCACTACGTGATGCCGGTGGATCATTAGTATGTAAGTGATCTCTGTAAATTACATTTCTATACATTGAGAACACCTATTGACTCAGATCTTCGAGCAGATTTCATCGGAGGACAAGTAAATGTGACAGGTCTATTATCAGGCAAGAAAGGTCTTTCATTCTTGATTGGAGATCCATCAGACGGAGCGCCTGAAGTAGCAGTAGGCAATACCGGATCAGAAGAGTTTGGAAATGGGAAATATGCCCTTTCACCCAGTATGCAAACCTTCAATCGTACAGAAGAGTGTGGCGAGAGTGGGGTGACGATTCATGGTGGATCAGTGGCGTCTGGTCAGGCGGGTACCAAGCAAGAAGCTTATTCAGCTGCTGGTTATTATCAAACTCAGAAGAAAGAGGAACCACCTACTCCGGCTCCTTCTTTTGGTAAGAAACTAGGATTCTTTCGTAGGAAGAGTGAGAAAGAGAAGGAAAATGTGGATTTGGGTAGTAGCCTTGGTCCTAATGGTGGTCGGAATACTGGTAATCAACTCTTGATTGGAGCTGAAGCCAACCTGAATACTCCTCGTTCACTTGATGATCAAATGAAGTTATTTGAAGCTACATATTCTAAATTAGTCGTCTTCAAAAGAGACACCCGTGAAAGTGAGTTGGTTCATCTCTCTTCTCCAATCTTGATCATCTCAAACTGATACTTTGAGGATTTTTTGTTTTGTTTTCAGTCATCTTTGCGACTAAACCATTATTACTCTTCTTAGGATTACCATGTTCGAGTCCAAAAGATAGTTATCGATCAAGTTTGATTCATTGTGATTTTGCTCAATTACTTTGGTCATTGAATCCAAATTCTAAAGATTCTAACAATCAATTAAGACAACATATCAAAAAGGTGATCAAATTGTAAGTCTCTCTCTCTCTATCTTTTCTTTGTTTGCTTCTTACAATTTTGTGGTTTTTGTTGGATTACAGGGGTATGGTTGTAAGTCAAGAATGTCAAGTGAAAGCAGTTGAAAGATCATATTTTTTGTAAGTTTTTTATAATCCCTTTTGGTTTGATTTCAAATGAGTTGACTTGTTTTTTGTTGGTTTACTTCAGTTCTTCAAATGAGAAATTATCTAAACTTAAACCTACTTATGTTCACTTAACACCTATGGTTGTAAGTTTTCTTTCTTTTTTTAGTTTTCTTTTTTGTTGAAATTGGACTTGATTAAGTTTTGGGTTTTTGGGTTTTTCGTAGGAACGAGATGGGCAAACAGTTGCTTATGTTTGTGTGTTTGGTTAAAATGAAGGTTTGAAAGAAGCCGGTCTTGATTGAAGAAAAAGAATGAGAAAAGAAATCTTGAGTTTCATTGGTGATCTTTGTCTACCTATCTCTGGTTTTGTTTGTTTTGTTTATTCTGTTTGTTCTTTTCTTCTGGTTTGCTCTTTTGCTCTTTTGTTTTTCTTCTTTTCCTTCTGTTTTCCTTTCCTTTCTTTGTTTTGGACATCCTTTTTTCATCTTCCAATTCTCTCTCTCTCTTTTCTTATCTTTTTCTATGATTTAGTTAATTGGTATCATATTGCAAGTTGAATATTATTATGATTTCTCTTTGGTAAGCAAATCAAATGAAAGTAGTTTATCAAATTGGTTTGTTTTTATCTTTTTGGTTTTGGTTTTGGAAAGATTAATTTGTTTAGGAAGTTATGTCTTTTTTAAATTAGTCATCAATTGATGATTTTATCAAGGGCGCATTCACTTAAGCAAACTCTGATCAGAATTCACATTCTGTGAAACTTTGGATCCAGGAATGAAACATGCACTATCCAACAGACTAAGGTCCTGTTTACTTAAGGCACTTTCTCAGAAAGTGCATTTTGTTACAACACTTTTCTTCTACTGTCGTTCTCAAAAGTCTTGCCAGATTTTCAAAGAAAAAATTGTGGAGCTGGTCCGTGCGCGCTGTCAGAAACAGACAGGATGGACGTGCCAAGAGATGTTTTAACCTAGAAAAAAACTCGCCTGTCAGATTTGTTGGTTGCAAGAATTCTTGCTTTTGATGTATGTAGTCTTTAGAGGATCCGTTTTTTTGCAGATTTTGCTCAAATATGTTTTAAGAATTGATCATTACTCCTGGCCCCTGGGTAGTTGGCAAACCCAGGTGTGGCGGTGGTGAACAAAAAAGAGAGTCTTTTCGAGGCTGACCTCGACTGACAGATCCTGTCTGTTTCTGACAGCGCGCACGGACCAGCACCACAAAGATTTTTTTGGCGATGTGACAAGCTTTTTGAGAACGACAGTACATGCACTTTTCTACATGTAGAAGAAAAGTGTTTTTTCAAACCAAAGAAAAAAGAGTGAAAATCGAGTGAAATTGAAATTTGATGGAAAAAAGAGGTCAAACAGTGTTTGATTAGGATCCAATTCACCCATGGTTTTCAGCAAAGACCGTGATTGGATTTTGATCACATTTGAAATCAAGTGAACCTGTTGACCATGAGCCAATTCCTATCAAGTCAATTTGTATTGATCCATCTGATTTGATTCAAGTCAAATTGATTCAAACCTTATCGATCCAATTCATATCAAATCAAATCTTATCAATCCATCCATATCTTATCAATCCAAATCTTATCCATTCAAATCAATCCAATTCAATTTTGTTGTAGTCTGTTCTCACGCCTACGTGGCACGACCACGGCGCAGTCCTGATCCATCTACTATAAGAGTTGGAAGCTCAGCATCAGCACCAGTTCCACATCTTTCTCTTGTGGAACTCAGAGCTATCTCAGCTGAGCTCGTCTCTTATAGGTTATGATCCCTTGCTCCAGCACGTCTTGCTGAGCATTGTACTTGTCCTTAGTGACTCTGAATCTGAATCCAAACCTGAAAATCTGAATCTGAACACCTCTGAATCTGAATCTGAATCCAAATCCAAATTTGAATACCTCTGAATTATCCAAATCTGAATCTGAAGATCCAGATATACTTAAATATCTGAATCATTGATGAGACAAACCCCACCTGTCACTCGTAACTCCAACCGTGGAGGCCATCTAGGCTCTCCATCCAATCAAGGCACTCCCTCAGGCTGTGGTCGTGGTCGTGGCAATGCTTGGCTTGGCACAGAATTGGCACCGCCTTCCCTATTGCAAGGTGACCACTCTCCGACTCAATCCACTGCAAACCTGCAAAATCAAAGTCCTCCATTCACAGACAACAATCAGACATTACGTTGGGAGGCAAATGATCCATTCACATCAACACCTGTTGGTCAAAGGCAGCCTCCACCCCACTCTCATCTGCCTTGAACCCATCACCCTCAGCCGTTGAGAACTCACCCTTTATCTTTCAGCGATTTTATTGGTGAACCTGTGGATCAAGTCATATCTAGTCAATCTGAAGTCCACCTCAGATTACAGCGTCTTGACAAAGTAACTCCCACAGTCAAGAATTTCACAAAAACAATGACCAAACTTGACAATGATGGTATCAATTTCAACAGTTGGCTAGAAGAAGCCAATGTGATCATATACTTTTTGATTGGCAAAATGGAGTATCTTAATCAACCATCAAATCCACAGAAGCTCGTTCACCCTGAAATTGATCATGCTGAAAACACAATAGCTTATTGTGTAATTTACTACTCAGTCAAAGCCAACTTGCAAACTGTTATACACCGTGAGCAGAAGTCTTTCCTAGCTCACAACGCATACCTCCTTTTACACGATCAATTCAATCAGGCCGGAAGATCTTCACAACTAGCCACTTGGAGAGATTTGAACAATTCCAAGATCAATATCTTCAAGACTCCGTTATCTCAACATCTTGAAAAACTCAAGCAATACGCTGATGCGCTCGAACGCAATGGTTTTGTTTGGACTCGTGACTCGGTCATGAGCACCATCTACCAGGCCACTATTCCTGATCAACCCAATTTAAATCTAGATGTTGCTAATCAGTCTTTAGACTTATGATGGTCATATGAAAAATGCCCCTATGGCTGTTCCAAAGTCAGATCATCGCTTCAAACAACAATTAGCAACATCAAGCGTAGGCACACGACTGACGAGGAGGTAAATCAGTTCTCAAGCATGTCTATACAACCCCTCAAGGAACATTTTCCTTGCAACTACTGTGGTGAAAAGGGTCATTGGAAGGAAGAATGCCCGCGTCAACCAGTCACTCAATCTCAAACCTTGACCAGCACTCAAAAGTCCCTGACTTCAAGATCGGATTTCAAGAAATCAAATGTGTCAAATCCCTGCAACACTGCTTCAAAAGTCACCGCCGCCCAAGTTCATTTCAATGAAGACACCAATGCATTTCTGATCAATCAACTCAAAAATTCAAACGTTGTCCTTTCTGCTGAAAGAGGTATACAGACAATGTCACTCAGCATTGATCCAGCATCATTACCGGATGCTGATCAGGAGGATACACGTAACAATTGGCGTGCTGAGCAACAACACCAACTTGATGAATACATGTTTGATTTCCAAGCAGCCGCGCAGGCTGACCAACAAGCATATGACTTGTACACCAAACAACTTCAACATGAAGAACAATTGGGCTGATTTCCTACGTTCATGCATTGTTTTTTGTGCTGTTTTGTTTCAATTTTTTCCCTCTTGCTCTTGTTTTTGTGCTTGTCCTGTTTTCTACATGGAGGCTTTGTTTCTTATCTTTTTGTTTTCCTGACACGGTTGTACGCGCCTTGTTGTGGGGGGGTGTTGTAGTCTGTTCTCACGCCTACGTGGCACGACCGCAGCGCAGTCCCAATCCGTCTAATATAAGAGTCAGAAGCTCAGCATCAGCTCCAGTTCCACATCTTTCTCTTGTGGAACTCAGAGCTATCTCAGCTGAGCTCATCTCTTATAAATTTAACTCATTTCAAAATTAATCTGATTGGTTGAAGACCATCAAAGAGAATGATTGAAGACAAACTTCTCACTGAGTTAAAAAGTTTTGGTATGGTGAATAGTGATGTTGATTGAACTTATCCAATTTGAGACCCAAAGTAAAAATCACAAAATAAATCACAAAATGTGATTCTTGTGTTGACAAGAATGTAACTACATGAGCACTAGAGCAGAGGTGGGAACGCCTGCCGCAATAGCTTATGCTTATGATCCACTCAAAACTCAACTCTAATTTGACATACTATTCATTTTGTAACAAAGATAATGCGTTTGAGTAGACTCAACCATAGATGTGAGGCATGTCAAATTTGCAATACATATATTGTGAAGACAAATCTGCCATGAAGATGGTGATCCCCTCACCAACATCATAAAAAGTAGCTTCAATCATTGCACAGTTAACTTTATTTTATGACTTACACTGTTGTACATAGAATATAGCTAGTTTTGGCGTCGCTAACATAGCTTGTCAGAGCAATCCTTACAATTGCAAAGAACCAGGGCACACTTCATACATATTTTTCAAAATTCAAATTACTAAAGCAACCAGAAACATGGAAAAACAGGTAGACCTTTGGACCACAGGCTTTTTGAAAACACAACTTAAAGCTACAAAAAGTATAAGTGAGGAACGTTGAATCCAATAAGCAATACTGATGACATGAGCCATTTGCCTTTAAGCCATTTCCTTTCAAGCCATTCCTCTATTGTTCTCAATTCTATTGTTCTCAATCTTGTCAAATCAAACCTTATCGATCCAAAGCCAATAGATCCATATTTCATATCTACTCAAAGCTTTCCAATTCAAAGCTTTTGAAGCTTCCAATTCAAAGCTTCCAAATTCAAAGCTTTTAAAGCTTTCAAATTCATTTGAAATGAGGAAGATCATGAAATAGAAGATGGTTGAATAGATGACTGAGAGGAAATGGCGGAGGTTGAGCTGGGTGAGGTGATCTGTACGTCAAAAGAGGACTTGACTCGATTTTGGTGGGTTCCGTACGGTGGACAGGGACTTGTCCAAATGGGAGTCAAGTGTCTTGAAAGGTGGTGGTGAAAGTGATGTGACAGAATGTGATTTCTGGTCAAAAAATGTGATATTATCACATTCTTGGAAATCGATGAAAAAAGTCTTTTTATAAGCATTCTGGGATTTCCAGAATGCTTGTAAATAAGATATCAAACGCATTTCACAGAATGCACTTTCTGAAATTCTAGAATGTGATTTTTGGCAAAAAATTGCTTAAGTAAACGGGCCCTAACTTCATCACCAGTGATGAGCTAGGATGAGCTGGAATGAGCAGTAAAGACACCTCTTCCTGCCATTCCTGTGTGTAGGTTTAGGCTGTAGCTTTGTGTTCCTGTTCCTGAAGAGAGCAGCTCCCGTCGTGGCGCCATTCTTGCATCCATCAAGTTCTTATACCTCTTCATCTTCAAATGAATCCAAGCCCCATCCAAAATCATCTCAATCAGCCTTCTTATCCATTTGAGAAAGTTTAGGTAGGCCTACTTTACCCATCCATTGGGCTTCTACTCCTAGTTTCAATTCAAACTCAATTTGATCATCAAGACCAATCTTAGTTGTGAAATTGAAATCCATTCCACCCACTCCAATCTCTCAAGATTTTGATTAATCACATCCTAGTAACACCAACACTCAAACAAGTTCAAACACCACATGAAGAACAAGGAGCTCAACTAAGACCACCATTGGAACTGAAGAAATCATGTGCAAAGGAAGATTTTTAAATTCAATCCAATTGTTCCTCTAATTTCATCTCACATCCAGTCACCAAAGGCCTTTCAAGAGTGTTTGGATCCAATTTCTTCAAAACTCATCCATCACAAGACCATCCAAAACCAAAACCAACTAGATCACATTTACCATCTTCCACTTCATCTTATCTTAGTTTCAAATCATTTCAAACTCATCCTTCACCTCAATCTTCAAATGGAAAAGATCATCAGACTCATTGATTATCATCCGTAGAAATGTCAAAACCAATGATCTCCCTACCATTCTTAACACATTCATCTTCAATTTTACCTTTATCTCATCCTAGAAGTGATTCTATTGAGGTTGTCTAAAGTCAAAGTCAAAAAAAATGAAGATTCATTAAATTGTAAGGATTCAAGACTTCATCATAATCACTTTGTGAAATTGAGATGGGATTGAAATCAATATTGGTTTTAATTGATTTATTGACAACATTTTTAGTTGAGATAAACTTCTTCAGTTTCTTCAGGATTTCCTATCAATAGTTTCTTCAATTTTATTTGAACGTTGTAAGAGTTATTGCGTTGAAATTTATTTTGATTGGCTGTTTAATTTACACTGAATGGAAATTGAAAATTCAATCATAATAGTAGAGTGAGAATGTGAATAAAACAAGGGTTTCAACCTCAACCAAACTCAGGGGGTCCATATGGAAAGATGTCACAATTGGTTTATCACGCTCTGAGTTTGGTTGAAGTTTGTGTGTCCAATGTTAGTTGCATCTGAATGCAATTTCAAGCATTGCATAAACCTAGATTGATGGTGTATCATCAAGTTAGGTTTGAACAATGGAATTTCAAAACCATGTTTGTAAAAACTTACTGGATACAGTGATAGTACATGCAAAACAAGATGAAAGGTGAAATTTCAGTTCAATTTGAATATGACTGAGCTTGGTATTTTTGGGAAAGTGTTAGCTATAACTTTAGAACTGGCATCATGAATTTATGTACTTACATACATAGGACCAGTTATCCAATGGTTCATCTGATCAGACCCCACAGACGTGTTGGGACGTTTGAGCTGGCTCCTCAATGTGGAACAGGCAAGGGTCACCAGTGTTTGTTGGGGCAAGGATAGTTCATAGGGAGCTTTGATCAGGTGTTCAGTGAGGAAAACTGAGTGTTCAGTAGGAAACACTGAGTGTTTGGTTGGTAATACTGAGCTTTTATGGCTGCTTGTCTCCTAGTCTGCCTGAACCTTGAGTCAGATTGATAAAGTTCAGCCTAGGTGATGTAAATGCAATCTTTGCCATTTGTGTACATTTGTGGACGTTTGCAACACAAAAATCACACAAACGTGACACACTTGCCAAGACTGTTGGGCCCCCAACGTTGGGGGCCTTCTCCATGGGCACTGTGAAGGTGATTTTTGTTTTGACAAAATGGTAGAGTGTGATACTTTTTTTCAATGTTTATGCTTTTGAAAAGTTGAGTAGGTGATGATTGTTAGAGTGTATTTATGATTTTTTATTTGTGATGTATTGGCAGAGTGAAATGGAATGAGGGAAGGTATAATGCTATTTGAAAAGCAGCTTTGTAATTCTTTTGGAAAGCAAAGAGGACTTATGCTTTTTGTGAAAACTCAGTTAAGCGTTTGCAGCAATCATTTCATGCTTATGGTTTTAGTGAATTTGCATGCCATTTGAAAAGAAGCTATCTTATGCTTTGCAATTGAAGGAACAGCTATGTTATTGTTCTTTGAAAAAATCAAAGAGTGCTTATACTTTTTGGGAATGTGTATGCTATTGAAAAAGCAGCTAGATTATGCTTTTCCATTAGCAAGGAATTGGCGGGAGGAATATAGAGGGGAGGTATAATTTTGGAGGGATTGGCGGAAGTGAATAAAGGTGGGGAGGTATAATTTTGCGGGTGATATAAAGGTATAAATAGAGGTGCTGTTGACGCAGATTACCAGCGTTCATCGGCACATCCAGTCCCCTTATAGTCAAATGACTTTTGGGGAATCACAACCGGGATGTTGTCATAAACCCTGTAAAGGCCTCCGTTAGAATCATATTTATAGCATAAATGCTGCTATAATGATTCAAAAGGGGGGGCTCAGGGATTTAAGTTGATTTAATTCTTGGAAAGACCCACGCCCCTGCCAAAGAAAAAGTCTTTTTTCATTAATCATTCTGTACATTACAGAATCCTTTTCATTAAAATTTCAAACTCATTTCACAAACATGCAATTTTTCACCAAAAAAAATCACTCAAGTCAAAAAGGCCCTAAGGAGGTGTGTTTCCTTGATCAATCTCTGCTCCCAAATCACACTCTCCAAAATTAAAAGTGTCTGTTTGATAACGCATGCTTTGTTTTTAGGATTAATTCTTGTTTTTTTACAGAAGGTGAACTTGGGTTAGAATTTGCCCAAGTTTAAGCAATTTCTCACCAGAAATTCCTTTCTGCATGTAAGCATGGCTTAGAAGTATGGATTTAGATAGGTAGTTGGATCACTTGTACTCAGGACACCCTAGCTCCACAAAGTTTCTTCTTCACCAAATACCCTTTGGATTGAGCCAGGTGCGCCTGCATCAATTATGATACTCAAAGACAAAAGGTAGAATCTACCTTTTTGGAGAACCTAACTTTTTTTTTAAAAAAAAGACTTGGCCCTGACCAGAAAAAATGAGATTTCCTGTTTTCCACTGCCAATCATCTACTTTCACCTTTGTAAATACATCACCACAAGACAAAGGTGGTGGGGTGAAATTAAGGACCAATGAGATCTTAACTGAGGCTTGAAAAAATCCAAGCACAAAGAAGCACAAAGGTAATTCAACACTGACACACAACATGATTATAAGAAGTGCTAAGTGCATAAGTAGGCACAGGACCCTCAAAGCCTAGAAGTTTTGTAGTTTTGTTTTCTCCACCAAAAAAATCTAGGTCAAAAGAAGGTCAGAATCCACCTGTTAACTTTGAGTACCGCTAATTTTGTTTCATTTTTTAAATTCTTTGTTTCAGTTCTTTGTAAAGCATACCTGATGATTGTTGTCTTGACTGAATACCCTTTGGATGGACCTAGTTGTCAGACTTTCAGAATACATATTTGGGTTTTAGATTTAGCTTTGGAGCTCAGCTCCTGTCAGTTCCAACCTTAGTGAAGATTCTCCCAAGAATCTTACACTTTTTGAATCAAAAATTATTAAATCAACTTACTATCACAAACAACCCAACAAGGATTTTGTTGTAGTTTTTTTTCAAATTTCAACTCTTTTCATCAATCGATTCTGTCAACATTGTTTGATTGACATCCATTGTGAGAACTCATATGACACTTGACAACCAATGCTTCATGGGATTTGACTTACCATCAAATTTCCTCAGTGACCCCAAAGAGATCATTAGACACCAATGCCAAAGACTAGCCACAACTGAGAGCCCACCTGCATCACCTCCTTCTTGCTTCAATCAGAGACAAGAAGCACTAAACACCCCATAGGTAGGTTATACCATAGTAGAAACACCACACACACAATTGCCAGACCCCAACAACAACTGTCTTCCTAAGGACGCACATATTGTTTGGGACTTCTTCAACTCAAAATTAGAATCAACCCCAAGACCACCTGGAAGTTTTACCTTCATGTCAGAACCGACTAACACCGGGGATGTTGGGAGCAGAAGGAAGGGCAAGGAGCCAGAGGTGGAGGACAATGCAAACAAAGACACTTTGATTGCCAGATTGAACACCAAAGTAGGAACTCTACACGCAGATTGCACACAAATTATGCCTTTAGAGGTGTTGGTGTCAAAGTTATCAGCCAATCAAGAGGCAACAACGCAAGGCAGTGGGGGATTGATGGACACTGTGGGCAGCCATCTCAATTATCCATCCTTCAATAATGCCAAAACTCCAACACCACTTGCACCTCACAACCTCATGAGCAACACACAAGTCATGCCACAACTTCACCACCAAAGTCCGTGCATAACTCAGGAAAATCATCTGCCTTGTCACACAACTTGGGAGACAGAAAGAATTACTCTCTGACAACATCAAGGATCCACCCTCAGCCATTCCCACAGTCAACATACCAATGCACACAGCCTTTGTCCAGAGATCCAACCAGGGACAGCCTGTTGAGCATACTTTTTGGGGAGTACATTGACACCTGCAAATGTACCATCTATTCAAGTGGTATCAATGGTCACAACAGGTGAACCAGTCTGTTCATGTGATATCAGACTTGCAGATGTGCCAAAATTCACTGGTCCAGTTGAAAACCCCACAGCTTTATTCAACTGGCAACACTTTATCAAACTGTTTTTCAAAGTAAAACAACTAGACAACATTCAAGAGAGACTTATGCTCTTAGGCAGTAGTATCATCAAACCACAAGCTGGGAACTGGTTGAAAAGCATGGAGTCAGAACTTAGTGAGTTGACATGGAAAGACATCATGCATGCAATGGTGGTTGAGACATTACCTAGCAGCTGGCTTACAACACAGAAAAGGCACTTTGTCAACTGAAAATCAAGCCTCAAAAGGACTTCAACACTTACGCCAACCAAGAAAGACCTCTATGGCTTAATAGAGGTGGAGACAACAATTACAGTGAAAGGATTAGTGGAGTATGTGGTCTGGGGAGCGCCGGGGTTTTCCAACAATGAGTAACAGACCATGGTTTACTCAAGGTCAATTTCATTGCAGCAGCATCTGACATTTGGTAATCACTACTTTCCAGCAAATTGATTCCAAAGGTCACCACAAATCAAGTCACAACTTTGACCCAATTGGGGAATGTGTGCCCTTGCAGTCAACTAAGGGTCTCAACCTGGACCAATGACTAATACACACCAGAATTAAGCTTGGCATTATCATCAATACCTACAACACTTATGAATCTGTGCAACATTCTGTACCAAATGTGGCAATCCACAATGCCAAGGCCCAATCAAAGGACCATACATTGTTTTGCCACCATTGAGAGTTTTTGACCCAGGACCATGGCCACAACACCGCACAAACATAGTCAACATCAACATGACAAGTTCAGGGAAAATTAGAGGAGCAGCAGGAAGACCTACACAGAAGCCACCAGGAAGACCAGCCGCTCCACTATCAGTCAGAGCAATTGAACAAATTGACGCACCTTCCACCACACCTGATCTTTTTGACAAATACATCAAATTTTATGAAGAGGTGGATAGGATCTTGATCACACACATGGAGGAGGACACCATAGGGTGCGTAGAAGAGAATTGTTGCCCTAAGTTCATCATCTTATGTTTGATAGTTAATGGTACCCCCTCCACACTCTCATTGACTCTGCAGCCAAAGCCAACCTGATGTTGGAAGCAACAGCAACACGGGTAAGGATACTGCATAGGAAGCTTGTGACACCCATCAAGGTGAGCCTTGCAATTTATACCAACAGCAAACCACACATCATCAAAGAGTTCTGTTTTGCTAATGTTAGCTTGGGTGACCCAAAGCTATGTTTTGGCTCAAAATTTTTCAAAATCACACCAATGGGTACTTCTTATGATGTAATTTTAGGTCCCCTTTTCCAAAAATTACACCTAGACATTTCTCTACATAACCAGTCTTTCACACATTTACCCACTAAAACTGTTTTACTGGAGGAAGGTGTTAAAGGCAAAGTCAAAGATACAATTACAAAAATCAATGATTTCTTGTGTGGTTCAGAATCTTGAAAGAGTTGAAAAAACTCAAGAGTTGTCTATGCATGAAGAACAGGTCTTGAAAGAATTTGTAGACATATTTCCTTATGAACTGCTGGCTGTTGTTGACAATGAACAAGACAACTTCAAAGAATTACCAATGTGGTATATGATTATAGGACATTGAATAAATACATAGACACATTGTCACATCATGTGGGCAATCCTTCTCCCTTGACAAGGACAAAAGGGAAAAATGACCCCTTCTGCTGGAGCAAGAAAGGAGACAATGCATTCTAGAACATCAAAAGAATAATCACCACACTTCCAGTCCTGAAGCAAATAGATTAGGAGTCTAACAAAACAATCTGGCTATTCATCATTGCAAGCGGTCACGGCCTAGGAGTGGTGCTCTTCCAATGGGCAAAATGGGATACATCATCATCAATAGCATATGAAAGTAGAACCATGAAGCCAGCTGAACGTAACTATCCAGTTTATGAACAATTATTGTTAGCTGTCATTAATGTGTTGCAGAAGTGGAAACTCTTACTTTTAGGAATGAAAATCAATGTCATGTTGGATCAAGGCTCACTTACTCACCTTCTATCACAAGGAGACATCAGCCAACACCAAGCTAGATGGCTAGAAACACTCTCTCAATTTGATATCAGCTTTAATTACATCAAGGGGGACAAGAACTTGGATGCCAATGCACTATCTTGCAAAGACAAAGTATAAGCACTGCAGATAGATGCATCACTGGACAAGAAGACAAGAAACACCATCAAGACTGGCTACAATTCAGACACTTTCTGCCAACAAGTCAACAAGACCTTGTCACTGCAAGAAGGCACCAAATGGTGGGGAGATTTAAACTCATTGAACAGACTTATCTAGCATTAGGACATTTAGGAGCGCTCAAAACTCTTGCGCAATTACATGCCCAGTTCTTTTGGCCTGAAGTGACACACACAACAATCAAAAGACCATACAACATTACCATCAGGAAACTGAAAGCCACAGACATACCACAATTACCAATGGAGAATATATGGCTCAATCTCATTGGTCCTCTCCCAATGGTCAGAGGATACAATATGATCCTCTCCTGCATGTGTTGACTGACTGGATTTGTAAGTGCAATACTGGCCCGACAAATTAACACAGCAGAACAAGCAACTCAGCATCTATTCAGTGCGTGGTTGTCAGCCTTTGGTGCCCCAAGGAGCATGATAGGTGACAGAGATAAGGCCTGGACGTTGTGTTTTTGGAAAGAGCTCAACCAACTGATTCAGATCAAAGTCAACCTGAAAAGAGCCAATCACTCACAGTAGGATGGTTGAAGCAAGAAATCTAACCAGACAATCGTCCAGATTTTACAACAAATGGTTGATAGCCAACACAGGTGGTGGTTCACATCATCACCAGCAGTGGAATTTGCCATCAATAGTGGTGTAAATGTTGCAAAGGGGGTCTCACCATTTGAATTTGGTGTTGAGATTCTTGGTGTCTTCATTGAGTTCCAGAGCGCCCTCTGCCAACTGATGGATTTTTTCCATTACCACAGCCTTCCTTTCCTGAATGTCAGTAGCATGTTTGAGCTCCTTTGTGCATTTGGTCTTGGTTTTGCATTCTTCTCTTTGATGCTTACTTTTTTTGGCCAACAGGACGTTCATTCAGAAGATCGGTTGATGAAGGAGGAGGTGACACTGGAGGAGCTAATTGAGTTGATCAAACTCAATTTGCTAGAGACATTGATGGCCAAATTCAATATGTTGGCAGCTGGATTGCCAGCCTGGACCCATTTTGGATCATAGAAAAGGATTTGCCATGGACCTTCATCCTTAAAAACCTGCCCCTTACATTGATGCTGATATTCCTTCTTGGCAATCTCCATGTAATTGGCAGGGGATGTTTCACTCAGGGGGTTGTATTATATTGCACCATAGATTGAAGAAAACTTTCAAGTCAATGTATCAATTGACTTTCACCTAAATGAATGTGTTTAACAGATAAAAAGGTATTAATATAGTACAATTAAACAAATGAATGAAAGAAAATAAAGAAAGATCCTACCAATATTTGAGCTGGTCAGCTGAACGCGGATAGATTGTGCATGCAGCCTTGAAGTTCTGGGCAACATGATCATAAAATTTGACCCCATTCTGATTGTTTGTGAATTTCAGATCTTGGCTGACATTGATCCACAAGATGGCAAGTTGCTCATCTTTGATCAAGACAAAATTGCACCACATCTCTTGGTGGTGGTGGTGGTGTTGGAAGGCTGTGGTGCTTGAGGTAGTTGATCCATGGATTGATTCAAAACAAGAAAAAAAATCAAAAAAAAATCAAAATAAAGGGATTGGATTGATTCAAAAAAAACAATTTGATGAAGTGGGAGTGAATTTGATGAAGTCAACAGAAAGGGATTGTAGTGTAGAAAGTGGTGAAGAGAGGTGGGTGCAAGGGTAGAGGGGTGGGTGCAAGGGTGGAGCGGTGGGTGTGAGGAGTTAGCTATAGACAATTGCTAAAACCACTAGCCTGGGATAACTTTTGGTTTTTTATTGCAAACTTGACTCCAGAATAGCTACAGATCCCCCATTGTGGGAATCATGTAAGCTTTAGGCTAGATGTTTGGCTATTCCTGCCACTTAACCCCACAATTGCAGGTGCTCTAAATGAGATAATAGCCATGTTCAAATCTAACCTGGTTGATACCAAAACCAGGTACACCCTGTTGCGTTTTTGGTGGTGACTTTGTGTATCTATTGACAGCTTCCAGCCAAAAAGTTGACCAAATGTACCAGGTTTATGCAAACCTGATTTAACTTTGAACCCAGCTAACCCATCCAACAAGTTTATATATACCCTGTATACTGCCTCACTCAGCAGCTTTCCTATCATCCTGTCTCTTAGCCATCTTGACAGGTTCAATTTTGTGCTTTGGAATGTCAAATATGATGTCTTCACAATCAACATCATCATCTCCCTCCCTGCTGGTATATGGGACCTTGTCAACAGTATGGTACTATTTTTACAGTCATTTTGATCTAAATTAAGTCAAAAGGAAAAAGTGGAAATGGAAAATTTAGAGATGGAGAATCAAATTACTCACCTATCTTGTACACTCTCAACTGGATCTTCTTCTATAATTTTGGCTTTCGATATAAGCCACCACTTTTCCACACACCAAATCCTTACATTATGTACACCAAGAATTATAATTTTTGAATACACTGCATCAATCAGTAATGATGTCCATGTCAGGCTTGCCATCATTGTGAACCCGTGTTTTTCAGGCTTGGTGAAAGATTTATATTTATATTTTCTATTCTTCTTCAAAGAGGTTTTTTATATACCACATATTTGAAAATATATGATCAAAAGAAACACCACAGATCAAAGGAATTCTTCTTCTTCATTATTCATTCAAAATTTTGAAAAAAAAGAAACCCATTCTTTAAAGATTGTCTTCAAGTCATTTCAAATCAAGATCCTATACTTTTTCTTTAATCATCAACACTAATTCTAAATCTACACCCATCCTACATTTGGTTCAATTCATTTTTTATCATTTTTTTCTTTTTTTAAAAAAACAAGGTAAAACTCATTGGGAAAAAAACTACATTGCAGAACCAAAGATTTGATATCTTCTACAAATCGAAGGTCCATATTCCATATAATCAGCTTTAGAATGACAATGACTATAAAATTCAGGCTAAAGAATTCATTTAAACAACGCCAAAAGAAAACATGCGTGATTATCAATTGAAGTGGTATATTAACAAGAATAAAAGAAAGAAAATCGAACGAACAGTTGAGGCCATCAAACTTCCTCCGAACCAAACTGCATATCTTTGACGCTTATGAGTGATCACATTCACATCTATTCCAGATGACTGATCGAAAGACACATCAATTAATCCACTTTTGATTGTTTCCGCCAAGAAAAAGAAAGAAGACGAGTAAAAAGGTATTCAAGCTTACTTTGATTAAGTTCCCTGAAGCTAATTCTGATTCGTATAGACGATCATCTACGATCGATTTCAAATCACGTTGTAATCTTCTACCGAAATGATCATACATAGTCGAACCACCAGATAAAACAATATTCTATTATCCACCCAAAAACAATCAGTTTTTAATCTTCAAACGTTGTATTGATCTATGGTTCAAAAGATAGAAAAAGGGTTTTGACTCAACTTTGTATAATCCTCTACGAACATCAATTGGACTTGTTTGGATCACATTATCTACTACTTCTGGTAAGGGTGTTAAGAAATCTGAACTATAGATTTCGGGATTGAAGAAAACTTCAGCTGCTAAGAAACGTTCGTATCCCACATCGATAGTATAAGGCTTGGAAAAAAGAGAGACGAAAAGATAAGAATGTAATCTAATCAGATGTAAAGAAATTTGTTGATCTTCAGCTTACTTTATTCGTTCTAGAATCCAAGCCTTCATGTTTGATAATATATTTATCAGGGTCTGAATCATATTTTCGAAACTCTTTGACCATATCCCCACAAACATATCCATAATCCTCTTTAATCTTTTCTGCAATCCTCAAGGATTCATCTGCAGGAATGTTAGAAGATTCGTTTCGATCTCGAAGTAATTGTTGTACGAAATATGTGATATCTCGACCGGCTATTGGGATATGTTTGATTGATGAACCGATCACGTATCCTTCGGCCTATCAAACACAGAAGGAGAAGCGTTAGGGTTTGAAAGTTTTAGATGAGTTGCGTTTGCGAAAGGTTTACTTACTACTGGGATCACGTGGGTTACTCCGTCACCTGAATCGATGACTGTACCTGTTAAAGTACGATCGGTGACTTTATTACTAGACCAACTTGCGGCTAATGCTAAGACAGCTTGAACAGCAATATATAATCCTTTGAATGATAAGGAAAATACAATTTGAGAGATGTTTTTTCATCAGATTTGGTTTTGCTATGAATGATCAGCTTCAATGAACGCCATCTGAAAGCACGCAACATGATACACCTGTTGAACAGGAACGCACCCTGAATGTTTAAACCTTCAAACATGATTTCTGCTGTTTGTTCCCTATTCTCAGGTGGGTTTAAAGGTGGTTCAGTCTGATAAGATCAAAAAAAGAAAATTATCAGAGGTTTTAAAGATTGAATCAGAGGAGAAGATTAAAATAAAGTCGTAGAGGAAATTTGAAACATACTAATAAAACATAATGATCTTCAGGTTCAGCTCTTAAATATTTAAAAATCGTTTGTTGCCAATACCTTTCCATTAAATCCCAATCTTCAATCATACCATGTCTGATAGGATAATTTAAATTATAAGTTTTTGAATTTGAGATTGCTTCATCACCAATAAAGAAATCTAAATCATCTATACCACGTTTAGTAGCTAGATTAGATGAAGAGCTTAATGTGCCCGGTTTGTTAGGTATACTTGGTCTACCAGATACATTTGGAGCTGATGAATTTCCTCCTGTACTGGTCCCTACTCTTGTGGCTATTGCTGTTGGAAAAACAAAAGATGGATCTGAGTTTCCTGCAAAACTGTTGAAGTGAATTGTCAGGTCAGTTTAGTTTTTATAGAAACATTGAGCAAGATGATTTGATGATTACCCCATTTTGGAATAACCAGTACCATTATCGATGACGAGTGGAGTTAATCTTGACATACTTGATGATGATGATGATGATGAGATGAAGGAAAGCTTGTTGACCGATCGATGACGTTGATCAATTGGTTAATTTGATTTTTGAACCTTTCACACTGGGTGATACCTATCTTTCAATCACATACAGCTCTACATTCAGCTGTCACAGACAACTTCATATGTTGTAGTATCATTAAACCCACTGCTCACGTCAAAGAGTTATCGATGAAGTGATCATTGTTCACTTTGTACTCAAGAAGAGTTCAACTGTCAGAAAAGGAATTAACAAGAATTAAAAATTATAGCACTCGCATAATGACCAGAACTTGACTCAAAAAGTAGAGATGTGTATCAAATATCAGCCTTGAAAGCTTCAGACTTCACAGTAAGAAAGAAACAAGCAGAGAAATATATAAGTTTGATATGATAAAACTCTTGCTATTTTGACATTTTCTACATCAATTGAGTTCTCAAGCTTCACATCTAATGCTTGATTATTGTTTTAGTTTCTTCTTTTCAAAAGATAATGATAATCACTCGAAAATTTACTTTTTTTGCTTCACATATAAAAAAAAGATAACGACTACAAAATGAATTTAAAAAAATGAATCTGAATGGAAATGAAAGGTTTGACATGAAATCATTATTGTTGCTTTCAAGAGATGATGATGAAACAGCTCAGAAAGGCAATTATCAAGGTAGATATAGGAACCAAATTTGATGGACCATTTGATTGAAATCTACGTTGATTAGGTGGAGGCATTGTAGCTGATTCAGCTTCAAGTCTTGCACTCGGGTTTGCTAAATACCTTTGCACTGCATCTCTAAATCGCCGTTGTTGGTCCTTATAAGAAAAATAAAAGAAGACGAGTTAGGATTTAAAAAAAATCGAAAAGAAGGAATCAATTCCTCACAGTTGTGAGAGCCAGATTTTTCATTCCTTCTGCTGGATCAAAATCTCTTTGAGCTTCTGGTAAAAGATCTCGTTTCACGGCGTCAAATCCAGCTTGATTTGCTACTTTTACTTTTGGTGTTACAAAACTTGACTAAGAAGATAATCACCGATTTTGACCATTAATTTGGATTGTTTAATTCGATGAATGAAATCAAAGAAGAAAAAAACTTTACCATGAATTCTCTTTCTTTCAATCTTTGTGCTGGTGTTAAAGTTAAATATTTAACTTTATTATCAAAGATCGTCTTTTGATCAGGAGTTAAACTTTCATACTAGAGAAAAAAGAGTAAGGATAATTTCAGTTTTGATTTTCTTAAAGAACTTCTTGATTTTTTTTTCTTTACATGAAAAAAAAAGAATGCAAAGGAGAGAACGAAAGGAAAGAAAATCAAATCTTACAAAACTTTGTTGTAAGGATAATTGTTGATTTGAAAATTGATTAGAAGATGAAATTCTAAATTGATTCACAGTCTCTTCAAGTTGTCTTTCTTCACGACTTGTAGATTGTACATTAGATCTAAGAGTACCATCAGCATCCAAGAGGGAATTCACTCCATCTAAACCTGGATTGATATTTGTAACCGTTGCAGCAGTTTGTGGTAAATTGTTTGAAAATGCTTGTTGTGATTGAGGATTGCCACCGAGTTGAGGTCGTTGTAAGGTTGAAGCACCTCCGGCTTGTGGTATCATTTGATTTGCTGGTCGAGTTTGAGCTATTGTTTTTAACATCATGGAAGCCGTTAAAGTGAGTATGAGAAGAGAGAAATTGAGTGACATCTTGAATACGAACTAAACTTTTGAAAGTTTAAGAAGGAATCAAAAAAAGTGAAGTCTTCAAAACTTGTGAAGAAATAATTAAGCACACCCGGTGCAAAGAAGAGAAATGAATAAATAGATAATTATGTATAAGAAAAACTAACAAGCAATCGAACAAACAAACAAACAAACAAAAATCACAGATGGACTTTTTTTGATTTATCGGTAGGAATAATTAGAAAAAATGATAAAATCCCTTTAGAGGAAACATTGATGGTTATAAGATTGAATACTAGAGTTATTTTTTCAAAGGATATCAAAAGATGTTTTTTGAGTGAGGATGAAGATTAAGATTAATTGACAACGAATTGGGTTTGTCAGAACTAGATGTTTCTGATACCGAGTGTTACCGTTTTCTTGGTCATCAAAACTTTTATGCCGTGCTGACATACGCACAGTCGAATGAAGATAGATTTGTCATCAGTTTGACATCAAACGCCTTGCTCATGAAGATTCTTCAGCACCTTGCGAAATCCATATAGGAGAGTTGAAACGTATTTATCGCCTTGTTAGCCCCAAATTACCTTCGCCTACTTAATTTGACCAGTCAAATTTCGTGTGTACTTGTTTCAACTAGCTTTTGATCTGGGAGATCCCACCCATTAGTAGACTTCAGCACGGTATCATAATAAAGCTTGTGCTTTCCAAGTTCAATCAACTTCAATGTTCCAGATGGATAGCGATGATAAAGAAAAGAGCATACATAGAGACATAAAGTCAGGTAAAAAAACTTCTTTGCCAATGAAGTATACCCGAAAAATTTTCAAAATCAAAGACCGCCTCTAATAAATGAATTCCAGAGGCAGACGATATAAATTTTCAATACATCGTTACCCAAATTTTCTATCAAAGTTTTCCCGCATGAGAAAGTATGGGAAAATCGTTTCCAGCCCATATCTCTTTCCAACTGCCGACAGTCTTGTTGTGCCCTCGAGTTGGCTATGGTCGTAGCATAGCCAGAGAGTGTAATTGTCATGCGAGTTAAAGATAGAAGTAATGGGGGGCAAATTGTCAGGTGAACACCTCCATCTCTGCCACCATCACGCTGAGCAAAGACATAAATCATTCAAATTGACCAAGATTTACCAAGAGTCCCGCACTCACTCTCTTACTTCCTGAAACTTAATCGACTCATTGCGAAAGCGCTTTGAGTGAGGTCTTCAATGACTTCGCCTCGTGACATTTTCACCTTGGTCCCAGCAAAAGTCTGCTTCAATTTTGAAACCAAGCACATGAAACTGCTCGTACATGTGTGTAAGTTACTCGATAAGACGCAATCACTTCAAAACCAACAAATGTGAAGGAAGTACCAGGTCTCAAAAGAAGACGCGCGCACGAGGTCAAATATTGAAATAGATTGACCGCAATGATGACGACCTGTGCCGGAGCAAACTCAACTAGCTCTAAGTTTGTGCCGGGGCTACTGGAGTGTGACCAAGGGGCAAGTGTGTGTTACGGCGTATGAGTAGAAGAATTGACAAAGACACTGTGAAATAGAATGTGCACAACAGCATTTTTCATGCGGAGAGCGCCTCGAGATGACACGTAGAATTCTTGGAGAGTGATGCGCATCTTGATAACCTTCAGCTTGGTCTGTATCAGACCTCACGACGGCCAGGTTCCTCTTTATGTTGTGATCCCAGTAGAAAGTTTATCGCAATCCTTCTGAAACTCCAGCGAGCATCTCGCTGACAATGAGACTCTTGAGATCTTCGGAGGAGCTTACGCAGACTCGGGACAGTCAAGAATCCTGTGAACAAGGTTACACGTCAACTGGTTTGCAAGGGGAATTTGGCAGGAGAGTCCCAGCAAGTCGATGATACGCTGAGCACTGAATCTTCTGGAAAGACCGATTGGTAGGCAGGAGAAGTGGTGTTGACGTGTAAAGTGTGTTATGACGAGAATGTGCTGCGGACCGCAGTGATGAGTTCCACGTCGTAAGTTGTGGTGTCACAGTTCAAATTCAGCCAATTGGGCTTTGAAAATAAATTCAGGTTATCCTCCTTCACCTCTTCACCCCATTCCATTTAACCACTTATTATCCTTCACTTACCATCTCAACACTCGGTCATCTTCAGAAAAGAGCTTTATTGTTTCTATTTCATTTATTCCGGTTTGTCTTTCATCTTACTTTTGCTTTCCATCTACCTTCACATTTTGATCGATCACGTCTTTTTTCATTCTCCCTTTCTTCTTCTGTAGTCTAGATCCTCAAGTTACTCCCAGTGAACGTTTGACTATTCTTTGAATATGTCTCAAATAATCCCCCGTTGGGGATCCCGCACTTCAGCGGCTAGGCCGCTTTGGGCAAGTGTTCTTGCCGTCGCTGCCATGTTGGCATGCTCTGGTACATCTAACGCTCAATCCAACTCTACGGCTGCAGTGAGTTTAATTTCCTAGTCTTGGTTCCTTGATCACGCCTTCAAACTGACTTTTGAATCACTTTTTGTAGTTGGGCAGTGTGATCGGTATTGATCTTGGAACTACATACTCTTGTGTTGGTGTTCAGGAACGTGGACGAGTAGAAATCTTGACAAATGACCAGGTTGGTGACTCAACCCCTATAATATCTGTTTCTTTTCAAGTAGAGCATCATCCTCAGTCAGTACTTATGTGATTGGTTGTATTACAGGGAAACCGTATCACACCCTCATATGTGGCATTCACCGCTGAAGGTGATCGACTGATCGGAGACGCTGCCAAGAATCAGGCTCCGTCTAACCCTACAAAGTATGTGACTGATTTCTTTATTTCCTCATATTGCATATGTAACTCACAAGGCATCCTTTGATTCTTTTTTAGCACAATTTTTGACGCCAAACGGTTGATCGGACGCAAATTTGATGATCCCGATGTAAAACGTGATATTAAACTTTATCCTTTCAAGGTGGTCAAGAAAGGAGACAAACCAGCAATTCAGGTCGAGGTCAAGGGTGAGAAGCGGACATTTACTCCTGAGGAAGTCTCAGCTATGGTATTGGGAAAGATGAAAGAAACCGCAGAGGCCTATTTGGGTCGCAAGGTTAATAACGCTGTTGTCACCGTCCCAGCTTAGTAAGTTATCTCTTCATAAAAATCGGTGAATTTCAAAGCGCTGGTCTCATCATTATATGTTCATTTGCACAGCTTCAATGACGCTCAACGTCAAGCTACTAAGGATGCTGGTACGATCGCTGGTTTGAACGTTCTTCGTATCGTCAACGAGCCTACCGCCGCCGCTATTGCCTATGGTCTTGACAAGACCAAGGGTGAGCGTCAAATTATCGTGTATGATCTTGGTGGTGGTACCTTCGATGTCTCTCTACTTTCCATCGATGAGGGTGTCTTCGAGGTTTTGGCCACAGCTGGTGATACCCACTTGGGTGGTGAAGATTTCGATAACCGATTGATTGAATACTTCATCAAGCTATGGAAGCGAAAGCACGATGGCGAAGATATCACTACCAACCTTCGAACCATGGGTAAACTCAAACGTGATGTAGAAAAGATCAAGCGAACCCTCTCTAGCCAGCAATCAGCCAGGATCGAGATTGAGAGCTTTTTCAACGGCAAAGATTTGTCTGAAACCCTTACCCGGGCCAAGTTTGAGGAGGTAAGTTCTGAAGAATAATTCGTCTTGATTTTCTTGAATCCTAGCTGATGATCACTCTGTGTCTTCTTTACAGCTCAACATTGATCTTTTCCGAAAGACCATGAAGCCCGTTGAGCAAGTTATGAAGGATGCCAACGTTAAGAAGGATGTAAGCGGATAATCTGCGTATAAAGACTCGAATTGCAACTTATATTGTTTCCATTGTTGTAGGCCATCGATGATGTCGTCTTGGTTGGAGGTTCTACCCGTATTCCCAAAGTTCAAGAGCTCCTCAAAGAGTACTTCAACGGCAAAGAACCCTCCAAGGGAATCAACCCGGATGAAGCTGTTGCATTTGGTGCTGCTGTCCAAGGTGGTATCTTGGCTGGTGAAGAAGGAAATGAAGATTTGGTCTTGATCGATGTCTGCCCCTTGACTTTGGGTATTGAGACGACCGGTGGTGTCATGACCAAGATCATTGACCGAAACACTGTCGTACCAACCAAGAAGCAACAAATCTTCTCCACTGGTACGCCTTATTTTCTTTGACTGACTTGATCATGCGATCCTAAAGCTTACAAATTATCCATCCACAGCCAGCGACAACCAAGCCACTGTCTTGATCCAGGTCTTCGAAGGTGAACGTGCCATGACCAAAGACAACCATCAATTAGGAAAATTCGATCTCACTGGCATTCCCCCCGCCCCCAAGGGTGTACCACAAATCGAGGTTACCTTTGAAGTTGACGCCAACGGTAAGTCGTGCATCCTTGGTTTGTAGTCACTGAAGCTGATTAGTCGGCTCTCTTATAGGTATCATGAAGGTCGCTGCTGCTGACAAGGGCAGTGGACGAACTGAATCCATCACCATCGTCAGTTTTTTGTACTCGACATTTTACGCTGACTTGAAGGCTGACGTTGATCACTATTGTTCAATTCGCATCAGACCAACGACAAAGGTCGTCTCAGTCAGGACGAAATTGACCGAATGGTCAGGGAGGCCGCTGACTTTGCTGACCAGGATGACGCTCTCAAGAAGAAGATCGAAGCTCGAAACGCTTTTGAAAGTAAGTTTTGACCATTTGATCAAACGGTGACATAATGCTGACATGGGCCCATATCTAGACTTCATCTACACCATCAAAAACCAAGTCGCTGACAAAGAGGGTCTTGGAGGCAAGCTGGAAGATGACGACAAGAAGACCATCACTTCCGAAATTAAGAAAGCCCAAGAGTGGCTTGATGACAACACAACAACTGCCACCGCTGAAGACTTTGATGAACAGCGAGAAGCCTTACAAGCCATCATCTCACCCATCACAAGTAAACTTTATGCCTCAGGTGGTGGTTCCGACGACCCACTTGGATCGCACGACGAACTTTAAGATGGAGAAATCTAGGTCTATAGCTCTTTCTTTTCCAAGGTTGTTTCTGTGTGAAGCGAGAGGGGAGAGCAGAGTGAAGTGGACAGAAAATTGGATGTGGTGTTCATGTAACAGTACCCAAAGGGGGTCCTACGCTGTTTAGATGGATGAAAAAAATACAAATAACGCCCCAAGTCATATGACACGCTCCTCTGTGCTCTCTTTGGAGCATGTAACCCAAGAGTGGTGATCATGATGGTTGTTTTTTTAGAGATTTGTGTGATTTTGATGAGAAGATCTTTGGCATCGTCTTTGTTTCTTAGATTTGTTTTCTTCCTTTTTTTGTTTAGCAATTCAAATGTCTTATTTTACAAGTCTGATTCTTGTTGAGATTCACACCCCTAATATTTTAAGTCTTACATGAGTAGCCATTGTCAGCAGTAGTGAAATGATTAGTCTCCATGAGACTCATTATCCCAATGCTAACTTAACGTCATGTCTACTACAGTTCTCAAAGCAAGATTGCTTGTGTACGAAGGCTCTTCAAGCAACAAAGATTGATAAGGGATTTTGCAAGGTTCGGCGATTCAAATCCACTGGACTCATCTGATGAACAGCGGCGCCGTGAGGATCTTTTAAGTCAAACCTGGAGTGCAGAAAGCAAGGGTGTTTGATAACTGAAGCAGTAAAGTTTCTTTAAACACGTTCTATCCTATAACTCGTTTTAGATAGTTATTGCCTTTGTGCGCTGCACTTTGTCGGTAGAGCGTTTTGTAAGGACCATTTGCATGGCGGATAAATCCTCAATGCTTCTCCGGATGAGAACTTCGCAATCCTTCTTTCTAAACTTTAAGCTAGTATGAAATAGCGTAAATCGCTGATGGTGTGCGAGACTACTCGGCCATCATACTAGTTTTGTGAAACTGGAGATGATACAATAGCTCTCATTGGTGGTGTGGGCTGCACTCGGGCCACCAGGTTCAGATCCTTCAAGTTACAAAGGGTACTTGAGATTGGCATAAACAGCAAGTGCCTCAGATCAACATTTGGCGACTCGAACATGGATGGACTCAACAAGAAGTCATGCCGGACTATGGTCTTCATATTCAATTTGCCTACATTGCTAACCGCTATGGGCGTTAGGGATCTATCCAACACCATGGGTCACTCTGTTTGGAACATGGGGAGCTATGCGTCTTACTGGACGGAACCTTTTGATCCGGCACTTCATCAGGAGCAAATCTCTCAACTCGCAACCGAATATACATCTAATATACTCTTCGAGGCGCCTGAACCATCGACTGCATCGACTACCAACATTCCCACTTGGTCTACCGGTCACATCACCCCCATCGATGATTTTCACACCGGTGCATATGGCAAGAGTGTCAGTAAATAATCCAGATGTGTTTTCATGGCGATCAAGGCAAAGAATAATCCTTGATTATTTTCTTTATCTGAACGAACTGCTGTGAAGTCTCTTGCAAGTTTTCACTATCCCAGGGCAAGGAGTCCAGAAATTTACAACACGCACGATAGAGAGGTCAACATCCCGAGCAGAGCCGAGAGCCAAGAACGCCATTTAATGCATCAGGAACTAGGGGAAGACACGCAGCCCCATTTTTCTCGTTCAGGTTCACAAGTAGAAACCCCTTGGCGTGACGCGTATCTCTTAAATACCCCCTCATCGGCCCCACATACGGATATCCTCGAAAAAGACTCGTGGGTTGATGGTCAACTCGCGGGAGGGTATCATCCTGAAGTGATCCATGCTACAAGCCATCCGCCAGGTATCATGGGAGACTCGCCGGCCCATATTGATTTGCTTGAGGAACTGTCTGCAATGAGTTCAGAGATGAGCGCCCTGAAGCCGCATCACGAGTGGAATGCAGTAGACAGTCCAATTTTTACCGATCATTCGTTTAGAGCCTCAGAGATGTTTGGAAAAGCGTCTTCGGAGTATAATCATGATCATCTTCCCGAATTTTTACAAGATGGAACATTCGAGAAACTACCGAGCTTTGCTCAAAACCCAGGCTCTGAGGGAAATGATCATTCCGCTCCACCGAGTATTCACATGAACCTGCCTTCTGATGAACATGATCTCGGGGATAATCAAAATTTCGAGTCTTTTATAATGGACTCTACATTCTTCCACGACAGATTCCATTTTACCGCACATGATGCTTCATTCCCGCGTGTTGCCTTTCCGGTCAATTCACCCGTCTCAAATCAAAGACACCCTCGTGAAACTGCTGGAGACTCCTTCAATCATCTTTCCCACGACGCACCTCACTTCACAAGGCATATATCACCTCATTCAGAGGAAAACCAAGAGTTTAGGGGGTATTCAAAGCTGTAAGTGTCTTCAATCAAAAATGTGTAGGCATGCCAATCACTTATCTAAACTTGGTGAATAGTGGCTTTCTAGATCCTCCAGGAAGCTTCGACCGACCCCTTCATCCTTCATCACTATACGATCCCGCACACGAATCTTCCCCGGATCAGGGACAAACGTCATCTTACGGCCTTCAACAGAGCAACTGGGTGCAAGAAATTGCTAATCAACCTGGCTCAGTCGTGATCCACCATGTGGATGACTTACCTAAATTGGAAAGATCGTCTATGAACTCTCATAAATACAGTTCAGGGCTTCTTGCATCGCTTTCTGATAAGGGTAGTGGCTCTTCAGAAAAAAGTTTGAGTCAACTCCCTGACATTGAAGGACGAAAGAGTTTTGAAGTAGCGAATGGAAATGAGAGATCAGATGACTCCTCACGCTCGAGATTTATTGAATGGAAAAACAATGAAGTGGATTTGGGGCGAGCTAATATAGGTATGCTTTTCTTTCTTTCCCAAACCTCCAACAGTTAGCCAGATATCATGTTTAAATCTCGCCTCACCCTTATTCCAGGAAAAGCTGAAAATAATGTCATTCTTTCGAGTGGTGTAGATGAACATAATTTAAATCAAGAACATCCAACTACGGCCTTTCAGAATAGAAAGTCAACCTTTCGAGATGAGCGGGTAAGGAGTCCACCACCAGGACACCTTAAGCGCCCAACTCGTACTTATCAATTGGATTCTCAATCTTCCAAGCGAAAAACGCAGCATACCCCTTCTATATCTGATGAACATGTCGGAATCATCAGTCAAACGGAAAAGGTTCCCCCATCCATAAATAATGAAATTCATATACAAGACTCATCCACTCTTCAAAGTCAGACACAGGACCGCTCAAGATTACAATCTAAGCCCGGTAAGACTCGCGGATCCGACTCCGGGACCACATCTTTCTCCAAAGTCAAAAAACGCTACAAGATAAACATCAAATCTGATAAGCCTTTGGATATTAATGAATATGACTCAAGCAAAAGCGCCATTGAAAAATATTACGCGGCAGCTTGGCCTTTAGAAAAATCGCAAAAGATGTTATTAGCATTAGATCACTCGGCCAAGAGACGTGAAACAGATGAAATCCATGTAGGACCGTTTAGAATTGGATCATCAAAGTTCTTTGATCCAAGAGAGACGCAAATGGGTACAATTGCTCACAAAGTAATTTCGTCTCGCGAATTGATCGATACGTATAAGCCTATGATTCGAGCATTTTTAAGAATGATATCAATACACCAGACTAATGAGCCTCAGGCGACATACATGAAGACGAATATGGAGATGCTTTGGGATAATTTCCTAGAGATGGTCAGCATATGTTCTGAAGTTGTATCGTCGAATTATATCGATACAAACTTGGCAGAAGATCTTCATGATGCGTACAACTGGATTGCGAAGGAATGGACAAGAATTCCTGAGACCAAATTTGAAAGTTTACCTATCCGTGGAGTCAAGTATCGCACTGGACAATTGAAACCTGATGATGCATTTATCAGAGAGTTCGAAAGAAAAAGCATATATGAGGGTACTGTTTTTTGGTTATCTCATCGAATGCATGATCAAAGACGTGAACGGGTGGCCGCGACGTACGTGTTGCGGTTCATGAATAGTCGCCGACAGCACTGGATCCAACATTTAACCCTTTCAACTTCTATAAGATTGTTCCCTAGGACCTTGTTAATTTATTTGAAAAGGGTAAGACCATTAAAATATCCCGCTTCATTCACGAGAGTAGAAAGTGCGCTCACCAAGCCTGGAGAAGGGGCAAGGGTCTCTATGTAATTAAGAACTAATCTTCATCCAGAAAACGAGTTGCACCGTGTCCAATATACTGTGGCACGTTGACGTGCACACACCGCAGAGTTGCTGTAGAAGGTGGACACGACCTTGAGACAGTTTTCACGATCAAAGTCAGAATCGCCTTTGAATCCAAGCAGAGTCGTGTATCGCCTGTCTCTTGTTTTCACTTTACATTTTGAATGTTGAGCTTTATTCGTCCGTTCTGAAACTTTTATGAGATATGTTTTCACTAAACTGCATAGGTAGCTGCAAACGGATCTGACTCGCCTATCCACCTGATCAAATCACCGGAAATCAGTCTAAGATCTAAACCGCCAACTAAGAACACTTGTGCTGCTAATTATCTCTCAACAAAGGAATACTCAAGCTTATACCGCACTACATCAACCTCATGAGGATGAAAAAACATTCAGTTTGTTTCCATACCTCTCCGTGTGTGCACGTCGCCGTCCCACAGTCTATTGGACACGGTGCTGAGTATTTTGGTCTCACGACAAAAGGATTTTCACGGAATATATAAATAGAGATGTGAGGATAGGCTCACCGAACACTCAGAGTAACAAGACTCGTTGGACACCGATGATATCAGTTGGCTTCGTAAAATTGGATGGTCTGCGGGTGTGATCATGAAGAGGAGATGACCAAGAGCCATGATTGTGTACGAAGGATGATGACTGAATGTCAGGGTTGTTATCTGATCTTGATCTCATCGTTACACCAGGATGAGCATGAGTTATTGAAGCTTGGGCTGGAAGAGACCATCGATTTTGGTGTCGAGTTGACATATCAGCTTTGATAGTAATAACTTCTTTAAGGAGAGGATGTAAGGTAATCTGAGGATTCAAGACAATAGAGTTCTATTCAGATAATTAATCCTTTCGAAGCCCTCTACACTGGGTGGAGACAATGTTATATAAGGAAAAATCCATCGCACAGCTGCGTGCGGAGAACAGCTGTCCAAACAGCGCAGTTGACCAATCAGCCTCGTTGAAACAAACTGATCATAGGACCAAATGTATGATAAAGAATCATTTCTATACGTAACTCCCAATTTCTCCCTCTTGGAAACTCGCCCATTTTTCCAAGCAGGAAATTCTGTTGAGTTTGTGTCTCACCGACCAGAGATCAGCCGTACATAATATGTACATATTTTGAATCTTGGTCCGAATTACAAATATGTAAAGCCGAAAAGCTTGACCAATCTTGCCCGCAAAACTTGCGGAAATCAGCGGGGAATTCATGGCAAGCTTTTCCAAATTTGCTCCATAAATGTTGATTGTTCAAAAAAAAAATAGATTAATCGATTAAGGCGGTTTGTATTGTGTCAGCATTTGAATTCTCATTGATGTAAAGCTCAAAAAAATGATTATCTGATTGTATATGTTAAGTGAAGAAGAAGATAGCCCGTGTGATGTACATCTTTTCAATAATCTGATCATAAAGTGTATCTACCTCGGAAATCATGCACTCCAAGCAGATTAGGTATACAAATAGTGCCTGTCTACATCATCTCTCGATTAGGCGCATGTGGTGCATGTTTCACAAGCTTATCACAATATACTTGGACATTCTGCCAGCACTATTGACTCTGGAGCGCAAGCTTCCACTTACAACTACAAGATGTTGACGAACGGCTGGGAAAATGGAATGTCTGAAGATGAGACAAACGTGGTACGTATTTGCACGGATGATGAATGACATGCCGATTGTCGATTAATGAACTTTGAAGAGGTCAAAAACTCTCAACTAGGCAAAACTCTCAAATATTAGCCACATTAGCTTCAAAGTCGCCGGTCGGTCTCAGCCTGAGCATTTCGATCAAATTTGATCCATTGCATATCCTCATCGACTCTCATCTTTATCTCAAAATCGTCTCGAGGGCTCAAGCGACTCATACGATTCGCTACCTTCGAGTAGTCTCATCATCGCATCTTTCATCGGATGCATCTGATCAAATTCGGAAAATCGAACGCCTGTATTCCAAGATCGATATCCAACACCGCCGACAATCGTGTAACTGTCATAAGCGTTCACAAAAGCGAACGATCTCTAGTCTTCACAACGTGTTGTTTCACTGCAAAACGATCTGGGAGCTACATATGTATCTGATCACAGCTGGGTCCACCCAACCACTGCCTCAAGGGCAAATGGGTTGTTTGTGAAGGATTCTGAGTGGCCTATCGTCAGACAACTTGTAATTTACGTGTTTCTGCTGAAATGTACATTCAGCACTGTAGGCACATACAGCTTGAGTTGTGCATCTGGTTGCACTGCCAAAGTGCTCCTTGCTTGTGCTAGAAATTATGAGCATGTGTGTTGACCGCGCATGTGAGCAAGGAGATGAAATGACAAAAATGGCTTGTTCGACTTGAAGCTCCAGATCACATCATGGCGTTCAGACCAACTGGCTCAATGGAAGTTTTGTGACTTTTATCTTTTATCGAGATGCCGTCAAGACAAAATTTTTTACTGACAAGATACTATGCGGACAATGCTCAGAGGTGTGGAATGTCTGATTAGACTGTAGTTTCTATCAACATTTAGCACATCTAGCCAGTCAACACCAGGAGAACCTAGAGTAGACAGACCCAAAAATGCCGGGGTCTCAATTTGAACCAATAAGAATCCCACAGAGACTCTTTGGAGGCTTCCATCTCAAGCTCGATGTTCATCTGTCTTGATATCGAGAAGTACCTTTTCCGGTGTGATAGCATCAATATAATCACTTTACGTTTGCAAAAGCTTTCGTGTAATCTTCTGTTAAAAAGCTGACCAACTTCAGACCAATACAAGAATTGAAAACAGACCAACTCTCCAAGCAATATTTGATTGAAAAGGGTTGAAATTGTGAATCACAAGCTCACCCGCGCCTGCACATCAATTGATAGACAATGAATTATGTCTTGGCATACCGTACTTCTAGCAAATTGGGTGACTGATGTCAGAACCACCTAGAGTATCTCAAAATAATGTCACGATTGTTGCGGGAGAAGCCAAGATACGCGACTGAGCTTCTCTATAGGCTTTGATGTTCATGTTTGTGCGTTCAAAGAGTAAATATTGACGAGTAACACTTTGTCAAAAACATCAAATTGGATCAGCCTAGATTTGAAAAAGCTTTCGTATGACCTTCGGTCCATAAACTCACCAATCCCATGGCAAAGTGACAATCGAAATCGAGTTTACTCCATGAGAATTCCACAGGCAGCGCTCCCAAAAGAGATGCTTAAGAAATGAATGATATGCTGTTAGAAAACCGTGGACTTTGAAATGATCATAGTTGTCGAACCAACGCTTGATCATCGTGTGATTCATCTTCCGAATGATCGAGTAGAAGTTTGAGAAGATGACCACCTTTGAAGAAAAAGGTAGTAGTTTTCGACATTGTTGGTAGCATCGGTGGATTGTTTCTGTTTTGTTATTTTGAGTACAGAAGATGTCAGCAGATGTAAATAAAGATACTTGAAAGACTGTAGATTTCGGAGTGATGAGAACCCAAAGTTTGAGAAAGCTAATCACGATGAATTCAATAGGATGATATCGATAGTTGTTGAGCATAATGGAATAAATTTTGAATTGCTTCTTCTTTGTTACTTTGAATAAAAATCAATAAACACAAATGTATACATAGTACTGTAGATGACATAGTGATCAGCACCGATTATGTGGACAAGAAAAGGAAAGCCAGATGTCACGGTTGCCGAATATACCATAGATAATTATTGAAACTTTAGGACTAAGATCCATCGTATTGGACAATTCAATAGAGCAATATTATGTGCTTGATTTTTGGTATTGAGAAGGTAAGGGTGAAGGGCACGCATCTCCCTTTGATCAATTAACTTATGGATTTTAAAATTTATTACGAATGATGATTTATGTACACCTTATGCTTTGTTATCTTAAGTACAAAGGGTAAAATAATGTAATAGTGTTAATGTAAATGCCTATATACAATAAAAATCTCTGTAATGTAATGCTGATCGCGAATGTAATGCTGATCGCGCCAGTCATTATTTAGCTTGCCGCGAGTGTATTCGGGACTCAGAAAGCTTTCTACACCTTTCCACATCAATTCCAAACATCACATCGCTTCTATTCAACTTCTTTTGAAACTTAGATCACTTTTCTTCTCACAACTCTTTGATTGATTGAATCGCTTTTACTTCATCGCAATGCGTCCCCCCGCACTCAATCTTAAAAATTGTAGAGTTAAGAAAGTTTTCACTAACGAAGTCAACAATGAAGATTTGGTGAGAACTTGTGTATCTTCAGTCGTTCTTCAAACTCCGATTCCTTTCTTCATTTCCATCTCCGTTTTCACTTAACCACTCTCCTTCTTCGACTTCTTCAGAGCTTCGCCTCGAGCAGCGAGCGAAGCTCTTTGGAATTAGAATTCGGTGGTCTTTCCCCAGCCAGACTATCGATGTTCAACCTCGACGAACCTCTCCCATCACCCATTCTGGAGCGCCCCCTGCGCATCAGACGCAGAGTTAGAAACGTTGACTCTGTCGTTTCTGCCAACAGTCCTTCTGTGAGTATTGTAGACCGATTTACTCATCTTATCCATTTCTTTCTCTCATTGGCTCATCTCTTCCCCTTTCCTTCTTGGCTCTTGACTCCGACTCATTTCAGACTTCCCAATCCTCTCACATCGAGTCACAATCTCCTTTTCGCTTCTCCGGACCCCCATTGGTGATGAACCCCGACGGTAGTGTCAGATCCCCACATCGAAGACCTGCCCTCATCATCAAAAGCCGTATCAAGAAGCGTTGTCCCCCACCGCTTTCTAGAGAACGATTGGTATGTACTCCTAACCTTCGATCACCAATCTTCTTGGTTTCTTGGGCCTGATCACTTCCCGACCACTTTTCTCTTTTATTCCACATCACAGAACGCTTTGTTGTCTCAGCAGCGAAAAAGAAGACTTTACATCATTGTGGAGGAAGTTGAGGAAGAATAGATGGACAGATTCAAAGGCAAAAGAAGATTTGGGCCCAAGGTATGTTGATAGTTTCCTTTCTCTGGCTCAAGTTTTGTTCAATCGATTCTAGAGTCAAGATGAGAAGTAAATCTTTCTTCCAATTTTATCCTGTTTCACTTATTCAAACTATAGTGCCTACTCTTCTCAATATGCCGAGTTTCTTGTTGAACGATTTATGTGGTGGGATACTTCATAGATATGTTATGTAATGGTTTACGAATTATTGAAGTTGGGAAATGGATAGGAGGTTGTCATGAATTAATGAACTTGTGAAATGAATTTTATCTTGATGAAATTGTATTGAGAGGATTGATCGTATCTCAAGGAGAGTGAGACCTTGGCTTTTCAAAAAGCCTTCAACTGATCTAGTTGATCTATGATACCCCTGTCAAAGTCCCAAACTTCACTTACAATTCCCTTTTCAAAACCTCACATCTTACTTGAGTATTTTTGCTTATCCAATGAACACCCAGAATATGTCCATACACACTGCTGTAATACAACTCTTCGGCTCCTTTGTGATAGACATAACTTTAAATGAGAGTACCTCTAACCACCTTAGCAAACATCATGATCATATATTTCCCTTCAGCGGCTTCCTTAGGGTAATTGTCCTTTCTTGGCTCACTGATACTTACTGATGTGGGCTTACATGCACAGAATTCAAAGAGCTGAATATCTCCTCAAGAATCGAGAGCCCAGAGAGGACTTTGTTAAGTTTAGCTGCCTGATCGCACCGACTGATACAATCATTCAGGTTACCATTGGGGTCAGTAAGGTGATACACATCAATCTCCTCAGTACCAAGTCTTGTAACTCTTACAAAGTGTAAAGATTGAGAAGCCTTCTTGGATCAGACTGAGTCAAGTCACAATTTAGAGGAATTTCAGTCATTCTACTTCACTTTGGTATGGACTAGGACTACCAAGGTACCTTCAGATCTAACTCAGATTCATCTATCCTTTCTAACTTGTATAAGTTTTCCACTCATCTGTTTTTCCAAAACAAATTAAAGACTCCTGCTTTGATACTCAACCACAAAACTAATCCTAGAGGCTGAGTTGACACTAGAATGGAAGAGTACCAATTTACCTTTGTAATACAGAACTGCGACCACCTTTGTATGAAAATGAGGTTGGTGATTTAGTTCCTGGGGGATGAGATTTCATGTTAGTCCACTTTGAGTCATAGTGAGCCTCGTTATCACCGTTCAAGATTTAAGTTAGCTTCTAAACAGTCAAAGTCGTCTCTGACTCATCATGAAGAAAATTACTCTGTTTTGATGTTCTATGGTTAATTTAAAATCTAACTTATGATGAGTTTTGAATTGAATTTCAACTTAATTCACATCTTCAAACATCATTGTTTCTCTTTTTTTTATAAATTTTATGTACAACTCTCTCATTCCATCTTGGACCTTGAAAAAAAAAATGTAACCCAATAAAAGCTAGATCTTTTGTTCTTCAGTGGTCACCCTAATGATGAGTCTTCCTTGGGCCAGTAAAGAACCTTCATCATTCTGTCCAAAGTCCAACATATAATGGGATAAGTGTACAAGCTTTGTTTTGTTGAAGTTGTTGATCAGTTGGAGTGTGTATGCCAGGAGGAAGCTACGAATTGGCCCTGAATGAGAGAGTGGTCTCCGGGGTAGGGCTAACGGGGTGAGTCAATCAGGTATCGTTGAGGACCGTTTAGCGGAACTTTTGTCGGTTCAATCAGGCATACCCGAGGAAGAGAAGTAGCCCAACGCTCCCTTTGTTAAGGATTTTTATGGCCAAAGGTGGAATATGACGTTTATTAATATAAAGTATTTTGTAAAATATATTGAAAGATCAGAGAGAAACACCCAAATCATCATCTCATTCAGGAATAAACAGTTTGCTATCGATTGTGAACTGTCTTAAGCTTGAGCAAGTTCCAGCCAAGAAGCAAAAAATGATTTCTTGATCACTTTGAAGAATCTGGTCAGAAATTTGAATCAAATCCAAATCATCAATCAATTCCACTCAGAGTATTAATTGATAGATAAAAACCTGAAATTCATGAATGTTTAAACTCAATTTGAAAAAAAATTGGTGTCAATTGGTATTATGAGTTATTTCTCACCAAGATTGTAGAACAAAAATCAGATGATGATTTATAGATCTTAGTCATCTGCTCTGAAACTGTTTTGTCTGATGGGGTTTGACTACAGACATATTAGAAAGAAAGATTTGTGAAAGTTAAAATTGGTTGATGAAAGGATTATATAGAAAGAATTTTGAAAACTCAATTCAAAGATTTATCAATATTTGGAGACATGAGTAGATCTGGAGAACCACAAATTAGGGAATCCTGGATCACATTTAATAGTCTTTCTGTAGATGATTGTGTAGTATATTGTTTGAAAGATAGATCATATGATACCAAACGTGAATGATTGGGACTAAGTACTTTTTGACTTGATGTATCCAAAAGAAATCACTGAATCTAACATTGAACTCCTTGGAGTGCTGATAAGTTACACATCAGAACTTTATCAATCTACCCCAAAAGGGTAAGCTCATCTAAACATCATAGTCTAACTTAAAGAATATGAAAATGGGCTGATCAAGCTAAGAGAGGAGGAAGTGGGGTTTTATTTGAAGTGTAATTGTAGATGTCATTGCAGAAAACCAGTTGATGTTTTTGATCTTGACCACAACTAATAAGGCAGTGGCGTGATGATGGGTTTTGTGATTCTTTGACCAGCCCTTGTAATACAATCTGAATTGTTTGAACTGAAGTCAATTGTTTCAGATCAACAACACTTTGAAGTTCTCCTGCCAAGGCATGTACATCTCAAGAATGAACAGCTTCAGAGGTCAAACATTTTACAATCTCAGTGTCCAACTCATCTCTCCGAGCTCTTTACCTTCTTGAATTATTTTGAATGTCACTATCTTTATCTATACATATGGTTGATGTCACCAAAGAGTGTGAAATCAGCAAAGAAGCTTTAAAAGACTACTCTTCTTTCAGAGTTCAACTTTTTGAGGATTGAAGAGTGACCTCAATCTTTTGAGATTGCTGACTCTCTTGGTATATCTTTTGAAACCTATCAACGCACTCTCGCAACTTTATTCTTGAGACTTCATTGCTGGGAGTATGGAGTTGAACCAGGTAAGATTCTATTATTTGAATGATACCAGCATACCAGGAATTTAATCCTGACTGAAATGACCTATCAGCAAAGATATGTGTGCTATCCATCTTCAACCAAGACTGTAAGACAGCCTCAACTTGTCTACCCAATGACTATCTCAAGAAAGAAAGAAAAGATTGATATACGGTGCTTGAATAGATTGGATGTTAAGCTTGTGAAATCAATGAATCCCCAAGGATGCATACACAAAAAGAAAAGAGGTTCCTATTTGTTTGAAGACATCATCATCCTCCAAGGCAAGACAACTAAACTTTAGGGTATAGACAAATCATTCTTTCTCAAGGTTTTCATCACTCTTTTCTATAAGAGTGAGCCGAGATCTGATTATACCTTCATACGACATCAGCTTCAGCTGTTGATCATTCAAGTTTTGGATGTATTTAAGAAGCCCGGTGAGCTGAAAATAGCGGAGGACAATAAATTGCGGGCAATACTAGAGATCAGTCCTGACACTTGAGCCTTCAAGAAACGAAATCAAGGATGTTATTTTGAATAGTAGTAAGCTCCAACAACAAATGCACATAATCAGAACTTCAGATCATACCGACTCCACACCCACAAGGAGAGGTGATAGGTAGATATGACCAAAAGTGATGTGATGGTGAAAGAGATTCCAAGGAATCATTTTAATTTAGAAATACACCACAAGAGGATCACCAGCATATATACAAAAAACAATTCCCTAATTTATCAAGCATCACAGTGTGGCAGTTGGCCATCCAGGAAGAAATAAAGAGCACGCACAACTACATAGTAAGGTGTGAATTGATAGGCTCGAAGAGAACAGACCAGACGAGCGACTAATTTGAGCAATGTATCTAGAATAGCCAGCCTCGACGAATCAGGAAGATACTTTATGTTCACCTTACCACTCCACCTCCCTGTGAAAAGAAAGACAGGTTAGATGATTGAGAGCCAATGATGAATATATCAAGAGCTTACATTGATCAATTCGATTTCTTCTTGCGATGGTCTGATGTAACTGTAAGGAAGTTCGCTTATATCATCATAGATCATGACCCGAGAAGTTGAATTTGACGATGAGGAGGAGGATGAAGATTTAGAGTTAGATTGAGTTGAAGTTCTAGAGGCTTGACGTTGATGATGTAAAAAGTTTGAAAAGTTTTCTCTAATCTCAGTAGGTGCCATTGGGTGTGGACCAGTTGGAGTGGGTTCTATGGAAAAGAAACTGTTATGTAAGTTTGGATGAGATCCAAGTTGAGTTTTGAAAGGTGTTTGACTCAACTGTGATCGTGAAGTCGTTTACCGATGAATCTGATCAAAGGTTTGTGTACATGATTAGCATGACGAGCGGTGGTTGAGAACATGATGAAGGTTTTGAGAAGTGGATGAAGTGATGAAGGAATGATCGAATGAGAAGTTGAAGTGGATGATGACCAATGGCTTGGATGAAATCGGGATTATCAAACCTAACCAACTTGAAACTGTAGTTTACTGACTTGCTGAAACTATTGTTTGTCTGTAGTTTCTCATCATGTATCTCTGAGACAGCCAGATGAAACGAAAAAATATCCACTTTGACTCAATTTAACTACCTTCATCCTATTCTCAACAGAATGGGTGTACCAGCCCTTTTCAGGTTAGGATTCACTTCGATCATCATCATCATAAAATTCAAGTCAAGACCTTCAACTGATTCAACTTAATCTTACAGATGGTTATCTAAAAAATATCCTAAAATTGTAGAACAAGTGATTGAAGATGTACCCATCAGGACTGAAGTCGAAGGAGGTCTGTTCTTCTAACTGCGAGTCAATTTTGAACTCTTTTGACTTATTCTCTTGGATCTATCAAGCTGAAGATGATGTATATTAAACTTGATTGAAAAAATCATAACAGGATATGAAGAATCACCACTTGATATGAGCAAGAGAAATCCGAATGGGGTCGAATTTGGTTAGTCATCTACTCTACCCCCTTCTGAATTACCTCTCATTTGAACCAATCATGAATTGCTTGTATGCGCGTCATTAGACAATCTATACCTAGATATGAATGGTATCGTACATCCTTGTACTCATCCTGAGGGTAAAAAACCTCCAGAGACAGAAGAAGAGATGATGATCGAAGTGTTTAAATACACCGAACGAGTCGTTAATATGGTTCGACCACGTAAACTACTGATGATTGCCATTGGTAAGTTATTCATCTCACAAATGCTTGAATTACCTTCCAATTGACCTCAAACTCTTCGATCGGGATAAGATGGCGTTGCACCTCGAGCTAAAATGAATCAACAACGTTCAAGACGATTCAGAGCAGCACAAGAAGCTCAAACGAAGGAAGAAGCTAAATTAGCAGCGATTGAAGAATGGAAAGCGATGGGAAAAGAACTTTCAGATGAATTCAAAAGTGATAAGAAAGCTTGGGATAGTAATGCTATCACTCCTGGTACTCCTTTTATGACTCTCCTAACTGAGAGTTTACGGTATTGGATTGTTCATAAGATGAACACTGATCCTGGGTGGAAGCAGGTCTATTGAATTTTCCTCTTTCGATCCTTTTCAATGTCCCTGTGTTCGCGCATCAACTTTTATACCTGCTAAAAGATTTTCAATGCTGATATCATGTCACTCTTGTTGCTCTTTAGATACAAGTGATTCTTTCAGATGCATCAGTTCCAGGTGAAGGAGAACACAAGATCATGGACTTCATACGACGGCAACGGACTCATTCCAGCTACGATCCAAACACATCTCATGTCATCTATGGTTTGGACGCAGACTTGATCATGCTCTCCTTAGCTACTCATGAACCTCATTTCAAGGTTTTAAGAGAAGACGTTTTTGCCGATCAGAAGAAAGGTCGTGGATGTTATACTTGTGGGCAACCAGGCCATCACAGTAGTCAATGTCAAGGCAAGCCTAAAGAAAAGGTCGACGAATTTGACATCAAACAGAAGCCGGTAGAGCGAAAGCCATTCATCTTCCTTGATGTCACGACTTTGAGAGAATATTTAGCTATCGAACTCAACCTACCCGGCTTACCATTTCCATTCGATCTCGAACGAGCCATTGATGATTGGGTTCTCTTGATTTTTTTCGTTGGGAATGATTTCTTGCCACATTTACCAAGTCTTGAAATTCGAGAAGGAGCAGTCGACACACTCTTGAAGATTTGGAAATCTAACTTAGCCAAGATGGGAGGATATCTCACGGATTGTGGAAAGTTAAACTTGGAACGAACTGAAATCATTTTAGATGGCTTGGCTGGACGTGAAGATGAAATCTTTAGAAAACGAAGAGAGGCTGAAGAACGACAAGATCGAGATACCAAGAAGCGTAAGATTGAAAGTGAACAGTCTGGACGATCTGTACCACCATCGACAGGATCTTATGTACAAGGTGACCCCTGCTTCCCAAGCTCCTTCAAATAATCCTCATGTCCCTGGTAACCGTCCTGGCTTCTTACCACCTAAACCATCATCATCACACACAACTGGCATTCCAGGATTGAATTCATCCGATCCTAACTCCACGATCTCGATGATGAGTAATGCTGATGTGGTCAAAAACCGATTTGCAATCAGAGCTGCCAATCTCGACGCAGCCGCAATGTTAAAAGCTCAATTGAGCGGCCAATTGGAAGTCTCGAAGACCGAGGCTCCTGACTCTCAAACCGTTGACCATGAACCAAATTCGGTTGACGATACCGCTGACTGCCGACGAAGATCCTGATGCTGAAGGAGAAATTGATGAGGACATGGTTGAGAGCACAGAGCAAAATCCTATGGACACCGAAACCGCACCACTAGACGCGGATCCTTTATCACCCGTACGCCGCTCTAAGCGAAAAGCGGACAGTCTTGATGAGGAGGATTCTGCTTTAGTGACAGGTCTCATACCTGAAGAAGTTGTTCTTTCGGAGGACGACTGACGAAGATGAGGACGCGGGAAACGTTTCAGTTGCGCTCCCTAGTGGTCCCAGTAAGCCTGCGCCATTAAAAATGCTCGGTAACAATATGGTGGAACAAGATGACACGGTCAAGTGAGCACCTTATCTCTCGAGACATTCTTGGGTAATGAGTATCTACTGATGACCACACTTTAGACTATGGGAACCCGGTTATCGTGAACGTTATTATCGACAGAAATTTGGGATCGAATTGTCTGATGAGATCGAAAGACGAAAGTAAGTGTTTTGATTTTTACCTCCACCTTCTATGACCATGACTCACATACACCTCTTATGCATTCGCTTTCATCATCAAGAATTGTACAATGTTATGTCGAAGGTCTCGCATGGGTTCTTGCCTACTACTACCAAGGTTGTCAGTCTTGGCAATGGTTTTACCCTTACCATTATTCACCATTTGCGGCTGATTTCACCAATCTTAAGGAGATGAAAGTTGAATTCAAACTCGGACAGCCATTCAAGCCGTATGAACAATTGATGGGAGTCTTCCCAGCCGCATCTCGATCACATATTCCTAAAGCTTATCATGATTTGATGACCTCAGTTGATTCTCCTATTAAAGATTTTTATCCAGAAGAGTTTGAGATTGATATGAATGGAAAGAAGATGTTATGGCAAGGGATCGCTTTATTACCATTTTATTGAACAAGATCGTTTGTTGGGTAGTATGAAACTTTATGAAGATCAATTAACAGGAATCTGATGAAGCTAGAAACAAGATGGGAGAACCTGTAGTATTTTGTAGTGAGGGTCATCCTCAATATGATCAATATTGCAATATGTATCGTAAACGGACCATGACCGAAGTGAGTGAAGATGTTAATACTTTAATCAATTCCTTTTTTGGTTAATCTGTCTGCACTGAACTGACTGAAGAATGAAATCTAGCCTATGAGATTAGATCCTGATACAGCAAATGGTGTGTTTGGATCAGCATTACCAGATTCAAATTGTATTCCAGGATCGACTTTCCATTCACCATTACCAGAGGTGGGCTTACCTGATATATCAAATGATCAATCGATCTTCGCCAAATACATTTTCCCAGAACAACTCGTTCCTCATCGAAGTGTATTGTTAAATGGAGTCAAAGTTGAGAAACGGATATTGAATAATCATGATCGAGAGATGACTAGACGAGGTGGGAACTTTCACTCTGGTGGTGGTGGTGGTGGTGGCGGCGGTGGTGGACATGGGTATGGAGAAGGATTCCATCAACAAAGGCGTGATTATGGTGGAGGTCCAGGAATTGCGAATGGGTTTGTGAATCAGCATCAGAATTCATATCATTATAATGGTAGTGGTCAAAATCCTCAATACAATTATCATCGGAACGCTCAAGCACAATCTAGTGGTCCACATCGTGGGAATTACTCTTCACGTGGTTCTTCTCATTCTTATTCATCAGCTCCTACACATCAAGCTCAATATGATTCTGGAGGCTATGGGGCAAATGGACAGATGCAATCGAATCGGGGAAACGGACAAATGAATTGGAATCGAGGGAACGGACATATGAATTCGAATCGAGGAAATGGACAAATGAATCCAAACAGAGGACATCATCATCATCATCAAACTGGACCATATCTTAGCCAACCTCCAAGATTATATGCTGCACCCACTTATGCAGGTACGACCCCGACTTCATATACTTCATCATCGGGTTATGGTGGTACAGGTGTTGGATTACCGATTCGACCGAACCCACCTCCTGGAGTTTCGATTGGACGTGGTGCTACAACCAATGGGTATAGATCTCAACCTATCATACCAGCTGTGGTAAGATCAAATAATCATCAATATTCTTCTTTACCTCCTTCTTTTGGTAATAGTAGTAGTGGTCATAGACCTAATAGAGGTCGTCAATGAAGAAGAATCGAAAAATCAAAATTTCTTATTTTTTCTTGTGAGGAATGAAGTGATTGGGATTTGTTTTTCCACATCATTTTCATATCAAGTTTTATTTATTTAAGTTTTGTAAATGGTTGTTTTTTGGTTAATGAAGCAATTGAAAAAATAAGTGGTATGGTACAATAATAGATGAGATGATCCATTTTGAGTACATATCAGAATATATCATCCTTTGAATCCCTAATCAAGCTCTGTGTCAAATGTGTGAGGTTGGAAAAAGCTTAGTTGATGTTGGTCCATAGAGACTATAAAGTTAAAGGTTGTGATTGAGGTTAGACCATGACTCTGACTGATCTTTGATTGAAGTTATTGATTACATTTATGTTTTTTTTAGTCAAATTGATGATCATACAAAACAGTTTGAAAAATGGATTTCAAGTCTGAGAAGAAACGTTTTTTTTCTTTTTTTGCATGTTTGAGCTCAGGGAAGGAAGCCTGATGGTTTATGTTTCGTATGGGTTTAGCTTGAAGTCAATTATTATATAAGCTTATATCTTCATGGGGTTATACAAAGCATGATGTGTTTTAGATCCTTGACTCCTTTGTATAAAACATACAAGCTTTTTTATTCAGATGTAAGTTGAATGAATTTAATAGGATTACACTGAACATTGATGGTGAAGAATTGATAACATAGATCATTAAAGAATCTTTTCATGATGAATGAAATAGGAATTTATTTGAAAAAAAATTCTACAGATAGACTGTTTCTTTTTTTTCATATATTGATTTGAACTTCACTCAACTTCCAAAACATAAAGTACACTTTCCTATAGGTTCATTAACCAGGAGAGATATGCCATAAAATTGACAAAGAAAAAAGGTGTACATGCTATTTGATTTTTTGGATGGCTCATACAAATTGATCATGACTGATCCTCTAAAAGAGGTTTAGTAAAAGGACCACCTTCAATGATCTTGTCGGTTAAAAGTTAACTTGAATCACATTTTTTATACTGGAATCATCATCTTGGTGATCAAGATGGATCAGTGGGATATGCTTTTTCTTTATCTCAATCCAAGGTTTTTTTTTCAGCTAATTCATTTTTTATAAATCCAGTCTTTTCATTCTCTTAATTTTCTCTAGCATTCTTACCTACATACTCAAATGATCTCCACACAATCAAACTGTAATCTTGTAAATCTTCTTCATTCTAAACATCTATGCTTCATTTGTGAAGAACCTGATGATTTCAATCTGATGATCTAATACCAATATCAAAGACAAGTAACTATTAGGTAACCAAATCAAATGACTCAAGACCAACTTCATTTCCCAATCTATTTCATCACATCAAGCCAACTGAATCTTTTAACTTCTTGAAGAGTTTGATTAGCAATGACTGTAGCCTTTAAAGCACCTAACCTAAACACCTTTTCAACTTCTTCACGATCTTCTTTAAGTCTTTCAAACTCACTTCGGATCGGTGTAAGATGATGAATAAGTAAATCGGTTAATTCGGTTTTCAAATCAGATGCCATTTTGCCTTCGAATCGATTCATGAGTTCGGTGAATGGATAAATCCGAGAATCCAGCATAGATATCTAATAGATTACTAACTCCGGGTCTTTGAACCCGATCATATTTGATTTGACTTATTGAATCGGTGACGGCTGATTGAATTTTAGATTGAATCATCGTGGGAGTATCTGTGATTAAGATTCGACTGGTTGGACTCGGATGTGATTTTGACATTTTCATTTCTGGGTTTCGTAGATTTAGAATACGAGCTTGAGGAGCTGAAAGTCAGACAAAAGAGAAGAGTTTCGTTTGAACAAAAAAGAAGCGTTTGATTGAATTTGAGATGGATGATCAGAGAATGACTCAACCGAACATGGGACGTGGGATAGGGAAGATCTTGGCTCGAACATGTTTGTTGAATGATTTAGCAATCATTCGAGTCAGTTCTATGTGTTGTTCTTGATCTTCTCCTACTGGAACATGAGTTGATTTGTAAAGAAGGATATCGGCAGATTGTAGGACGGGATAGGCAAGTAAACCGAGGTGTAAGAGATGATTCATCGACTTCTTCAAGTGAATTTGAATTCCTAACTGTTGCTAAGCGTGACTGTAGAAAGATCCGATTTGATGTTGATGAGAATCAGATCAGCATCAATCGATTTAATCCTTACTTACCTTCCAAGTTGTCATTCGATTTAATCTTCCAACAGGAGTGATACAATTTAAGATCCAAGTAAGTTCAGAATGAGCAGATACCTAAAAGAAAACTAAATCAAAAAATCTAATAAGAATAGAAATCAAGAAATTGGATGGAAAAAGGTCCAGGAAAAAAAGAAAAAAAAAGAGTTAAAGGAATTGAGGTGAAAAAAAAAAAGAAATCCTGACTGACTTCATCTTGATTAAACAAACAAGAATAAGATGGATTTAATCCAATAGATAAAAGTGTACACATCATTTCGAATCTTTCGAATTTTAATTTTTCAGGTAATTGTGGTAAAGTTAAGGCATGTAATCCCACGATTGAATAAAATAATTTCATTTGATTTCCTTCAATTTCTTTTATATTCTCATTTTGAAGTTTAACCCAATTCTTTAATGCTCCAAGATAATTACCAATCTGAGGAATTTGTTGAAGTTGGTTTTTTCGGATTAATTTCTTTTGTTTTTCTGATTTGACTTTGATTTTGATCACTCACATGAGGTACACCTGTGGGTTGAATTCCAGAGAAGATCACTCGATCAAAACGACCGGTCGATTGAGATGAACCGATTGAGCTTGAGTTTTGAAGATGATGAGTGATAGATGAAAAGGATCGTAAGTTGATCGTGGGTGGATTGTATGATACTATTTTGCTGAGTGGTTTGAGACCATGAAGAGAGTTGGATGACATTCTTGAGGTTCGAAGTGAAGGTGAATGGGCATCGTCGAGACCGTCAGACTTCAGTAAGCTTAGCCAGTCTTAACCCATATGTATGGGATTTAAGAGGTGACAGTCGATGACTCGAAAGTCAAACCCAGTTGAACATCAGCGTCACTTTACCATCATCAAACCAAAATCACATTTCAACTTAACAATATCAACCACACTTACTCACTCTCATCAAGATATTCTCCAGAAAAGTAGGATAACCTTTCAAAAACCAAGTACTCTCACTGGCAGTCTCTTTCCATGTACGTATCATCCATCATTCACGTTTCAATCACATAATGGACGACTGATGTCATTTTCTCGGGGTTTTTAACTTTTATAAACAATGAAGTGTCAAAAAAACAAAACAAAACCAACACACTTTCAACCATGGTACTTTCTACCCTCTTGGCTCGGATTCCAGATGGTAAATGTTCAATAGACTATCACTTGAATCAATCATTCACATCTGTTCATCATTCTCGATCAAACCTTAGGACTTCCTCTTGCTGCTTCTGTGGATGACGAACAAACAGAAACAGATCTTTCAGAATACAAACAACAAGCGAAATTGATCTTCAGAAGGTTAAACGAAACAAGTGAACCTCGTTGTAGTATCGAAAGTGGGAAATACACATTACAGTGAGGACCTAAATCCTACTTACTCACCTCTCGTCTATACCTACCTCCTATTTACTTTAACTCCAGAAAAATGATCTAAATCTGAATGCAAAGAACTGATCAGATTCGAAGCTAGTTATGTCATCTCCAACTCGGTAGTGTATTTGTGTATCGCAGGAAAAGCTTATCCCTCGAAAGCTAGCCTTTTCTTACCTTGAAGAACTTTCAAAAGAATTTGATCCGATCTTATAGCACCGAATTATCAAAACCGAATCTAAGACCTTATGCATTTGTTAAATTTGACACCTTTGTAAGTCATAGGAGATCGAGAGAACAAAAGTAATTGAGTTCCTTACCTACTGATTGTACTTATCCTTCAATGATCCATTCAGATTCAACGAACTAAACGTCTTTATCAAGACACAAGGACACAATCAAACTTAGACCGGTTAAATGAAGATCTAGGAGAGGTGACGAGAGTGATGACGAAGAATATGGAAGATTTACTATGGAGAGGAGACTCACTTGATCGTGAGTTGGAAATGAAGAGTCTATTAGACAATTCAAGATTTCAATAGCTTGTTAACCTAACCTTTTGATTTCAGGAATGTCCACCATGTCTTCCTCTTTACGTGATGAATCATTGAAATATCGTAAAGCAGCTCGTCAAATCAATCTTGATGCATTGTATAGAAAATGGGCACCTGTGGGTGTGATTGGGATTATGTTTGTGGTAGTGATCTGGTGGAGATTTTGGTAACGATTTTTAGTGATTTCATTTCTTATGAGATTTTTGTGCATTCAAGGTCAGATGGGTTGCTACATATTTAATTACATCCGCAGTGTTTTGTGACGTGGTATTTGGATATGTTAAGTAAGTGAATTCTAGAATGGAGAATAGGATACATATTGTGTTGCTAGACTTCTTTAAGAGTAGCCAGATCAGATCAAGAAGTCAACACAGCAAGAGCTCATAGCTTTACCGGCAAAGAATTGTAAATTCATGATGTTCCCAAGAGCATGATGACATAGGTGGCTAATCATAACAAAAGTCTCATTCGTGAAGTTTTGAGCCCATCCATTACAAAGTAGTAGATTCTAAGAACCTTGGCACATATGTATGTCTTAGATGGGTCATAATTGAGCTTTTATAGAACATCTCATTTCTGAAAGTTAGGTTGTCAGGATTTCACATCAAAAACAAAAGAGGATATAATAATGATTTTTGCACATTTTAAGATCTCTTACAAGCTCTAGAGTTGATGATTTGTTTCTCTTACAGTTGACCTATGTACATGAAAAAGACTCTGTGCTGATGAAGTTTTCGGGAAGAAAATTGGTATAGACCTGCTCAGGTATTAGAATTTGTATAGAATCGTGTATACTCAACACCTTTGAGTTAAATCTCAGCCTGTGATGACTCGTCATCCCACACATGGATCATGATCTCAAGTCAAGATACCTCCTAAAGCTCGGTTAATTTATGTACATAACCGCATACGTTTCAAACTGTTCAAGGTAGGTCTTATCGGCCATGCAGTCCTGATTGAGTCTGATGGTTTCTAAATGATATTCGGGATGAGTTGACTTACATAATCCAATTTGAAGCCGTGTTTCATTCCTTCAATCCCAAGATTTGTGCCGTGATGTATGTTCTGAAGAGGTGAAATTGTGATAGATGAATAGATAGATAGATAGGGGGAGATAGGGAATTTTGAGATAAGCCATTCTCATGTCTCACTTCTGATACATATGTGAGTGTGAGTCTCACGAGGGTGATGATCAAGATCTCTTTCATTTTTTGATTAATTCTAGATCAAAATCTCCACAAGAGCATCCAGAGCTTCAAGAGAAGAATAAAAAAAATCCGGAATGAGTTTACTGTTCAGAGCACCATTTTTCCTTTATCTGATGGTCTCACTGTTGAGTCATCATATCCAAGAAAGTCAATCGAGTCCTATACCAATCTTAGGGTCAGGAAAAAGGATCATTTCTAAGTAGTTCTTCTGAATCACTTTTGAAGAGTAAGCTTTCCAGTTAATGTTCTAAAGAAGATCTCAGATTGATCAACATTTTGACTTTTTCTGGGTATGATTTTCACCTTGATGAGTACCTTCAGAACCACAAAGTACCACAACTTTTGCTTTACAACAAGAAAAGGATGATCTTGAGGATGAGTATGTGATGATTGGTAAGCTGACACCAGATTTAATGAATTCTATGATCAGACCACAATCTTCAAGAAGATTATATTCGAAAAAGAAACTCCAAGCCAATGAACTCATAGATCCTGAGGTTGAAGATTATATATATGTTGATAGAAAACAAATACCAGAATACCACTCTAAAACTGATGTAAAGATCATACAATCTAATCTTGAGAAAGGACAAAGCTCCCAAAGTATAGCAAGAGAATCAAAAGAAGAAAATAGATTGAATGAGGGAAGTAATCTTGAAGAGAGAATTCAGGAGAAGGAATTTGAAAATCATAAGCTCAAAGAACAAGTTCAGGCAAGAGAGATCTGAAAGTCCAAAGCTCAAAGAACAAGTTCAGGAAGAGAGATACAAAAGTTCCAAAGCTCAAAGGAGAAGTTGAGGAAGAGAGATACAAGAGTGCTAAGCTCAAAGAACAAGTTCAGGAAAAGAGTTACAAGAGTGCTTTAACACAAGAAGTAAAAGCTGGAAATGAAAAACAAGAAGTAGTCAAAGAGGAATTGGATAGCATGTGGTTCTGGAATGAAGGTATGTGATTCAATTCTCTCATTTGATGATGATTTTGTACAATCGAGTTAACAAGATATTAAAATGATGAAGAGAAAGAATTAAAAAGAAAAGTGTCTTCAATGCCAGAGTTGAGAGAAGAAATTGAATGTTTTTTGAACTCGAAAAAGAAGAAGATTTGATTACAAATTTAAAGAAACTTGGTGAAAAGTTAGAGAAAGAAAGAAATGAAGAAACCAAAGTGCTCTTAGAACTCTTTCTTGAATCTCTCTTGAAAAGAAAAAGTGATGATCAAGGTAGATTAGAAGACATTCAGGATGATTTAAAGAAAATCCTTGTAGATTATAAAAAAATCAAACCAGGTGAATTTCATTAATATCAACTTTGGGATCATGATTTAATAAGTTCTATTGATCTGATTAAGATTTTGATTTTTTTTTCTCTTTAGCTAATCATAATGGATCCAAAAAGCAAGAAAAAATGTAAGTTTTAAATCTAATCTTTATCATGAATTTTCACAGAATTGATGAATAACTGAATGAATTCAAACTAATTCTAATCTGGGTGGTTTTCTTCCTAGGAATCCTCCTTTGGTCATCTTTGGTATCAAAATTGGGGGGAATTTAAATAGACTACCACCTGATCATAAGGTCAATAGGAAACTTTCCAGAGTTGCATAAGATTGTTAGGTTACATCATAGTGGTCTTAATCTCAAGGACAATTGATTCACATATAGATCAATGTTCTAGAGCTTTAAAATTTGGTGTGCATACACAAGGAAAAATTGATTATGTCCTCTACCTATCCTCATTCATGCATGCTCCTTTCACATTTTCATTCCTTCCAACACATTCCAATTTTTTCAATACAGAGAGCTGTTTTTCATCTTCATATTCTATGAAAACCAATTTCAGTTTGAGTCAATAAAAGACTTCCTTCTTATGAAATTCAGTACTGCCAATCATAGATGTGAAACATCTTTGGACACAAACTCTTGGACAGATTCTGTCCAAGGTTTCCATCCAAGGTATTCTTGAATTTCAAATCGACACCTTGGATCCAGACCTTGTAAACATTCTGTCCAAGGTTTGTTATTCAAGAACACCTAAGATTTTGCAATGCAAGGTAAATATGCTGGGAGTCTAGAGTCTAGAGTAATGCTTACTGACAGTGAAGGTGGAAAGTAGAGGCTTTGTCTCAATAAATGCTTAACAATATAAGTTCAAGTCTTTAATTGTAATAAATTGGGAGTGTGATCAGAAGATGGGAATTCTGAATACAACTCATGAAGATTTAAGAAGAACATCAAGAATTGATAAAAGGAACTGCTTGTGAAAGTAAAAGAGGTATGAAGAGATGAGATGTTTGATATCACAAGCATACAACACATAGAAACACACAATGATGAAGAGGAAAATTGAAGAGAAAAATGAGAAGCTAATAGACCCACCTATGAGTCTTCCAAGATCTAACAAGCACATTAATAACTAATAAAGCAAAGTGCTTGTAAAATAGAAAAGTAAAAGAGTTTGAAACAGATGAGGATCAAATTCCAGTCAAGACTTTTAGGAGTCTATAGAGCAGAAAGATAGAAAGAGAAAACTGATCCTACAACTTAGACAAAAGATGTTTGATAGAGTAGAGAAGGAAATGGGATAAAATTTCACTCCAAACTCAAAATTTAATTTCAAACAACTTTTTCACATTGAGCCCATCAATACAACCCCAAATTGAAGTTCATCTACACATTTGAAATGCACAAATCCACAACTAAAGTCACAAGAGGCAAATGCTTAAATTGAGGTGATCAACTTTGCTATGCAATTGAACATAGGTTATACTTTTTGGACCTATGCCCTCAAAATGCATAGAAATATTCATATATGTTCTAGGTGATATGGTATAACTTTATGTGTTAGTGTGGTTCCCATATGACACAAGAAAGCATCAAAGGTATAACATTTCCAGGAAGATTGTATCTATAATGGGTATAAAAATCAACAGAAACAATTATCTTTGAGGAATTTTTTGTTGTGAGTACAATGGTATGTGGATTTGTATGAAAAGGAATAAAAACAATTCTTTTTGAGCATAGTATCTTATTCAATGTATACATTGTGTATATAGAGAAATAAAACCAAGTGTTGAGGATGATTTTGGATGATAGGCTGAGGATCAACCACAATTCCCACCAGAACCAAGCTGTTCACCACAAAGGCCTGATTTCTGCCAATCTACACCTACAAATATTAAGTGATTGAGGGAGCATATGAAAGTTCTGAATAGACAAAAAGAAAGAGAATTCGAAACTCTACCCATTTCATCTGGATAGCTAAGCTCAAAACTTTTGAAATGCAAATGAAGATTGAATGGAAACTTGAGATTGAGATTTACCCAATTTACCACTTCAGTTTACCACCAATGTTGTTTGATATGATGGTTAAGATTAATTTTGATTGTAACATGTGCTAATTGAATGTCTTCCAACCAATATATGCCCAGTAAAAGTGCTGTGTTACCCTTGAATACACATTTCAATGATCAAACTCTGCATTTCTCATGTTTTGGAAGTGATCTACAGATTATGAATCAAAAATTTCTCCATTTCTGTGATGATGTTCAGTTGTGAATGGTGAAAATATATTGCTAAATCCTTTATTGAAATGTCCTAATTTGACATTGTACCCTAAACTTTATCTTATTCTGTCACAATACCTTTTTCTGACACCTTAACAAAGTCCCTTGTGAGATGTACTGGTCAGGTCAAACAAGGGACTTGCCTGCAAAGTGAAAAGTTTGGCTCAAGATCTGTTGGGGCTTTTTGCCAAAAACTGGTGTCCTTTTAAAACTTTTTTCTGAAATCTGAAGTTGCCTCCACTTTAGTAATGAAAGCTGTTCAAATTGAATCCCCCTGCAACCTCCTGCTCTCAGATTCTCAACATCTTGGATGATTTTGTAGATACATGCAACAGCAATTCAGGGCGCAAAACTAAACATTACAGTATCTGTGTTACTCTGTGTCTGAAATCCACTGCAATTATTAACAAACCAAGAGTTGGATAAAGAGCACCAATTTGTACAACTTTGATTGTACCATATGTTTGATCTTTGCATTTTAAATTTTACAGATGGTGATCTATGGTCAAAACTTTCTTAACCAAACATGTTCTGAATGATTTCCTCAGTGAGAGTTCAACAACAAAAAGAATGATCTTGAACATGGTGAATTGTACAACAGTGAATAGCACACTGTGACTGTTGGTTCCTTGGTTGTCTGTTGTAGCCCTAAGCCTACTTGTGTTTGGGGGGCGCGAGCAAACACCTGCGTGACACCCTTGTGATCTACATCCAAACGGCCAATTAATAATATCCTGGGTAACATCAAATAAGATTTCTAATCGTTTCACCACTTTCACTCCTCATCAACATGGCAATCTCAATCTCAGAACCTTCTCAAAGACTAACTGCTCAACCATTCAACCAATTCAAAACAACATCAGTGGCTACCAATACCCTCATCATCACTTCTCTACCTTCAGCCTTTTATCATCCATCTTTTCAAACGAGCCTGCGTGCACATTTTGCTAGCTATGGACCTTTAGCTGCTTGGATTTCTTTAGCTAGTCTTGGTCGAATCTTGGTGGTTTATCACGCTACTTCCTCTTCTGATGATGGATCGATTTCTGCCCGTCGAGCAAGACGGGAGATGGATCGGTTTGTAATAGAAGCGGGCGAAGGAAAAGCTCGACTTGCTGATGAAGAGCCTGGTGTAGGTAGACCGGCGGACGAACTTGATCCGCAGACAGTTGCAGAAAAGGAGCTTGAAGAGCTTGTCAGAAACTTACCCAAGTATATCGTTTTGATCCTTGGAGTTACAGGCAAAAACTCAATCACTAACCTAAGACATTTTTGTGATGTGCAGAACGATTTTCCGGATCTATTTCGGCCCATCAACTCCTACCACCCCATCTGCTCCCATCACGATATATCCCAAGCCCGATGGCTCACAGGGCATTTCCACTTTGTCAGATGATTGTAAACTCAAGCCACCCGTCTCGGATAAAAACTTTCTCATCTCCCCGCCCGGATCACCACCAGTAGGTTGGGAGCAAATCGAAGAAGACGCACCGAATACGGCAAGTCTAGCTGAAGATCTTTGTCAACGATTACGTTTCTTGAGTGTGGGTGAGAATGAAGATGGTGAAGATGAAGAAGAAAGTGAAGATCAAGAGAGCAAAGAACATGATATTGTGATCATCGCTCCTTCACCTAGTTCTTTATTACCTACCCTTAAGGTACAACAAAGTGGTTCACGAGGCGAGCGACCTGGAATGGCAATTGGAATGGTCAAGGCTACTATAGATAGCATGCTCGGTGGTCAGAAGACTGATCGGATCACACCTACCGCTCGACCTGCTCTTGCTTAAGATGTGTACTTGTAACAAACCTCTGCTTTTGAATTTCATTGTACCATAACACTTGAGTGAATCGATCCACTTATCTTGACAGAGTCGTCTTTCAATCAAATTTTGAAGAGTGCAGTGAGTTAGAACTCCAAGTTCTTCAGGATCAAAATAACCTATCACTTCTTGACTTGTATCTTTAGGGTTTTTAGGTCACGTTTGAATTTGTATCAGTACTTTTCTTCTATATGTTTTTTGGTTTCATTCCTATACGTAGCTCAAGCTAGATGAGGTCAGATTACAAATCAAAGTTTTGCCTTACCTTTGAGTACTTCTTGTTGATCGGATGTACATAGTTACATAACGGACGCTTGAAAAGCTGTGTCATTATGCCTCAAGTTAGAATTGCTTTTCTCAAATCTGTACCCTATCTTGTTCTGTTTTACAAACGAAAGCACAGAGTCTATCTCATTCAAACTCATGGGACCTTTATCACCAGTGATTTGTTGTGGCTATCGCAGAGTGCGTATATAGTCTAGAGGTACAAATGCTCCTAATCAAATGATCCCCATTGCACATTTCCATAATCGGACTGCGGACGACTTCTAAAATGGATACTTGATTCAATTTTGAGACGAGAACGTGGAAAAACAGGTCGTTTAGTGTGATCATACCAAACTCTGCACCTTGTCTTCGATGAGCCTGTGGTTGAAGGTACAACTTGGTGATATGTTATGAGAAGTAAAGTCTTGGTATGCAGCTGAGCTTGATGTATCTCCCCTCTTGTTTCCGTCTGAGACTGAGATGATGTTCAATTTTGAGTTTGCAAGATCCGAGCGGGTCAATTGAGTGACTCAAACGTGACGTCAGTTTGATTTGGTTGTTTGGTTTGAGATTTCCAAAATCACTTGAACCCGATCGAAACCAACTTCATCTCATTCTCAACATATCATTTCCTTCTTCTTGACTATCAATCATCCGTTCAGATCACCAAGATGTCTCCCACTGCAAATCAAGTGAGTCAACAATCATTTACATTCATAGACTTGAATACCAATCAGCTCATCACCCCGTCTATCTCTCATATCCATGAACAGATCATCAAATGCAAAGCAGCGATTGCCTGGGAAGCTGGAAAACCTCTGTCAGTTGAAGAAATTGAGGTCGAGCCTCCAAAAGCGAATGAAGTTCGAATCAAAGTTGAGTCATCAAATCGTGAAAACTATCGTTCTTCTTTACTTTCGCTAATCTCGATCGGTTCCTTTGATAGATCTTATTCACTGGTCTTTGTCATACAGTCAGTCTAGATTTCAGGTTTTTGGGTTCTCTTTTTTGTTTTCTGCTATGAAGTATCAGATGTGAAAGCTTATTCAAATGAAGGAAGAAATCCATCAGCTGATTCTGTTTCGATTTCCCAAAGGATGCTTACACGCTCTCTGGTGATGATCCCGAAGGCGACTTTCCAGTCATTCTTGGTCATGAGGGAGGCGGTATCGTTGAAAGCGTGGGTGAAGGGGTAACTGAGGTGAAGGAAGGTGATGTAGGTCAAAAATGTTGGATTGATGCTTGATTACATCATTTTTTTAAAATTGACGCTGACATGTTTTTTTGGGGAATAATCAGCATGTCATTCCGCTTTACACCGCTGAATGTAGAGAGTGTCAGTTTTGAATTTTGTATATCAGATGATACCTTCTTGCTCAACCAGCACTTAATTCACGATTGAAAAGATAGGCAAATTTTGTAAATCTGGCAAGACAAATGTCAGTGTTCAGTGTTCAATTCATCCTTTTCTCTTCTTGTTTCTGACACATGGATGATTTTCATTTCCATTCGATTGCACCACCTCACTTTATGATCGAAGCTTTGCGGAAGCGTCAGAGAGACTCAGGGCAAAGGGGTAATGCCAGATGGCACGGTGCGCTTTAAATGTGGTGGCAAGCCGATCAAACATTATATGGGATGTAGTACCTTCAGCCAATATACAGTGGTTTCCAAATTCAGTGTCGTAAAGGTGGTTGTAAGTGATATTTTGATTCTTTTTTGATAGTCAATGTCTCAATGAGATAGAACGGACTGCTGATCAGCTCAAGGAAAATGTAGGATCAAGCCCCCTTGGACAAAGTTTGTCTACTAGGCTGTGGTATCACTACAGGTTTCGGAGCAGCGACGAAGACGGCCAATGTCACTGAAGGATCGACTGTCGCCGTCTTTGGAATCGGTTGCGTAGGGCTTGCTGTCGTCCAAGGCTGTGCCGCTCGCAAATGTAGCAAGATCGTAGCGATTGATGTCAATAATGGTAAAAAAGAATGGGCTATGAAGATGGGAGCTACTGAGTTCTTTAACCCTAAGGAAGTTCCTACTGGGAAAGATTTGAAGCAAGTCTTGACCACGGAATATAGTGACGGGGGATTTGATTACACATTGTTTAGTCACTCTGTCTTTATCTTGTCCTTTTCTATCTCATCACCTGACAAGTGTGGCTAATTGACAAAATTCATAAATAGCGACTGCACTGGTAATGTGAACGTCATGCGGGATGCGCTAGAAATTTGTCACAAAGGTATTATGATTACTTGATTTATTCGCCTGCTATTGATTAAGGCTGACTGTCGATTGAGCTAGGCTGGGGTGTTAGTACAATCATTGGTGTTGCGGCCGCAGGTAAAGAAATAGCCACCAGACCATTTCAGTTGGTCACCGGTAGGCGATGGCAAGGTAGTGCGTTTGGTGGAGTCAAAGGGCGCACAGAGTAATTTCTTTTTCCTTCGATTTGAATATCTATCTCATCTCCGATTCTCTTTGGCGTGCTGAAAGCGATCTCCTTCCGGTCAAAAGAATTCCAGGCATTGTTGACGACTATTTGAAAGGAGTTCTTAATGTAGATGATTATGTCACCCATAGTGTTAGTCTAATATCCTCTTCAACATCATCTTTGAAACCTACCGTGACATCAACTGATTATAACTCTATGGTGACATCAACCAGTGTACGTTGGGTACCTTGAACAAAGGGTTTGATGATATGAAGAAAGGCGAATGTATTCGATGTGTAGCCGATATGACTAAATCGTGAATCTAGCCTATACCATGGCTTTTCATCACCAATGAATATGCATGGTCTCTTGACACAGTCTTTCTTTTTGCTCGAATTGTATAGTCCTCAATAATTCTTTTGCAGGAAAGATATTACTTGAATATTTAAACCATTTTTTCTTTCTGACTGATTCAAATTGGATGATCACACGAGCTGAGTGGTAACGATAAGAATCCAAGGTTACAATGATTCGTTTTTCTCCGGTACGTTTTGAGAACAGCGATTCATGAGCCAAGGTTTTGGAGGCATGGAAACAAACGTGGGAGCGGGAAAGTGATTTTTTTTACATATCCCTCATTGTGCATCGTTCATGATTAAGAAAATCTGCACTTTGATATTTGTGATAATTCAATACAACAGGAATAACATTGCCTAGCTTGTCCTCGCGAGTTGATAGAGAGCCAGCAATGACTCTGGTAGATTAAAAGTTACTGTCGCAATCCAAGCAGGAAGGTGAACTTATCACGAGCTGTCGTGAGGAGGCTTCTTAGTTTCCTTGACCTATGTATGGATCCGCCCAGATCTGACCGTATTGAGCACCGTTACCGTGTCCCACTTTCTTGGCCTCGAGCGGGCTCTGATACCCACCTGAGACATGGGATTGGGGAGGAATTTGACTCCCAAACACCCTCGGCTGTTTGATCCGAAACCTTGCCAGAAGAGCAGAAAATCACGCCTAGGTGACTTTCCGCTCAACAGGGCTCCTTGACACTGCGGCTGGTCCGAACATGCATTTGCACTGATCGATGCCGGCAATGTGACCGGTCAGGACTGACCTCATCGCTCATCCCCCTAAGCCAAGTACATATCTCACTGTTTGACTGCTATTAGAATTCAAGATCGGTTTTACAGGGTTTGGTGCTCTGAAGTTTGACCTGATGTCATACTCAAAGATAGGAGGTTCACCGATATCACAAGTTACATACATCTTTGTAGCATCCTTGATCGGCAACACGTGGATTTTTGAAACATTTTGTAGCTGCCGAGAGTCAGCTCCCGGCCGAAGGGAACTTGAGATCCTCTAGAAGTTGCACCTTAAGGAATATCTTTAAAATTCTTTAGCGTGCGGTGCTTCCTCGGGAGGATGTGAAATGTTCCTGAACCTCAAACCTTTGCAGTGCTTGCAAGTTTGTTTCGCTATCACGTCACCACGTTCATGGCAAGGAAAAAGATACAATAGGTGATACTAGGTCGAGTCTGAGAGTGGCCTTCGCCGGCGCGGCTATTCGGAGAAGCTCCCATTTCCATTGCCGAATCACTTGTTCACGGGTTTTTCTCACCTGTTGCCCTGCATTCCTGGTCGCCATTGATGTTAATAAAACGCCTCGTAAAGATATAGAATAGCCTCTTGACTTACTATACCTACGTTCGGTTTGGCCAAAAAGATGCGGAGATCATCGTATTGCGTGTTTTCTGGCCTGTTGGTACTACATCATTGCTTTGCGCGGCTTTCTACAGGCGCATTGGAGGCGGAATCTGCGCATTCGCATCCGGTAGCCGAACGTTTGCACCTGTTGGATGAAGGTCATCCACCTTCAGCCTGCGATTTCCCTCAAGTAGCATTTTCAGAGCAAGACAAGTCACATGCCAGCCATATCTTATAAGCAGGCGAGATTGCAAAATCAGAATGCCTTCCTTGGATGTAGATCGTCCAGATCATACTTCGCAGGTTCCGCCCTTGGAGAAGACTGATTTCAAGTCTCTTCCACGAGATGTGCGTACTCTCAGTAGAATAATACACCTTTTTTGCCTATATGGGTCGTGATCTTACCAATTCATGTTGAACTCTTCCAACTTGTGACTTTGGAAAGAATACAAAGACCAAGACAAAAAAGTTCCTCTCTGAACTTCCTGACCTCAGTTCTTCCCAATCCTGTTCCAAGGAGGAAAATGTCGACTTTGCATCCACCTCTAGGCTATGTCAAACAAGAAAGTCAAAAAAAGAAAAAGACACGCTGATGCCGTTATTTCAGCTTGGAGCATTCAGTACCCCAACAGCATCGGCGGATGACATCTCCTCATCATCAACGCGGCAAACACCAGTTCCTCCGCAGATATCTACTGATGCGCCAGACCACATGAACAGCGCCTTGCAACACACATCACACTCAGAACCATTGCACGGACAAAACCCCCCAGAGTATAACATTAATATTCCTCTGCATAATAACCCACAATACTTCATTGATTATCTCCAGCCGCAATTAAACACATGGCCTCAATACCCAGTGAGTATATTTGGCCATCAAATCTTGTAACTCACTGACTAGATAGGTAGCTCATCAGTAAATATACATTCAAAGGTAGAATACATTGCATCATCAAATATCCCTCAAGCAAATGTTCCATTCTTTATGAATACACAGTGGAGTCCTCAATCTATCTATGGTTTTCATCAACCAGAATCTTTTCTCTATTCATCCAATTCAGGGAGCTATGAAAATTACTTCCCACCTCCAATTACAGCTCCTAACCCATATTTTCTGCAATATGGACAACTTACGGTGGGGACATCAGCTTACACAGTCCCAGTAAACATGGTAAGCTCAGAGGTGTCATATTGTGCAGTAGCCATGGAATCATAAAAAAGACTGATTTTGTACTTATAATGTTTCCCCACTAGCCTGTATCTTCATATCCATCAAATTATCACTATCTCCATTTACCACTTGCAATGTCAATGGCTCCTCATTCTCTTAATACACCATACGTCGCACCAGAAAACACAATGCAGGCTAGATATGGGTACTATTCACAACCAGGATCAGAAGCAGTGAGACCAGTCCAGTACCCTGGTCCAATGAATCCCGCTCCAGGTCAAAGTTTTAACATTGGAGGTATCTCAGTCATAAAGCATTCAAAATTCTTGGGTCATACAGAAAACTTAGGAACACAAATTAGAGGTCAATCAGGCCATGGGTATAAAAGATTAGTAAGGTAGGAAAAAGAAAAAGACGACCATCAAAAAAAGAACTCAACCAAAGCCTTGCTGATCACCAAGATCTTCAATCAGTGGTGTTGGAAAATACAGATTCTGAAATCAAAAATATTCCTCATTTGTAAGTCACTCCTTTCTATGCATTTTTGTCAAGTTTGAATTTCAAAAATCTTCCTGAAAACAACTCAAATTATGAAATATAACACTGATGGCTTGTGTCAATGGAAGGGATCATAAAGTTCTTGTTAAATTGACAGAGGAAGAAACTGACTCTACCAGAAAGGATTTGGATACAGAGTATAATGAATGGTTAATGAATCACCACAAGATAGAGCCAAAGGTTTATGTTAGAACCAGATTGGGCCAAGACAGCCTTGAAAACCCCCAGAATCTTCCGTGTCCAGTAATGATTGTCTACAAGTAGATACCCTCAGATTCCAAGAAAATTCAGAGTTGGATTTGAACAGTGCACAAGAATTTCCACCTCTTCAATCATCTCTTGGTCAGCGAATGCAGTGGTTGAGCAAACCCAATAAGGGAGAACATCTTATTCCAAAACGGTTTTGGCCCTGAGATATCCACAAATTCTGGGGATGGCTCAGAAAAACCAACCTTGGAATCAAAAAGAGTTATTCATGATATTGATAAAATTAACTGCTGCAACAGGAAAAATCTGAGTCTCTTGAAAAAATGAAGAAAATCTTCAGCAAAACATCAGATAGATCCTTGTTGTTTGATTCAATCCCAAAACCAATTAAACAAACTTCCATCAACAAAATCCTCCAATGAAAATTGTCATTCGAATAATTTACTCAGATAATCCTATAAAATCTTCCAGTGTGCTCAGAGAGATTAAGAACTTGAGTGAAGCCAAAAGTTCCCAAAGGATAGCTAAAAAAGGAAAATCAATCATTCCTTTTCCTTCTATATCAAGGTAAGATTCCAAGAACATAAAGTCTCTATCTTTATTCATTTAAGCAGGCAATTCTGAACCTTGGATGACATTTTGATTTTGGGGTTGATTTCAGAGACACTTTACTGGATGGAAAAATGTCTCAATCCAACACTTATGAGAACACTCAGGATTCTATTGAACATAAGAAAATTGTAGTACCCAGTAGTATCAGATCTTCTAAAACAAAGTTCAATGTGAGAAAACGGGTCAAAACCAAAGAAAGCCATATGTCACTTGCAGGGATAGAAACATCCTTGCACCAAACCCCCTCCAAAAGTCTATATAATACCATCCAAATGCTTTTGATTGACTGGAACACATATAGACAGATTTGCTCTATGGATCTTCTCTGTACTCTCAAAGGTTGGGAAAGTTGCTCAACATCAAATCTGCATTGGCCCCCACAAGCTTGTGAATTTTGCAGGTGAAATTATCACTTAGTGGTACTCAGATAGGTCTTAGATATACTAAGGAGTATGAAATGGAAATGCCAAAAAATGTTGATGAAAAGATGGTTTCTCAGTGATCTTGATTGCACAACGCCCTTACAACCAATGGAGAACCAAGTACAGCAGAGGAAAAAGAAGAAGAAAGTATTATGGTTTTTAATGATAATGATAGTTCATTGGCTCATCAAAAAGAGATTCCAGGCAATTTAAAGCTTTCTGAGAATGTCAATCCAGAGTATCATCATGAAGAAGCAATGGATTCTGACTTTATAAAGTTGATATATCAGGTGTATCAACTTAACAATAACCATAACTTTCATCCTATGGATCTTCAATTGGGCTCGTATGAGAAATTCATGCATTTTAGTGACTTTAGATGGGAATCCTTGCCACCACAAATCATGCACTCCTCAAATTTACCTCTGAGGGAGTTTCAAAGAAGAACACAGGTTCTCTCTCATCAGGAAAGTCAATTCATTATCAACAAAAGCTGGAAGGATCATCATCAAAGCCTTGATCCACAAATAGCTCAGTGGCTTGTGTTAATCTTTCAAGTTGAGAAGTCTTGGCCAACCTTCTCAGAGATGAATGAGAGCTTCAAAATAGTGGGTGAAACATCAGTTGAATTCAATACCCAAAGTTGGAGGGGAAGTTGATACAATGAAGATGATTTTAGGAAAGGAGCTAGACAGAAGGAGGGAACTGATCTCCTATATGATTGACCGTGAAAGTAAGCCAATTTGGTGGGATGAACCTGAGATGAATGAAGCTAGAAGGCAAGGAATCAATATCCTGGATCTTATAAAAATAGGTGATATTCTTTGCTTTGAAAGTTCTCAAACATTTGAAAAAATGCTATTGGATAAATCCAAGCTTGTAGATCTCAACAGAAATCTTTATTATGTATTTCATGGCAGAAAAACAGATCCAGAAAATTATCCTGTATCTGGGGCTGATTGGGTAGATTCACCTGAAAGAGATTGGTTATGTAGAAAACCTGAGATTATGGAAGATCTATCAATCTAATCTAAAAAAATTAATTCTTTCCACTGATCAAGCCCGCCTATATTTATCTCCAGTTTTACTGAGTCAAATGGGAATCTCTTCAAAAAGAACATGGTGGTCAGGAGGAGATTTATTAATTTGGAATGATCAAAGTGCACCCATAAAGTTGATGAATAAGATTGGTGAAAGTTTAAATTTAAAAAATTATAGAGAATTAAGATTTGATATGATTCCAATGATCAAAAGAAAAATCAAAAATCAAGGTCTGAATTCAGAAACAAGGAAAAGGATGATGTTTTGTTTTGAGAAAAGATGTGAATTAAACTTAGAAATTGAAACTAAAGAGAGAAATAAAGGTTTGATTTGGAAGGATTAAGGATTATCTTTTGTCTGCTTGGTACATAATCATACTTAAAGTTCTAGATACAATGTATTGCAACTTTATCCCTTAGGTTCTTGTTTGGTATAGATAGTTAGGGTCTGATAGCATTGTATTGGTCTTTCTTTTATCTTGGTGTTGAAACCTTCATTTTACAATAAAAGTACTCAAAGTAAGTAGGCAAGATCTGCCTAGTTGGGAAACCTAATTATTAGTTCCACAAAAACTAGGTTCTGACTGGAGAAAGTGAGCCTGCTAGCTTTTACTGCTGTGCTGGTTGCCTACTTTGATTTTTTCAGCTGTAGAGCCTCACTGTCACCACCCTCACATATCACACCCTCATCATGATAAGACCTTCCCATGGGCTTGAACTAGTTCTATGGACAGTTCTTGCTGGAAACCAATACAAGGCATTGGCAAGACAGATGCCAGAGGTGTAAAAGTATGCACAGGGACCTCAAAAATACAAAGTTGTGGGAAACATACTTGAAACAGAATTCCGCAGCAACAAAATAGCTTCTAGGTGTAGAAGTAGGTAGGTTCCACCTGCTTACTTTGAGTACTGTTAATGAATGACCAAATTCAACAAAGTCCAATTAGGCCTTGGTTCAAACATAACAAGTGATGCCCAAGGCACAAGGGACTTACTCCTTACCCTAAACATTTTGGGTGGTAGGTTGAGAATTTTAGTAGAGAAAACCTGTGATTGCCTTTAACCCCATTGCAGCCGACGGCAATCTCAGTGACGCTGTATCACAAGTTATCGGTCAAGACTAACGTACTTAAATCAGCTTCTCATTATTGACCATTTGGTAAAAAATGGCTTTCCTGAACCGCCTACTTCTTCTCTATCTTTTTCACAATTTTACCTTTTATTTTTTCTTTCAAATGTAACTTTTTCCTTATCACTGCAAAGTTGGTGAATCCTGAAATTCAGACCAAATTTTGAAATTTTGTTACATACCACTGAAATTTAGCTGATGTTTTCCCTCTGAATTTCTTATTTCCAAGTTTTAAGTGTTGAGAGAATCAAGGAACAGCAAAAGAAATCAAGAAAGTGAATAGATAGAAAGATGTAGAGCCTGAGGAAGCAGGGGCTGCAGGAAACCCATTTTTTACCAAATGAGCAATATTGAGAAACTGGGGTTGAAGGTAATCCCAGTTTTTCTCTACTGAAATTCTCAACCTACCACCCAGGATTTTTGTCGTAAGGAGAAGTCCCTCGTGCCTTGGGCATCACTTGTTATGTTTAAGCCAAGGCAGGATAGGACTTAGTTAAGTTTGATGGATTACCAATTTTTTTGTGATCAAGATTGTTGATCTGAGCCACAAGCCTGGAAAAGAAATGGGTGCTGTGTCAAATATTGCTGTTACAAGCTGAACCCTATCAGGTTAAAACAAACCAAATAGGTCAGAGAAGCCACCATGTGGTTTGTTGAACCCATGTTAAGCATGCCTACCATTTTGTTCACTGAGCATCTTGGTAGATCATTTAATCTGGTGCCATCAATCCTACTTTTCTCTGTGAAAATACAAGGTGGACTTTTGCAAAGTCACAAGGGGTTTGTGTTGAAAGAAAAATACCCTTCTTGGTTGGTTATTGCCTCTCATATGCTCCCGATTTGATTGGGAGATACTTGTATTTTCAGCTTATGATTTTGGGATGAGTGACAAAATAAACTTGACTGACTACTTACAGAAGCCTGCAAGTGAGATATGAGTGCAGGTAACCCCCAAAATTCTCAATTACAATCAAGAATCAACCTGATTTCACCGTACAGTCTTGATATAGATGAAATGGAGTTCCAATAAAGAAGAGGGCTGTTTTCTTGACTGTTACATCCCATGATCTTAGGAAGTATAGGTGTTATAAGGTTGAAAGCTGGCTTAAATGAAAGCTTCTAATCTTGTGCACATTTTGCATTCCTGTAGGTGCTGAAGATTGTGCTAAAAGGTGAAAAGAAAACAAATGTAAGCTTTTCAAAGAGTTAAGAAAGAAAGAAAAAAACCAAACCAAACTATCCTGAAGATCTCTATAAATTCAAAACAAATGTAAACCATCTAGATCTAGATACTTAGAACTTATCTTACTTATTACTTTGCGGTGATGAAAGGATGAGAACTGAAAAGATGTTTCTTAAGACAAAATGCAAGTTAAAAACCTTGAGATCAAACCCAGTGAGATAAGTTTTTGAGAAAATGAGAATTCTAGAAAATCGAAATGCTGGTGTGGTCAACAAATTGAGGTTATATATTGATGAATGAGTAAAAAAAAAGAATGAAAGAAAATCTGATTGATCAAGTTATAGATCTCTTATAGTACAAGATTGCAAGTGGCAGTGAAGATATTTGTACATCTTTACACCCAGCTCTTTTGAGAGCTTGCACCAAGACGTAAAGGTGTCTTGGTAATGTTTTTGGGTCCTCAAGTCATAGATGGCTCCAATTGTTTCACAGATGTTCATTTGAGATGTCTTTGGTATGCCAAATGTTTCACCCAAAGATGTTTTTAAGAATGCTACTGCTTTACACAAAGACTGGTACTCTGTGCCATGTGACCAAGTGGAAATTTGGGGTTGCTTGCAGTAACTGACACCCTGCCGCCTAGTGTGAAGAGCTGAGATACTGGTTCACTTTCTCATTCAGAAATATCGTACATCTTGAGAGAGCTTGAAGATCTAATCAACTACACAGCATACGATCTCACTGATGCTCGCGAGGGCCGTGGGCCGTGCTTGGCGAGGGCTGCTCTCAACGGACCGGGGTGAGAGCAGAGACGATCCGACTTGGCACTGGGTGAGGTTCTGATCGGATCAAGAATTGGAAATTGATGATGATCAACAAGAAATGCTCAGCAAGAGTCAACCAATCGAACAAAGATGAAACAGCTTATCAACAAACCATCAACCCTCTCAATCCTTTTGACAGTCTCAATCATATTTACCATCAACTTGATCTCAACATTCTATTCTCATTCGACTACAACCAAGGCACTACCATCAACTTCTTTACTCATCAGGTTGCATCAAGTCTCGATCAAGAAAAGATCAATTCAAACATATCCGACTTCGAACTTAGCTTCAACGTCAAACCAAGTGCCGGTGCCATTGCCATTGCCAGCGCCAGTTCCATTGACAGATCATGAACAACCTCCTGGATCAATACCTTACCTCAAGCTGTACTCAGCACTCTCAAAAACCCTCAAACCTCTCGGTTTATTACTCTTGATCTTTTGGTTACTCTTCCTATTCGCATTCGTCGGGATCGTGGCCTCTGACTTCTTTTGTCCTAACCTATCTACAATCTCCTCGAGTTTAGGTTTACCCGAGTCTGTTGCTGGTGTTAGTTGAGTCTTCTTGATTCCTCCTCGCTGTTTCTCCCTATTTTCTTGTCAAACTTATTGATATTTTATGCCTCAAAAATCAATCATTTCAGCCTTTCTTGGTTTCGGTAATGGCGCTCCGGATGTATTTTCGACTTTTGCTGCAATGAAATCTGGGAAGGGCTCTTTAGCAATTGGTGAACTGATCGGCGCAGCTTCCTTTATTGTCTCCGTCGTAGCTGGCTCGATGGTACTCGTTTGTCCCTTCAAAGTCCCTCGTCACTCTTTTTTGCGTGATGTAGGCTTCTTCACCTTTGCCATTGCCTTGATGCTCTACATCATCCATGACGGTCGTATCGTGCGCTGGGAAGCCACGGCACTCATCTTACTTTATATATCCTATGTCTTTGTTGTCGGATTCGGTACTTGGTGGATCGAACGTCGACATAGGCGGAGGGAATTGATAAGAAAGGTCAGGAATGAATATGCTGATGATGGCGAAGAGATCGAACCTTATCATGATGATCGTCAGTTCTCTTGGTGACAACTCTCCATTATGGCTTCAAGTCAATCCACTGATGCTCCTTGTATATCTTTTACCGTCTTATCATGTTTTTCGACATCTTCAGCCGATTTCCCCATTCAACCGGGTGGTCAATTGACCGAGAGTGTTCAGCTTTCCTCAACTACTCCTGTCGGTTCACCGGGGCCCTACGGATCGCCCCGTCTACTGCCCATCCCAGCTGATTCCCCCCTCCTGACTTTCTCCACGCATCTCAACGATAATCAGGATTCAATTTCATCACATTCTGTAGACTTTTTGACCGAATCGAGTCCTAATCTCAATCTTCCTAATTTACACAACCGTCGTATGAGAGCTCCTTCACTCTCATACAAAGCTCAACAACCCAGTGTAAGCTTCTTAAGCCCCGTCTTCACTCTGTCGCGACCTTCAAACGAGCACCGTACGTCAGATGTGGAATACAGTCAGACGCATGTCCGACGGCGGAGCAAACCGATCAACAATTCGCCTGCGATCCGCTCAAGTATCCTCGGTGCTATTGAATTTCGTGATGTGGTAAACTCTCTCAACCGAGACTCGCGTGCCCAATCTCTTGCCCAGTTTGCTTCTCGGCCAAGGTTATCAGCCAGTAGTGGTCCAACTCGACCGGCAGTCTCTGATCCTAGTCTTGAATTCAAACGTAAACGATCTGGTAGTCATAGTTGTGCATTTCCAATGCCTCCTAATAGCTCTCCATCTCTCGCAGCTTCTCAATCATCTGTTTCGCCTCTCAGCTCTTCCACTTTGCTCAAGTCAGATGAAGATCCAAGACCAAATCCATCCTATGGTAGGCGGATGGGGCATCGTTCCTCACAGAGCGCTGCTGCCGGGACAAGTCTCGTCAAGTGGGGAAGTGATTGGGCACAATCACTACCTTCTCAAGTCTCTGATGATCTGGCACCCCGAACTGGATTCCCTTGGTTGGGATCAGATGACACAGACTCACAATCCCAACACAGAAGATCAGTTGTTCAAATAGATGATGTAGCTCAACGTACAAGAAATCGGGAAAGTCGAATCATTGCACAAACTCCCAGACTGGAAGAATTGATTGAAGAAGGAGGTCCATTAGAAGAAAGGGGATCGAGTAGTGGTATCATACCATCGATTATGATTATTGGAGAGAGAGGGGATGCTTTGGATATAAGTGATCAAGATGTGTCTCCATTAATCAAGACAGAGGTCAGATATTGGTGGTTAATATTGAAAGTAATATGCCCATCTATTCAAGATTGGAAGTCGAAGAGTCATGCAGGAAGACTTGCAGCCATCATATCTGCTCCAGGAATCTTACTTTTAACACTCACTATTCCAGTTGTACAAGATAACTCTGAAGTCTATGATCAAGCAGATGACGGTGAAGGGGATCCTGAAGGTCAACAAAGTATGGTGATCAGTTCCAAGATGGATAAGGTAGAGGAAAGTGGGGCAGGAATTCCATCAGACGAAAGAATCGCACATTGGTTATCAATCATTCAATGTAATTTATCTCCGATCTTAGTGATCGTAACTCTTTTATCAGAAGAAAAATGGTATTATTGGTGTGCTTCTGCGATGATTGGGATTAGTCTTTCGATTTACATTTCTCAAAGATTAGATCAAACTGTGAAGGTTGTATTATGTTTTGTTGGGTTTGCGATCTCAATGGTTTGGATCTTAACGATTGTAAATGAGGTGATCGGGGTTTTAGAAACCATTGGACAGATCTTGGGATTGAGTGATGCGGTTATCGGGCTTACGATCTTTGCAGTTGGGAATTCATTGGGAGATTTAGTAGCTAATATCACTGGTCAGTCTTCAATGTTTGAAAGAAAATCAAAGATATGTTGTTATAGCTAACTGTTGATTTTTACATCAGTTGCTCGGATGGGGTTTCCTGTTATGGCTATCTCTGCTTGTTTTGGAGGGTCAGTCAAACGTTTCTCGATTTGTTATTCATTCTCTGCTAAGATATTTAGACTCACACTTGGATCCCATTTTTGAAATCATCAGACCAATGTTGAATGTCTTGCTAGGAGTCGGATTATCTTCAACTTATTTAATTTTAACCCATGATGGAACCCCGTATGAATTTGAAGAAAGTTCTAGATTATTGATTTCAGGTATTGGTTTATTAATCGTTTTAGTCATCACTTTGATTGTTGTACCATTAAAGAATTATAAACTTACTAAAACCTGGGGGATCTTCTTGATTGGGTCTTATGTATTTGGAATGCTTATTCATTTGTTTTTTCAACTGATACGTAACTAGAAAAGCAACTTTGTAGGTTTAGCAATTTTCTTTTGTGATCAATAGTGCAGATTTTGTGTTTTTGTTCTTCATATTACATTTATCTTGATGTGTTTATTGTATTTAACCCTAACCCCTAAGAGTCTATTGGTTTGATTCCTTCATATGATTCATAGAAAATCTCATTTTAGACCCCATAGCTTGCGTTATTTCCACACACACACTTCGAGTTATCGGCTTATGATAGCGAGGATAATAAGGCTGTTTACCGACCTCAGTTTAAGTCAACTCAATTCTTCTAGTCGCTGAGCGAATCTCAGAACCTAGGCATCCAGGCGGCGGGTTGAATTTGACCCATTTCGGCCAACTTGGAAGCTGATTCTGTAGAAGAATCCTCTATGACATCGTTCCATCAGCTCAAGAGGTCTTTATTAAACGGTAACATTGTAACAAGACTGTAGTGACGATGCCTAGGTGAACCAGGCGGGTAGATTCATCGTGACGAGTTTGTGCCGAATCATTCTCGCCTATGTCATACGGTTTCTCAACTAGCAATCTTAATCGTATGGTCGTCAACGACTGTAAATCAGCAAGAAAAACTGCGCAAGATAGTGCGACGGTGAAGATTGACAATCAGTCGAGGAGAGTATCTCAGTTTGAATATATATCAAAGTTTTCAAAGCTATTTCAGACAAAAGCTTTACTTTAACCAAGCCTTATTATTCCTTTCCCTTGAAACTTCTTGCCTGATTAACTTTGCTTGCATCCAACTTGACACAAGCGAACCCGACCAAATACCTTCAAACTCATCTACTTATCGATAAAGCTTATTTTTTTCAATCATGCGTACCAGTTTCTTCCAATTCTTTATTGCCCTTCTCGGGTCCACTGTCTTTGGGAGTCCATTCAATCTATCTCAATTGAGGTCACCTACATCTAACCGTGGAATATTTTCGAGTTGTGATGCCTCAGGAGGCAAAACGGGAAAAGACAGTTTTCATCCTGGTTTGTCATCATTCCTCGTCTTCCAAAGCCTCATAAGCGTATGTATCACACAGCAAGAGTCCTGAAGGAAATGAGTACTGACTTATAAAATGTGTATCCATGCTTCTTTTATGTGTGAATTTCTCTAGGTGGTGATCACGGTCTAACGACACAATTTGATTCAAAAGGAAGATTCGAAGTTTGGAGTCGAGTTAAAGACATCCAATCAGGTAAATATTAGAGACCTATCTTTTGTTACTTCCCTATACTATCATATCTACATGAAAAAAACCCTGACCTCTTACTTTTTTGCATATTTGTAGAATCTCAGATTCGTATGTGTCAAATCGATGATACTGGAACTGGTGATATAATTTTCATGGCAAATACCAACTTTGAAGGAAAGAGTAAAATTGAAGAGATCGAAGGTGGAGAAAAGATTCAACCTCTGATTTCTATCCAAGTTCCAAGCGACACCAAGTGCAGTGGAGGTGCTGATGGAGAGAGTTGTGTGTTAAAGTGTCAGGTTGAGGTAAAACAAATTCACTGATCCTTCACTACTCCTACTAACATTTTCATTGAACCTTTGTTTTATTTCTGTTTACAGAACACCAGCTCTTCTCCAGTCGATAAATGCGTTTCATTTGGTCATCCTGAAGAAATTGACATCCACACCATTGATCAAACTGTCTTCGGTTCATCATCTCATCAACAAGATACTGACAAGGAGAATCTTTATTTATCAAATCATCTCGAGACTTCAGGACATCGACATCGCAGACGTTCGATCATTGAAACAAGAGCCGATGATTCAGATTTATCAACTCAGATTCAATGGGAAGAATCACGTCTTCCGGCTAATCTTCACAAGCAAGTTGATCCTAAAGACCTTTCTCCAGTCAAAGAAGATCCTAAAGACCTTTCTCCAGTCAAAGAAGAACCTAAAGAATCTTCTCCAGTCAAAGAAGGAGAAGGGAAGAAAGCATAATCCTCTTCGGCAATTTAAACAAACTTGTAGCTTTCAAAGTTTGCAAGGGATATCCAAAAAATGAAAAATCTGAAGGTTGAGCACAGCACTTTTTCATAGAACATCCTTCCCCCTCGACATTGAGAAAATCTGACAAAAAAGTAAAAGTTTATAAACGTATTCCAACACATCATTTACTTATAGACAAACAATCATCTTTTTGATGTAATAAAATTTTGGGTCCATATATCTCGAATCTGATCTTATCCTAGCTCCTCCCATTTTCATTGTTGTAGCTCATATTTTCTATCATTTTCTCTACCACCTCTTTGTTTTACCTTAATTTATTGTCTGGGTTCAAGAAATCTATCTATTGAGAGTTCCTGGGATTGATCATATCTTGTAGGGGGCTTGAATTCAAACGCATACCCTAGATTACTTGGTTGAAATGTTCTAGTCATGTCTGTCAGATACTGCCCCCAAAGCTTGTTTTTTTCTTCGGGAATTGGTTCAAGGTTCATTAGCGCCATTAAAAACTTCAAATGGTATATTTAGAATGATGTTAACCGTGGCTTGAAAGCGTCAAAGTTGTATCAAGATTCCCTTGCAGTGAAATCTAGGTTTTCTTTTTGCAAATGAGTTTGGACAACCTGGTCAAGAATCTTTGTTGGTTGTCTGCTGAGATTTCCGCATATGATGGCTCTCAATTCAATAGTACAATCACGATGTGTCCTACCAAAGATGATTTGTACAAGTATCAGTATGCACAATTGCTAGTACTTGCATGAGAATGTCTTTATGAACTAATCAAGAAAAAGCTTCCATTCGATTTAAAAATTAATCAGATTAACTTCACATTTTCTTGCCATATCGTGTTGTTCAATTCTTTTGAAGGGATGTAAAGAAATATGTAGACCGATTATTTTCAATCAAATAAACGAATGAAAAGATTGATATTGATATGAATCATTCATACAAATACAATCCGAAATTAAGAAACTGAAATATGGCCGTTTTTTTCCTAGCCAAAGAAAGAGAGGCTTCAGAATTACGCCGTGGGTCCATTCCATTAATCGAAAGGATAATTGTTCCTTTTTATTAGTTTCACTTGATCGTCAATAAGGAAAATGATAGAAACTAGAATCAAACACATCATGATTGTGATACAATACAAGGTAAAGTTGATCGATACGATCAAAAGCTGTACAAGCCCAAAGAAGAGAAAAGTCCACCATTTTAAAAAAATCAAGTCGTCTTGTATCCAAGAGTTCCTTATTTAATCAATACATTAATGACTATCCTCGTCCTAAAGACCCAATGAAACATAAGAAAAATGAAAACTTCGAAGAAGCATAAAGAGGAATGTAGGCATCAGCCCGACCCAAATAAGAGGCTTAGGAAGAATGAAAATCATCCCCAGGTGTATTGTTTGCTTCTTCAATTGATTTTCTATGATCTTCAATTTTTTTATCTTCCGGAGTATGAAAAGGGTATGAGAATCCTGACAAAGGTTCAGAGGGAAAAGGAGAGTAGGATGGAGTGGAGGAAGACTGAGACTGAGAGCCCAAAGAGGAAGGTGGGAAATCCTGAGATCGATAATTTTGAAATCTGTTTGTCGATGGTTTCCTAGGTGGAGTTTTAAACCCACTAGGAAGTAAACTACCTGTCCCTTTTCTAGTCTTTTTTTCACTAACTCTCACTTCCTTCACTTCTTGCTGGCAAGCTGGTTGACACATTTTCATCGAATGATTGAATCTTTGTGAGATCTCTTGACAGATCTCAGCAAAAGAGGCTTTGTTAGGTGTGTCCGAATCATATCTAGTATCAATCCTTGATGGCAGAACACTGGCAGGGTCTTGCAATTAATTAGCCGCTAGACGATAGCGGCTAATACCACTAACGTCTACGGCGCAGAATGATGTCCGCGGGATTCTATGGGACTGTACATCCCCAAAAGAATAATTGTGAGACAGCTGTACAGTCTGTCCGCAGATCCTTAGCAACCACCCCCATTAGGCAGACTCAGTCCCGGCAGATTGGGACACAGAGCCGCCTCCGTGCCGGTATACGAACAAACACCCAGATAACCACCGGGTGAACACTGGCTGGATTGTAGCCGTTCATATCATCGTATGAGTGTAAAGCTCATGACCCATTGCCTAGGTCATGAGCTTTTCGGAATGAACATGTGAAAAATTGGACACATAGCCCTACTACGTTCCCTTTTAATATAACGCATGTTCCTTCTGCATCATTTCCGTGCAATGATGCAGAAGGAGTTTTCATATATTTAGCGCTTAGCCGCTAATAGAACCTTGCAATTATAACATTTATGAACACCACAGCTTTTCAAACGAATGCCCCTCCTTATCTAACTCGCATTTGATCTCATTTAGAGAAACTCAATACGTACCTTGATCTTTACCTGATCCACATTTCTGACCTATTATTCTAATATTAAAAGATCTCATTTACTTCCCTTATGCTCCTCAAAGACCTAGTCCATAAACTCAGCACGTGCTACCCCAAAACGTACGAAACAATGACGTTGGCCCAGCTCACCACCTTCACCGCTCTTTGCGCCGAAGTTCTTAACCGGACTAACAATGGATATGGCTATGACTTTTCTCCCAATCATTGCCCCAACGAGTTCATATCCCAATGCCTTGGAGCAGCTCCCAACAATACGTGGAGTCGTTTGTGGAGAATCACCTTTGCCGACCTGCCGCATTGCTACTACGATCCGCTGCTCATCAAAAAGCATGGGGTGCCATCGCCCACCGCGAACCGTCCCAAGAACGCATTAGTAATTCCTGAACACAGCTTCACACCTCTGCATACTCACTGCCTCAGTTGTAAGAGCAAAACGCGAAACAAGCCAATCACCCTGACCATCCGTCGACCGATTCAAGGCTACTTAATGGACATCGGTGGCATTGAGACCGTGCAGTATTACACAGGCTACTGTCGTCGTATGTCACCCAGACCTCTTTTTTTTAAAAATACCCCGCCGATACTGACCACACCCTACCAAAAAGACTGCAAGACAACGTACTCGCCTTGCTATAGCCGGCGGAATGACATACGCGAGTACTATACGTTGAAAGAAGGACAACCAACCTCCTACTTTCAAGTAACGCAACATTATTTCATGACGCACGCTTTGGCCGACCACTTTGATCACCTCCAAATGTACGGAATGTAAGCTAACAAACACTGCCTAGACTTGTGATAAATCCAAACGCTGATCACCACCTCAACCTACAACAGCGTATCGATTTACAATATTGTCGCGACATACAACCAAGCGCACTCACCACTTTCAGGATCCCAACCACCAAATGACTTTCGAAACCTAAGATATACACGTAGGATTAGTACCAATGTAACATCTTTAGGCCTCGACATCCATCGCCTCCTCAAACGCACGAATGAACGCGGTGTGCGTTTGAAGAGCAACGCGACCGGAACGGACGATCGACGCTTCTTTGTTTCAATGAAACAACATCTTGAGTGGATCAAGATCAACGGTTCGAAGTTTTCAGGTCATGTATGCTCTCTTTGCACGGAGGTTAAGCCCATTCCGAACAGTACCAAAGACTCCGGTAAGTGCAGAGGCAGTTCTATGTTAATTGATTAAAACTAACATATTTCATTCATTTATCTACAGTAATGCGCGCCGTGGTCACGGATGGCATCACCATAGGATTCTGGTGTTGCAGCGCTTCGGAAGCCCAGCTCAAAAGTCTGGACCCGCATACCACAGCAACATACTGCGACCAGCCTCTTGATAAGGTCACCCACCGATACTGCCCGGCGCATCACCAAGCATTACGTCTTATATGCCCAGCCCAGCCTTGTCTCGAACCCATAGTTCGAAACACCAAGACATGTGCTAATCCTGACCACATCGCCGCGCATGCTACCTTTACAGAACGTAATACTTCTATGTTTGGGTTACCAAGGCGTTTCAACCGTCCAAACACCCACCTTCAAATGGATCCCAGTGTACTGCTATCGGCTGAAACTGGTGAAGTGGCTCTTAGTGAAGAAGAGCTATTGTATGCAGAAGTCCAAGAACGTGAACATGAGGCCGCACGCGACGGTGGAACTTCAAAACCTCCGAAGAAAGTATTAATTTCACGATGTCGTACTCACAATGAACAGTTGATGGTGTCACCATGCGGTATCATATTGGCACGAAAAACCTTTTACAAGTCTGAGTCCGTCACTAAAGTAAAGGCAAGTCCCTCTCCCTAGCTGCTCTGGTTCTGTTTTAGGTCTTCCTTACTGATAATTCACATATATTCCACAGGATTGGATCAAAGAGGTATTTCCAGAGGAAATGCCTCAAGTTATATTTTACGATAATGCCTGCGGTTTGTACTCCCATATTCGTGCTAACCCTGAAGACGCATACCATTTCCGCAACACTTTATTACCAGTTGACGCATTTCATATCCGATCTCATAAAGAATCACACACCACCTGTCGCCTCAATAACGACCCTCACTTATTTCCTGATTTAAAGCGGGCAGATGGCACCTGGAAATTCAATTCTTCTGCAGCAGAGATGGTCAATTCGTGGTTTGGCCGCTTTGATCCTATGTGCCGCAACATGTCTCAGGTCAAGTATGCATTTTTTTTGGAGGAAATGATACATCTACATAATAGCCGTCTTGTGGAAAACCTTGCTCGACGTTCCAAGGTAACATTCCTTGGTAATACCCATTATACCACTTCCCCTATGCGTCCCCATTGAGATAATTCTGTACTTGGTCTTGTTTTAAATAGTTTGTATTGTGTAATTTTTTCTTACATTGTGTATCAAATACATGATAGTTTTCAACCTTTGCATTGTGACCTTGCAGTAAATTGTGATACTTCTCCTTCAGCATTACAATTCTTAATTCCTTCCGTCTTTGTTTGTTGTATATTTTGATAGGTGAAGATCAATCTGAAGATCAATCTATGAATTTTATTATGTCTAGATTGCTAATCGGCTGGCTGGCTCCAAACAGTCGTTGAACTCCTACCACAACACTATGTCTGCATAAGTACTGATGCATGTTACCTACGCACCATTCCTCCTACAAATGGTACGTAGGCCTGAACTCATTGTTGATGACTCAAATCAACATCATTGTGGATGACTCAAATCAACACCTAAGACAAATGGATGAAGTCAGCAATTAGACGGAATCATTAAGACGGAATCATTACCATATAGAGATTTGCTGCTCACCCACTAGCATAGTTTAACCTTGCGCAAGTTGCCCAAGGGGGATCTCTCTCTTAATTACAATTCTGTCTGTCAATAAATATCAGTCTTGATCATGGAGTAATACTGACTCTTCTCCTCTGTTACGCATATGATTATTTGAGGACCTGAACCAAAGGCATGGAGTGGGTAACGCAGGTGAAATATTGGTCCAACTTGACCCTTGACATCTAACAATTGGGCTAATCCAAGTCTGAATATAAATCCAAAAGCAAACCAATTGATCAAGTTTTGAAACTATTATCTGGATGAGTTTCAAAGAGATGAACTTTTTTATTACCTACTGACTATCCATACATTAAATGTGTAGGTTGAAGAACTCTGAATGGTATGTGTAACCAATATGTAGCTAATGCCAAACCATAAGCAGCTGCCCTAGGTTGATATAGATAAAGTGTTAGTTGAAGGATCATTGTTTAAACAACAATGACTGAACACTGACCAATCTCAGGCTGCTTGAGGCATCATACAAAGATGTCTAAAAGGTACTTGTCTAAAGGGGACTAGGGTCATGTGGTGATCTTTAACCTGAATATCATAAAGATATGATATCATCATATAAGATACACCACAATAGCTGGAGATAATAAAGGTATTAAATCAGTATTGTAAAGGAATCTGACAATCGGGTCAATGAAGAAGGAGAACCAACCAAATAAGATGTGCAACACTTGGGCCAATGTAAATAAATTGAACTCATTGTGTACAATTATGTTAAAAAGGACACACTTTCATTATGCACATTCTTTGTCACACGTCCTGATCCTCAGCCTCACATTGCTATGCAACATTCAAATGTCCATGGACTACACTTTTAAATCAAACCACAAGGATATTGTTGTCTGAGTCCCACATATGTTTAATTAAATCAAGGAATAAATATAATATGTATATTATCCACTTGGGCAGTTTGTTCACCCTCTTCAGTTTGAATTCTTTCAGTTGCACTACTCAAACCAAGTGACTTCATGAATTTTTCTCTCTAAATGTATTGTTTGATATGTACTATTGAACAATACATTTAGAGAGAAAAATTCATGATTGACATTTATCAAGAAAAACCTACATAGACATAGATGGCCCTGATAATACCTGGATCATTTCATTAGCATTACGCTTAATGCTAATTGTTTACGGAAGTGATGGTACCTACACGTAAATTTGCCATATATCCTCCTAGAAAGAAAAAGAAAAGTTAATAATAATGAAAGTAAATGATGAAAGTATTATATATATTGAATATATATACAATTTATAAGTTTGTCATCATCAGATCTCATGGTTAGTCTTGTACATTTGACTTCATTTCAAAGTATCTGATTTCTTTAGATATGATTGATCCTGAAGTTTTGATTTTGTTTTCCTTTTGGGGGCAATCGAAATAGATCATTTTGGAGTGATCAGAGCTTTATTAGATGTTAGATTGATTCCTAGAGTCGTTACTGGAACTTCTGCCGGTGCCCTCAGTAAGATTATTCCTTGCCTTCATCTCTTTTGAAAGTCATTTTCTTCGATCTTAGATTTGACAATTTGAATGTCTTTGGAAATGTTTTAGTTGCTGCATTTCTTTGTACACATACGTAAGAAGAACTTGATCGGTTTATTGTACCTGAATTAGCAGATATGATTACTGCTTGTTCTGAACCTATCACAGTACGTTTTCAGAGATCTCAATCTAGCTTTCTAACCAAACGGAAGCGCATCCACACTCTTGTTTTTCTTTTTCATAGGCTTGGGTTCCAAGGTTGTGGCGTAGTTGGGCTCAGTATGATACGGTCACTTGGGCTAAGAAGGTAAGTTTATCTTCTACATGTGACTCTTGTTTGAGTGTTGATTGACTTTAATATTGTGACATTCGAATAGTTGAGTTTCTTCACAATGGGTTCAATGACTTTCTTAGAAGCGTATGAAAGGACTGGAAGGATTTTAAATATATCTGTCATTCCAGTTAAGTTTTGGTTTCAGTCTGATCGAATTTTTTCATATTTGCAGCTGGGGTATATTTACGCAAAGATTATATATGCCGGGAAAACAATATGTGAGTTATCACTCTTGTGATCTATGCCATGATTGTTGCACTTTTTATTACGATTCCAATCTCTCTTCTGCATAAATGGAAACCAAGATTTGGCTTCAACCACATCAACATTCCTGCAGTCCTCCAAAACCTCAGTGCTCCAAAGTTTTTGGAGCACTGTGAAATGATGTTCGTTTCTTCCAAAAAAATGATCAATTGGCTCGCATTCAGTCTGTAGATCACACTGTGATCATACATATATTTACATGTATACGCTTACAAAGGGACAGCACGATGGTTACATTGCTTACGAAGAGAAACAAAAGGCTCAAAAAAAAAATAGAAACGGGGAATTAAATATTACTTGCGACTACGTTTGGACGATGGCAGGTGGGCCACCACAACCTTTGAAGGTGACTGAGAGGATTTATGTTCAGGTAATGTTTTCTTCTTACTACATTCCTTCCATTCAGCTTCAAAATGATTCAATCCATCTTGCACCACACTGTTGGGATTATTTGCTACATACTCGAATAAACCACCTTGAGCCTCGCATTGGATAAGCCAGCGGCGGTATAGGGAGGCGGTTGGGAAAACGAACGTCCAACCTTGTTCGCCAAAAACCTTTTTCCACGCGGCGGGAATGTTCATCTTGTTTGGATTAGTTGAGAGCTGCAAAAAGTTCAACATTAGCCGCATGCTGACGTTGACCGGCCACTTCGAATCCACATTTGAGTGATTCGATGTAATTTGGTGGGAGTGAGAGTTGATGATTTGTATTTCGGGGGACAGAGATTGGGCAGGTGGAATTGGAGTGCCGGTGGTGTAAATCAGTTGAATTTCCGGGCTACCCGGAGGTGAAAGACTCGGTAGAGGCGAGGAATCTGGGGTGGTGTGGTGTTGATCGAATGAAGAACACGCCGGCATCATCTCCAATTCCTCAAGAGCGGGACAGCCGGGATCTGGAACGCATAGGTGTTCAACATTCAAGTCCACTTTGTGATTGAATGTGTTCACTAGGGCAATTTGTTCATTGATTTGTTTGCATTTGGCTCCATCGACATTGGGGAACATGATGAGGATTCGGCGGCAATCGTCGGGATAAGTTTCGAAGACAGACAAACGAAGTCCGATCTGCGCGTGTTTATATATTAGCCACCATTGGAAGGAAGACCGTGTTTGATTCGCGGTTACTCACCCAATGTTGTTCGGCGTCACTCCACACTTTGAGTCGCTGATTGGAGATTGTCCCAAGCTCACGCGCGACTAACTCCTTCAGGTCTTCAGATTGATCCAGAGCAAAGCGCGGCCAGTGCGGTATGTATTCTCGCCATATCTCGCATTCAACAGGATCACTCTGGGAATTCATGCGTAAGTAATTATTTATAATACTTTATCTCGGTTCAACTCACAGTAGCTGAAGCCCACACCACCATCGTAATCGTATTGTTCGCCTTCTCAATCGCTTCGTTCGCCAGACGCTCTGCAGCTTGCTCGTGTAGAGCAAGCTTGCGAAACGTATTATCCTGGTCGACTTCACGTTCATAGCTTCTGCCGCCACCTTGAGTCAAAGGCAATCCACGGGCCTGCTGAGTACGTAGTATTTCGGTCGTTTCAAAGGGTTCATCAGGTGTGCGCGAGGTGCTTGAGTTTGGTGCTTTTGTCGCCTTGCCCTTCGCCTTTGCCTGTGCGGAGTGTGGTTGGCAATCCTTGAAATTGTTAAGCTGCCGACAGCACTGCAGGATAAGTAACTGCAGGTCAGCTGATGTAAGATCATTGCGTTATAATGGATAGAAAGTGGGCTAGCTATCACCTCGAAGCAGGCCTTGATTGAACATTGGTTGTTCCTACGACCAGAGTGGCCTTTACCGGTCTTTCCCATATGGCCTTGGCATTGGCCTCCACTGATCAACCGGGTTCCAGCCTTGGGTTGACGTTCAGTTGAGGTTTGACTCGTAGGCGTTGGCATCGGGGGCTGTAGTAAGTTATGAGAATGACTGATCGACGGTGTAAAAGGAATGAAACCTGCTACATCCGCATCGTCCTCGTTCAGCATATTATGGAGGTCCATAGCTAATTGAGTGTCCTTCAAGTGCTGTTCGCGCTTGCGCTTCTTCGCTTGATTAAACTGCTGGTTGTAACTCGTAAGACAGGATAAATAAATCGAGCGGAAATAGGTTCGGCACCAGTCGCGTGAAGGGCACTATGGATTATTGAACAAAAAGTAAGGACGTTGATGCGTCAAAAAACCTATGATTTCACGTACCCTGATTCCAATCAACGGTGCGTTGGGTTGCTTCTTTGGTTCGTAGAAGATGGTGGAGTGTGTTTTTTGACCGACACACTTGGGTGATTTGCAGATGACCCCGGTGAGAGTTCCGGCTTTGATGGGTGGTAGAGGCTGCAACGGATTCAGAGGACCCAAGAAGGGTGACGCCATTTAATAACGAGCTTATGAACTTGTCTCCGTGGATTAGCGTTCAATATGAGGATACAAAGCTGGAGCAGGGTACGGACAGTGTTCATCTCATATTTCCGCGGGATTATATACTTTAACCTGTCTTATTGCATGTGGTCTGTGTGGTCATCCTCAGAGGGATGTTCACCGAGCATTCACCTCCGGTGAGGACTTATGTCCCGGAAAGAGGATGAGCGCCCTCGGTGAGGCTCCGGGTCCCTTGTGCCGGTTCAAAGATGACCGTTGTCAACGATGCATTCGTCTAGACATCTCTTTTGGTCATGTGCGAAGTGTCACGTCCCAAACGGGGGGCTGCGTGTATGAAAGTGGACAGGCTAGCGGCTAGCGGTTAGCCGCTAAGTTATTGCACGACCCTTCGGATGCTCCCCTTGATGGAGGCCTACTAAGTTCAAGAAACTGATCTGCCTCTATATCTTGAGTATCAGAATTTACACCTTGAATTTTCGTTAGCTCTACATGAACAACTGGAATTAAACAAAAGTAAAGCGAGTGAGATCAGATTATAAACAAACCTTCAGTGTTCATCTGCTCCGCAAGCGCTTTGACATCCCCATGAGCACTTCCGATTTGAGGAGAAAATTTGGCTGTTAGAGCAGCCCACCAACTTCGAGGAATGAGAACGACTAAAAAAACATAACGCAAAATTTGCGAGTTAGGACAAAATTCAAGCGTGTGAGCACATGTAATCCAACTTACGCTTCAATCTAACATTATCCTTTGGTTTTTCAACTTCGATCCTACTGGCCCTTTGTGAGAAGATAGGCGTATTTTCACTCGTGTTGGAAACAGGTGAAGGTCGTTCTTGAGACTGAGCAGGTGAAATAGGGGAATTGAAGGTAAAGCAAAGTGATAAACCTAGCGGAAGATTGATCATCATATTTAACGTTGATAAATACGTATTGAATTTGGTAGGGAGGTGAAAAATATGTTAGATGTGAATAAATAAGTCTAGATTGAAGTAAATCAAAGATCAAGAATCAATTGTTTTGGGTGTTTGAGAAAAAGTTTGATATCAGGACCCAAGAGCGCAAGCGATCTAACATTTTTTTGCATTATCATAAGTCCAGTTCCTGATGTTTAGCATTTCCATCTATCTATGAAGAAACCAGGTCAAAAGGAACCTGAATGACAACCTCGCAGGGCGTGATCGACTCTGGTGTTGACTTGGGTGGTACATGGAGAGATTTCTTGATAGCGACCATTTGTCCCAAGATAACAAAGCTGAACCCGTATGTAATTTTTTCATTTCTCCTCTTCACCTCACCGTAGAATTTCTCAAGTTTCTAGTGTATCGTTCTCCATATCTTTCTACATCACATGGGAAACAGATAGCTCCGCACAGCTTGAGAGCTGCTTTAAAAATTGGCTTTGCGTTTTCTTGTAATGGTATATTAAGCCTTCTGTATTTGCCTCGAATGAAATTTGAAAGAAATTACCCAACTTTCGTGACATTTTCATAACCCTTCAGCCAAAAACACGAGTCCATTTTGAGACCCTCTTTGAGGGCGCGGCAAATGCGCAAGAGGGGTTTAAGTTAGCTTACAAAATAACACTTGTAATACTTTGAACAACCAGCATGTGTCCTTTTCACCACAGGGGTGTTCACCAGAGAAGAGCACAGGTTGTTACAGTGCCCAATAGACTTTGGCTCAAGGGGCACATTAAGCAATGCGATAAAAAATCTTTGCCTGCTAAGCATTGGGGGTGGCACATGTTTTTTTCTCTTGATTGATGTATCAACCTTTGGGGTTTGATTCAGGGGTGTCTTCAACCGGTCAGAAGAGACTTCTGTATCACGCTGGAAAGAATTTGGGTGGATGTTTTAGCACTAAAGAAAAACAAATACATAGATTTTGAGTATCAAGCAAAGAAGTAAAACAAATAAATTGCCCAAAAATATGATATATAGGGGATTATTTCTGCCTTCAGATACAGGGTTCAGCATTGTTGAAAGAATTCAATGGAAAGTCTTCTCAAGCTTTTACATCTCCTGCTTTCTTGACAGACTCATCTGTTGAGGCTATACATTCAGTTTTTTGCTTCCCACAGGCATCTAAGCTTGTCCCAGGAGTTTTCTTGAGGTTGAAGGCGTCTGCACACTTGTTAAATTGTACATCACATGACCGTACAAGTGCGTTCTTCAAGGTCCCCAAAGTTGCCTTACTATTTTTTTGTAATTTGTAAGACAATTGAAAAAGTTCAGAGATTGAAAAAATCAAGATCAGATCAGATGATCTGGTCAGTAAATCGATCAAAGTCTCAGCTCCAATTTTGGTATAATCTTGTGGCTTACCTTCCATCTGCTTTGATTACATCAAATTTCTTTTCACCCTTCACAACCTTTGGTGGTGGAATACCACCAAGTGCACCAGTAAACTAGGGTGTGAAAAAAGAGTCCCACAACCACTTTCAATCTCAAGCTGTAGTGGGATTTGTGGATCTATGATAATAGGGAGGCTAAACATACTGTTTGGAGATTTCCTTCAGTGGACTGTGTTGCTGGTGGAGTTGTGCTTGGGGATGGGGTAGTATTATTAGCTGCAGGATTGCTTGTAGGATTACTTGGATTGTCTGTTTTTTTGGTGTTTGATTCTGAGCCTGTATTTCCTGCTTTCTTCACAGACTCATCAACTGTTGCAAGACACTCAGTCTTTTGCTTACCACAAGCCTCTAAGCTTGTTCCAGGAGTTTTGTTCAGGTTGAACGCATCTGCACATGCATTGAATTGTACATCACAGGAGCGGACAATTGCACTCTTCAATTGATTCAAGGTTGCCTTACTATTGATTTTAGAGATGACATTAGGTTCAGAATTGAAGATCCATACGTTATGCAGGAAGATTCAGTCAGTATTTTTCTCAAGTACCAATAACTTTGAGACTGCCTGTCGGATGTATGATGATGGCTCACCCTCCCTTTGCTTTGAGGACATCAAATTTGTCACCATTCTTGACCACTTTTGGTGCTGGAATGTTTCCCAGTGCGCCAGTGAACTGAAATTTTTACATACAATTCCAGATTGCCTGTCAGCTTGGTCCCCTTGGATGTTTTTTGCATATGCAAAGGCAGAAAAAGACAAAACTCACAGTTTGGAAGTTACCTTCACCAGTCTGACTGTCCGGGGTGGTGGTGGTGTTTGCTGGAGGGGTAGTTGTGTTTGTTGCAGGGGTGGAGTTGTTCTCTACGGGAGGAGTAGTGGTGTTTGTGGCAGGAGTAGTGGTGTTTGTAGGAGGGGTAGTGATGTTAGTGGCAGGAGTAGGGTTGTCTGTGGGAGAAGTAGTACTGGCAAGCAACTGAAGAGTCCCCTCAAGAGTGCTTTTTGTATTATTAGCTGGAGGAGTAGTTGTAGTGTTGTTTGCAGTTCCAGTTGATTTGGTAGTTGATGATGAGCTCAAATCCCCTGCTTTCTTGACAGACTCATCTGTTGAGGCTATACATTCAGTTTTTTGCTTCCCACAGGCATCTAAGCTTGTTCCAGGAGTTTTCTTAAGGTTGAAGGCATCTGCACACTTATTAAATTGTACATCACATGACCGTACAAGTGCGTTCTTCAAGGTCCCCAAAGTTGCCTTACTATTTTTGTGTAATTTGTAAGACAATCAAAAAAGTTCAGGGATTGAAAAAATCAAGATCGGATCAGATGATCTGGTCAGTAAATTGATCAAACTCTCAGCTCCAATTTTTGAAATAATCTTGTGCCTTACCTTCCATCTGCTTTGATTACATCAAATTTCTTTTCACCCTTCACAACCTTTGGTGGTGGAATACCACCAAGTGCACCAGTAAACTAGGTGGTAAAAAAAGAGTCCCACAACCACTTTCAATCTCAAGCTGTAGTGGGATTTGTGGATCTATGATAATAGGGAGGTTAAACATACTGTTTGGAGATTTCCTTCAGTGGACTGTGTTGCTGGCGGAGTTGTGCTTGGGGATGGGGTAGTATTATTAGCTGCAGGATTGCTTGTAGGATTACTTGGATTGTCTGTTTTTTTGTTATTTGATTCTGAGCCTGTATTTCCTGCTTTCTTCACAGACTCATCAACTGTTGCAAGACAATCAGTCTTTTGCTTACCACAAGCCTCTAAGCTTGTTCCAGGGGTTTTGTTCAGGTTGAACGCATCTGCACATGCATTGAATTGTACATCACAGGAGCGGACAATTGCACTCTTCAATTGATTCAAGGTTGCCTTACTATTGATTTTAGAGATGACATTAGGTTCAGAATTGAAGATCCATACGTTATGCAGGAAGATTCAGTCAGTATTTTCTCAAGTACCAATAACTTTGAGACTGCCTGTCGGATGTATGATGATGGCTCACCCTCCCTTTGCTTTGAGGACATCAAATTTGTCACCATTCTTGACCACTTTTGGTGCTGGAATGTTTCCCAGTGCGCCAGTGAACTAAAATTTTCACATATAATTCCAGATTGTCTGTCAGCTTGGTCCCCTTGGATGTTCTTTGCATATGCAAAGGCAGAAAAAGACAAAACTCACAGTTTGGAAGTTACCTTCACCAGTCTGACTTTCTGGGGTGGTGGTGGTGTTTGCTGGAGGGGTAGTTGTGTTTGTTGCAGGAGGGGAGGTGTCCTTCACAGGAGGAGTAGTGGTGTTTGTGGCAGGAGTAGTGGTGTTTGTAGGAGTAGTAGTGATGTTAGTGGCAGGAGTGGGGTTGTCTGTGGGAGAAGTAGTACTGGCAAGCAACTGAAGAGTTCCCTCAAGAGTGTTTTTTGTATTATTAGCTGGAACAGAAGTTGTAGTTTTGTTTGCAGTTTCAGTTGATTTGGTAGTTGATGATGAGCTCAAATCCCCTGCTTTCTTGACAGACTCATCTGTTGAGGCTATACATTCAGTTTTTTGCTTCCCACAGGCATCTAAGCTTGTTCCAGGAGTTTTCTTAAGGTTGAAGGCATCTGCACACTTATTAAATTGTACATCACATGACCGTACAAGTGCGTTCTTCAAGGTCCCCAAAGTTGCCTTACTATTTTTGTGTAATTTGTAAGACAATTAAAAAATTTCAGGGATTGAAAAAATCAAGATCAGATCAGATGATCTAGTCAGTAAATTGATCAAACTCTCAGCTCCAATTTTTGAAATAATCTTGTGCCTTACCTTCCATCTGCTTTGATTACATCAAATTTCTTTTCACCCTTCACAACCTTTGGAGGTGGAATACCACCAAGTGCACCAGTAAACTAGGTTTTGAAAAAAGAGTCCCACAACCACTGTCAATCTCAAGCTGTAGTGGGATTTGTGGATCTATGATAATAGGGAGGCTAAACATACTGTTTGGAGATTTCCTTCAGTGGACTGTGTTGCTGGCGGAGTTGTGCTTGGGGATGGGGTGGTATTATTAGCTGCAAGATTGTTTGTAGGATTACTTGGATTGTCTGTTTTTTTGGTGTTGGATTCTGAGCCTGTATTTCCTGCTTTCTTCACAGACTCATCCACTGTTGCAAGACAATCAGTCTTTTGCTTACCACAAGCCTCTAAGCTTGTTCCAGGAGTTTTGTTCAGGTTAAAAGCATCTGCACATGCATTGAATTGTACATCACAGGAGCGTACAATTGCACCCTTCATATCATTCAAAGTTGCCTTACTATTGATTTTAGAGATAACATTAGGTTCAGAATTGAAGAGCCATACGTTATGCAGGGAGATTCAGTCAGTATTTTCTCATATACCAATAACCATGAGACTTCTTCTTGGATATATGATGACGACTTACCCTCCCTTTGCTTTGAGGACATCAAATTTGTCACCATTCTTGACCACTTTTGGTGCCGGAATGTTTCCCAGTGCGCCAGTGAACTGAAATTTTCACATATAATTCCAGACTTGCCTGTCAGTTTGGTCTCCTAGTAGGTTCTTCAATCGGATAAAAGACAACAGACCGTTTGGAGACTTCCATCCTGACTTGAACCTTCGATTGGTTTGCCCGAAATGGTACCCAGAAATTGTAGCCCGAGTAACATGAGCCCAGCTCTGATCATGTCAAATTGCATCGTTAGTTTTCCAAGAGGGACGGTTGATTCTGTGATTTAGATAGTCAATCGACAGGGAAGCTGGCTTAAATATAGGATTGCCGGTCGAAGGAAATTTGATTTTGCTCAATTGAAGTCGAATCAAAAGAGATGATCAATCATTGAGTATGTCTGGATGTAAAGAGATTGCAAGTTCCAGATAGCGTTGAGGGATGTTGAGCGAGAAAAAGTTCTGAATTACTTGCGCCTGCTATACGAGCCCATGTGTCGAAATTTGTTTCGAGCTCATTCCTGCCTCCATAGGCAGTTACCGAAGTTGATAGGTAACCGGCGTCAGTGTAGTACATACTCACTTACCATCATCATGACTTGGTCGTTTGCTCTGTGACGATAGCCGATATGGTCTATGGATTCAAGTTGTAACTTATCACTCTGAACCGAGAAGCCAGGCCACAATCCAGTAGAATAAAATTTGGATACGATTGGCGAGGTGCTGATTCCACGCTAACCGTTAGGAACGGTGATTATACCATCTTCCCAACGTGATTGTTGGAATCCCTCGATCCATGTTATTGCCACTATGTTGCACAATCATGAGAAGCGAAGGAAGATTCCATCCCCGATGTCGCTCATTCTCGCTAGTCATTTCTGAACGAAGCAATTAGCACTTTGAAAAATGGCACAAGACATCAACATCGACATTGGATGGGATTCGTGAAAGCCTGACTTCAAGCTTCGAATTATGATGATACCGAGAGCATGATACGCGACTAGTCTCAACCTCTTCTTGCGCATGGAGGTGACCAGCTTCGGTCATGTGAAGGCCAATCTGACAGCGTTTATGTGTGCACAACCTACCCCCGATCTGTTGACCGTGTGTATGCGGGGTGTAATCAGGATTTAAGCACACCTTAATCTGCAGCCAAACTCATCATGTGACTGAGGACTTTAAGTGTATTCCTGTTTCCCTGACATTTTTTATACGCAAGACATGACAAGAAGTTCAGGCGAGCAATTATATTATTTTGGTTTCATTTCTTCAAACTTTTGGGAACTCATGGGTATGTCATATTGATAAAAAGTATTCATTAAATATCCAGACACCTCGTTCGGAACTAAATCCAGTTTCAAGAACAGCGTTAGAAGTGCTTGAAATGATCGAAGACGCGGGATCATGAAAGATTCGAAAATGACCTATTGATCTGATCGACTAAGTAAATAGTTTGAGAAACAGTTTTTGCTTTTAGCCAAATTCTACCATTAAGCCCAATAGAGATCTCGTAAGGGACTTGCTGCCCAAGATTTGCCAAAAGAGTTTGAGGAGGTGAGAGAAGCCTGAGAAGGTTAAAAATTCAAAGAGTGGTTCATATACAATTTTCGTATCAAGGTGATGATCAGTATAAACGAAGAAGAGTCATACAATCTGGAGTTTCGCAAGTCAAGATCACGCATTAGATAACCTCCTGTCATTTCACCGAATCCATTCGCTTTCATTGTGGTGGGATCCATGCATTCGAGTTCAGGTTCGATGAAAGGTAGTGCTAATGAAACCCTTGCGTAGACCACAGTTCCAATCTTTTTTGAATTTGATATACACATCAGCACTCATTGTGATATGTTGAACAACGTACGAGATCTCACTTTAAGATTTGGTTTAGATCGTTTGGTTGCTGATTCGAATGCGAGGGCGTCTAATCGAGCGGTAAGAGAAGACCCAATGTCCACTCTATAGCCATCTGCCTGTCGAGAGATAATGATCCCAATCACAGGTTCACCAAGAGCTGGAACATACTACGATAGACATAAACACGTGTTGGTCTCTGTTTCAAAAGAAAAATGAGACAAGTCGATCTAGAGAAGGTTTGAAAGCTTCATCTACTAGGAACAAAAAAGGAATGGGTAAGTGAAAATCGAAATCATCTTTAACGAACACGTTTGCCATTTCCTTCTACCCATTGTTTTTGAAGAGAGTTTTTTTGAACGGTTTGAGATCCAAGAAGACCCGGTCGGGTTACGATTGATGGTGGAAGTTCGGAAGAAGATTTGTTTTCGATTGAAGGATTAGTGAAGAGTGGACGAAGACCAGGTCCGAGGCTGAGGGTAGAAGTGGAGCTAGAGTTGAGTTTTGGATGAATAATTTGATCACCAGGTAGGACTACTCTGAGTTGATTCATTAGTGGATTAGACTGTTTGATTTCTTGAAAGCTCGTTTGATTAGGTATCTGATGTGATCTGATCCAAGAAGGCAGATGAAGGAATTGGTCAAATACTTTTCACCACCTTAAAATTACATACTACATAGTGGTATGTTAAGGTGTTGTACTTAAAAAGGATTAAACCATTAATAATTGGGTGGTTTTATCTTCATTCCAATCTCATCACCCATCCATATTTTACATCTTCAGTCTCTCGATCACCCCATTCTACTTCCTCTCACCACAAATTAACTGAAAAATGTCATCTCTATCGCTTTCCGATCTACCTCCTTCGCCTATCGAACTCAAGTCAATCATCCCTTATCTTCAGCGGGCTAGGGAAATGGAAAAAGTTGATCCAGTGATCACTTATTGGTGTAAATCTTCACATCTGAATCCTACAAGACTCTTTGAGTTAAATTTATTAATGCGATAATTGAACATTGATGTGGTTTGGTTTTGGTTTTCTTTGGGTTGATTCGCTTGTGCTCCTTTGGATTATTGATTGATGGATAGGTTCATTCCATGCTGCCCAGACATGTATGTCTATCCAACCTGTCGAACCAGAAAGTAGGACGTTCTTGATGAAACTATTGGATTACCTAGAACAGGTCAGTTCCTTTGGTGCTCATCAACCTGCTTGGAATTTTTCTTGGTGATGATTGAGTGATTATATCTTCTTTTCTTTGAAAGAAAAAAGCTAGCCTGTCCGATCATGACGCAATAACCAATAACTTGGCTGCAACGGCTTATGTGGAGAATTTTGCACTTCAGATATTTGACTGGTGCCGATCAAGAAGACCTCAAAGGCAACTCGACCAAAAACACAGCATCAAGGTTTCTTGCAGCTGCTTGTTTTTTGGAAGTCCTCACCTCTTTAACTAATCAACCTGAAGCAGATGTCAGTGAGCTCTTAATGTTTACGATAAACTGAAACACCCTGAAAGCTAAGATTCGTACGATTTTCGTTATCCGGTTGGTGTAGATCCTTGAGAAGATCAAGTACGCAAAGTGGAAAGCTGCGTCCATCGTGAAGGCAGTCCGTGAAGGTCCCTCACAGTCACAAACACTCGCCGGGTCCTCTAGCTTGGCGTCCAAGTCCACTGATCGGACTCCTTTCGATGATGCGAGTCAAATGGCACCTACCACCGGCTCCTCATCCAGCCCCCCACTACCTCCTAATGTACAATCATCTGATGTCTGGCCTACAACCGAACTTCTCTCCAAATTCGGCCTCACACCTACCTTCCCCGATCCCTTTTCAAGATTCAAGCATCGCCCTCAATTCAAGTCAAGCTGCTTTTCCCTCCACCGTTTTCCCTCCCGTCTATGACTCTCGTCATAATCTCCCATCAGTACCATCAGCTGGAGATTCAATCCCATCAGTGCCTGATCTCGAACCCTAGTAGGATGGTCATCGAGCCAGTCATCGGGGTTGCTCCTAAACACTTCCCCAATCAACCCTCCCAAACACTCATCTCATCCCACCATCCAGTCTCATCGCCTCTCAACCACTCAGCTCCTGGCCTGTCTTCAACCACTCATCCTCTTCCACCCCCTTTACCACCACCGCCGCAATCTGTCGGAACAAACGTCTCAAAATCTTCCTTTGGGGTTGACTTCTTCCAACCAATCAGGGAAGATGATGGACCCCACTTTGATCGGAGCGATTCAGAAGCACGCCAAGTATGCAATATCGGCCTTGAATTATGAGGATGTAGTCACAGCTCGTTCAGAACTGTTGCTCGCACTTGACAAACTGGCTTTGCTCAGCTAAAGTGAGAATATGTCTTTTTAGACGTATGTGAAAATGGTTTGACACAAGTTTTATGATTGATTTGTAGAACAATATATTGCGTTTTCTAATTTATCTTTTCTTACATCAAGTCTTTAAGTAACATACTCATCCTTTCAAATCAGCAGCTTCTCAGAAACAAGAAAAAAAAACTATACACTTGCAGGAGATCTGAGAAATACATAGTGTTGTGTACAAACGAGACCCATGATTGTCTATTCCTCTTGATTTAATTCATATAGCCCCATAGTGAAACCAGCCTCATGTCTTCACATTACTTGATTGAAGGATATCGTGCGAGAAGATTATGGTAAAACAATCATTAATATTCCATTATCATAGGCATGATCTATGATATGTTCTGTGATGTCTCTTTGAAGTCAATGTAATGAGAGTCCTAATAGACTATATACATCATCAAAGGTTTAATGGAAGAAGTATACAGTTTGTGGATTTAGGACTTTTAGACTGAGAAGGCTTCTCTGGCCAGTTGATATCCGTCAACTAACTAAAACTTCCAAATTGATCTGCGTGAATTGATGAAACTACTCCACCAAATCGTCCCAAATGTTGATCAAATCATTGAAGTTGTGGCTTAAAGGCAACATACAATCTTTTTGACACAATGATTGATAACAGACTACGCATCTACAGTATGTTATTGAAGAAGACATGCTGATGATTTTTTCGGTTTCGGAATGCTCCTTAACTTGCTCCTTGTTCAGGCAAAGTAAGCTGATCATGATATTCCTCTTGAGATGATGATGAGATGATGATGATGAGATGTCAATGATAGGACATGTACAACATGAGCAGCCCTTCAGAGTGACAGCTTCGAGTGACACGTTACACCTAAGTGAACTCTACCTGTGACATGATTAAATTTTTAACAATCGATTGACCAATTAAATCTTGAAAACCTTTGATTGAGTCTTTATACCATAAAACTTCTTCCACTCCTTCCTTTTTCAAAAGCTCATTTCTGTCTATTTACCCCAAGCCGATTGACATCAAATCGACTTGACTAATCCCAAAAAATTCTTGCTCAATCAAATCGACTGAAGAAAAAAATTATTTCATAGGCTTCAACTCTTCAATTGAGCTGTTGACTGACTGTTTTGGGGTACGGGAAAGCAACGTCATCTATCAATCAAAGATTTCGATCACTTTGGAAAAATGGCAGAAGCGATGTATGCTACGGATGAGGTCTGTAACTTGTTAAAGCCTTTCATGAAGACTCGTAGAATCTGACTGATGATCTTTGAAACGTGCGGTGTAAAAATTAGTTTGGACGTCCTTTTATCATCATTAAAGATCAGGCAACCAAAACACGTAGTCATGGTGTAGAAGCTATCAAGGTGAGTAAAATGTTTTGCTTATTGATTTCACAAGTTGAGCCCTATTGCAATGACACTGATTTTCCAATCTCGTTTTTTTTCACCTCTTCACTTAGTCTCACATTCTAGCCGCACGTACTGTAGCTAATATTGTCAAAACATCCTTAGGACCTCGAGGTCTTGATAAAATTTTAGTCTCACCTGATGGAGATATCACAGTCACAAATGATGGTAAGCGTTTTTGTCCTCTATCTTCATCGCCAAGACTAATCACTGATGGGTGACCCGTCTTGATCGACTTGACCAGGTGCTACCATTCTGAGTCAGATGGAGGTAGAGCATCAGATTGCTAAACTGATGGTACAACTATCACAATCACAAGATAGCGAAGTGAGCCTAGGCGCTGCGTAGTACTCCACAGGACTTAGCTGATGACCGTATTGTGGTCTGACCTCAGATCGGTGATGGAACGACCGGTGTGGTGGTACTCGCAGGTGCTTTACTAGAAGAATCGGAAGCTCTCCTCGATCGTGGAATTCACCCGATTCGGATCGCAGATGGGTTTGAAAAGGCGTGTGCTATCGCCGTACAGGAACTTGATAAAATTAGCGATCAGCTGAAATTTAGCGAATCTGACAAGAGTCAGCTCGAGAAAGTCGCTGCTACCAGTCTAGGTAGTAAAATGTTAGCTCCTAGTCACCTTTCAGAATCATCTGTTCTGGCAATATGTATCACCACTTTAACTGACAAGTGACTTTCTGATTCTCCAGTGTATCAAAGTCTGGCGATCTGTTTCCCAAAATTGCTGTAGAAGCTGTTCTTTCAGTTGCAGACTTTGCTCGAAAAGATGTTGATTTTGAGCTCATCAAGGTAGACGGCAAGGTCGGAGGATCACTCGAAGATACCAAACTTATTAAGGGTGTTATCATCGATAAGGATATGTCACATCCTCAAATGCCAAGATCTCTGATTGACTGTAAATTAGCTATCCTAACATGTCCATTTGAGCCACCTCGACCGAAGACTAAGCACAAATTAGATATCACCAATGTAGAAGAATACAAGAAACTGATGGGTTACGAGCAAGAGAAGTTTTTGCAGATGATTAAGCAGATTAAGGATGTTGGTGCTAATCTGGTGATTTGCCAGTGGGGATTCGATGACGAGGCAAATCATCTACTTTTGCAGAATGAGTTGCCAGCGGTAAGGTGGGTTGGTGGGCCTGATATTGAGGTTGGTTCGCTTCACTGCAAGGATGGAATTATCTCTAGTACCGCTGCGGATTCTTACCTGAAACTGCTCGTCTTATACCCCCTCCTATGGGCTGTCTTTTTTTTGTAGCTGATAGCAATAGCCACTAATGGCCGTATTGTGCCCCGTTTCGAAGACTTGACTGAAGCGAAGTTGGGCAAAGCTGGTATTGTTCGAGAGATCGACTTTGGTACAACAAGAGAAAAGATGCTGGTGATTGAGGAATGTGCAAACTCAAGAGCAGTGACAGTTTTCATCCGAGGTAGTAACAAAATGGTACGTCTCTTTAGTTTACGCTTTGATAACTTACAGACTGAGAGACAATGAGGTTTGATCGATGATTATAGATCGTAGAAGAAGCCAAACGAGCTTTGCACGATGCCCTTTGCGTGGTCCGAAACTTGGTGACTGACTCTCGAGTTGTCTACGGTGGTGGATCTGCAGAGATTGCGTGCTCGATCGCTGTTGCTAAAGCAGCAGATGAGGTTTGTTGATTCTCGTTTTCATTTGAAATTTCCTTCATCTCTGAATTCCGATCGGCACTGATTCATACATCTCATTCTTTGCTTTGTGTCATACCTCAAATGTGTTCCTCAGATCCCAACTATTGAACAGTATGCTATGAGAGCCTTTTGCTCAGCATTAGATGCTGTTCCATTGGCTCTTGCTGAGAACTCAGGATTGTCACCTATTGAGACACTAGCCGATGTCAAAAGTCGACAAATTTCCGAGAAGAATCCACGTTTAGGGATCGATTGTGTTGGCCAAGGAACAAATGGTAAGTCAAGTGAAGATGAATCCGATCCAAAAGTTGAATCTAATCAGACCTTGATCTAATTTTAAAACAGATATGAAAGAACAATTTGTGATTGATCCATTGATTTCAAAACGACAACAGTATTTGTTAGCTACTCAACTTGTTAGAGCTGTTTTACGGATTGATGATGTGATTCATAGTCATGATGTTGGTGCAGATTATTAAAAATGTTCTAATAAGTAAGAAAAATAAAATGATCATCATCATCAATGTCAATGTCAGATGGACTTTTCTTTCTAAGAGATGTCCTTTTTTTTAGATTTGATGTCATTTTTGAATTATGATCTATCTCTTATGTTGAGGGCTTTAAGTTTAAATTTTGACATAATTATGAGCTTTGGGAAAACTTGTTCGTTGTTATAAAATTTGTGTATTTTTTTTTTCAAAAATTGGAACACCTTTTTAGGTGTTTCCAATTTTAAAAGATACATTGATTTTACAATGATGAAAGTTGGGGGAAAACTGGACGTGATTTTTTTTCTAAGTTTGTGAAACTATTTTAACTTGAAACTCCTTAAATGATACATTTGATGAACTTTGAGTTCTTGTTTATCTTACTCTTGGAAATGATCACATGAGTTTAAGGATCATATGAGACAATAAGAGGACCAGTGAGTGCAAGAATTCAGAAACTTGCACCTTCATTTTGAATAGTTTACATATTGAGTGATTCTAGTTCTCAAAAAGGTTTTGAAAGACTTGAATAACTCTAGATCAACTTCAAGAGCCTGTATATAATGAACTTGAGATTGATTTGAATTGATAGATTTTTTTCAACTGTTATTATAAGAGATTGGAAAAGTCATAGAACAAGATAGGAAGAAAAGAGATGAATGATTGATCCTGAACTATTTGAATTGGAAGTTGACTTAATGAAGGTTGGGAATCATATAGGGGATGGAAGACTTCATCTTGGTTTAACAAATCAAAGAAATTATTTAGAAAAAAATCTAATTGATCCGAAAGAAAGTAGAAAATTTTAAACCAAATTATGTACATACAATAAGAAATGAAAGAGTGAAAATTTAAAAATGATCTGCAACATAAACTGATCAAAGCCAACAAAAAAATTGATTGGCCAAGGAGTAGTGCTAGACTGGTGGGGTCCAAAAGATGTTTGGATACAAGCATGGTGCTAAGGGTTCTTTACAATGTGTTAAGGTAAATCTCTCAGACAAGGTTGAGAATTCTCAGCAAAAATACGAAATCCCGATGTTGTACCTACGAATTCCCTGCCAGTTTGCTCAAGTTTTGCGGGCAAAGTTGTTCAATATTTTCTGAATTGGCTGTATTGTCGATGCTGAGAATATTCAAGAAAAGGCGTCCCATCAAGAGAGGCCTAGAGAGAGCTAGAGAGGCCTTTTGGGTGGACGGTAGCTCAGTACATACAAGCCAAAGAGAAAAGCCTCAATACAGCCACAATTGAGATGCGTTGTACACAACCAGCCAGAAGAAGAGTTTGATTGATAACCGGTGGATTGAAGGCACTTTCTATTCAGCCTCATCGCATATTCTATTGCGCACTTCTATATTTGTGGAGCTGAGCGACGAAACATTCCTATGCATGGGCATCCCGCAAATATCATTGCTTTCAAAGCTCGTAACCTCGCAACCTTCCACCAAGCGTAAATTGCCTTCCAAAAGTCAGTAGAATCTGCCGCGCAAATTCTTTGTCTGCACTTCTTCCCCTCCACACTCTCTCATCCCTAGTCCAGGCGACAAGGAAGCATATCTCGAAGATATCGCATACAATATCATACACACGATGTCGATTCCTATAATCCTCAAGATTGCTATTTCCATAGTTCTGTTCCGAACCCTCCTCGCTCACTCAGTACCAAGTCTCTCTGGAAGAGCGCTCACAAAGCTCGAGGGAAGAAACGTTCACATTTCCAGTAGGAGACATCGTCGAAGTGTAGATACAACTCAGAGAATATCGCGAAGGACCCCATTACTGGATGGCGATGTCGGAAACCTCATCAATGATATCCTCAACACATTTGGGCAAGATGAGCCTAACGGCTGTAGTGGGAAAGAAATGGAATATTCCCAGGGTCAAGGGTCATTCGATAAAGATTCGATTGCTCAGCGCTTTGTCATATACCATAATGCTTGGGGCGGTGAGTCGTTCAAGTTTTGTGTAATACAGAAGGTCTCTGCTGACATGCCACTGATTTCTAGCTCAAGCGGCTACCTCTGACAGTTTTCAAACTACGAGATGTCATCGATATGATCACACGTTAGGAATTACCGCTTGGAGCACAGCCTACGATTGGAGACCTACGGATGATACGAAGAAGAATCAAGTGAAATCTTGTGGGTTTCAGCTTAGCAGACTACATTTTATCATAGTAATTACTGACCTGCTCCACAAACAACAGATAGTAATGCTGGGTGGGCTGGTACCCCTGTGCAGATTAGTGCATTGAAAAAGTTCGAGACCACATGGAAGTGGTCGTACGCAGATGCCAGTCAGGATTTAGTCTCCGATGTGGTATGTAACTCCTTCGATCATCAAAGCTTGTGTTGAATGTCAAGCTCATCTTTTCAGCCACTCTTCACTCTACCTATCCAGTCATATGATATCTTCACATCCAAAAGCAAAGGCTGTTCGGGTCAAGCTGGAGGGTGTGCAGCTCATGAAGTGATGGTTAGTGATTCTTACGTGGGATTTTTGGATTGGTCAATAACCCAAGCATCTCTTGTGTAGCTCTGGCTCTCAGCTCGCGGTGGTGCTTTGCCTGCAGGCTCGATGGTCGACAACAAGACCGTCACAGTTGAAGGCCGCTACACTTTCAGCGTCTATAAGGGTATTGTTGGTGGAATACCGGTCATCTCCCTCGTACCATCGCCTGTTGGCATAGAATACACAGATTTTTCGGCGAATTTAATTACCCTAATGGGTTAGTCAGATACGATCGTAACTCATATCATAGTTCCTCAGACTATTCTTTGCCTCTTCACAGGTGACCTTGCCGAATACGGTCTCGGGGCAGACGAGTATATATCGACAATCGGCGCTGGCACAGAGCCTTTTATGGTCAGTTTCTCTACGACCACGATCCCAGACTGTGACCCATGAACTGATTCGCATATATTCTTTGTGACCACAGGGTAAAGCAAAGCTTGTGACGACGCAGTACAGCTTGGTGATAAATTGAGCTGTCTTCGTACTTCGATGGACTAGGAGAATTTCAAAGCGTTTATCAAACCGTTAGGTTTTTAGTTGGAGATGCATTTGATAATATTTCGTGAATGCTGTAGGCATTCTTATACCTGTTAAAATTTGATTCACTGCCTTTCAGGTGTTACTTTTTTAATATCTATTTAAATAGGGTCGGAATTCATGTGCTGTGCGCCACTTTCTCGAGCAATTCCGTACCAGTCCAGCTGAGAAAGGGTCAAAGTGTCTCCCAGCTCCAAGTGCAGTTTCTGCAGGCTTCTGCGGCGCATCTGGCCATCTCTGCCCACCAAATTCATACTTACCATACCTGAACCTACTCAAAAGAAAATACCTACACTCTAAGTTGAACCTGAATGGCGACCGAACTGAGAAAATGACGAGAGTCTTCTTCGAGCCCAAAAGCAAAAGGCAGTCGCGACACTCGTCTGAATCCATGCAACGAGCAGCCAAGATGAGGCTACAAGCTTGTTTGTAGAAAATATCTCATGTCTCCTAGTTGCGTTCCAACAGTGTCGGATACCGGAGAGTAAGGTTGAATCTCTATTGAACACAAAGATCTTGATGCATATTTTTCACTCTCTATGTTTGACCCCAGAACAAATCAGTGAGGTGATCGTGTGCCACCTGAAATTGGCTTCCTGAGAAGTCCATCTGAAGGAGGTGTGAATTGGCCAGTTGCTACCCCAGCTGACTCCTCATTGAATAGTTTTAAGACAGCCACCGATAGTGGGGCAAGTCTTCCTCTAGTTTAACAAATTTTGACAGTGGATCCTCTGAGGACCCTTGTCCCTGAAGCAATGTGGGCATAAATGCAAATTCAAGTGAAAACAACCACTATTTTTCTTATTCAAAAGAGCAAGGTGTGGTAGCACAGATGGCTTCAACTACCTACAACCAATCCAGAAAAGCTTGATCAATCTTACGCGCAAAACTTGAGCAAATTGGTGGGGAATTTGTGGCAAGCTTTTCCAAATTTGCAGTACATATTCTCACTGAACACAGTCCTTCAATGTCTTGACAGCTGTCATTCAACCAGTTGAATCTGCATCTCTCAACACGCGGGTTTGCAAGGGGTATTGGGCATGATTTAATTCCCTGCCAAAAAGGTGGATGCTGGATCCAGGGAAGTGGAAGTACATAGAAAATTTTATTGGGACATAAATATGAAGTGCTCACAAAAGCACCAAGCTGGTGAGCTATCACATCAAACCAGTTATCAACTGGGGTAGCGTTGGATCACAGTTTGATTGCAACTACAGGAGTTTTCAATTAAATTTTAAGGCATGAAGAAATTATTGTTCAAAACTTTGAGTGGTTTTCCAGTTAATTGATCAGTTTGAGGAACAAAATCTTTTTCCTTTTTTTGTACAAATTTTAAGAATTCATATCATACAAAATTTTCATGACTCAACATAAAAAAAACTTGTAAATAAGATGGACATCAATCAATAACAGTATATAATTGAGACACATCTCATGAAGCCTATCAGAATCATGATAAGATGCCCAATATTGACACTATTCAAGCAGTCCTGGGTTGCACATGAACTTGATGAGACCAATCAACTTGCAGGCGCAAATACCACAGCCATCTCATGATCCGGGCGCCGGACCCTCTGCAGGCTCTCAAGGACGAGACCGGGATCAAGTCATGTAAGTTAGGGTGTAGGAAGATGATGATCACGCAGCATATATACATAATCTTTTCCGAATGAACGGTATGCTCATTTGCATCGATCATGGTTGGTCTGAGGCTCTTATATCGTCGATATAGTTCCCCAGTGCCCAGCGAGTGGTGAACAGCATACAAAATTTTACCCCGAGGTTTCTTCACATTCAACATCCTTTTAAATCCAACAATTGGAGATATTCAATGCATCTTGAATAGCCAGGTATTACTTCATGAATCAATCGGCAGGCGTACTTTTCTTGCCGAACCCCATATTATAAACATCTATCACAAAAACTATACTTAGACACTTAAACTTAAGACATAACCATCATTATATTACTTTTCATTCAAATCTTCACGTTGGACTGGCTCCTTACAGAATTGAGAACTGATCTTATATTCATGTCCTTTGTAGTCAGGCAATAAATACAATCAGTTACTTGAGTTCTAGAAAGATCAAGTCCACTAAGTGGCAATTGAACCTTTATTCCCTCTCGAGATCTTCCCCTTTAAGTGAGGACCACGTGTCCTTTACACCTATCAGATCTCGCAGAATTTCCCCCCCTCTGGAGAAACCTTGGTTTCGATTTCTACAGGTCCCCCTGGGCATCAGAATACAAGAAACAAGTGCCTTGAGATAAACGTAGGCCAAAAAATGGTACACACAACACAATGGGTCATACAATCATGAATAGAAACACAACATACACAGCTATACACATGCACATATGTACATACATGTACGATAGAGACAGGCATTCTTTACAAAGTTATCATCGACTTTGGAAGGTAAGAATGCCTGAAATATGAGAGACATTCAACTAAAAATATAACAAGAAAGCGAATTGAGATAGACTGTATGAGGTCAAATTGTATGTTAAACCAGAAAGTCTCTTCACCAATCATTCATCACTGTCAGTTTCTCCTCCATAGCCGTTGGCGGTTTCCATGACGCCATCTTGATTGAGGGAGGGCGGTACAACTATATGAGCGCCCTGAGACCGTAAATGGTCACTGAGAAGCGTTCTTACTGAGTGCAAGAATGTGGTCATGAATCTTTTCTATGTATGACTTTCAATCGAGATACTTGAAATTGACAAGTTGGAGACTTACGTTCCACTCCTGGGACCGGGAATTCCCAGTTACGTACCACCGGAAATGGACTTGTCACGACGCTTGTCAATAGTTCGGGCTCTGGTGAATCGGGCCTGAATTGATCGGAAAGGTCACATCGTCCGCCAAAAAGATATCCAGTTTGTGTCAGGTGATTGTTGAAAAGAAAGTAGTAACCCGAAGGGCGGATACGCTCACCATACACGTTGTAGCTCGACCCTTAGCCGAAAGACACCAACTTCTTTTACTGCCGTATCGCCAAAGATAAAGAAGCATCTCCGCTGCCCGTCCAAATCCGTCCCGTCAAAGCAGTGAGCAAACGTGTACCCGACAAGCATGTTGGGTAATTCTCTTTGTCCCGTATTATCAAGTAATTTTATGATGCATTGGAGCCGATACCCACCTGAGATGATATAGAGGTCAGCGGAAGATGTGAAATTCTCTTCTTGTTACGTTCAGCTTTGGACTCACCAGTTGGAGCGATTTCATTACCCCTCAAGCATAAGATGATTGCCGGTCCGATGGGAATCCTTCCTTGGTAAGTTGGGGGAGGATATAGTTGATTAGACGCAACGCATCCACAACCAGGTTGTTGGAGAACTACCAAATCATGTTCCCTGACATTGAAAATTTTTCAGTCACATCAGATAAAGTCGTAATCAGTCAGAGGCACAAGTTGAGTTACAGATGATAGAAGAGTGGTTTCAGAGATGTAAAATTTGATAATCAGATGATATTGAATGTTTGACTGCCTTTGAAGATGGAGTGCCCAGGACGGACAAAGCTTCAAGTTTTTCCTATATCATATGTTCAGCTGAGTGAGTGATGATCATTCGTGATTCCGTAAGGGATACATGATGTGCGCCATTCATACAATGCTGGACAATCAACTACGACTGCACCTATATGAGTCTAGAACGCAAATGGGGAAGCTGTCGGATTTCATCTGGCGTGGGCAGGTGCGCTTCCTTGATCCAAATTGCAGGAGCGCGAGTGCTCCCAGCTCTCTACTGTTTCGCGTGGTTTTTATCAAGATATGGCGTAAAGACCCAGGTATAGCAAGTGGACCGTACGGAAGTAGCAGGCAAATAAAGAAGACATGGGGGTAGATTATCTGGGCTGGAAATGGACTCACATTTATAAGAGTCGATGAAATTCTGATGCGATGCGCAAAAAAATGTCGTTATATAAAGATTACAATTCGCAACCCTTGAGTGGGCCCCCTAGATATGCGAACTTTTGGATTTTCCCTTCACTAGAGTTGAAATGAGTGGTTATGTTATGAAATGGAAGATGCGACAAGTGAAGGATATATCTCCGATGAAGTAAACAATTGCAACAGAGCATGAATGATATCTAGCAACATCTGATAAAGGTCCGGTGTTTTATTATCTTCAAATTTCAATACATACGTATGACTAAAAAAACTAATTTCTCGCGATAGTCTAGATGCTACAAAGATAGTTTACGGAGAAGGCTGCAAGAAGAAATGACAGGACTGTTGCTGATTAATTCTTTTTGCCGTCAATGATCATTCACCAATCCGATGGTACATATTTTTGCTCTCATTCGAACCGACGGTGGGAGTGGCCGTCCATGTACAGTGCCTTCTACATCGTGAAATCTATACAGTGACGCAAAGTAGGTTCACACCTTGGTCAGAGCCGCACATTTTCAATAGTGGACTTCCAATTTGTGTATATATACTCACGTGCCTGCTCGTGTGGACTAATGTCCTTAAGTAATAAGAGGCACGAGGAGGTACGTCGAACTTGGAAGCCAAGATGCACCGAGACTTGGGACGTGACGTCCAACCCACGCAGAACGTAAACTTAATACAGTCCCACGCTCGACCGAGCCCCAGGAGGGACTTACGCCAAAATCGCAGATTTCATAAGCTCTGGCTGAGGCTTTTGCAGAGAGGGTTTTCTACATCTTACACTCTCGTTCGCGACGCGACAGCGTGTTGTTAAGCTTAATGATGACGCATCTAGTCACCACCTCGGATGTACTCAACCTTGATTGAGCAAGGTCCCAGTTTGGTATACTCTATTCTACCAAAGTTTGTTCTTGCCGTTTAAAGATGAAGCAGTGCATGCAGAAAGTCTGAGTCACAGGCCCTATTCGAATCCATAGAAAAGACGTGCACTGGGAATAAGGGCATGTAGGGAGCTTTCGGCATCTCGGCATCTCGGGATCATTGCTCTGGTTCGATGGCTTGATGTTGAATATCAGTGAGGTAAAAGACGCATGTATACAAGTGAATCACATTCTTCAATTGCTTATGAAGGACTAAACTGCGCGGGGCCTCATGGGGTAGGCGCCGGGTATCCAGGAAGGCATAATATGAAGCCACTTATCTCGAGTTCCTTCATACCATTGCTGACACAGGTCAATTGATCCAGAAGCCACATTATGTTCCTGTCCCCTCACAAAGTGTTCCTTTGATATCCAGGTCACTTTGTACATTGTAATTGACGTGTAAACCGGTTTGAAAGATGTAAAACCCACAGTGCCCCGCTGAGTGCAATGAAGTAAATACCGAGAATAGAAGAGTGTCACGTTGTGTACGGAGGCCGCCTGAAAAGCAAACCCAAGACAGACCAGCGGTGCGCTTGTGTCTTTTATTTGACCACTGCGCACATATGTACTGGGGAGAGTGCTATACCAGTCTAGGAAAGGCTCACCGTAACTTGATGTCAAAGATTTTGATAGTTATTGCTTGTTGGATATCGTGAGTAGAATTAGTGAATGAGGCACTTTCAGGCGATGCGAACCCACCGAATCTCACTAGAAGATACCCCACACTTGAAACTTAGTCCGCACCGCTTCACAAGCCGGATGATAACGTCAAACGATCATCTCTTTTTTATAGCAAGATATTCCTCACAGATCATGCGCGGCAAATGCAAAAGGCTGAGTGAACAGGATGTTTCAGCCTAACTCGAGCTCTGATTCCAGCGCAACTCCGCAAATCATAGGATTTCTTGGAATCTTCTAAAGAAGCGGGCTCATCTCCACATCACAGGTGCGGCTATGAGGCAAAAGTTGTATATGCAGGACTTCTCCGACATTTTTTAATTTAAAGCTTTGTCTGATAACATTCATCAGAACCAGAATAGTACCATATGCCGAAACTTATTTACCACAAGTATCGTCTCTTTGAAAATCGTTTATAGAGTCCTTTAGTCTTGTGCTTTGCATTTCATCTGTTATCATTTTGCTTGCTGGCTTCAAAGTGTCAGGTCGAGTACAACGAACGGACAGGCATTATCACATCAAGCAAGGGAATGACGTATTAGAGCCCTCCTGGAGACTTCCTCCTACTTCCTCTGACCTGAGGGATCGTAGAACCATCGGGTAGATACACTCTCGAACCCAAATATGTATGACGTGTATGAGAAGGTCAGGAAAATGATGCGTTCTAGATTGAAGTCCAGTGAAGAGTCAAGACAATACGTTATTTATTATTTTATCATTTCAAAAGCCTACTTATTTTTCATCGGAGGTCTTCCGGCGCATCTGCGCTACCAGTTCGGTGCCAGTTGGTATCAATGCCTTCCATATTCAGGGTTCTGAAAGCCAAAAACAGATTTGGCGCCTTGAGTAAGGAAAGAACACAGGAGAGTTATACATATGTATAAAAGAGATATTCACTGATTGTTCAACATGGAACAATCAAAACCATCATTTGATGATGGTGGTCTGAATACCCGAAAGGGGATCAGGTTTTGGCAAAAGCCAGAGCTACCGCGTCCTGCAGACCGCTTACCTGGATGGGTTCTTCGCACTCTTGCGCAAGTAAGAATGGCTGCCCATCAGTCAGGCCTGGTTTCGAGACTGAGCTGGTTTGATGACCTCACGGACTCGGATGCCTAGAACGGGAAGCCCCCGACGAGATTATTGATCAAACTCTCAACTTAATCATCACCCAAGAACCCGCTCCATCATCACTCGAAGGATTTTGGCCTCTGGAGATAGATGCATTGACGAGAGCAGTGATTTTCAAACAGGTCATCAGCGTGAAAGAAGTATAAAAATAGGAAAGAGAATCACTAGATCTTCAGATATTGAATTCATAGTAAATACATGTTGCAATCATCTTGATTTTTTTTCGATGTTTACGCTCCGCGATTTTTCATGTTAAAATTCAACCTGGTTGACTGAGTGTAAGAAAATCAAACTTATTTATCACAATGGCAGTTGTTTCAGCTCAGCCTCACTGAATATTCAAAAGTGGAACGATCGCAGAAGATGATACGCTCAATGGCGGCAAATTGAAAACCAGATGGCTGCCAACACTTTTTTTCCACATCCATAAACCATCTTTCCTTGGTAGATTTGAAATCAAACCAAACCACCAAACTCACTGTAGAGTATAAGTTTCAAAACATCTGCGGCCAACAATTTACCTTGAATTTTTCCGGCTGAGTATGAGGGCAGGAAATCCCTTTGGTGACATCTGGACCCCAACCTAAAGGAAACGGTTGCTTCCAGGGATTTGCACAAAAGACGATGTGCTTATTCGCGTTAACGATCACTTCTTCCATTTCACACAACCACAGCCGGAAGTTTGGGGCATCACTGAGTTGGGTGTACCATCACAAACTCATCCCGCCTTCCGCCGAGAATGCCCCGATCTTCAGCTCTCGTTGCAGATTCCCCATGGGTGTTATTAAGTGAGACTTTGAAGCACTTCAATGAAAACTTTGATAGATAGAGTTGAATTTTGTGGAGATGCGAAGTGGTTCCAGTCTACCGGAAAGATCATAATGTAATCTGAGCTGGAACTTGAAAAAAACTCTTGATTCCAGCGTTGTGCATATCATATGTGGCTCCACATGATTTTGCAGTCTATTAAACCGGCAGATCCCAGAAAACTAGCAAAGAAATAGTAGCTTCCTGAATGCTTTGGGTCTTCCAGCGGAACAGAACTGAGAACGCCATTCAAAAATTGGGCTAACCCAGCCTTCATAGCGAGCCAAGAGTCTCGAAGGTCATCGAGGGGTCCCGATGACCTCGAAAGGCGCTTGTTGAGCCCATACGTACGTGAATATAACAAACAATAAGTCTTTTGTTATCAAGACTCAGGTGACTTCTATCGGAATGACTGCCACTATTTTCCGATGCATGTACGCAACGTTGATGAGCGATTCAATGAATGATGAAAGTCAGGGCATAGCTTGTTGGGTCACTGGCACTTGGGTGTCCAACGCAGAATGTCAAAGCTAACCTCAATTACCGAGAGAGAGTTTGATGAACTCGAAGATGGAAGTAAGTGAATATGAGGGTAACAAATCAGAATATCACAAGGAGCATGAGGAAGGCCTACAAAAATGATCAGAAAGGTTCTAAAATTTGAATCAAAAGAAGGTTCTCAGAGACGCGACGGAATCAAAAAAGTAGTGTACAATTCTATAGAAATGACGCAGCATAAACGCCAAAACAAGCCCCAGAAAACATGAATTGAAGACTCAAACTCTAAATAAACAAGGGAAAAACTATGTATATATGGGCAAAAGCTTACGAAATGTTTGAAAAAACCACAGCAGTAGGACAGGGCAATCAAAAATATCTTTGAAGGAATCACTTTTGGTTAATAGTGGAGTAATTGAATGATCTGATAGATGTAAATTGTTAGATAAGGGTAGGAATAAAAGAACTACCTTCAGATCAAAGGTTTTCAGGGATTGGTAATCTAGGAAACCAATCAAGCAAGAAAAGATGGCAGATTTCAGGAATATCATCGTGTTATGGTGATCTCATACTTTGGTCCGATTTCCATGTGTCAATACATTTACTGACTCTCATACTGCTCAATCTCCATGCACACCAATTTTACAAGGCACTAATTACTAGTCTTTGTTGTATTTTGTATCGATGGTTATGAAATTCAAAGAACTTATCAAGCTTGTTTGGAGAAAGGCTCTAAGATTGTTAACCAAATCACGCAAAGAGAAATCATTACATGCTTTTGTTTACTCTTAAGAGTCGATAGATTGTGGATCATAAACCCTTGCTAAATTAATAACGATGAATTCAAAACTATATAAAATTCGCCATCATCATCAAATAACCTGATGTTCGTTTCTTGGTACTTTTCTCCTTACCCACCTAACTACACCTAACTCTCCTACAATTTTCCTTTCTTCTTCACATCCATCACATTCACATTCCTTATGATTCAAGTTAACCCTTCCAACTGAATCAAAACTAAGATGTAATCTTGCACATTTATAACAAAGTTTTCTAGGACCAATGATTACCGTTGTAGATTCTCTACTACGACTTCCTACTGCTACTGCTATTCGTTCAGCCAAACTTAAACCATGAGGTGAAACGGCATTGCCCGATACATTCATAACCTCTGTTCTTCCCCTGCTACTCCCACTCACATCACGACCTCCTCCTTGATCCGATGAACTTGATAAACTGATAGCCGGGGATAATAACTTAACGCGTTCATATAGTGGTGCTAATCCATGTGGTGGTCCGACGAATTGTTCACAAGATTCACAGTCAAATCCGTTGGTAACCACACGACGTACATGTCCAGCCAAGTTACTCAGATCTACTGTTTCTCCACACTTCAGTGATCGTTGTATGCGACGAATGCAATTGACCACAAGTGACTGTACCTTTTCGTTTGGTGAAGTCACTTCTGTTTGAGTTTTCTTTTCGATTTCAGCCCAGATCGAGCGAACATTACTCTTCCGACGTCGAGTAGCCTTAGTACTTAGTCTCTCTAGATGCCTGAAACGAGTCAGACTCGTGGGTATGGTTAAGAACGGATTATGAGACATATTGAGGCTCTCAAGATAAGGTAACACGTAAGGTAGAGAATTTGGGAGAACTGTTCAAATGAATAAGTTATGAGTCAGATCAGTATTCAAATTGTGAAATCTAGAGAGACGATAAAATCGGGACACAAACCAGCAAGCTGATTGCGTGACAAGTCAAGTAATTTGATTGATCCTATCACTTCTTCAAGACGACCTGGCGGAATAGGCGAGCCCTCGAAGCTCAAATACCAACTTACTACCTCATCGAGATCCAAAAGTGCAAGTGGTAAATGATCAAGACCTAATCTAGCCAATGAAAGCTTTCGAGGTGAGCCGAGAAGAATGATGGCTTCGAGACATGCCAAAAGTTGTGATGTAGGTCGATCAACCGTTTCAATGGCGATTGGTTTAGGCACCTATACTAACATCGAACCCAAAAACTTTAGTTACACTTGACGTCCTTGCTTCTCTGACGGATGAGCAATTTGTATTGAGTGATGGGGAAGAGATAGTGTATTTTTATTGCTCTTTTTTTGAGTCCAGCGTCACTCACATTCTCGACAGTTTGACGTACAAAACGCCACCTCGGCTCTGCCACCATCTTGGGCCATTTTTGTAGTAGAATTGCTAAGGCCTTTGCTTCCGAAGAGCTAAGTCCACGTCGATAATCTTTGTCTTGAACTGTGGTGGCAGCCAAGAGCATATCCAAATCAGTAGAGATGCGAGCTAGAGTACCAAGTAAAACAAGCTAGGTCAGTGATGAGATTTTATGATTTGAGAGTCAAATTTAGTATAAAAAGATTTGAACCAACCAAAGATGGGAAGAAAGACACCAAGATCTGATGAAGGAGTTTGGTTAAGAACCACTTCGAGAGTTTGTGATGCATTCCAAAGATCATTCCAAGCTCGATTGGTGATCGCTCTTCGAGTACCCAAGATCGTCAGAGCATTCTTGATCCTACGCCTTGATCCAGGGAAACTTGAGCCTTGAGCTGATAATGATAATGATGCAGATGAAGTAGAAGAGGAAGAACAAGCTGAGATTGAAGAAGGTAGTCGATCTCGAGGATTGTGATGAGGTCGACCGAATGTTAAGGATAAAGCTGAACTCAAACTCGTATCTGAGCTTTCGTCGTCTTCTTCCTCATCTTCGTCATCCTCGTCGTCATCCTCTTCAACATTGGCTTCTTCATCTTCAATGTGGTCCTCATCTCTCATAAGCATTCGGTGAGGGTAATCAGAGTAGACAGCAGCTGACCTCATGGTCAACTCTTGTCTTTGCTAGTTCGCATTCAACTCTCATCTGAATTCATCACTGAAGCTCAGTCACGAGTATTGACGCGGTCTTCGGGTTTGATGGGGTGCTGGCGCCGGATTCCTATTTTGGAAGTCATTTCCCACTTCACCCATCGCAATTTTGCATTTTGAAGGATTGAGCCGCAACACACATCTCTCAGAACGCCACTATCTTTCGAGCAGCATCCACATTTTCGCAGCAAACACAAATCAAATTCTAGCCATGCAACCCTTTTCATAATACCCGCACGTGGGTCTTTTAGAAAGCTGAACAGGGTACTTTCATGAGCCCATGTTGATAATTTACAAGAATGATGATTTATGTATCACAGAAGAGAGTTTTTTTGGTTCACTTAGATTAATATGTAGATGTATTAACTAAAAGAAAAATTTCAAAAACAGATCAATTAGATTCATCCATATCCATCTCTTCTAGTAATTCATCTTATAATATAAATCTATACAATTTATTTACTCATCCTTAATTCTCTTGAAAAAAAAAGTTCTTTTGCAAAAATTGGTTTCTTTAGGTAATTAGATACATAAATCATTTCATTCTTAAAAATTTAAGATAAATTTAACTTTATCAAAAAAAAACAAATATATATTTTTCTTTTTAAAAAAAATCAATTTCATTTTTTTAAAAAAGGAAAAGTTAACAAGATCTATTTGAATTTTCGATTCATTTTTTTGTTTCCTGTCTCATATCATCAAGTTACAAAATTTTGAATTAAATTCTTACACTCTTGAAGCGTTTAAGACTTCTAAGCTTTACAAAATCAAATATATGTGTAACGAACTGCCTGATTACGTCGAATTACGTCATGGTGCTATGTCCGAGTGGTTAAGGAGACGCCCTGCTATGGCTCATACAAATGAGCGGAGTCTAGGCGTTGGGTTCTGCCCGCGCGAGTTCGAATCTCGTTGGCATCGTTCCTTTTATCAAACCCAACACTACATTTACTCTTTTCCTTTTGATTTCATAATTCTTTTTCCCCCTCCTGAATCAATTCAGGTGTAAGTAAATTTTCAAGAAAAAAGTTATATTACATTTGCTAAAATTGTTGGCACAGGTGCCTCGGAAATGAAACACTCTGGGGTGAACCACTGCGGATTGCGCAGTGGTTCACAGCACGGACAGCGGCCCAGACAGGTGCCTTTCACTCGGGGGCACCTGTCACTTGAAAAAAATTTTGATTTTTTTTTATTTCACCCTACACAGCAAGTCTCGCCCACCATCCATCGCATCCAAAAAAAAAATTATTTTTCATCTCATCCACCGCCCGACACTCAACCTCCATCCATCGCATCAAAAAAAACTAATTATTATGCCTTACAGCTCACACGTGAACCCTCTATTGATAGGCTTAACTCATCGAAATGCGGTCCAACCCAATGTTTTAGGAACCACTCAGGTCAGTTTGTTATCCTTTTTGACTTTCTCCACATAGTCGATCATTGATTCTTGTCCTTTTTCTGTGACATAACCAGAACCAAGCAAATGACAATGCCAACGACACCTTCAGCTTCAAATTCAAGTTCGATTTTGAATTCTATGTGCCCTCAAAGGAGGAGAAATCCGGATACATGCGAATTGCTGACAAGGAATGCACGGTTGATTGGAATGCAACCGATTTCAATATTGCCAGAATCAAATCATAATGTGTTGCCTCGCCGAAGATTCAGGCTACTCGGACCCTCCTTCAAGACTCTACCCATCAAAAGAAGCATCCCGGAAGATGGACTCTTTACATTGCAAACAGCCCCAACTTCCCCAAGACTGCGAATTGACGATTGGATTTAAGTCCAGAAAACCTCCAGAGTTGGGTTGAGGAAGCGCACTCTAGTCAAGATGTCAGGATTTCTTATGTTGCACAAAGCCCCCAGAAGCTGAAAGCCCTGGCCATATTGGTAAGTCCTCACTCAACATTTAGGGCCGAATCACTCTCATCATCTAATCTTCCAGGCGGAACGCACTGAGGCGGCCGCCGCTTTGGCAGCACGCAAGAAAGAACGTCGCAATCGACGTTCTGATGACAATGACGAGGTAATGTACAATCAACTTATATTATCTTTTCCTAGTCACATTCTGTCTGATCCTCCAGCTTTGCTTCAAACAGTCGGACGATTGCCAATCTGAAGCTTCTGCTGCTTCAGATGAAGCACCAGATAACCGTTTCATTGGCTTACTTTTCAAAAAATATCCCATGAACATCTCCTATCATGCGACGTATCCCCCCATCATCGATCCTACATGCCCCAATCGATATTTTGCATTGACGTACGGAAAAGCAGAGGAGTGGGCTAAGCATTGAGTAAGCCCTTTCTTTTCCCTTCAGCATTCAGTGAAACACTCACTGACTTTTGGATAATTTAGCATGACGATGATGTGAGCCTTGAAAAGCCACCAGCCAGCCTTAAGTATGACCTTTTGAGGAGTGCTCGTAAGAGTACTCGCGCCAGCCCTTCTCCTTCAACCTCTCAGCCAACCATCAACTCAGCATTGATTGCTGAGCTAGTCGTCGGAGTAGTCACAGCGGTTGAGGCGGCACGATCACCCCTCAAACGGCCAGCACCCAACTTGGAAAGCCCCCAACCTGATTGTTCTACGCCCATCAGGGGTTTGCGACCAGAGCCTTCTCGCGCTTCACCTCCACTATCGTCGTCCCCTCCTTACGCGCACGATCCTGCTGACCCTGATGGCATTGATCCATACCTCCTTTTCTGTCGCTTCCCCAATGATCAAATAATCAAGCTTGGTAATGTTCTCAAAAGCGCGGGAATCACAGATTACAGAATGATCAACAAGGAAGAACTTCCACGTGGCGACTTAGCTAGAGACGGGGTTTCAAATGCCCACATCACCATGTTATACGCAGGTGCCAAGAAGTACCGGACTTACCGAACGCATCAACGCAAGGTACGTCGTACCTGTTGGGAGCAGCAGGCTTCAACCTCTAACCCCTTCCTATAATTTAAGCGCTTTGTCATCAAATGCTGCGTGAGCTCACCCACCTCATGCGTCTGATGAAAGGCAATGTTCATATTAATATTGACAGGCCCCATTGGTGGCTATTCGTTCTTGGCAATTAGTCCACTGAGAACGCTCAGGAAAGTCATACATTTCACTTTTCATTTATTTTCTTTTTGTATTGTCACTTCCTTCATTTGGACTCTTGTTTTCAATAGGATTTTATTTTTTTAATTTCTTTCATCAATGATCAAAAAATCAAAATCAAAATAAATTATAATATGTGAGAAAGATGAGCATCATGATCGGAGCTAGACACCCAAATATCATCTAAGCGAGCCTTTATTTGGTCAAGGCTTCACCAAGATAAGAGTGGACTATAAGAGTTGACTTTGATCGATCAACTCTGATCTCAGTAAAAACTTGACAGATTCAAGTTCAGACTAACTTGAACTTGGATTGGTCTCAGTCTAAACTTGACCGATCCAAGTTCAAGCTAGTCTGAACTTGAACTTGAACAAACCAAGTTCAACTTAGTCTTAACTTGAACTTCACCGAGTCAAGTTTAGACTTAGTCTTTGTTCAGGAAAGACTGGATCAAATCAAAGTCAGGAATTCTTTATAACTCATATAAACCATCTTTAATAACTCAACAATGAGAAATTCATTAGATTACTCATGAAACCTTTGATCAGCACATTGGGTCATTCTGTTCCTCAACTACAAGACTTTACATTGAGTTATTCACAAGGGAAAATAAGATATGACCAGCTACAAATAGAGAGAAGGAGCTGAAGAAAAAAAATATAAAGATAGACAGAACGAGCTGAAGAAAAAAAATATAAAGATAGACAGAACGAGCTGAAGAAAAAAATATATAAAGATAGAGAGAACAAGTTGAGGAAAAACAAAATATTAAGTTAATCAAAAACTTCCTCATGAGCCACCCGATAGCCACATCCACGATATAAACGGTGGAGTAAGTCTTGCACAAAAGTCTGGCACGCCGCCTTTCTTATTTGAGCGATTGGGTCCTTATACGTGGCTAGGACCTGGGAGCGTTGAATTCGTGACTTCATCACTCCAAAACCCAACTCGATGGGGTTCAGTTCGGGACAATAGGGGGGGAGGTAACGTAAAAGTATACCTACAATCATGTGTCAGCGACTTGTTTGATTGAAAAAGAAACCTTACCTTTAACCCTACAAAGCTCTTCGATCCTCCCTCCACAGTGAATGGAGGCAACACCGGAACCGCTCCGCTCCACTCAAGATTTTGACCCATCTTGAGTGCGGAGCGCACGCTGCGCTCTCAAGCGCTCCACAACGGCTTCGCTCTTCATCTTTTTTTTTTGGCACAGGGGAGAGTGGGGCGGAGAAACCGCTCCGTAATCGCTATATAGTGCACTATGGGCGGAGCGCACTATATAGTGATATTGCGCGCTATGTAGCGGCACCATAGCGCTGAAAGGAAGAAAAACAATTTAAAGGAGGAAAAAAAAATTTAGAAATCGATTTCTTGAAAAAAAATTGGATTTTTTTTGTAAATTAAAGTGATAGAGGAAACAATGTGAAACACTTGATAGTTTAGAATCATGAAATGTGAAACTAAATCTTCTTTTTTTTGTTCAATCCCTCAATATAGCATTCAAGTGCCTTGGAGGCATCCTCAAAAATCCCATCTGGTACAATACCATCTTTCATCCAAGCTTGCGAACCCACCAGGCGCTCCATCGTCCTTGGAAGCATGCTACCTCTAGCGGGTGTACACACATCAGCGGCTGCTGAGAAAGTACGCTCGCAAGCGCATGAAGTGGCTGAGATGGCCAGGTAATCACGGGCTAGCTTGGAAAGTATGGGGAAGTGATGTGCATGTACCTGTCAAAAAATTTAAGACAACATCAACATCAAAGTTACACAAATAAATGAAGATAGAATTGGACAAACCTTCCACCAACCAAGAGGTGTTTGATCCCTCTTGATTGGGAATCGTCCTTGCAGGTATTCATCCAGCTCAGACTTAGCTGAAGTCTCAGTACCCCCGTTTGCCACGCCAAAGATGTCGAATTCGTCGGTCTTGACATCACCATTGTGATCGACAGGTGGAGGGGATGTGTTCAGTACCTCAGTTTCTTCCAACTGAGTATTGAAAGCGTTCTCAATTGCTGCGTGGGAAGAAGTGTTGTGTTCGGGGTAGTGAAGTGTGAAAAACTTTGCTTGAAAGCGAGGGTTGAGGATAGTTGCCAATGTTATGGCCTCACTATCCGCGGCCTCATGCTGGTACTTAATGAGCCAGTCAATCATGATGTTGATTGACTTGGTGAGGCTCGGAAAGCTGACGGCTTCTGCTCGATAGGATTTGAGCTCGGATATGACCCGTTTATAATCGGCTAGTACGACACAGCCAGTAGGGCCATTGCCCTCAACCCGAGCAGTTGCATCAACAAAGGTCTAGTGAGAAGTTGATAGTCAGTATGTCAAATTTGAAAAAGTATGATGGTGATGATAAACTTACCTTCAACAACTTGTTGACCATTTCAACTGCATCCCATTCCTGCGATGAGATTGTAATGCCCTTAAAAAAACACGCCTTCCGATCCGCTGCGATCATCGAGTTGATGACCTGCATAACAAAAACTGATATTGAAGAGTAATCAAGAGAACGGATTAGTGTGATGAGACACATACCTCTTGAGCCTCCAATGCAATCTGACGGCTTTCGTAATGGCTGTTCCACCGTGTTTTACAAGGCCGTTTAAGCATGCAACCCTTGTACCCCAAGCGGGTGGCACGCGCCTTGAAATCACTACGTCGTGCAGCACTACTTGCAATTTGACCAGAGATTGTATCAACCTGTATGAAACATTGAAAGAATAAGCGACAATACATAGAAAGAGAAGATAAGATAATTAGTACTCACCTTTGAAAGGGCCTGTGCGCACACATCCTCTGGTAAGACCATGGTTTGTTCTCCAGGTTCGTCGTCCTTCATCTCATCCTCATCATCGACACCATCAGGCTGGTCAGGAAGACCAGCCTCATCCTCTTCCGACTCTGGATCATCAAGTTCGATGTCGCACTGGCCATCGTTTACCTCAAGAGCAGGAATGGGGAAAGCCAAACCATTTGGAGTGGTTGGCTTCAAAGTACTTACCCTCTGACCAAGTTGTTTCAGACCATGGCCTACTACCAAATTGAGCTTATGCGCATAACATCTGATTTGATGTCCAGATTGATCCCAATAGACTGAGTCGTTGGCTCTCAAGAACATCGACTGCAGCTCCACAGCCATCAGACGATTGCTGCCACCGCTGTCGGTTGTCTGAGCAAGCATGTGAGTAGGTATTAAAAGATTGAATGAGCAAAACTTAAAAGAAAAAATTAAGGAAGAAAAAGGGATCACTTATCTTTTTGTGAAGCCCATGTCGGATTAAAAAGCGTCCTACTGGTCTTGCTAGAAGTGCTCCAAAGTGTCGCCATGCGACCATCTTCAGAGTAAGGTGAGTCGATTTGTATTCCCAGTTATTGTCGATGTAATTTGCTGATGCACCCACAAAGGCGTAACGATTCCCTTTGGTAGTCCAGACGTCATGTATCAAGCAAAATGTACCTTCATTTTGCTTGATACATGATAATTCAAAAGAGAAACATATCAATTTAATGAGATAGTCAATTTTAAAGAGAGTAAAAGAAGACATACCTTAAGAGTCTCGATCACCTTGTTGTGCAATCCCGCAAAGAGATGGACTGATTGCTGAGCTGCCCAAGTCTTGGACCGGACAACAGCAGCTTGATTGACCGAGTGAAACGCTGTACGTAGGAGAGGATCTTCGAATCGGTTCCAAGGTAGAGCATGCCGAACCACCCACATGACCAAGATCATGTTCACCAGGTCGGCGGAAAAGGCTGGTCCAGATAGATACGAGTCCAACGTGCCCGACTTTGCCAAGTTCTTCTCAGACTGCAGCTTCTCAAGGTAAGAAGGTGGGAGGTCAAAACCGGCTGCTATGGCTTTGTGACGGTTCACACACACTGGTCGGCCCTCTGCACCGTCTCGATGGCTCCGGAGGCCCCAAAACGATTGATCTCCAGCAGAGTATGACTTGGGACAAAATCTACACTTGTGTAGTCGACCCTACAGAAAAGTAACCAAAGTCAATTGCCCAAACAAAGATATACTGATGAGGAATGAACTTACTTTAGGCAGATGAAAGTACTTGAGCAAGTCCTGAACATTGTTTGATCGGACTGTATTGTATCTAGATTCACCGTTGTCCCCAACAAACTCAACGTCAGAGTCTTGATTAAGGTCCACATCTTTTGGAACCCCAAAGGCCTAATTGTAATGGAACAAATCATATCAACTTTGCTCAGCGAGGTTCCAAAAGTGAGTTGGGTCTGGGATGCTTACATCTTGAACTCCTGCTTGATCCGACTTGTCCGATCGAGCTCTCTTTGGTGTTTGGGGTGTGTCGCTTGCTGAGGATCCAGCTACACTGCCAGACGGTGATCTGGCTCGTTTGCTAATCGACGAACGAGACTAGATCATTGAACCAAACAAAAGGATGGGTGAGTCTTGTTCTATTTGATTGTTGGTTGATTTCAAAATTTAAGCACTCACCTTTCCATGTGTTGTTAGCTTGGCCTTTGGTTGACCTGATGCTGGGGCCGATTTCTTTTTGGTTTTGTTCTGTGAAGCCGGGGGTCGCGGTGACGGTGGACGATGAGCAAGTGGTGATTTGCCTGTTGATCCATCCTCGTCATCACGAGCCAAAAGCGCTGTACGTGAGTCTTTTGGTGGTACAATAAAACCGGGTATAGTTTGAGCTGGGCTTGGTGGTCGAAGTTGTCTACTGAAGGCTTGACTGGGAACTTTGAGCGAGCTTTGAGTTGAACTGGTTTGGGAGGAAGCCATTGGAGTTGATGAAATGAAAAAAAGAAATAGTTTGAAATATAAATATGATGGAAAGAAAGAAATATAGAAAGGAAATGTTAGTTTCAATAAATGCAAAAGGAATCGCTGAGGCTAAACTCGAACCGACCGTAAGAGAATCTTGAACCACGGAATCGAGATCCAAGAACCACAGGCTGGCCGGGTGTGATGACCTTGCCAGGAGTCCATGCTATCCAAGGCTGTCTGATCGCAAGTGGAGAGAACGATCTTGATGTTGGATCGATGAGTGGTGGTGAGTGCTGTATATTTGTGGGAGATGGGGGTGGCGTACCAAATTGTATCAACCTGGACAGAAGCCCCTGCGTACAGGGCTCCTGCTCCGCTATATAGCGATGAGCGCATCCCGGGGCCGGCTTGTGGCGCGATTGCCCCGCTCTGGAATTTCCCGGCCAGGCTGAGTGGGGCGGAGGCCCCGCTCTTAGGTGTGGTGCGCAGAGTGCAGTAAAACCCGCTCCGCAACCGCTCCGCACGTGCTTTTTGTTGCGGAGCGGTTCCGGCGTTGATGGAGGCATTATCAAGCACCAGGACACTGTTGGGGGCTGGGTAGCGGTTCATTCGGGGGAGCTTTGACAATTTGGCGTTGAATCAATCGCATGGCCTATAATTAGAAGGTAAGTATGATGAGCTTACCAAGTTGAGTTCCAAGAAGCACTCAAATCGCTTGCGAGTGACTGGGCCTTCTAGGACTGAGAGTGCCAGCAAATCGTCATGACCGATTGCTGGCAGTAGTGAGTAACATCCTTGATGCATCTTTGGGATCTTTCTAGCCGTTTGGGTTCCAACTTGCGAACGCTGTCTTTTTCGCAAAAGGTCGCGGCCACAAACTGCGCTCTCATCTATCAAAAATTATGGGACAGAGAATGATAAGAACAAAATATGAAACAGGAAGAGATGCATGGGACTCACCGGTAAAGACCAAGTAGTTGGCTGGGAAGCCCATCATCTCCTCCATCCAGCGGAATTTTGCGACATCACACTTCCGAACATTGCTAACTCTGGCCTTTTTGATACTAATGAGAAGCCGACTCCGTAATTCGAGTTGTACCGTGCTGATGGAGGGCATCTTGCCTTGAGAATCATATAGCTTTTCTCTTATTTCATCCAAGAATAGCAAGGGTTCTTTTTCAATCATTGTCTCCATGAAATTGCGATCTTCTGCGTTCAGGTGGTGATGAGGACCTCGTTTCTGATGATTATGAGGATCCCGTATGACAGCTCGGGTTCGATTGTAGAGGTGGGTCCAGCGAATGAAGGATCTTTGGGATATAGGTTTGCGGAGTTGTTTTTGTATGGCAGACATGGGCATCCCTCGAAGTTTCCAAGTGACGGCTAGGACTTTGATATCGGGGGAATAGTGACAGAAAGGCATGTTAAAAATTGATTCGATGAATATCCGGAAAAATCCGGAAAACTTTTCTGTGTGTAGGGTGAAATAAAAAAAAAATCAATTTTTTTTTCAAGTGACAGGTGCCCCCGAGTGAAAGGCACCTGTCTGGGCCGCTGTCTGTGCTGTGAACCACTGCGCAATCCGCAGTGGTTGAGCCCAGAGTGTTTCATTTCCGAGGCACCTGTGCCAACAATTTTAGCAAGTGTAATATATACATATATCAAAAATTTTCAAATTTGAATTCACTTAGAATTCCTAAATCAACTTAATTTTGAACTTCATCTTTTTCATTCATCAAAATTTAAATCAACATTTTGAAAATCTTGATAAAATAAATCTTGTTTTTTTTTAATAAGAAAATTAAATCTTATGAATAAATAAATAAACCCCCACCCCTCCACAAGTTTATATATAATAATAATTTCATCATCATCATCATCATAAATAAAAAAAAAAGAAAAAAAAATTTACACAAAAGAAAAACCCATTATAAGTAAATCATCATGATCAGAAGAAGAAGAAGAAAAAAACCAACAAAAAAAAACCAAAAAAAAAACCAAATCAAAATCTAAACCAAATCAAAATCAAATCAAAACAACAAATGAACCAAAAAAAAAGTACATGAAAAGATTGATCAAAAAAAGATTATCATTATCATTATTATTATGATGATCAACATCATCAACATCATCATCAACATCATCATCAACATCATCATCATCACGGAAAAAAAACACATTGCTTTAATTAATTTAATAAAAAGTTTTTAAGAAAAAAAAAGGAAAAAATATATATACATCTCTATTCATCTTTTCAAACCCCTTTCTCATCATTTTAGATTCTAATTTATATATAAATATATATACACAAATCCTTTTGAATCCTTTTTAATTCCCTTCTTCTTCTTCTTCTTCTTCATCATCATCATCATCAGATCCAATTCGAATCGGAGTAGGAACTTGTAATGAAATCCTAGGTCGATTCTCTTTCTTCTTCTCCATCTCTTTCAATTCCTCTTCACTTTCACTCTTCTTCATCTCTTCATCTACATCTTCAACGATCACCCTTTTCCTATCCTCATCCTCATCCTCCTCTTCATCCTCCTCCTCTTCCTCTTTTCGTATCTGAACTCCCATCTTCTTATTCCCTATCCTTCTCTTTTCCAATGATTCTAATCCTAACTTAAGTTGACTAAACCGTCCTAACGTTCCAGTCGTCCTACCCATCCCAATCCCTCCTACCGCTCTCGAAAATCCCGATAACCATGCCATCGATCCCCATTCCAATAATTTCTTTTCTAACCATGCCAATGAAACCGGTTTCGTTAAGAAATCATTACATCCGGCTGCCAAGGCCACTTCTCGATCTACATCTAATGATGAAGCCGTCAAGGCCACAATGATCACGGAGATCGGATGACTTGAATTACTACTATTCAGGTTTCCAATGATAGGTGGGGTTTGAACTTGCATAATCCTTTCAGCTTCTCTGATCTCTTTAGTAGCTTCAATTCCATCTTTCACCGGTAATTGTAAATCCATCTATTCAAAACCAAAACCAAAACGAAAAATCAAAAATCAAAAATCAAAAAATCAAAACTTCAATTCCTTCTAACAACATCTCCATCCTTTGGTCTTTTTTCTCTTCTCCTTCTCTCCAGATTCGAAAAATCCCATTTGACTTACTAAAACAAGATGAAAACTTCCAGTTCTCCATTTATCTACGGCTTCTTGTCCATTCATGGCAACATCATATCTAACTAATTTCTTTCTTAAGAAAGTAGCCAAGATCGTTTGATTGATTCGATTATCTAAATAAACCAAAAAACACCCCATTTTCTCAAATCAATTCATCTACTCACATCTGAAATTTCTTCAAATCTGACAAAGAATGAAATCACAAGAAAGAAAAAGAAACACACTGACCTTCAACAATCAACACATTGATAGGTGGAACAAGTGTAGTGGTAGGCTTCCTAGACGCTCTTCTCTTTCCCATACTACTCAATGCTCTCACATTATCACCGGTCGAAGCCCTACGAGCTGGGATGATCCCACCCCCACCTACACTCATCGACGGAGGATTTCCCATTCCGATCGGAATACAATGATGATGATGAGCTGGAGTTTGAGTAGCACTAGCCGAGGAAGATTTCACGAGTCCTCCACTCTTTAAATGTAATCGTCTAGGTGAAGGTAAAGTGGCGGTGATTGAAGATGGCAAACTGGCGGGTACGGATGGCATTCGTAATAGAGCGGAGGGTCTAGGAAGGATTGGACTTGAGATCGGTTGTTGTTGTTGTTGTGTGGATTGTAAGGCATAGATCGCTTCTGAGTTAAATGAGACGGTAGGTGTTTTAGGTGAAATGGCTTCATATTTATCAAGTGCCATGGCATGGTTCATCACATTATCGGATGGATTGGTTCCAATCATCCCTCCATTTCTCATGGTAGGATGAATCGATGTAGTGATCGGTCCACTGAAATTCAAAAACGCATGCTCGAGTTTTCGTGCTCCACCTCTCATTGAACTGGTAGGTGGTGAAGCTACAGATGATGATAAGTTGTTAGTGATCTTCGAACCTGATGAGGAGGCTGATCCTTCGAGTAATTCACGTATCATCGGCCGACTTCGGTTGACATCAGATTGATAAATTTGTTGACTCTGAGATCCCTTACTGTTGTTGGTGTTGTCGCTAGTCTCATTGGTAGGGTGATTGATAGCATGGTCAACCAAGTTTGCTCGATGATGATTACCAGTGATCATTGAAGTACTGGTTAGATTTTCCGGATGATGATGATTCATGAGATGATGGATCGGGTTCACAAAGGTTTGACTAAAGCTAAGATTGGATCGAACAGATGAACTCGAATGATGAAAAAACATGGCTTGTGGTCTACCATCTGGTGATTGTAGTACGACTCCTGTACTCGAACTTCCTCCATTCTCAGATGCGGCTTTTGAAAAATATTCCAATGCTTCACTTGATAACATAGCTGGTGATGGAAACCCTGGCGTTCCTGGTCCTGTTCCTGGGGTCCTTAATCCAGGCGGAGTAGAGCTTTGTAAAGATGGAGCTTGTCCCCCTGGCACTACTTCAGTTTGAAGTGTACTATGACTTCCATGTTCTCTCAAATGATTAGCTGCTGCCGTATCAAAATCGGGTCCGTTCAGATGTAACAACGCTGGACTCGTTCGAGCAAGTTGACTGGCTCCAATCAGATTAGTATGAGGTGCATTTGCAAAGTAGTGAGGTACACCTGGACTAGATGGTGAAGTGGCAATCGGCACAAATTGTGGTTCGACCGCCGGTCGGTGTATAGCTGTGTGAAGGGCAGTAAGTATCCTACGCGGTCCGATCGGTTTGGGCACCACAAGTACGTCAGGGATAGCAATCCAAGGAGTACCAGCTAGGTGAGTACGAATGAGCTCTTGTACTTTACGGAAATTAGAGATGCTAGTGAAATGTATGATCGAAGTATTCAGTGGTTTGTTCGATCCTACCACCTCACCCCGATTGATTTGATTGACAGTTTTCATTTGACGAGCTAATGGCGGTCGTTTACCTTGTTGCTGCTGATGTTTGCTTTGTACCACACTAGGTGGAAGAAGAATTGAAGTGGGAGGTGAGTTTTTGAGTCTATGTAATTGAATTTTGAGTGTATGAATGTCATCATCTATGATGATAAAGTGATTAGACCGAACAAATTTACTACTAGCTGCAAACGTTGGGGTCGGAACGGTCGGGTGGACAACAGATGACACTGAAGATGACTGGCTCGAATCCTTACTAGATGTAGCTTCAAGTGCAGAAGACGTTTCCCCCGATTGACTTGCCACCGAATCTGTTCTTACTCAACCACATCAGAGATCGATATATGATAAAGCCGAGTAGCAAATACTCACCAGAAGTTGTAGCACTGCTGCCATCTTTTCTCGATGGGTCCGAAGCAGGAATAGTAAGCGTACTAGATATAGATGGTTTATGAGCTTGTGGACCGGGTTCATCACCAGGTTCATACGGCATATGAGAGACGTCCATGTTCCAACTCGTAAGATACGTGGTAATATGTTTAGCGAAGATGCTTTGTTCAGCGGCGAAGAATACAGCTTTCTTGCCTTTTAAAGTGGTCTCAGCAAATAAGGTAAGCTCATCCGCCTGAAAACCAATAAGAACAGTGAGTTGAAGACACCAATCAAAATGAATGAGCAAGGAAACGAGATCAATGTTCACCTACCGTCGGTTCCCTTGCTGTCTGTCCTAATGCTTTCAACTTGGGTGAAGCGTGAGGAGGGAGTTGAGCAGAAGTGGAACTGCTGAGGTGATGAACAGCAGCTGATTCACGATCTACGCCCTTTTCGAAGATTCCAGTGACTTTCCAGCTATGACCACTGCGAGTTAATCGACCGGTGGTCAAGGTCATGCCTAGGAACCTTTCGAAAATCAACTTTGAAAGTGATTCTTCTGGACAGAGTGGTAATTCTGATGATAGATTAGACGACATTCTTAAGCGAGCCAAGGTAGGAGAAGGAGGCAAGTCATCCATTCTAGGTACATTCTTGGTGATGATCGTTGGTGTAGGGGTGCTTTGTGGGAAGAGATTGAGTTTCTTGATTTCAGGTGAGATTTTTGGATCGGGTTTGGGAGGAATAGGAGGGGTGAGGGAGACGTCAAAGACACATTTCCAGCTATTTGGCTTTGATGAAGGAGATGAGCTGGCGTCATCACCCTTTGAGTCACGATTTTCAGATCCGACGGTTTGCGCTAAATCCTGATCCGAGGTTGACTTACTATTAAGCATATCAGATTCTTCTTTGTAGAGTGGTGTGAGATGAAGGCCTACTTCGATAGTACTAAACCTTTTGGCTCGATAAAGGATTTGTCTTAGTAAACATGTCAAGCCGATGATGAGCCCCTTTTCGTCCGCTTTAACTGAAATTTCTCTTAGACCACCTTCACCATCCGCACCAGCTCCTACATAGACGTTGGATGATGATTCAGGTGCTCGATCAAGGGATGAACTCGGTATGCTTTCTACTGAAGGACAAGTTTTGTGAGAATTGCCAAAACTAGATGAATGAGTGATAGAGTGAGGATGTGAGGAAGGATGAAGCTTTTCAAGTTCGGTAGATTCAAGTTGAGGAGAGTAAAAGATATGATAAAAGACTATCTCCACATCAGAATTTGAAGTGATAGCAGATAGGATATCCCCAACATGTTGCAATACGTTGGCCAGATCAAAGCTACTTTCATGAGCTAAATTATAATCTGGGTGATGGTCTTCATGGATTGAAGTATGGGATGAATAAGAGTTAAATCTTGATTTAGGTGGTGAAGGGTTAGGTTGAGTGAGAAGATTGCGTTCTTTTGAATTGATCCATTCAATACAATTTAAAAGACGCCAGATACTTGAGATGGAGGTGATAGGTAGAGCGATAGAGGATGCGCTAAGTTGTTCGATGGTGGTAGGTAAACTTGAGTTGGAAAGGTGTTGAGTTAGATCGCTTGACTTGCTAGTTGGATGGTTAGATTGAACTCCGGATAGGTGAGTAGTAGATGATGAGAGAGTGAGAATTTGATGATCATGATCGTTAAGGACTCGAAAAGCATCCGATGAGAGAAATGAACCGGAATGAACACCAGATAAGAGTTGAGCAGGTGCAAGTTGAGTGAGAGTAGCTAAGGCAGGTTGGGTTAAGAGTGAGTGAATTGAACTTGTGATCGTTGCGGCTGATAGGATTGGAGAAGATGAACAAGCTTGATGGGTGGATAAGATTGAATTGGGTTCGGTAGTGAGTCTAAAGTTTTGTTGATTGGAAGCAGGTGAAGTGAGGTTTGATTGATTGAAGTTTGAGGGTGAGATTGATGATGAGATTTCGGGTGAAAAGGAAGGTTGAGAATGAGTAGGTGTGCTAAGAGGTTTGTGATGATTTGTTTGAAGATGATGATGATGATCTGAGATTGAAGGTGGAGATAGTGAACTGATTGAATTCTGATGTGATCTGGTTGACAATGGTTTATTGGATTGTCTGTTTGGGACTTGAACTCTTCCATGAAGATTGAGTTCAGGACTTGATTGATGATTTTGAGATAAACATGAAGGATCATGAATGGTTAGATTTGTAGATTTTGATTTTGAATTGAATTCAGATTTCTGTTTAGTAGGTGAAGACAGAGGTGATTTCTTAGATTGATTGAGTGAAGAGGATGAATGTTTTCTGATGGTAAACTTTAATGAGTCTTTGATAGATTCTAAAGTGGAGTTTCTCTTTAAGAATGGTTTGATGAGTGTTTTGAATGGATCCTTTCTTTCTGAGTTTGGAGTGACTGAAGTTGATTTTGAAGATTGATGATGATGATGATGAGATGATGAATCAGATGAAGGTGTCATTATTCTGATGATTGTATGATCTGATCTAATATATCAAGTTTGATTGTTTGATTGATTGATTGTTTACTCAATCAAACTTCAGATCGGTTGATTAGATCATGAGTTATTTTGAGATCTTGATGTGATGATGTTTGATTTGAGTGATGATGTTCTTTATTGAGCTTGATGGTGATGGTGATGGTTGATGGTTGATGGTGATGGTGATGGTGTTGATGGTCTGTTACATCTGTGAATGGTCAGTTTGAGTTGAGGATCGCGTTGGTCAGAAACACTTAATCTTAAGCCACTTAAGTCTAATCTTCTGATCGACCTGATCAAACTTTAAACACTCGACTAACTGACTGAATGGATTTTAAATTTGATTAATTAAATTTAACTTTTTAGAATTTACAAAATCAACCATCAAGCCATCAAGACATCAAAGCATCAAGCAATGTCCACCATCTCACCTGATTCAAAACGAAACAAATTAGAATCACCCATCATTCATCAAAAGTTAGTCATCATCATCATCATCAAATCATCATTCATCCTCTCTTTCCATTGATTTCGAATTCATTCAAATCGGATTTCATAGTTCCTTAGCACTTCCTGGTACTTCATGGAAATCTAACCCTTCAAATCAATCATCACAATCACAAAGTAAGTTACAAGAAATTTAACCACTTCAACTCCAACTGAAAAAACTCATAGGATCATTTCTTCTTACCTTTTTTTTTCTCTTTAGTGAATTCAAAATTTAATCAATCAAATCATTCAAATCATCATCAAACAGAGTAAGGTTTTTTCAAAAAAAAAGTTCTGATTTACTCAATCTCTTTTCTTTTTCTTTTTTTTTAAAAATGATCTTGATTCAATCATTAGAAGAAAACCTATTTAATCAAAAATCTCATATCGATCATTCTTCAAAAACAAACACGTTCATCAAGCTTTATTTGATTTTCAACATCATCATCAATCTCAATCAAATCATCATTAATCTTAATCAAAATATTATCAATCTCAATCAAAATCTGGCTTTTTTTCTAACTTCTTGTTTTCTTTCTTTCTCTTTCTGAATCGGTTTCAATAGATTAACCTCACCTCCAGATGACAGACCAATGGCTTCAGGTAGTGGAACTTCAGCAAACCTCACCAATCAATCAACCGATTTTCATACCATCAATGATGCAGTAGGCATCTCAGGTGTCGATATCGCTGTAAGAAACTCACCCTCAAACACATCCTCAGATCCGATTCTCTTAAACTTATCATCAAAAGAAGAACACCCGATCTGGATTGATTTTTTCGTTTTTTTCTCGTTTTTCTCATCTCTTTTAGGCTGAAGAAGAATTGGCTCGTCAACAAACTTCGATGTATGGTAGTAGAGCTCTTAATCGATCTAATTCACTTCATTCTCATTCACTTCAATCTTATCAACCTTTATGGAATTCCACAAATCGGGATCGAGTGAAGATTACTGATTTCTTAAATAAACAACAATTAACTTCAATGGTCCAACAGATTGGTAAAGCAGATCTCTTCCTAGATTCAGTCTTTTTCATGATTTAAACCAGTTGGTGAATTTGATCTGATCTTGAGATTCTCTTCTCTTTTTTTGACTTTTCTTTGGGGGGAACGTTTTCTAGCTGCTTCATATCAATTGAAAACACTCGAACCTGCGATTTTAGATGTTTTAACTCAAGCTGCAGAACAAAGACTTCATTCGATCATCATCGATTCCATCTCAGCTAAAGATCATCGAATTGCTTCATCACATCTACGACCTCCTCCCCTTTATCCAACTCCCTCAACCGCACCCGTACTGAAAGGTAAACAGAAAGAAAAAGCAAGAGAAGCAATGTATGATCAAGTGATTTATGATGAACCTGAAAGGATCTTGAGCATCTTAGCAAGAGTAGAAGGAGAAGAAGAACGTAAATCAAGAATCGAAAGAGAGAGCGATCCGAATTACGAAGGATTGAAGAGCGTAGGCACAAGTGACCTCACCTTTGAATTCGAATGAAGCCTTACCACCTGATTTGAATGAAGATAAAGTTCAACCAAAGAAGGAAAAGAAACGGAAGCGAGAAGGACCGGGACAACAGGCTAGGAACATGTCAGGAAGATGCGAGAGCAAGACAATCGAATCAAACTGCGATGAGGATCAGTTGGAGGGAGAAGTAAATATTCATGGTTATCTGGAGGGGTTCAAACTGTTCAAACCGGATCTGAACTTAAAGGCATCAAATCTTCATTCAATCATTTCACACCCACTTCTATCTTAGCTTCCTTACCTGCACCCAAATTCGCTCCTCAATCTAATTTACAAACTTCATCTAATCTTCAAATGAATTCGATTCAAACCGATTCAGATTCGAATCTGATGACCTCTTCACATTCAAAAGATCATTCAACTCCTCATCATCTATTCAACACAAACACATCTCTCAACACCACAGGAAGACAACTCAACCGATTAGGAGGCTTGATACCTGCTTCACATTTAGCAGTCAAAGAGACGGGTACGGTGAATTTGAAAGATAGTCTCTTTGCACTCGAAAGGGAAAGAGGGACTGGAGCTGGTCGAGGTTCGGGTAGTCGAGTGATCTTTAAAAGTTATTTAACTTCATCCACTTCAAACTCAAGTTCAAATGAATTCAAATGAAGATTGGATTTAAAGGAGAAGTTTTGAGAAGTTGAAGTTGATCAGATACACTCAGAGGCAAATGATGAGCATGATGATGAGCATGATGAGAATGATGATGATGAAATGATTTTGGAATCAAACTAAGAAAAGAAGACCGATTCAAACTTGGGTTCTTTCTTTGCTTCTTCTTCTCTTTAGTTTTGTGATCCGATTTTCATTTTGATGAGTTTCTTTGATTTGATGGAAACCGATTAAATAGATCAAGAAACTATGTATATTTTTGTTTTGTATGAAAAATTGAAAAAAAGAACACAATTTTTTTGGGGTGGAATTGTGGGAATGAAGTTGAGGAAGAGAAGAGAAGTGTTTGGATGTGTGAGAAAGAGAGAGAGAGAGAGAGAGAGGAAGTGAGAGATTGAAGGGTTTCACTGGATTGTTTAATGAAACGGTCAACTGAGTTTTTGATGAATGTGAAAGGCTAAGATGAAAGAAACCCCAAAGAAAATGAACACTTGAACACTCGATTTTCAACAAACAGAGCACTGATCATCAACTACATTGATATGGAAAGAGGTGAGAAGGAGATGAGGAGAAAATGAGAAAATGATGAGGAAAGATTCAAAAAGGAATTTAGGATCGAATGAGAGGAAGATCGAGAAGGTAAAGGAGATGGTCAAGAGCTCAATGAGTTTAAACAAACAAACAAAGAATGGAAAAGAAAGAAAGCTATCCGGTCCGAACTCATCACCACGAACACATCTCATACTGTATCCAGACTCAAAGCCCGTTACAGATGTGCATCCATTCAAGATTGATTCACAGCTGGTTTTCTTTAGATTCTCATACTTTATCTACAGCTATCATATGAGCTTGTAAGAATTTGAACAATCATGATAGTTTCCTTCACAAGGGTCAATGTTGATGTTCAGTTTGATTGAGATCTTGATTTTGGTATATGGAGTGAAAGGGAAGAAATCAGATGCTCAGAATCATAAAGGCCTTAGGATTATGATCTTCTATTCAAAGTTGGTTTCTTGTGATTGGAAGGGTTGGATAGGCAGCACAAATCCTAAGAGTGCTTGACTGACATTATAAGTTTCTGTAACGTCTTTCAAAGGTGGAGGAATTTTAGTGAACTGTGAGGATCAGATCGGATTGTGTTTTAAGATTTGTTGGGTCAAATTTCTTTTTAGCTAGGGTTTGAATGTATAGGTGAATTCATCTTGACCAGAAAAGAATGAATGTGTTGGATTTTTAAAGAATCGGTTATCAGATTCAAGATCATAAGGGTGGCATTTCGAATTTCAGGACTCGATTTGTTTTTTTCTTAGGTATAGGAGCTATTCAAAAGAAAAGAAAAAGATTGGATCAGATCAGATCAGATCAGATTGAAATGAGAAAGGTCAGATTGATTGAAAGAAGTGAAGACTTACCATTGGAGTTTTCAGTGATATAAAACTTACGTAATAGGATTATGGCTTCTTCTCTTCTATAACCACCATAAGCAACAAAAGGTTCACTAAATAAGATTCTAGGACTAGATTACACCAAAGAAAACCAAAAGAAAAACTCATCAGACTTGATTTTATTCAAAAAAAAAGAGTTAGCAATTAAGTGAGGAGTTCAAACTTAACTCATTATGAATTGAAATCACACCACCACATCCACCAAATCGATCATTAGAACAACCGAAAAAGACTTTTTTAATTCCGATTTGTCGTAGAGCTGATGAACACATTAAACAAGGTTCGACAGTTACATAAAGTGTGATTTGATTGAAATCGGTTTTGAGTTGACGGTTTTGATGATTGGGTAATAAAGAACTTAATGCATCAAATTCTGCATGAAGAGATGCCTAGAAGATGAAAAGAAAGTTAAAAAAGTGAGGAAAATGATCGATCATTAGTTTTCTTTTTTTCTGTTCATTTTTTTTTCCTCTTGAAGCTTTGGATTTTTGTTTAACATCATCATCATTTGTTTTTTTTTCTTACATACATTTCGAGTTTCATTAGTTCGATTTCTTCCTTTTGATACGATTCTTTTTTCTATTTCATTTACAAAAACACATCCAACTGGAATCTCATTTGATAAAAAAGCTTCTTCTGCCTAAATATGAATCGAATTCACTTGTATATAATTTAATGTTTATATAGATTGATGTTTGTTTTAGTTAACCAGATTTTTCCTTTTTTTTGAAATCAGACTGAATTTAAAACTGACCATCTTGATGGCTTCTAACATGAAATTTAAATCTGATTCGGATTGTTTTGATTTTTCTATCATGATTAAATTGGATGACATTTTGATCTTTATAGTAATTCGAATTTATTTTTGTGGTGAATGTTCGAAATCACATTCAACTTCACTCCTCAAGCTGTGACTCGTACTACTGACCCGGTCACGGGTCGCGCTCACTCTGGCTCACCAGTCACCATACATATATGATATGGCTCTGGATAAGCTTTTGGCTCCTGAAATAAGAAACACTGCAGGAAGTATCTTTGACATTCATACCCAGATGATGTTCCGAGGTGGTCGGGATGCAGTCGCAAGTCAAGAGCTTCACAGTCTCAATCAACACTGACGCATATCTGTGGAACTGATATCTGGCTGAGGTTCCGGTGACCATCATATTCTTCAACTTTTCTTTGAACCTCGTTCGTGGAGTCCGAGATTAGTCATGCATGATTCTGAAGATGATATGTGACGTGACTATGTTACGATTGCTGAGGAGCCAAGTTGAGTCGGACCTGTTCTTGCAGGAGGACTATCTGATCTGAGATAGTATCGAAGCTTGAAGACTGGATGTTCACTGTGTCATCGTTCGGTCGGCAATGGGCGCATGTGCCTTAATGAAGGCTAAGCTAAGCCAAAGTCTACATACACTCTTATCTCGCAAGTACAATCTGGGTTGCTGACCCAGCTTCTTTCTCCTCTTAGTCAAGCTTCGGGTGCACTAGCTTTGTTTTTGTGTTATGGGTCTCGGCTTTCCGCCAGTGGATATAGGCAGTGTTACTGCTACATAGTTTTGATTCTGCAATATTTGCGACGGATCTTGAGTAGGTGTGGTGACCGAGTCGAGTGCTGAGCAAGACTGTCATTGACGGTATGAAAGGCCTGTTAAAATTCATTCCATTCCATTCACTGCACTTCACTTCACCAAAGAGCATTTCCAACCCAACTCGATGAAAGACCATTCTCAACACTCAAATGAACTCTTGGTTGTCTAGTACCCTTTTGCCGTGACATCATGAAGAACCAGTTCAAACACACGCTACTTTCACATCTTCGGTAGTCATCAACCTGTCCTCTCAAACTCTTCTCATTCTCTCTCTTCACTTCCTGATCGCTGTCAGAGTCAAGGTGACCTTTCCTTAATCCGAAACTTGATATCCTCCCCGCTCAACACATGCTTCGAGGCTCACAAGATAACGTTATCAATTCACGATAAACACACATCCCCTGGTTGGGATTGCGGCTCGCGTCCTAATTATTCTCCATCGCATCACTGACTGTCTTACATCGTCAAGAAATTCATGTCACGTATATCACTCGGTCATCACTCCGAGTGAGATAAGGAAGAAGTCAATCCACTTCCTAGACTCGAGTCATAATAATCAACCGTCTGCTTGGTCTCTCCCTTATATTTTATCAGTGCTAGCTTATTTTGTTCCGTTGCCTCGAAGGGCTAATTTTTCTTTTCTCGCTGAAATCGGGTTTTGTGGTCTTGTCAAGTGCGATCATCTCGTGAATCTATTTCGATTTGGTTTGATACGAGCTCCAGCCTCCAATTAATCTAACATCTTCATAACATGAATGAAGAACACCCTAATCACCATCCCAGCTCTTTGTCATCCTCCCGATCAGAAAAAATGACCATCAATCTTTTGAATCAACCAGCTACTCTCCATAATGCCGATGACCCTCATTCAATTATCACATCAACGAGTATTTGGGCTAGGACTATAGCTACCAAGATTGCAGGAGTTTTGAAAAGACATTCAAAATTCGTTGGACCTGGGGTAGTAGCTTCGTGAGCAATTCGCGAACTTTAATCCTACAAAAATTCATCAAGTTTTTAACATAGTCTTTGATATCTTAGGGTCAGCTTTTACGATCCTGGTAACGTTTGTGGAACTTTTCACTGTTCTGTCCTACATGATGTATTACATTTTGAATTGACCATCCCGTTTATTCGTCATCTCTTCAAATTGATTGGATACAATAGTGGGCAACAGACCTACAAGCTGGTTCAAAGTTTGGAAACTCTCATCTTTTTGTTCTATTCTGTGCAATCTCCATGGCAGGTCTTTTTACAAGTCTTGGCTTGTAGATTAGGCTTCATCAGTGGAAAAGGTGCAGTGTGATTTCAATTCTAAGAACAAATATACAAAGAGAATCATATCTAGGTACACGATCTTATATTCTTAACATCTTTCCCTCAGATCTCGCTCAAAATTGTAGCTCAGTAATCCGGTGCCAAAAAAAGCATACAAATGTATGGAAATGGTTTGGGCTCTACCCACTCTGGGTTATACTTGAAGTTGGAGTACTGTGAGTATCAACTGATCATGCCGTAAGTCATTACTGAACTCCCATCCTGGTGGTTGAAATAGGTTTCGCCGACATCGGACAACTATTAGGCTCGGCTATTGCCTATAATCTGTACGCCTTAGGAAAAACCAATGTAATCATCACAGCCGACTTACGAGATTCATGATCTTTGTTTCTAGATTGATACCGAAAATTCCCATCTGGGGTTGTATACTTTTAAGTTTTCCCGACGTATTCCTTGCTCTGATATTTTTCAGAAAAGGAAAGCAGTCGGCCAGATCTTTTCAGCTCTTCGAGATCGTGATCTCGATGGTCGTCATGAGTGTGGTCGTTGCTTCACTCATCTTGCTCTTTAAGGTGAATCCGGATTGGGGTTTAGCTTTCCGAGGCTTCTTACCAAGTTCCAAAATTGTAGAAGGTGCAGCATCCTACACTGCCATTGGGATGATAGGCAAGTCAATTGATCTGTTTCTCTTTTTTTTCAAAACAAAACTTATCCCTTTCTAAGAATTACTTTTTCAGGTGCGACTATCGGTCCACACGCAATTATTTTGGGCAGCAACTTGGCCACCGTGGAGAGGGAGGATGCCCCAGAATCTGAGCCTGAGATTCAAAGAAAATCCTCGGTGTCCTCCGAAGACTCAGAAATGACTCTATGTGACAGGCCACCACTCACACTTGACTTCCTTGTCAATCACGTATCGACCAACGAAAAGCCAGAGATGATCAGTCGAAAGTCGAAAGATTTGAAAAGCTTTCGGAGTCATTTATCACATGCCACGTTTGATATTGCAGCCTCGCTGTTTACATTACCTCTAAGTCAGTGAAATATAAACTCAGTTAAATGGGTGAAAATCAATCAAACTCTAACTCTGATGATTCATCCTTCGTCCGAAATATAGTCATTAATTCTGCAATCTTGATTGTCGCCTCGACATCCTTTTTTTACACTACGGATAGGATACCAATCGAAGACACCAAAGAAGCCAATATACAATCCATTCATACCCTCCTAAACGCTAACCTAGGACCTGCAGTTGCTGGTCTTTTCGCCTTCTCACTTTTTCTTTCAGGACAGGCAGCTTCCTTAACTATCACCATGGCTGGTCAATCTCTTTCGTCTGGCTTCTTAGGATGGGAGACAAATGCTTTACTTCGAAGGCTTGTTACGCGTACCGTTGGAATCATCCCATCGGTCATCATCGCAGTGCTTTTAGGAAGAAAAGGAATCAATATGATGTTAATTGCTAGTCAAGTAGCCATCAGCCTTGTCCTTCCGTGAGTTTTATATTGATAATTGAGAGAAGCTGGCTTGGCGATTGAAAAAAATGGGCTGAGGTTTTTGTTTTCAGATTTGCAATCATTCCTCTAGCTTATTTTACTTCAAAAACTTCTATAATGACCATCAAATTTCCTCAAGATTTCCCTTTGATTCAACCTCACATCAAAACTGCGGTCTCGCCTCATTCTAGTACTGAATTCTCAATTGATCAACCCAAGAAGACTTCTCGTTGGAGCTGGTTTCAACAATATTACCAGAAGCCTTCCGGGCACGGAAAAGATATCGAAGTTCAATCTAATGGGATCAATCCGAGCTCTGACACTCATTCTTTTGTTAATTCACTTTTCACCAAGCTTGTAACTATCAGTGTGATCTGTATCATAATCTTGGCTGATAGCTATGCGATCGCTAAAGTTGTGGAGAGCTACAGGATTAATCTCGTGAAATGAATAGACACGTCGCTTTTTTATTTAGTATGACATATGCTGTTCTCCTACCAGATATAGAGACCTGCCAGATGGTATAGTGGATATCTGATAAATGAGGGAATGATAGCCTGATTCTCCCGTTTATCAAATTTAAATCTCCATATGGGGTCCTCAAGCTTCCTCTTTTACCAAAGGCCTGAATTTATTTACTTTACGCATATGCATCAATGTATTTTTGTATTTTCCTTCCACGTGTTAATAAATTGGTACATCATGGATCAATCTGATCTGCGTGATAAAGGCATTGTATATAATTTGTGAAAAGCTTGTCAGAATTTACAAACTCTTATTGAAAGCATCATGTTGCAACATGTTTTGTGGTAAACTGGGTGAAAAGGGCTGTGATTTGAAGAGGAAACTCGGACCAAACCGCCAACCCAGAGCTTCTGGGCCGTGTCTTGAGAGATATGCTTCAGACTCATAAGAGGGGATCACACCATTTCCAAGCAGTCCATTTCTCACATTGACTTGTATTGGCACAATTACGGAGATGGTTGAATATTTGATCAACCATTTCCTCTATCTCATTTTTATGTGATTTTATTTACCCCCTTTGTTGAACATTTTTTCAGGATTTTTCTGGCTGAGCATGTGTGTTGTGAAAACTAATTACAAGCCGCTGACATATGTACAAGGCTCTTTTGATATCTAAACAATGAGCTTCATTATTATATAATAATTCATTTTCTCTTTTCTCTCTCTTCTGCGTTCAAATTCAATATTATGAAACAGTTTATTTCTCTTCTCTCTCTTTCCTTTATTTTGTCTCCGTCTTGTTTCTTGGTTTCCTTTTTCTTTTATTACAACTTTGTTAAAACATCACTTATACTAATAAAATTATCATTGAAACACATCAAATTCACCTACAGTAAGCCCTGTACTATCCGGTATAGTTGGTGGAAACCCTTTGTACCGGGTTTGACAGGCTACAGGATTTGAATTTTTTTTCAAAAACTTCAAGCTGGGATTATGACAAATGATCAAAAGAAGAAGCTGTGTGAGAAGCACACACAGTGTCCAGAGATAAAGCAATCAGATCTAGCTAAATGGACAAAACAGACTTTCAATCTTCTCAAGATACCTGGTCAAATTACAATCTTGGACATCCTCAAGAAAAAAGAAAATTATTTGGGAATGAACCCGACCCTTCTACAAGTGTTGTCCAATCACTTCAAGTGATTTTGAGTAAGGTTGGGGAGGAGAGACGGATTGAAAGGGAGAGTCAAGTGGTTTAGACAACCTTGAATGATTTTTTCCGCCCTAATGTTTGAGCTTTGGGGTCCTTTTATAGCAAAATACAGTCTTCTTTTCTCCCTGTTTTACCTGGCACTTTGAAATTTATCAACCGGATAGCATCTAAGGCAGGCTACCGGGTTGAAGAGTACCGGATAGTAGAGGGTTTACTGTACAATATTATAATTACAACATTTCACATATTTCAACATAGCACTTTAAAACTTCAAGCTTATCAAATATATTTATTTCTCCTTTCTTTCCTTTTCTCTATTTTTATGAATTGTTCTCTCTTCCTTATTATCAAGCCTTTCTCATTGTACTTTTTCTGCCCCAATCTTCATACTTTTGCTTAACCTTCCAAGTTTTTCACTTCTTGAGCTTCCAAATAAAAATTGTTTCCTTCAAATTCTCTACTAAACTTCCTTCATGAACCCCACCTACACCTTTTCTAACCCATGGAATCACGCCAGAAAGCCTTACCATTGTATGGATGCCAATGGGAACGCATCCGCTTCACCTCAAGGAAAGTCTTGTATGGAAACCAAGAGTGTGACCGTGGCAGACTCTACTCCTTGACCTGCGCATTGAGAACACCCTCTACCCTTTTTGACCAACAATTTGATGAACTCAGGCACAACAGCAAGCTCAGTTTGGTTGGTGCAACATCAACGTTTGACTGGCACCATTGAAGACTTGGTGCAGTCCATTGCATCTGTCCTTCAAATGCAGCAGAATATGGTAGTCCCAAATCAAGTGGGCACAATCACTGGCATATTAAGTCTTTTTTCCATGAATTCACCTACCTATAAATCTTGTTCCAGTTAGGTCACACATGAATCCACAATATTGGCTGCCTCAACCTTACTAACCAACTCTCCAGCAACCTTTGAACAAAAACACCTACCTTTTGCCACAACAACAGCAGCAACCTCAACAGCAACCTAAACAGAAACCTTTGCACTTTATGCCCTTTCCACCACCTCTGGGTTTTTCAATGCCACCTCCTAGGTTTTCAACCAAACCCTCCTTTTGCACCTCCAGTGTTTTTGCCTCCTGCTTTTGCCACATCAAGTTCTGTATTCTGCACCACCTCCAGGTCTTCCTCCTGAATTTCCATCACCTCCTAATCTTCCACCTTGCCAGCCACCACCTCACCAACCACCTCATCCACCTCATCCACTAATATCACTGCCTTCACCAAGCGTTCAGTCTCCGCCACCATGTCCGCTTATCAAGGATGAACCACCATCATTTAAAGAGGTGTTTTTTGGCGGTACTCCTTCCAATCTGTGCAGTTTTACTCAAGATGTCCAGGACACTATCAGAGTATACAATAAAAGGATTACTGAATGACAACCAATGTATCAACTGGATTTCCTTGCACTTTAAATCTCACAATCATGACAGAAAGGAGCCAGTGAACGCCGCTCAGGGTCAGTTTGATGGGCTGTTATGTAACAATGTGTATTATCTAAGGTATGGCCCAAATATTCAGACTTGCGGGGTTTACCATTCCAGATTCATAAATTGAAGTCTCTCCCTCACTTTTACAAGACTTTAGTGGTGAACTTTGGGGATGGCAATGCAACAGCAAGAGCTGAAAACACCTTGAAACTACTCAAGCAAGGCACCTTGTCCATTTTTGAGTTCAATGGCGCGTTTTGAGCTCTTGCTACATGTACCAGTCTTAGTATTTATTCTCAAATAAATTACTACAGACTAAATCTTGATCCAGCAGGTTTGAGTTCAGTCAAAAGTTGCACAAATGGCATGTGGTAGCTACATTGGATGATAAGATGTGGTTGACAGTGGAAGGTCAGACTGTGGCAGACAGAGTAAAGGAGCTTAGAAATTCAAGACGTAATCAAGCACCACCAACTTTCAAACCAAATTACCCAGCAATCCAAGTCCCTGTCAATCCTAACGCCATGCAAATTGATGTGTTTTAAGCACGTCCCTCAGGCCCATGCAAAGGCAGCATTAGTACTGGAGGCTATTGTGGTACAGAATCTGGTTTGACTTGTTTGGAGTGCATTTAATCAAATTTGTTTTGAAAACTTTTTATCTTATAAGTGTTTGCTGCCATTGAATCAAAGCAACCATGTACCAGGTTATTGTACAAACACTCCCCCAACCAATGAAGCCCAGCTTGATTTCCTGTGGAACCATGCACCACTAGTGAGCACTGGAGTGTCTGCAATCAACTTGGATGAAGATGGCGACGCCACCATCACCAACTCATTGATGTATTCCCAGCGCGACAGTCTGCAGCACATTTCACAGGAGTGGTGGGATGATCATCATGACTCACTCACAGTAGATGTTGATGTGGAGTTAGCTCTGGTTCATATTGATTCATTTTGTTCTCCTTCTTGCTTTTTTGTTACAATGCACTTGATCATTGGTTCCACTTCAGTTGAGGTTTGGGCTTTGGTTGATACTGGAGCAATGGATTTTTTCATCCATAAGAGGATCATGGAGAAGTGTGGGTTGATCACCAATGCTTTGGACTCCCCGTTAACTTATTCAGCTTATGATGCACAGCTGGGCAGGTTATGGCACAATAACTAATGGAAAAGTTGAGTCAGATATTCTGGATTTTAGCATGGATGTTAACAACTTAGGTCACCATGATGTGATTCTTGGTTTACTATGGTTGAACTCCCAGAAGGCTATGTTCTGTGGAGAGTCTGGGAACAGTTTAGAAGTTGGAAATGTAGTTTTGCTGAGTGACGAGGATTGCAAGTCTGAAAATATCTCTCTACGTTCACCAGTTGTTTTTAATGATGAAGATTCGATTAAGAAATTTATTCCACCAGTTTTTCAGGATTTCTATAACGTTTTTTGTCCACAGCCCACTTCTTTGCCCCCTCATAGAAAACATGATGTGGAGACCAATTTGAAGGACAGAGCTGAGCCTCCTGCAAGCTGTGCTTATAATCTGTCAGTTGAAGACAGGATCAAAATGAAGGAATGGATTGAGGACCAGTTACAACAAGGTTACATCTGGCACTCTTCCTCCCCAGGATCTGTGCGTTTGTTTTTAGCCAAGAGTCCAGGGAGAAAGGATTGTCTGTGCATTGATTGTTGTGGTCCAAAAAAGCTAACAGTCAGGGATAGTTACCCAATACCACTTGTCAAATCCCTTTTAAGTCAGATTTGTGGTGGTACTAAGTTTTCCAAAATTGATCTGAAGTCAGTGTTCAATCTTTTGAGAATTGCAAAAGGTCATGAATGGAAGACTGCTTTCAGAGGTCCCAGTGGTCTGCACAGATCTTTACGTTTGCCCTTTGGATTAGCTAATAGACCAGCAGCATTTCAGCCTTTTATTCAAGACATCCTGCACAAGTATCTGGAAGTTTTATGTTTTGTCTACTTAGACAACATCCTCATCTTCTCCAAGGATCAAAGTTCACATGAAGAACATATTTGAATGATTTTGAAAAAGCTGCAGGAAAATAATTTACAAGCACCACCAGGAAGTGTGAGTTATTCAAAGAACAGGTCATATTTTGAGGGTTTGTGATCCCTACTATGGGTTTGCAAATGGACCCCGCTAAGCTAAATACAATGAAGGAATGGCTGTATCCAAAGGATTTGGTAGATCTTTGTTGGTTATTGGGATTCACTACTTTCTATTGTTGGTTCATACCAAGATCCTTGTTGGAGGTAGCCAGATTGGCCAATTTGACAAAGAACAGGGTTGATGTTGAGTTGGGATTGTCTATAGAGCAGGTACAGAAAAGTTTTGATACCTTTCTGGACGCCTTTTTGTCCACTCCCTTCCGTAAGCATTCTGACTTTGATGCTAAGAGAGTGGTTCAAGTTGATGCAAGTGCCTACGCCTTCTCTGTGATTTTAGCACAGCCAGGTGAGGATGGAGAACTGATCTCTGTTTGGAATTATTCCAGAAAATTGACGCCAGGTGAAGCAAAGTGGAAGATTCACAATCAGGAACTAGACGCCATGGCAGCCACCTCAACCAAATGGAGGTCATGGTCATTGGGAGAAGATGAGCAAATTGTGGTGTTTTCTGAACATGACAACTTGCATTATTTCATGGAAGGACGGCAACTGACTCCGCAACAGTGTAGGTGGGCAGTTTTCTTTTCAGCCTTCAATGTTGTTATTTTGCAGACCCCTGGTCACTCTACACCAGCTGACCCTTCTTCCAGGAGACCAGATTATGTCAACATATTGTCTTCAGCTCCGCTGGTTTTGACCAAATCTGTTCAAGGTATTCCAATCGACGCCATTGATGTAAATAACAGTGATGAAGTCATTGATTTTACTTTTGCAGCACCAATGGAAACTGCAAAGGAGATTTTACGGTCAACTTACAACAACAATCCCTTGATGCAAGAAGGAAGCAAGAGATTGCACTTCAGAGAGAGAATTTGTGGTGGTATTGATCTAGGCTTTTTGTCCCTTCAAAAGTATGTACACAAATCATCTCTCTGTATCATGCAAAGCCAACAGTAGGACACTGGGGAGTTGCAAAGACAGTTGATCTATGCAGCAGAACCTTTTGCTGGTTGAAAATGAAAGTTGATGTTTTAGCATTTATAAAAGGGTGCCATAGTTTTCAGCAGGAAAATCAAGATTTACATCCACCTCAGGGAGTCCCTGTGCCTTTGGACATTCCAGACTGCCCGTGGTCTACAGTTGGTGTAGTTTTATCATGAAGCTTCCCCTTTCAAATGGTTTTGATTCAATCATGGTAGTGGTAGATCATTATACTAAGTATGCCCATTTCATTCCGGCAAAAGAGAAATGGAAAACCACCCAGATGGCAGACACATTTGTAAAAGATATTTTTAAATTACACGGGTTGCCAGATAAGATTGTTTTGGACAGGGGCACGGTGTTTGTCAGTGGATAACCGCCTCAATTGGGCGGCTCTCTCAGCCTTTTGGGCACTACCTGAGGGAGAGAAAGCCAACTTCCTGCACCCATGGCATGCATCTTGGATTTTGGTGGTACCAATGAGTTTGGACCTTGGATATCTGATCCCAAATGAGTACTGTGATTCTGTCAGAAGCAATTTGTTGATACTCAATTTATTGAAAAAAGGAGAAAAAAACAATGTATCATGTCAAATTTGGTCTTGCATATTTTGTTTCTTGTTGGCTACGCGTAGCCAACCAAAAATGAAAAATGCATCCTCACCGTGCAAAAATGTCAAGTTACAAGACCCAGTGGCTCGAGTCTGTAAGGTAAAATGTCACGTATTGGACATTTTCCCACATCTACCTAGGATTGGTGGTGATGCTCATATTGTGGAATGACACAGGTGGGTAATGACAGTGACATATGGGTTCTAATACCAGATATATCGCGAGGGTTGGACGTCTTTCTTCAAGCTTATCATCCACTACACCCACTAGACGTCGCTCCCGCTCCGGATTTCTCGCCGGAAAGGAATCTGGACAGACCAGATAATGGTCATGTAGCGCAGCCTCATTTTGCAGCAACCTTGGGGGTATAAGGATGATTAATTTTGTGATGAGCAAACACTTAATGAAGTCTTTGCATTTGCATGACGACATCCCAGATCACTACATTGAGCTCCCCAGTTCCAGGGGAGTCTCGACAGGGAAACCAATGCTTTTGTGATCATCAGACTTGTTAGCTAGTACTTGGCATTCGGGTCCGTGTACATTGACACGGCAACGGGACCTCAACGCATTGCCATCAAATCCTTGTGACATGGCGAGCCACAGGATAGTAGGTCGTCCGATGTTTTGTCAATCATACCAAGAAAGGAATCAAAAAGGGATAGAGAGCCCGGTGCAGGCTGAGGATTGGAAGTTATCCTCACTAAACCCATTACGTAATGTGTGAGTGTCATGGAAGTGACCAGTAAATTGTGTTCTAGATATGCCGAGTAAACTCGGCATGGCTTCGTTGCATGCATTGCCGACATGATGAGACTTGAATGGCAATTCATCGGTATGTTATGTGCAAGCGTAGTTTGGCTTCACTGATTTCAATCAAGCGCGACATAATCTTACATCAATTCAGACCCTTTACCCTCCCATTCCACCTTCGTTTGCCCTGAATCGCTTACAGCCGTCTCCAAGTCGTGTCTCTCACATTTCTGTGACCCTGCCTTACTTTTACGACAACAACAGGTGATGATTGGCTCTGACCCTGAAATGACATGCTAACTTGGCGAAGACCGTCATTCCATATTTGCTGATTTTAGTATCCAACGGCAAAGTCGTTACTCTTATAACCTTTCACTAGAAAGTGTTTGACAACCCAGTTGCCTGTCTACATTCTTAATTCCTTCTATCACATACGAAGGTCTATCTTGGAAATCCGTGAATTCTCTCCAGAACGCTCAGTCGCTCTTGCCTTTTATCATTTGTCTTTCTTTAGTCTTTTGGTATTCTGCTCCTAAAATCCCACTTTCAGACCAAATTATTGAATAACAATCATTTAAATCTTACCTAGCTCGATGATCCACCACACTACCGTACTACTTCTTGCTGCTTTTCTCGCCCTCGATGGAACTTTCAAGGTGACCGGATCCCCTCTAACACCTACGGAGTCTCCTCATCAACTCAACCAGGATGCACAGATCAGACAGACTATGGGTCCGGTAACGCCCAACGGATGCTCAAAAGATATGGATTGGAAAGTTGGAAAGCCATCTTTTGATAAGGATCAGGTTGCAGAGAGGTTAAATGTCTACAACAACGTCTGGTCGGGTCAGTGATGAGGGACTCTCTATAATGATTACGCCACACGTGCTGATGCTTGTGATCTACAACATTGTCTCAGCTCAATCCGCGTCTGGTGACAGCAGGCAAAGTGTGAAATGTAACTCATATAAAGAGGGGAAACTTAATTGGAGCACGTCGCTCGCCTTCACTTCGACTAACCCCAGTCTGGATAATCAAGTCAAATCTTGTTAGTGATTTCAGTGCACCTGTCATATTTGTTCCCCGACTGATACTTGAATCTCAACCACGCTGAGACTCCAACGTTGGTTGGGCGGGTAAGCCGATCAAAATATCTGCCTTGAACACCTTCTCGTCAACCTGGAAGTGGTCTTTCAAGAATGCATCTCCTAATTTGGTTGCCGACGTGGTCAGTTTTTGCAACAGACCTCCTTGAAAGACGATTACGCTAACACTTGGAATATGCTAGTCCTACGACATCTTCACATCCAAGTCTCCTACCTGCTCAGGCCAAGGAGGAGGATGTGCTTCGCATGAGATCATGGTACGCCCCTCTCCCATTTTATCTGAAATCAGACTCATACCCTTGCCACATTCATTGATGCGCAGGAATTGCTTTCTTTCCTTTAGATTTGGTTGGTCGCTCAAGGAGGCGCAGCACCGGCAGGCGCCAAGACCGGCAAGACTGTATCAATTGGATCGAGGTACACTTTCGATGTCTGGAAAGGTATCGTTGGTGGCATTCCGGTCATTTCTTTAGTTCCAGTCGGTGGAAAAGTATACCACAACTTCAACGGTGATTTCAAGGAACTTCTCCGTGAGTCTTCCTGTCTCTTCGCCCAATACCCACCTTTCAATGTCTTACAAGAAACATCAAAACTCATCAAGCTCATGATCTACAGAAAAACAGTTGACCCCATTTGGGCTCGACCCGGATGAGTATATTGCCACCGTAGGGAGTGGAATTGAGCCATTCAAAGTGAGTGGTAGTTAATCACCAGACCTTCATAAATATCTTATACTGAGAAATTCTGAATCTAGGGAAGTGTTACCTTGGAATCGGAATACACCTTACGACTTCTTTGATCAACCTTTTGTTGAAAGGTGGTAAAAGTTCAGTCTTTTCATCTCTTTGGAAATTATTTTCACTTAGAATGAATTCCAATTTCTAACACCCGGCCATTTTCGATACAACTCTTCGTATTCTTTCTTTTCTGTTTCTGTTAGCTGCTGATGCAAGCTAGCAACTTATTTAGTCTGTTTTTCTTGTGTATACATTTGGGGATTATGTCCTACTTTGTTTTCTTTTGATTGTTTTGCGGAAATTCCATTTCTGATTCGAAGAGTTACAACAGTCCCATCACCAAAACTCGATGTGTCCAGAATGGTGTCAGAGTAGGTGCAGTCATCTTATCATCAGAAGAGGCAAGTAACCTAGTAAAAACAAAGGCTGTGATCCTAATTTCATCGGTTACGGTCGAATACAATTAAAAAATCATTTTTGCAATGATGTGATTGAATTGTTTGATCCTACTTTTCACTGAGAGTTCCAATGCCAAAAACGAGATTCGGCCCGGGAGGTGATAGACCATAATCCGAGTTGAGAACCCATAATGCGGGCTTAGATGGGACACCGTGGGAATTCAGAATTTTGACACTGAAAAAATGCCCGCCTCTCATAACTCACACACCGCATTCAGTGCGTCATCAAATGCTTAAGAATCTTGATCTAGTGGGTAAAGCCAAGAATGTGTTACAGCCCTGCATGTAAAAGTCTCCAAGTCCAAAATTTATAGATTTTTTCTAGCAAATGTTTTTAGCACCAAATTGTCAGTGATTTTGACTTTCTTAGGTCACCTATAGATGGTATTGCTGCTGTAATTTTAGATTCCTACTGCCAAAATTGACCTTCCATATATTATTAGCATTATCCTGAGTCTCTAGAGTCCCCTAAGTACCCAGTTAGACACTCAATTAGGCACTAGGTCCAAAAATTTGATGCTTGCCCCATAATTTCCTTTTTGAAAGAATAAATGTCAACTTGTCCTTCATCACTGCCAGCATATTTACCTTGGGTTGAAAATTCTGAGGTGTTCCTGACTTTCAAACCTTGGACAGAATGTTTCTGAGGTTTTGATCCAAGGTGTTTTTTTGGTGGATAACAATTTCAGGATTCAAAGTAGAATCTGGGCATGTGGCCAGCCTTGTGCCCAGTTTTTTTTGGTGGTAAATTTCATAATTCTGGGCAAATACCTGAGCCCGTGATTCAAATTTACCGCTAAAGAAATCTGGGCAGAAGGCTGAGCATGTGCCTGGATTCTACTTTGTATCCCCTAAGTACCTTGGATATTGATCAAATGGACAGTAAATCATTCAGGACTCTCAACTCTGGAATGTGGACCACTGATTGGTACTGTCAAACAGACAAGTACCAAACTATGTACATATAGAAAGCTCAAGTTGGTTCTTTTGTGTGAGCAGTCTGGACTCTTCTTTGCTCTGCATGGCCAACTCTTGGATTTCTTTCTCAACAAAAAACTGTATCCAAGTGTTTGGTGCATTGACTCCCACTGCAAGAGCTGACATTGCACAACATTATTGCACCTGAAAGTAACATAAAAGAGATGGTTGTAAAAGGAAATACACTCTTGAATGAAAGCGTAGAGGCTTCTAGCTGTATGTGTGGATAGTTACCCAAACATACTTCCACACAGATATGAAGATAAACGCCATATCCATGCACTTAAGAGTGATAGAATGATTAATCCTGTGCATTAGGGAGTTTTTAATGACCTGAAACTTGTGAAAATACTTTCATGATCAGTCAGAGGGTTCAGGAAGAGACAGTGAGTGGTTGATCAGGGTTAAGAGAGGGACAATTATAAATTTGTGACAATGCAATTTACAAAGGAAGATTTACACTTCAGGTTTAATTAAGGACCAATGGTACATACTACAAACTGAGGAAATGGATGTGACAGGTGGTAGGGATATCTGATGGAGAGAACTAAGGTATCAGAATTTGAAGGTGTTGATCAAAAATCTTGATATGTTTGACATGACATTTGAATGATTCCACCTACTTGGAATGCACAGAGGAAGAATCAGGGCAGTTAGATGAGCATGAATGGAAACAATAACATCTAACTAGGTGAGTTGAGTTGTGGTATCTCATGGTTGTGAGTTGATGATTGAAGCTGTTTTCTCAGAACCAAGTGGAGAAGGTGCTATTGAGGGTTTTAAAGCATCCTTCTTGCCACCTGCTCCTTGCTATAGAACTCTTTCTTGATGTCATCCAGTTTGTGTGTGGAAATTGAATCCAGCATGCTGTGCCCTGAATCTGCTGAAAGTGTTGATGTTTTCTGTGGCTTACAAGGAGATGTGGAGGGTGGAAAATGTGTTGCTTGCCATGGTATTGAACAAAGACCCATTTTGAGGAGGTGGATGGGTTGAAGGCAGGTTTGTTTTGAGCCCTCTTGTTGAAAGGCCATGGCATAGTTGAGAGAACTTTTGGTTGACTTTGAATGAAACACTTAAGTAATCAAAGATTAATTTCTAATTGTTAAAGACCAGAAACTCTTCAAACAATGTTGTACTTGCATGAAACAATAGAGTGACTTGGACAAAAATTCAGATAAATCCTTGGTCTGGAATTTGGCTAGAGATATTTTTAAGGTCCCAAAGACTAAGAATAGAATGTACCAATATGCCCTCCACTCTGATTGTCAACACAGAGCCTCTTTACAAACAGCATGAGAAACAATGTCAAAGCTGTGGATATATGCCAAAGAAATCATCTTGAGGTTATACAGGGCCATTTGGCTCCTGTGTGTTCTCCTTTCTGGGAATCCCATGCCATATACCACCATGTGTTTGATTATTGTCCTAATTGGTATGTTGTGAAAACATTCCAATGTCCCAAAGATTGAAGCACACTGTTTGGACTTGTTCATTTAGACTCAACATCTTGGTATGGTAATACAACACCATATTACTGTTTCTCTGATCTTTTGAAGATACATAAGATCTTTGAATGTGTTGACTTGTTCCTTGGGACTTTGATGAGGGATATTGACAACCAAAAGTATGTGAAAAGTCATTTATGATTGTGTAAACCCCATGGGACAAATCCATTTTTGTCATCCCCAAAAATAATTGATGTTCAATTTCCAGATGAAATATGTAATGCTAGGGGCTGTGATTGAACAATTCAATTCAATTGTACCTCAAGAAAAAATTTCCAATGTCCCTAATCCCTGACAGGAGTTTGGCGGCAGAAGGTGTTGCATTGCTTATTTTTGCTTGTCCCTACATTTGTCATGTTGTGCGTATGGCACAAAAAAGTTGCACCCAAATGCGCCTTTGAAGCTCAAAGTAGATAGGGGTGAGCCTCTACAGTTGCTACACAGATATTGAGCTAGTAACTGATGCTGATAGTTAGGGCTGAATTTGAACAAGTGTCAAAAGTTACACAGTTGCTTTCTAGGACTCTTGGTGCTTTTTCATTGAACCACTGTTGTACCTGAGCCTTTCACCATCCTTTACATAATTTGAAGTCCATACTGCTGGCTGACCTTGTCTGTGTTGTGGACGTTTTTCTTGACTGTATGATTGGCAGAACCTTTTTTTGAGATGTCTTTTTTTGTTTTTTGCAGATGGCCCAGGGGTTATGGCGCCCGCTGTAGAACTCCTACGCAGTCAAGCGTAGGCTGAGCCAGAGAGGGGAAGAATCACCACTTTTTAAGAGTGGTGAAACTATGAGTGCGTGAAGCTGCCCTCAACCTTTGAAATTTTAAGTTTAAGAGTTTAATTTTTCTACAATTTTACTCTCTCTTAGGTCTTCTTTTGTCACTTAAATGGTTCCCGCAGCTGGATATGCAAGGTTTGGCGAATCCTGAGGATGCCTAACCTGTTGCTACACGTGTTTGTCGTGTGAAATTACGTTGATTTGGTGTTGTAATGTCTTAAAACCACCTGTAACAAGGTATGCGGACAACACAACCCAGGCGCTGACTCGAAATCGACCCGGCCTCAACTTGGATCAAGAGGCGGACTTGACGGACTTGATGAATTTTACCTAGCTGAAGTGTTACGTCCTACCAACCCTTTCCTGACCAAGCTCAGCAAGTTTTCAATTTTATCCTTAACAACAAATACGCGCACAACTACTTCTCTTCACTAATACAATATTTATAGCAATTTATCTGAGGTATGTAATTCTTTCCTTTTCCTTTCTTAAAACTCCTTTGAAATTTTACTAACTAACAATTAATTTTTCTCTTTTTCCTTACTTTTCTTTTTAGGACTACTCGATGAACTATTCCAAAGACTAAAAAAAAACTCCAATACACTTTAAAACAGATACACACCCTTCTTATACTTGCACTTAGATTGACTGACGGACACACGGACTTCCCTCCTTTTCCCTTTCCAAAGCCCCCTTTTTATACCTTTTTTCAACTCTTCAACCACAACTCAGCCTACTTGATTGATTCCCTTTTGATTCCTTCCTTTCCAATCGGGCCTGCGTGATCTTAGAGGGTGTCTGGTGATTTTATTTGGATTTCAGTTGTTTCTTTTTGATCTTATGTAAGTAATTCTTTTCTTCATTTTAATATCATTCCATCGTTTACTAATTGCTTTGTTATATCCCAGCCTCCACTTTTCTCTAATTCTCCCCCAATTCAATTGATTACACAGTCCAATTGATTCGATTTTGGATTTCCTGCACTTTCCAACCGATTTGATTCTTTTAATTGTTAGGTAAGTCGATCTCTTCTTTCCTTTTGATCTCTCATATTAGCTGTCTCTTCCTTATTCGATAATTACTATACTACGGAATGCGAGGTGGGTCAAAGTGACAACTTCAAATTTCAAAAATTGAAATTTCAAAATCCGCGGGTGCAAAACTGAAAAAACATGACAAAACTGTGGATTAAACTCAAATACTGGACTTAAACCACCTGTATTTGGGCAAAAACATATGTTTTTGCCACTTTTGCCACATTTTCCAACCACAAGTCAAAAATTCACTCGTTCCTTGTCACTTTGACACAAATAATACCATAAAATTTCAAAAAAAAACCAGTTTTGCAAACACAATTCACAAAAACAACAACTCACAACCTCAACTGATCCACAAAACATTATTTGTAAATACCACAAGTCAACCATAGAACACAGTATTTATTTTATTCCTTAACTCTGACATCTCTCATTCCGTATTACAAACACTGCTCATCAGCCTTTCCTTACAGCACATCACTCAATACCCATTTTCTCACTGCACTCTACTCAGAACTACGGACACTCAACAACCAAAGTGTGCAATATGTTCCTCCAGTCTCCAAAAAGGCAACCACAACATCTATCAACCTTGTCGTATCTGGGCTGAACCTCTTCTCTCCGATTGTCATTAGGTGGTAAGGACTTTGCTGTGTCCGGTTTTAGTGATTCAGATTGGGCTGAAGACCGTTGTGACAGACGGTCTACGACTGGTCACACATATCTAGTTGGCTGTGGCCCTATCTCGTGGAAATCAAGGAAACAGCAAACGGTGTCATTGTCAAGCACAGAGGCTGAGTACCAAGCAATTTCTGATTCTTTTTGTGAAGCTACTTGGTTACGCAATCTCTTATCAGAACTTAAATTATGTCCAAGTTTGGCTATTCCTATTCATGTTGATAACGAAGGCGCTGAAGCCTTGGCAAAGAACCCTTCTCATCACTCTTGAACAAAACATATACATACTCAATTTCATTTTGTGAGAGTGTGTGTTCAAAATGGAAGTGTATCAATAAAACATGTACATTCTGCAGATATGCTTGCTGATCTTCTTACCAAGCCCCTTGATATAATTTTGCTTCAACGTCAAAGGCAAATGATAGACATTGTTTGATTGTTTATTTGAGTTTTATTTTATTTCTTTCCTCTTCTTTTTCTATTCTTTCTATGTTTTATTTTACATCTTTATGTCTGTTATGTTGATTTTTTTTTGGTGTCCTGGTTTTTTGCAAGGGGGGGTGTTGGAGTCATCATGTGTGCTACTAACCATGTCACGACTTACTATGACATCATTTGTCTATTTCATGTATTCACTACATAGTACATGTTTATCTTACTTATGAGCCTGAGCAGCTGATAGATGGATTGTTCCTCATCTCTTCAATCCATCCATCTTAGGTACATACCATTCTTTCTTAGACGTCAAGTCTAATCTTGGTACTGACCATTAGCCGTTCAGATTGAACATTGCTCTACAGCAACAATTCTCTTATATATCAGATCCCTTGTTTGACTTCTCACAGATTCACATTTAGCATCATGTAACTCATTTTTTTCTATTCTTTATACTTGGCAGATCTGCCCTTCTGATACTGGGCACTCTTGACAGCATGTTTCTCTTTGCTTGCTTCAGATTTATGTTTTGCCATCTGCTTGACAAATAACACATCAGTGTTGTGTCATGTCACTTACCCAAAATCAAATTGAGGATCTCACCCTGCACAACGCAAAGCTGACAGTGACAGAAATCAGTCAGTTTGGGTTGAATACTTGAGGATAATGACCTAAATAGAAAGAGGGTGAAAGGGGATTTGACAGGACTTGACAATGCGTGAATCAAGAGGCTAGGCTGGTAATCGGGGGTACCCTCAGTCACTTATTCCAACCCCTAAAATCACACATTGTCCAGTCACTTGCAGCTTCCCTTACACCTTCTAGCTATCAGTTCAAAATCAAAAGTGGGGGCCTTTGACACAATGATAAGATATTACCTTCAACAAATGTTTGAGCAGCCAAAGGATGGCTTGGGTTTTGGTTCACAGATGTGATCCCTGCCAAAACATAGTCAGTCTTGGTGAAATACTTCAGGATAATGAAGCACATAGAAGGAGGTTGGAAGGAAAGTTGAGAGGGCTTGAAGATGTGTGAATCAAGAGGCTAGACTGGTAATTGGGGGTACCCTCAGTCACTTATTCCAACCCCTAACATCAAACATCCTCCAGTCACTGGCAGCTTCCCTCACAACCTCTCACTATGTGTTCACTATCTTCTGAAGTAGAGGCACTGAGGAATGGATGAAAAAACAAATGAATGGAACTTGGGAATTGATCTGACGGATTTGCTGCATGATGAGCAAAGAACTTATAGAAATCCAAAGACAATCAACTTGTGGTTGAACATAATAGGTTTGCGCATGGAACCACCCCAGGTGCAACTTATGGTTTTTAAATGACAGGTGGGTACAGGCACACTCAGCTTAGTAAGAGGTTGTATTTCTCATGGACCTACATGTTCAGCACAGATCACACACTCCGCAGAAAAATTTAAAAAAAAAGATATCTTGAAAAACATTGATCTATTGCTGCTCAGCACTAGATCAACAAACTTGTGTATTTGCAAGTTTGTGGAATTTTATAGAGAGTGGAGTGGATGAAACTTTTAAATTGTGTAAAAGTGTGATCTGGGGTAGGAACATGTCTTCATTCAGGTCACCATGATATTCAAAATCATCTGCAAGAACTGACACATGTAATATGTCAATTTACTTATACATGTGACAGTTCTGTCCTACAGCCCATTGGATTAGTCACTGTTTGACTGAATTGTAGGGTAGGGTACCTCACCAACACCGCAACCGCTATGCACCACACAGGTTTTGGGCCTCTTTTAGGTGCGGAGAGCAGGGCTCCACTATAACTTGCTGCGCACCAAATTGCATATTTTTATTTTTTTTGTCCCCTGGATGTGCGTAGTGTAGCACCACTATGCAGTGCACAACGCTATATAGCGGCGCACATTGTTACAAAAGACTTGAAAAGTCCTAAAAAAAACTGAATATAAGCCACCCAGGCTCCGGTTCTGAGAGGAGCAACATGCTCTGCTCAGGAATTTTCTACCCTCGGAGCACAGAGCGCAGGTTCCGCTCTGGGTAGCGGAGGTTGGAGCGGATTCCAAAACTGCTCTGCTCACGCTCTTTTGAGCGGAGAGGTTATGGTGTTGACCTCACTTCCTAGGTGGTCTTCCTTCTAAGGTTGACCACTTTATGTCTGATTCAGTGCGGTCATAAAGTGGTCAACCTTAAAAGGAAGACCACCTAGGAAGTTAGGTATCCTTTCTACAGGCCAAGACCTTGAGGGAAAGACCACCTAAGGTCCTAGGGGGTCTTCCTATCAAGGTTGACCTCCTTATGACCCAGATTTTTTGTCCTAGGCGGTCAACCTTAATAGGAAGACCTCCTAGGACCTTAGGTCTCCCATCTACAGTTGATCACTTACAGATCAACCATAGATATGTTGTAGGAGGTGCCATAGCTTTGTTCTTGAGGAATTATGGCAATAGTGACCACCCTAACAACTTGAGTCAAGGGTCCTTGACGCTTTGAGGAACCTTTCTTTATCTTTTCACATTAATCACAAAATCCAGCAAGTAACTACATGTTTCATTTGTCTCTTTTGCTCATTTCTTCTATCTCAAATATTTCTGTTTCAACCTTTAACCAATGCAGGACCTGTGCGTCATTATCTGTGAGAAGCACAATGTCTGATATCCTTTTCATTCATCAAACCTATTAAGAAAGATGTAGTATAAGAGTAGCATTGTTTGAGCGCATAGTTGTTCTTTTTCCCCACTCAAACATTTCTCTCTTTTTATCTTAACACCTTCCAACAGGTGATCTTTCTTCATCACTCATACATGATTAAAGCCGTTTACTCACGGCATTGGTGTTTCTATCAGGTCTGCATATAATTACTACATTTCACTTATGTATATATTAAGTTTACATGGAATACAATCTCACTCAAACATTTCTCTCTTTTTATCTTAACACCTTCCAACAGGTGATCTTTCTTCATCACTCATACGTGATTAAAGCTGTTTACTCACGGCATTTGTGTCTCTATCAGTCTTGTCTCCAAGACTTAATTATTTGTGACACCTCCAACCACGGTCAATCAGTCACTGATTGACCGTTGTGAGCTCCTAGGAGTCTAGGGAGCTGCCTAGACTCCTAGCAACCGTAGCAAGGTCCCAGGAGGTGTCGCAGCTTTGTGACACCTCCGACCACGGTCGATCAGTCACTGATCGACCGTGGCGAGCTCCTAGGAGTCTAGGTAGCTGCCTAGACTCCTAGGCGACCTATCTACGGTCGATCACTCACTGATCGACCGTAGAAAGGTCCCAGGAGGTGTCGCATCTTTGTGACACCTCCTGCCACGGTCAATCAGTCACTGATCGACCGTGGCGAGCTCCTAGGAGTCTAGGTAGCTGCCTAGACTCCTAGGCGACCTATCTACGGTCAATCAGTGAGTGATTGACCATAGAAAGGTCCCAGGAGGTGTCGCAGCTTTGTGACACCTCCTGCCACGGTTGATCACTCACCAATCAACCGTGGCGACCACCTAAGAACCTAGGTGGTCTTCCTTTTAAGGTTGACCACCTAAGAGACTAGGTGGTCTTCCCTTTAAGGTTGACCACCTAAGAGCCTAGGTGGTCTTCCTTTTAAGGTTGACTACCTAGGCCCTCAGGTAGCTGATTGTCTGTAGATTGGCGACGTAGGAATATAGGCAGCTACCTAGACTCCTGGGTGGTCGCCAAGGTTGTTCAGTGACTGAACAACCGTGGCAGGAGGTGTCACACTGGTGACCCCTCCTACAGTTGATATAGGGGCTTTCAGTGACTGGTCGACGTAGCTTTGGCACCAAATACGTTCTCTTGTCTAATGTCAGTGTTGCACAGTTAATGATGGAATGTCAGTAAGGTAGGATTTTTGCGACATGGCAGGTATTACTCCAGAAGTGATGAGACAGTGAGAGTGTGTGGATGTTTTGAGAGGTTGAGGTTTTGGCGGTTTAGTCAGAAGTATTTGTCTTTACACATGGTGTTTTGTGGATTGGTTGAGGTTTTGAGTTGTTGTTTTTGTGATTTGTGTTTGCAAAACTTGTTTCTTGAAATTTTATGGTATTATTTGTGTCAAAGTGACAACAAACGAGTGAAATTTCGACTTGTGGTTGGAAATTGTGGCAAAAGTCGCAAATACATATGTTTTTGCCCAAATACAGGTGGTTTAAGTCCAGTATTTCAGTTTAATCCACAGTTTTGTCAGCTTTTTTCAGTTTTGCACCCGCGGATTCTGAAATTTCAAATTTCAAATCTTTGCATTGTCACTTTGACTCACCTCGCATTCCGTACTATATATAGGGACGTTGCCATACGGTCCATTGAGTCAATCGACATTGAATATTGAGGTAGGGTCTTCAACTACGTTCATCTTGAAGTTTGTTGATATGAAGTACATGTGCTTGCATGCAACTTTGCCTTTTGCAAAAGCTTCACAATTACAATTCGAAACTTGACCTTTTGAGTGGCCTTGAGGAGGTTTGATGTTGATGAGATAGGTTTGACGTGAAGGGTTTGAGAAGGAATCCATCAGATAAAAATCCGGATAGCAAGCAATGCGGACTCCAAGCATCCGAAGGGTCTCTAGAGAGTAGGAGTTCGCAGTGGACTGCGACACTCGCTGAGCTTTGTTGGTACGTTGGTTGTCAAAACCAAGAAGGACCTTTGAGGAGGCAATTCGGAAGTCGGGTTCGACTTCTCTCATGAGAATATATATGACATGATCGGGTCGAAGGCAAGTGTGACGAGGGAGATAGACCACTTTGAAGATTTGGTGCCATACCTCGATGTAGTTGTTGGTGTGGATGCCTTGGTTATTTGGGTGTGCGAAGGTTCTTGCCCACCGAGCTACGTGCTTCATCCAAAAGCTACGTATGTAATGGACAAACTGGGGTTGACGTTGTGCCCACTCAGCCACAAAAAGATTGAATGCATCCTCTGGACATACTGCATAGGCGATTTTGATGAATCCCAGCAGAAGATCTTCTGCGGTTTGTTTGCCAGCCTATATACAAAGTCCAAAGATATAAAGGTTGAAATCAGACTCCACATTTGAAAAGGAAAGATGAAAATTTCAAAAGAAAGACTCACCAGCTCAATTGATTTTTTACGAGCAGCACGTAGGACATGAAAGAAACACCAAGAAAGCTGAGGAGGGTTATCAACGTCTGAATAAGCCTCCTCAATAGCACTAGCCAAAGACGGGCAACAATCAGTCATAAAGGTTTTTGGATGAAACTTGTGGACTTGGCGTAGCCACAATAAGACATCACAGATTGTAGCACTATTATGAATATGAGAAAGGGCCATATATATACAGGAGAGTCAGTATATTGTCATTGAGACGAACTGAAGTAGAAGAAAACATGACTCACGATTTTTCATTTGAGGTGAGGAACCAAACAACAGGCACGCCTTTGCCAGTTACAGGGCTACGGATGACAATGGTGAAAAGGGAGAGTTTGAGGTTGCTGAAATCCTTTTGAAAGTTGTTGGTAGTGTTATGTGTTGAGTCGAGGCATACTATATCACCACCATAAGCGTGTAGTTGTTCTTTTTGCCAGGGAGAGAAGAAACAGACGCTGATCCACCCATTGTGTTCGAGAAAACGGTCCCTAACATGCCATCCACCTTCTCAAAGTTTTTGTCCCCATGCTTGAAGTGAGCGGTAAGGATTTGGATCGAGATGTATGAGTTTATCCGCCTGTTTGTGAACCATGTTTCAAACGGTCTGGTAATTGATGTTGACCAATTCGGGGATGTATTTGCAGTTTGCAATGTCCTTCTGATTTCCAAAAAATATAAGCAAGAATCAGGATTGGAAAAGGTAATGAGCAAACAAAATGCACTTACACCAAATAGGTCAGGCGACATGAGGAGCCTTTTGATTGCAGGCCAATCCATTCCAGCCAGCACCCTCTCACACAACCACTTTCGCACAGGAGCTGCAAGCCGCATTCGCTTCATATCTGCCAGGCTGTAAGGGTTGTGATTCGCATGCTCCCAATACCAAACAAGTTCAAAGAGACCGTTATCGATTCGTTTCTTGATTGTAAATCGCGCCGGGCATCCAACTTTCATGGATGGTTGTGATTTGCGTTTGACTTTTGGATTTGGCAAGACTGCAGTGAGACAGTTGCCCGCGACACGACCTATGAATTCAGGAGTTCTGAGGACAGAAGGGTCGTCGGTTTTCTTTCTAGGTTGACCGCCACATGGGCATCAAAAGGTCCAAGTGTCCTTGTGGACTCGGGGTGGGCCACACTTCTTCTTTGATGACAAACCATACTCTGCCTTTGCTTCTTCTGAAGGAACCCGTTTGCGACCGTTGTTCCTTTTGCCGTCAGCTACCCAATTGATGGTAGTTCGCATAGCTGCCACAAAGTCTTCACAAATGTTGGCAATATCAGGTAAAGTATGGCGTAAAGGTAGAGTCGGAAAGACAGGTGGAGAATCGGTGACGTTCCTGACCAATCTGAGTGAGTCGGTTGGTAGATCAGATCCGCAAGGAATTGGTTCATAGTGAATGAACAGTAAAGGGACAATGTCATATATATCGTTTAGCAAAGGGTATTGATCAGAGGCATCTGTCCTGACAGGACGGTCGATTCTTGTTCTTTCAGCGTCATAAGATATTGAGTTGATGATTTGAGGTGCTATGAAAGGTCTTGATGGCATTTTGCAATGTTAATTTGACTACTAAAGCAGATCTAAAGAGGAAATTTTTGTGCGATGAAGATTTTCTTGATAGTGTATCTGATGATGTTGCTCAAAGAAAGGGGAACAAGTCAGTCCTGAACAAAACAGTGCAAGGGCAAAAATACCTTGAAAAATTTGTCCCACCAACAAGCCCCCAATCTTTGTGTCGAGTGTCCACGGTGGAAAGATTTGGCTGGGAGAGACCATGGCTAGATGGACGTATTAACAAATTGGCGAGTCAATAGGCCAGAGTGGGATCATCTCGATATCATCTGCGATAGACCCTTTGACAGCTGGTGAACTAGGACTTCTGAGTGCAAATATTTTGACTTTGCCTTGCATTGATCTCACATTTGTAAAACAAGATTTTGTCTACATTGCCACGAGTTCGTATCATACAAATAAGCCTGTGAATATATGAAAACTTCCCTAACCCCTGACCTCCAATGCTTCAACCAAACCCTGACCCGTCTTTACCAGTCCTATGAAATGAAGCGAACTTGTGTCGAGACCCCTGATCACTAAATAAATGCAAAATCAATCAAAATTAACCATCCCCAACCCAATACCACGCCTGATGAAGCCTAACACACCCTAAAAAGCATAACAAGATCAATAATAACCACGCCTACCTAACCACGAACTGTGACCCCTAAATGACCCCAGATTGCCTAGAACCCAACCCAACAAAGCCTTACCCGCCCTAAAAATCACGTAAAAAAGACTCAAAGACACCTAAAGACACCTAAGTAAAGTATTGAAATGCAATCAGCTTTGCGTGAATCATCTCGGAATGACAGAATGGACATAAAAATATTAAAAAAAATGCCCTAACCAACCTAACCCCTAACCAGCCTAACCAGCCTAACCCCTAACCCGCCTAAAAATCACCTAAAAATGACCTAAAGTCAGCTAAAGACACCTAAGTAAAGTTTTTGAATGCAGTCAGCTTTATGTGAATCATCTTGTAATGACGGAATGGACATGATAATATAAAAAAACTGCCCTAACCTGCCCTAACCAACCTAACCCCTAACCAGCCTAACCAGCCTAACCCCTAACCCGCCTAAAAATCACGTAAAAATGACCTAAAGACAGCCAAAGACACCTAAATAAAGTTTTTAAATGCAGTCAGCTTTATGTGAATCATCTTGTAATGACGGAAAGGACATGATAATATAAAAAAAACTGCTCTAACCAGCCTAACCCCTAACCAGCCTAACCCCTAACCAGCCTAACCCCTAACCCACCCTAACCACCCTAACCCACCCTAACCCACCCTAACCAAAGCCTAACGGATCGAAAAGCAACATGAGAAGTGTTATTGAAACAATCGGTTTTGAATCAACAACTTGCAAAATTGACGTATTTGACATGAACGATGATGTTGAAATCCTGTTGAAGGAGGAAAAGGCCGGTCAGTATGAGATGTCATCCAGAAGCTTGAATCGTTGATTGGAAACTTACGAGTTGCGAGGTTGACGTGAGCTGACTTCAATTTTCGAATTTTGGCTTGCTCAACATTTGTATTTGACAAATTGTCGGATATCGAGACATGTGAAACGGGACCTCACTACAATGACCTTGGGTATTGCGTACTCAATCATTATACGGGTAGTTACCCCGTTGGCAGCTCCGTCCTCCTATACCCGTGAAAGATGCACGGGGACATACTTCAAAATCAGGACACGGGACTCAATTTGTGTCCGCGCTTGTTGTCCAAATCTCCGTCAAAGCAAAAGTTGCTTCCGTGACGGATACGTTTCCCCTTAATGAAGCGCATACCGTCACCTGTTATATAACATCAGGCGTAAGTGGGTATATGGACGCTGGCATGGTATTTGCGTGTCTGGGCACGGCGGCGGCGTGATCTTTTGCTTTCCCAGACTTCCGCTAGGGATCTCATTGCGGCATTGGTCCAGCACCCTTTCGTGAGTGTGAGTCATATGTCACACTTTGGGCCACGCTGATCCCACTGCAGTACTGGTGATGGGATACCACGTAGCGCGGGGGCTCGCAAGCCTCGAGCTCTGGTCGGAGCTTTGTTCACTCTCCGCGTTCGCGCTAATCCCCATTGTTTGTACGAAAGGTTCTGGTGGAATAAGCGCGCGGAAACTAGATGAGACTCAAAGATTTGCAGTTGGTGTCCCTATTAACGGAGTGGAATAAGTACAAGGGAATGGGAAGAAAGCTGAACTGAAAGACAGCCAGGATTCCGGATGGGTAACAAAGAGAAGGATCCTCAAAAGCAAAATACAATGCCCCAAAGGGTTTAGTATCGCAAATAACCGAGATTAAAATTTACATGAGTTACGTCAGAAGGAATCAAGTTATTGTGAAGAGTGACATAGATTGTGTTCATCGCAGAATCATTCAATTCCTAATTGAGAAGAATAATCGTTTTTATTTTTTGCAGCTGAAGTTTATTCCAGCAACACATCAAACAACAAAGAATCCCTGGTGTATCTCAGGTTCAAGCAGTTTCTTCACATTGAAAGTTTTTCATTTCCCGCCCTCCCGCTCCAGTAATTTTTTTTTTTAGTTTTGGGGATTTAGATGTGTTATGAAGATTTAGTATTAGGGGTTGGGCGAAAAATCGACGTATTTCGACCCACAGAGGAATCCGCCACAGGAATGCCTTCGAAGTTGGCGGAAGCGTTTTGAGCCAGGGATTTCACAGCTTTCGCCCAACCCCCGCAGCCCCGACCCATCCTCACCCCAACCTACCCACCAAGTACTTGTCGGCCTCGCCCCTTTGACGCCCAAGGGAACCATTCTCCAGCCATCCCCTCGAATACGGCCTAGAAGGTGAGTCTACTCACCATATATCCATTTCCAGTTTTTCTCCTCATTCCGACTAATCCAGTTTCATTCGACCGTACGATTATGCCTGTTTCGCTTCGAAACAGGCATCTGCACCCTTGCCCGATATGTAAGTCATCGATATCTAATCTTAGCGCTAGGCTATCCTACGTATGCTGATATCTGTAATGTTTGGGTGTTAGGACCTTCCAGCGTCTGTCTCGGAAAGGGATATTTAGATCGAGGTCGAACGCGAACGAGCCAATGCACTGGCTATGCTTATGGCTGGTGGCTAACGTGGCATCGCGGGCACGGATCGCACGCCTGCTTGAAGAGCATTTGCTGCGTCGAAGAATCTCGTACGATGGACATCCGCGTGTGGACGTGGCAACATGGACACCTCGGATCTGTTATATGACGACACGTTTTTGGCCAAACGAAATCATCGAGCTGTTTCACCGACTTTCCTTCCCTCAGTCCATCGCGGTCGACAACGGATGCATCGAAAAAGGACTCACCGCTCTGGCGATGTTGTTAGCGCGTCTGGCAGTTCCCAGCCGACATTTCGATCTAGCGAGGATATTTGGAAGGGATCGAAGCATCATCGGCCGAATTGTTAGGTATGCTCAAGAATGGATCAAAAAGAACTGGTGCCACTTACTCAAGTGGAACCCACGTCGATTACATCCGGCGCGCCTGGAGGAATACGCACGGTCCCTGGTGATTGAGAAGAATTGCCCAATGGACAACTGCGTGGGCTATATAGATGGTAAGTTTGGTCTTATTATTATTATAAGTCCGGGCCAGTATGTTCTGAACAAGTTTGATGTGGATGACAGGCACAGTGTGGAAAATCTCCCGTCCGAAACACATGCAAGCAGTGTTCTACAACGGGCACAAACGCTGTCACGCCTTGAAATTCCAGGCAGTGACGACACCTGAGTAAGTCCTTCTATTGTTTTAAGTCTTTTGTTTTGCTTTGGTAAGTGAGCTGATGATTGCTTTTGATTTGGGTTGCTTCAGCGGTATGACAGTCGATCTCAGTGAAGCTTATGTAGGATCACGTCACGACCAGGCGATGCTCAAAGACACTCAAATCAAAGCGATCCTTCGGCAACATGCGAAGGGCGTTGATGGGCAACAAATGAGGCTGTATGGCGACAAGGGCTATACTGCAACGGATGTCATCATGACACCCTTTCGCGGTCATGAAGACCGACTGGACTTTCGCCAAACTTTCTTCAACAAGTCTATGTCTAGGTGTCGCATTGGAGTTGAGCACGAATTCGGAAGAGTTCACAATGTCTTCAGGCTCACCCAATACGAAGGTGAGTTGTCTCTTCACATTCACCCAGGGCGATTAGGGTTACGCTAACCCCTGTGTCCGCAAAGATAATTTGATGTTCTTCAAGAATGAACTGAACCAGCTTTATCATGTGGCGGTGTTCTTCAAAAACTGTCTCATATGCGTCGGCCGGGGCCCTGGTAATTCCCCCCTTCCACCTCCATCTTTAGCCGAGTATCTCGGTCCGATTTGACATATATATAGATTTGAATGCGGACGCACGGCGATTCCTTTTGGTTGTTCCAGGGAGTGATTTCCCTTTGATAGTAAGTGACAAACATACAGATGATTAGCGTGATCTATGCTTTGATGCTGACATCGATCTATTCAGTTTTTTTCCCCGGTGATCAACCACAAGTCCTGAATCAAGCTATCGATTCAGATTTAAACCATGATCCAAATCATTTTGGGTCAAAGACCAATGATTTCACTGGGATATGTGTGTCTTTCACGTCTTTTGTAAATAGATATGAAACAATCAATTACCCTCATATCCTGCTTTTAAACCGGGCCCTCGATCATTTTCAATTCCTTCTTCCCCAGCTTATATATACGGTCTGTATCTATTCATAGCTTGCATGATCTAAGTAATCTTGCCCAAAATTTTCCTAAACCCATCTGGCCACATGAGAGGATGCACCTCGGTCAAGTCAGTCTAAAGACTGACTTGAAACATCACACGCTGAACCCTGCTTAGGAACTTGCAATGTGCATGTTGATATTGCAAGTTCCTGTTCAGAACCATAGCGACTTTGATAGCCGCAAAACACTGAGACGTGGAGCTCTGGTGAGCCCCTGAGTCAGTGATTTTCAGTCGCTCGAGACTGATCAGTCAGAAGCCATCGGGCGGGCCGAAAGACCCTGGTCACTACACCCAATGACCCGATTGCTATTGGTCTAAGCAATCGGTATAGTTGGTCGTTCTCACTACTTAGAATGATTGGACTTTGTCCAATGGTGTATTATGTCAGACACACATGATATTACAAGTATATCATATGTGAGGGGAAGGTTAACAGATGTCCAATAGCACCTGTCTCAAAAGTTCGAGACTGGTGCTATTTCCAGAGTTCATTCTCATATAAACACACGGTTGGGGTAGGGGCACAAATTCAGCAGCACTTGGATTATCACAGCATTTCATTTCTTCAAACATTGGACAAGTTCATAATGAAAAATATTTTTTTGGGGTGAGTGTGAAAAAGGACTGAGGCGTGAGAAGATCTATTCATGGGGAGTGGCTGGGGGACCGCCTACAAGATGTTTCATCATTACCGCGATGGCATCGTTCATTGAGTTCATTTGCGCTTCAAGCGCGTCAAATTTGCGGTTAGAAGTGTTCATCTCGATCGTGCTGATTTTGGACTCAAGATTGTCTAGAGAGGTTTTGGAAGATGATACTTGTTCTTTATCAAATTCCAAACGCTGCGCTTGCAGCGCGAGTTCGGCTGTTCGATGTGCTGCCAGAGACTGAGCCATCATACGCTCATTTTCAATCCGGTCTTGCGTAAGGCCTAGTTCCCGCTCGTAAAGTATGTTGATGCGTGCATTCTGTTCCGCTTGAGCCGCGAGAGACACCTCGTTCCACCTGCCAAACTCCCCTGTGAAAGCGGTCAGTTCAACCGCGGTCGTGTCTGGATTTCCAGATCGTTTGGGTTTTTTTGAAGGGCTTGGCGATGTGATACTTTCTTCTCCTGGGCTAACGGAGGCCTTGAGGTTTTCGAGTGCTTTGTTTGCGAGTTCCTCCCGAACAGCCTCAGCAAGGAGAGCTCGGCCTTTAACCGCCTCGCGTTCCTCCTTACCAGCCAATTTGAGAGCGCGACCGGTCTAGGATTGCCACAATAGCAAGCACGCAACTAGATGAGGGTCAGACAGCCATGAGGTCGAGCATTGGTAACAAAATAACTCACCTCTTCCTCATCCTGCACCGAACGTATCAAACCTCGCAACTCTTCATCGTCCTCTTCAGTGCCACTATCCATCTTGCTCCATCCGTCCGCAGCTGCAAGCCACATCTTGAGTTGAGTGTATCGGACCTGGAGCACTCGACTGTTGGGGCTGTCCGATAATTCCCCAAACCAACGACTGGTGGCCTCGTCGGTCTGGGTCAGAGTCAACTCAGCAGATACACTTTGATGAGCAGAAAGGGCAGTTTGGAAAGTGACTTACTTTCAACCAGACCGCGCACTCATGAAAAACCTTACCTTTCTGACCACTCGAGCCAAATGGGCTCAGGGCCTCCAACGCACGCATGAAGATCAAATCGAGCCTGTTGGGTGAATCCTTGTTGAACTTGAAAGCGGGCATATTGGTCCCTGCGCCGACTTGAGTCTCTTCCTTCACCAATCGAATCGCCCGAGTAGCGCGTTTGCGACCGGAAGGGCGAACGCGCGGAGGTCCAGAAGGTGTTGACACTGGGGTGTCAACACTTGCAGCCTCAGACCTCGCTCGGTCTAAGTCCTCTTCGGCGACCCTCAAGGCTTCTTCGTAATACCCGAGAATGCACCGATCAAGGATGTTGACGGTGCTTCTCCACTCGTACAACGCGTGCACGGGCATAGTCCAGAAGTTGGGACACTGGTCCACTTCGGTTATGTTGGTTCTCTTGGCGTTTGATACCGCACCATTTGTCGCCGAACCCAACATCTCGGGGAACCTAGAAACGTTATGAGCCAACGTGAATCAGTACACAGCGAGCAGAAGACCGAGCGAAAGCTTACCCACCCCAGATTAGGTCGAAGACTTCGCAAACACGAAATGAAATCAATTTGAACATGAAGATGTTCAGATGCCAAAAAAAAAAGTCAAAAGAGGGAGAATAAGGAGCGATTGTAGTTACACAATCCACTGACCTTCGGACTTGCTCGGATACAATTTGACAATCTGACCCGGTACTCGATTGAGAACTAGATAAATGTGAGACAAAATAGTCACCATCAGACGTGATAGCATCACTTAGCGCTTTCAAGGAAGCTCATTAGAAGTTGTACTTACGTTGCTACCCGTTTTGAGTGTTGTGGAACTGCGTCGTACGATGCCGCCCTCTTCAAACTGGTCCTTGCTTGACTTTCCCTCGGAACAGTCTCGCTTGCTTGAGTACAGGCGTTGACAGACCAATCAGGGACCCCGGAAACGCCGACTGGGACTCGAGCGGGCAACCCCCATCCATTTTGCTCCACCTCGGCCACCGTATAGAATTCGCCGGGAGCCACTTGCACCACTGGTCAACGAAATCGAGAGCTTTGAGGTCAGAGGTGAACTTATGGGGACAGGGTATCGCTCGAAGTGGACACTTACAATTGTCCAGGGGATGGAAGGTACCCAAAGCGGTAGGCGAGATCAAGAGTGAAACGTCAAATGGCTATCAAGATATCAGTTTGATAATGCTACAGAAGCAAACGAGCACGAAAAAACTTACTCTACCATCCAAAGGGCTAAAGCTTCCACCCATATCCGCAATGTATTCGTTGCATCTGATTTGTTGCTGATCCATCTTGAGATCCCCGGTGAGATAGGAAGCTGAGTAACCGATGTAAAACGATGAAAAACGATGAAAGATGGAACGGAATCGTCAAGATTGAAAGATGGAAAGGAATCGGCGGGAGACGGCTTTCTTCGTTCCCATCCTGGGGCGCAAGCCGGCCTGTCTTATATAACCAAAAATCAGTTACGCAGTCACCAGGATGACAGACCAAACAAAAAGACTCACCTATCAGCATCTCCACCGGCAAGAGGCTGGAGCGGAAGCCATACGCGATCGAAACGGAGGGGCCACACACCTAAACCAAACGAGTTAACCAGATGCGGCCCGAAATCCAAAGGTCCAAGATCCTTATCCGGCTGCCCACTGGGCATCCGCGCGGGTTCCACCGGGGCCACCACAAGTTCTGTGAAAGGCTTCTGAGGCTAGCCTCAAGTGGTCTTGCGGGCGCTTTTGGCTGGGGAGTGGACCGGACATTTGAACTGAGGCCGCATGGGATGCTTAGGGGAGGTGGTGCGCCACCCTATTTTTTTTAGTCCCTTAAAGGTGACTAAAAAAAATAGGGAAATTTGATATTATTTGAACAGGGGCTGAATGGCTCGGAAGACCAATTCAACTACCATTGAATTGGATTATTGCAAAAATTCGCCCAACCCCTATTAAAAGAAAAAAAAGTTTCATCTTTAAGAATTATAGAAATAGTTTTCTTTTCGATCAGTGTTTCGAGTATCAATTAAATCAAAAATTATTAATAGATGGGTTTTTATTTCAATTTTCTTTGTCTTTTTCTTTTTTATTTTTTATAATTTGTTTTGTTTTCTCTCGAAGAATTATTTAATATTGTAAGACCTTGTAGTGTTGAGGCCTCTAGCCACCCCAATAGGGGTTTTGTCTTTACTAGAACATCTATAGATTAGTAATTTCAATTCCTCGTTTCTGCGTGGCGCACTTTGCAGCCACGCTTCGCGTACAACTAGTCCCCTTGGTCCAAAGTTTAGTAATGATAATACGTAGTACTAATTTCTGGAAGCAGGGAATTTGAAACATACTAGCCCCGGAACAGGAACGTGGAGAGGCTGCCTGTTACTGATGGCAAGTAGACTTTGTGACCCTCTGAATACTCACCGAATCGATTGCTTCAAAGCCACAATCACTGGATTGGATCATTGTCTGCAGGAGTTTTCATCGTGAGTTGGAAGAACTTAATCACACAAATCCATGCTCTTCAGTTACCCTCAGAATAACCTTGCAATCTAGAAAAACATAAATGGAATTGCGGCAAACAGTATCGTCATTTTACATGCAAATAAGATCTCAATGTATATAACAATTTGTTTGTTCAGGGGACTCCATCCCGGCCTCAAATTCTGTGATACTACGCTTGCGGTCCTCTATGGAGCGCCTCAGAGATTCGTGCGGGAAGAAAGCCAAATGGACAAGCCTTGACAATCTGTGATAATCAAGCGAGCAAAAATATTCCGAAAAGTCGTTAAAGCTGGATGAGCGTTATTCAGAATAAACTGTAAATTAATACATTCAAATACTCACCTTTTCTGCCATATTTTTCCCACCCGTTTCCCAACCAGTGTTCAAGATTGGTATCATAATCTGTCCAACTAATAAATGTGATAAGATGTACTCCAAGTTCTTACCATACATGCCTGGCAATTGTTGATATTCGGATTGATCAAATACGAGTCGTTTGCTATGCTTCTTCCATCTGATGCCTTGTTTTAACAATTTGTAACACTTGTTCAAGAACCGATTTCGTGCACCGATACCTTCCATTCCAATCTGACTCTGGAGTGAGTTTGTCAGATCGTCCATCGTTCCAGCTAAATATTGAAGTTCACAAAGACTAGTATAGAACCTCTTAAGAAAGCTCATCACAAATTGATCGTATACAGGATTATTGTGAATATCAAGGACATAACCAACTTGTTCAACAAGTTCGAGACTCTTGCTAGTCGCTTTGTAGCTGAAAGGATCATAGGATTGACTAATGATGGGAATTAATACCGGAATAATCACAGTCGTGATCATCGCCGCGATTACCGAATCTTGTGCTTCTGCTCCGTTATCTTCTGTGGCTTCAGATACCTTGTGATCATAATGTTCCAATCCACGCATCCAATCCCAGTTCTCAATCCCTCGTTTGTCTTCCTGTGCAACCCAATCTATGAAACCCCATACGTTCAAATCTGAAACCAACTCGATTCGAGCCCAGAACTCCCAAACCTGAACGAGCGCCAAATTCCCAAATGCATTACCATATTCTTCAGGGTATTTAGCCTTCCATTTCAAGAATCGATCAGAGATGGAGTCTGGATTGGTTGGTGACAAGAATTCCGGGTTAGTCGTATCGGCCAAGATTGCCTTGGATGATGCAAGCAAAGATTTTGATGCGGCTAGAAGATCGGAAGAGTCCGCAGGAGACAAAGTATCATCAGTGGAGTATCCTTCCTCCTCGGATTCTTTCAAGTTGTCAATGAGCCGTTCTGTACGTCGTTTTCGTCTTCGTGTGCGTTCTTCTCTTCTAGCTCTTCTTGACGGAGCCTGTGAGGATGTATCAAGTTCTCGACGATGCCTTCCGAGCTCATCAACAGCTTCATCAGGCGAATCGGCGTCATGTGCGTCCTCTACTGACTGTTCTGCAGCTGTCTGACCAGCAACTGGTCGAGAAGTACTCACCTCGCCAGCCTTGAAGAGGGCAAGATCATCGGACAAATCTTCGTATCGTCTTTTGTAGACCATTTCAGTCCTTTCTGTCAATACACTAAGGAGATCTTTTTCGGCCGCCTCCAACGCTGACCATTTACTCGTAAAAAAAGAATTAATATCCTCTACAAATGTGTTCAACTCTTGAAAGAATTGTTGACGGATAGCTTCTTTTTCGACCTCTTGACGAAGATCTGACTCTTGCCGCTCTAGACTCTGATCCTCAGTAGCAAAATAAACCGCGGCTTCTGATTGTTGATCGAATGAGGTTTGGATGCGATCGAGTGATTCGCGCAAGCGGTTCTCCACTGCATTGAAGGTGGCTACTGCTGCGTGTTCAGGTATACTGGCAGGCCGATAGACCTGCTTTGCAGCCTCGGCAGTGTGCTTCATCGCAGAAGCACCTACGCCACCCCTCCGTATCTGGGCAGCTTCCCATTCCAACTCTTCATCGTCCTGATCCATGTCACCTAGTGTCTCCAAAACCATTGCCTCCATACCTGCCTTCTTCTTTGCTTCGGCCAATAAGCCTGCCTTTTTGCCCAAAGGAACCCTTTCAGTCGCCCCAGTATATTCTGCGTGTTCTTCTTCTCCTTCCCCTAGCTCATCTTCCTCCCTGACTAAACGGGAGTCTCCTTTCTTGGGCGCGCCTAAAGCATCGATCGAATCAGAGTTTCCTGACAATGAGATAAATTCTTCAGCATCGCCAAGATTGCCTGATGGTCTGCTGCTCGAGGGAAGAGTGAATCCAGCTTTTCTGGCATTTAAGCGTCTTTCCTTGGCGGAATTAATCATTGTAGAGGTCGGAATGACAAAGGATGATGAAGGGGAAGAGTCAAAATTATCGTCAACCTCCGTTCCATCATTGATGAAGGAAGCAAATTTAGACTCGGTGAGTTGGTCATAATCCTGTTTGTGTGGTGTTTGTTGCGGTGATGATGATAATGTAAGAGATTTTAGCTCATTGAGGTGCGAAGTGGAATACGTAGGGCGTGAAGTTTGAGCCGAAGTACTCAATGATGATAAATCTTTTATCTGATCACTAAAGGTCGATACCATTGTAAGAATTTGGCATTCAAGGGATCCATTCACTCCAAATCTGAGTAAAGGGATTACTTACTGTTCGAGACTGGCAAGGCTTGCATGTGAAGTTGGTCTTAGCAATTTCCGTCGCGGGGTTTCCGTTCGAGATTCGAGTGACTCGGTTTCATCGCTTTCGTCCTGTGAAATTTGACGACGCGGATCTCAACCAATATACTTGTTAAATCTTTCATATACCCTATCATCTTCAAAAGGCGAGAAGGGCTATGATTGGATGATTGTGATTTCCAAGATGCAAAGCAATGTATCGCACCTGTGGGGTACCGAGACTAATCCTAACTTTCAATGAAGACGATGAATCTGTTTTTTTGAGTGATTTTTTCTTGGAAACCCGTGATATCACAACGTTGCCTTCTGATTCAAGAAGCTGATCCGTGTCCACGAGTTCACTTGCATGAGTTGGAGAGCCTGGTAAAGAAGCTGGACCGCCAAGATCTGAATGGCTTGACTTGCGCAGTGTAGACTTTTCCTTTGTTTTTAGGGATTTCTTTTTCTTGAAGATTGCATGCAAGCTAACGTCTTCGGAGTCCTCCATCGGACAAACGGGATGACTGAAGAAATCGATGTTGAGGGTGATGAAGGGTGAGTTGGCTGGTGATACATGAACAGGACCCAACTCAGCTCTACCCACGTGGGTACCGGTCAATGTATATGCCGACTCGGACCGAGTATACACATGGCACAGGCTACACCACTAAAGGCTTTTTGGGCAATTTTACGTGGGTCGAGGGATCTTTTCAGGCCCCGCCCCTGGCCAAGATTTTTCCTGGGTCTGCCACGAGGCAGAGAGCCGCGCGCGAATCCCGTGATCCTTCATGAAGGGCACACGCAGGCGGTGACCAACCCTGGTCACCACGTGTCAGGGTGATATGCCGCTCACGTCCAGATCATTCTGGCAGTGAGACGGTGGTTCCACCTGAATTGTATGATCGGCTCAATAGAGACAACATTGAGCCGCCATCGCGTCCTCAACTCTGGTTTCTCTCCGAGCAAAGCGAGCGCGCGACCAAATGTGAGAGGAGTGCTGGCAAAAGGCACTTTATATCCACCAGCCCTCCCCCCACCTTCTTACGGTCTTACGGAGGTTTGAGTTTGCGTCGAACGTCACGACCGAACTTGAAACATGTCTGAGGTTTGATCTCCGATCGTAGCTGATGTCCATACTCAGAAATCAGCGATCACAAAATCGCTGTTTGCATTTCAAACGAAGAGCCAATTCATTGAGTGTTAAAAAAAAACCTTTCATTGCTTAACCATCAAATGTCTTCAAGCTTCGTATCTTCAACCCAAGCGTGCCGTGATGAATGTGAGTACCCTTCAAGGTCATAATCCCACAGTTTATTTTATCTTACTACGTTTCTTTTCAGACTTTATACAATACCCATCTGGTCAGTGGTTGTGTAAGCTCTGCTCTGGTCACACTTTCAAAGACAAGAGCAGGCACAGTAAGTTAAAGACGCATATTGACCGAGTTCGAGTTGCACTCGAACGAGTCAATGCGTTGCGGTCAACTTCGGCTGCACCTGGACTCGGCCCTCGATCAATCGAAAACGACGCAGCGGAGCTTGACCCCATCTTTCCCAACGATAGCGAACCCCCGATTGACCACGCAATGATAGCTGATCAACCCGAAGATACATTGATGGCCGATGTATTTGATAACGAAGCTGATGAGCTCGAATCCCTCTATGATTCCTCTCATCGGATCGAGCTTGACGACATCTCCGAGTCTGGAAATTCTAGTATTGACCTAGACCACTTCCTTGATGACCAATCCGATCACGATGACCAAGACACCCAGACCGGATCTGCTGCTGAAAGGGAGTCAATTGGAGTAATTGACTCGTGCCTTCCATGGTATCCATTAAGAAAAAAAGAGGTCCGTGCTCTCAGTTGGTACCATTCCAAAGCCCTCTCTTGAATCTGTTTTGACATAAAATTTTCTACCTCATTGATTTGTGTGGCAGCATGCGGCCGCATTGTTGATAATGGGCACTGGCCGCAATTTAATGTCCACTGCAGAGTATAATCGATTACGGCGCATTCTCAAAATGGTCATAAATTTCCATCTACCGGAAATTGGTCAGTACAATTTGCGTTCTCAAGTTTTCAACCCCGCAAAATGCATTCTGACGATTCACATACGGAACGTTCCAGGACATGTCAAGGACCTTCGTAAGGAGCTCAAAGACCGCCTTGGACTGAGGGTCTTAGAACAGTCCAGTCCTCTTGGAAATCCGTGTTTTACCCTATCAGTCACGGATATTATATCGCAAGTGAGTCCTGCCGTGCTTTTGATTCCAATGTCAGTAAACTGAAAAGCTGTTGGAATCAGGAGCTATCCAACCCTGAGGTAGCTAGCCACATCGAATTTTTCCCTGAATCCGACAATGGTGTCACTGTGGACCGTTATTCCCAATCGAAGAAGTGGCGTGAAGAGCTACCACCCAGCCTTCGAGTACCAATGGTTGATGTTGACGGCGAACATTTCTACATTTATGAACCAGCCCAGTTGGAAAATTCACGTGTGGTGGTCCCAATTTTTTTTTATAAGAACGAAATGGGTATTGTCAAGGCAAAGTGTTTGGAGATAGATTCAATTGGCCCTCACGATTATCTGATCACTGCAGAGTCGAAGTTTGATTCTCAAGTATTTTTAGATGTGGATGTGCAATCGTTTGCTACTTCATTCCCACGAATTGTGTTGCGGAACGGTCAGAAGTGGTGTGAATCTCGAGCTCGATTATTGCATAAGTCAAAATCAAAATGTTCATTTGTGTGAATGTTTGCTGACTATGAGTGTCTTTGGTAGAATCCACCGCTAATGGTTCCAGGATTGTTAAACTACCTAATGCTTGGCGCTTGAAGGCCAAAGGCTTACCAATCCGCAGTGTACCCATAGCTTTGTACTCTGATGACACGTCTGGTAATGTGTCCAAGAAATGGAACAAACATATGTCCTATTACTTCACTTTGGCTGGTTTGAAACCAAAACTAACTAATCAGGAGTACCACATTCACCCGCTGTGTACCTCAAACGTTGCAAGTGCTTTAGAGCAAGGAGACCAGATCGTTGATGAATTGAAGTGAGTTTTTGTGTGTCCGTCTTTCAGTGGTCAATTGTCCGACACCAATTTTGACTGATCACTCTTGATGTCACCTATCCATAGTCAAGCGGCCTCAAATGGCTTTTGCGCTTACGACTGCAGCATTAAGCAAGATGTGCTTGTAATTCCCTTTGTCCTATGCCACATGGGTGACTCTCCAATGCATTCCGAGATCTCGAATACCACCAATCCCTCTGGCACTTTGTCACCGTGTCGCATTTGTGATTTAACGGTGGAGTCGCGTGCGGATAAACAAACCCCCACATATATTCAGCAGTTTGTTGGGATTGATGAAGATTGGCTGCCGGTACGCTTCAGTTGTAGATTCTCTCTAAGTCATTTTCCTGAATTATCGTTGAGCTTGATGTCTATGTAGGCGACTCTGCCCTATCAAAACTGGAAGTGTACTAAAGAGCAAACTCGGGAATTGTGGGCGTTGACGCGTAACCCAAAAAGTATCAAGCAATTTGATGTGCTTTCAAAGGAATATGGTATCCGCGACTCTTTGAATCTTCAGTTTGCAAAGCAAGTTCAGGAAATATATCGTACCAACAAGAGCAAACCAAAAGAAATGCAGAAGACTCAACAGGAGATAGTTGCTCGTTGTGAAAGCCTTGAAGAACAGTTTGGTGATCATCTGTTCAACCCATTCCTACGATTGGAAGGTCGGCTTCCTGTTTCCAATCCTAATTTGTGTTTTCTTCTTCTGAGACTGACAATATATTTATTTCTATAATTTTCCAGCTTTTGACGGTCATCTAGACACCCCGGTGGAATCACTGCATGTCGTCCTTTTGGGTGTAACTAAGTATCTGTACCGTGAAATGATTTCGAACTTGCCCCCAGCAGACCTCTCGACTGTTCAAGGCCGTTGGCAAGCTTTTCAAATTGACGGTTTGAATGTCGCACCAATTCAACCCCGTAATATGGTTCAGTACGCAAACAGCCTCCTTGGGAAAGACTTCCGAGTGGTTTTGCAAGCCGCACCGTTTGTTTTTTTTGAATTCATACCGGACAACTATCGACACTGCTGGATCGCATTGGTACATTTAGCATCACTCATATTACAGACTAGTATTTTCAACAAACGCTCGTACTTGATCGATCTCAAGATTGTCGTTCATCGCTTTTTGAACCGACTTGTGGGAATCAATGCTCAATGGACCAACAAGCCAAAATTCCATATTCTCACCCATCTAGCCGTCTCTGTCAAACGATTTGGTCCACCTTGTCTTTTTGCGACCGAAAAGATGGAAGCTCAAAACGGGGTCACTCGAGCAGCCTCAATCCATTCAAATCGCCATGCCCCCGGAAAAGACATTGCCAACCGGTTCAATGACAAGCGACTTATGCGGATGCTTCTATCCGGTGGTTCTTTTTATGATAGGAAACTGCAAACTCGGGCTGTTGCATCAACCCAGTTCCGTAACTTGTTCAAGGAACGCGAAATTCAACGTGGTTTAGGCCTTCATTTGACTCCATAAAACAATGCCACACTTAAAGTCACTTGTGAGTTCTAGTTTTCTCCAGAGGTGTTTGTACATCATCTCACCATCTCACTGGAACCACTACAGTTCGCAACGGTAACTCTGCCGCCGTGGGCAACGATGACGTGCCTCATGAACTTTGCAACCAGTGGCCCAACTCCCGATGGAAACAATGTTTACAGGTGGTGCTTGAAGATGGCCGCAAAGTCACCAGTGGGACCTTTGTGTTGGTACGCTTACTTTAAATTACATTGCTAAAAGTCATTGTAGGCCTGTGATCTGACACCATCACTGTGTTGGCAGGTCAATTTTCGAAGAGAGCCAAACAGCCCAATGAATGTGGGGCGTGTTGCTGGCTTGTGGGCGCGGGTGGGAAGTAAGATGGTTGTACTGCGCCTGAAGAAGTGCAAATTATTGGACGGGTTACACCCATTCTATGGTATGAGAGAGATCAAGGAGACCTCGCATCAAGCTTTGATCCCCACAGATGTAAGTCCGCCACATCGTAACAACCTTTCAATGGCACTCTATTTCTGACCACGCTGTAACCTCACAGAAGGTCACATGTGTTCTCAACGTGCAGCACAACTGCCATGATGCCCGTTGTCCTGTCACCCTTACAAAGACCTACCGCATTGAGCGCACTCAATCCACCAAGAAAAGGCCGGAAGTCACTCACACGGACTCAGGAAAGTTCATCTTGAATGGAGGCGCGCACTACAATTCTGAATACCACAGAGTGCTAACCAATCATATCTGGTCTTCTGTGACCGCCGACGAATGGGAAGCATCCATTACTGAAGGTCTTTCAGTATGGTTCTCAAGATGCCCACCTCCTAAAACCCTTGCTATTGAAATTGATGACAATATGTCTCAAGCGGCGGATGATGATTTTGCAGACAGTCCGGCAAATTAACTACGGTGGCTGGCAAACTATTTCTATGTTCATCTTTAAGAATGTTTGCACAAATGTAGTTTCTCAATCGTGAATTTTATTGATTATTGCTTATTGACGGAAGGGATTGCATTGTCGACAACAAGTAAACTACTGCTGAATACATGATTGAGTAATAAAACGTCACAACTTGAACCGCGTCTACAAATCGATCACCAACCCTGTTTATAGAGATGCTCATTAACCAGGGTTTGATGGTGAGTTAAACATCTTGCATCACTCGATGCTCCTTGTATGTTTTGGGTATTCGGGATTTCGTCTGGCCACGCTGGCTATGGAAATCAATGCGTAAATGTGTTAAATGAAAACTTACTATAATTCATTTTTAAGACATTTCAGTTCAATGCTCTGCATTTGTTAATTACTGATCACAAATGACTTACGTCGATTTGTCTGAGGGGCGATGTTTAGTTGTCGCTTGTGAAAGCTTCTTCGAATGCTTCATTGCGGCGCTGACGTCTTACTTCGGCTTCTGGGCACTTTCTGGTATTGATCAGTGGCTCTCAAATTTGAAGCAAATTCGAGGAAAAGACAGACGAACCACTGATTGTTCGGCTTTTGACCAACATCCTTATACAAATGTCACATAGACAGTGGTGATTGAGAAACAGTTGATTGTTCCGCGCCGACAATCAAACACCTACCGGACTCAAGGCCGTATGTCCCAATGGTTCGTAGCTCAGAGGCCCACAACACGCGGGGCAATCAGCTCGTTCTGAGTCCGGTAGGTGTCAATCACGCGGCGAACAGATTAATTCCAGTCTGTCACAAGGCTTCCTAGTCGGACAATCAATCGCTTGATGGATACTTTCCATTGAGGTCGTCGGTTGCAGCTCTTCGATTGATCTTTTTACAAAAAGATCAATCGTTTTGATCTTCTTTCTAAAACGTAGACCAGTTTCAATTTGAGTCAATTTAGAATTCAAAATTCAAATCAAAGAATGAGCGAGTGAAAACAAACACATACATGACGCGAATAACCACTATCAGTTCAATTATGATCGGATCGTTTCGATTGGACATCTTGAATGTGTGGAGGGGTGTCTTTTTCAACTGAATCAATCCGAAGTGAACTAGACTCTAATAATCACTCAATTCAACAAAAAAAAGGAACACATGATTGTCAATGTTTCGTGGGGAGATGTGGATATGGATGAAGAGTTAGACAAATTGAGAAGATTGAATTGGTGACACGGGTGGATCCGTTAATCCATCAGATGCGGATGAAAGCGAATGTTTGAAGGGTGGTAAGTAAGATTGAGATGAAGTGAAGTGAATCTCGTTCAAGATTTGATTTTCTTCTAAGTTCGATGTGAAGCAACGTCAGTGGCAAGGTAACTTAAACTTGAATGCATGAGCCTTTTGGGTCGATTAGTTATGGTTCACATACCTCAGGAAGAACATAAAAATGTTTGTTGACGGGGTTCTTGAATGCCAGTTGAGATGATCGTGGGTTTTGAGATGATCTGGGTTTTTTTGTTTGGAAGAAGAATGAGACGCTTCAACAAGTGAGTGTCAGCATCATGCAAGATAACACAGTAATAATGACACACACTTCACAAGGGGGCAATGTGTCACACCCTGTGAAGTGTGCCTTGAGTAGTTCTCGCCACTTCTGGACCCCCCCTGGATCGCGTGAACTCATTCGTATTTCTCGCCGCATGATTTCATCCCATCTCAAATACCCCCAAGAATCTCATACCAACAGGCCAGCGTGGACCTCTCTCCGACAATGCATTCGTTTCATGTCGCTAACTGGTGAGTTCATCGGCCGTACTATTCCTCATGTAAAATCGGCAGGGGTGATTAGGCCGGGAATCTGACAGAACAACGATTCGCACTGACCTTGTCAATCAACTATGGCATTCTTGCCCTCAAGGTCTGCCTCCTTAATGTCAATCGATATCAACATGGCCATACCGAAGTAAGTTTTTCTGGATGGGTTTTTTTGTTGTCCTCTGGCCTATATAAACTGCCCTTTCATCTAGAAGTAAGTGCCTTTCGTAAACTTTTTGGTCATTCTTCTTTTCACTTTCATGTCATCGCTTCCGTGAGTGTATGATAGTGAAACATTGTATTGAGTCACCTTCCTCCCTGTTATCCAGTTTACGCGTGATCTTGTCACTTTATCAGCTCGATGGATTTGAGCGATCTATTTGCAGACGATATGGACATTGAAGTGGACGATCCTTCACCCAATGAAACTTCTTTACAGCGTGAGTGAGATCGTTTGTTTCGTTCTTACATCCTTGAGTTTAGTGTAAGAAAAGCTCACCATCGTTGTCTTATCTTGTAACGACACCCAGTCTCCGGAAGTGCGACGTCTTTCGCTGGTACGCCACAAACGAACCCTAGCACCCTGTTTCGTCCACCTGCACCTCGCAGTACACCCGCGTCCGCAACATCGCGTCCATCCGCTTCCCGCGCTTGTGTCAAGAAGTTTGCGGATCTCCTTAAGCTCAGCAAGGAGAATCAAGAGACGTTGCAGCAATTGTACAGTGTATGTCTTTTTTTTTGCTTCCAGGAGTGTCTAGCTAATCATCTCACCTTTTTTTCATGGGGCAGCATACACTGCCCGGAGAAGAGTATATAGGTACGCTTGCCGCGATTATTCACGCTTTTCAAGAAGGGAATGGCTCTTCCACGGCCAAGTGGCTACCTGGCCGTGTGATTCGAGTAAGTGGTAAATTTTCTATCTCTTAGAATTGCCCCGTCTGTCGACATTCCTTGTATACCCTATGACTTATCCCATCACCTCCTGATCACCTTTCTTCCTTTGATTCTTTACAAGGACACTTTCAAGGAGCAAGTGGCCGAATACCTATTGCGGCCCGACCTCGAGGCGTTCAGCAAGACTGTTGCTGATGATCGAACCACTATGTCAAATAGTCTTGAGATTTTGACGTTTGTAAGTTAATCATTCTTCTTGCTTGACTTGAACATCTACTTTTTCTGGATACTGACCAAAAGCGCCGCCAGAATCATGTTCAAAGCCTTTCTGAGGGCTTTGTCAATGACTATTGCCCAAGTGATTACGTGGCCAACGAAGCTGTTATCCCAGGCACTGCGATGTTCCTCTTCATCAAGGAGACCTTGAAGAATCAGCGCAGCAAGGTCCGTGGCGTAGTAAGTCTTTCAATTGTCCATCTTGTTTATTGTCACATACTGATATGTTTCTGTTCCAAGCTTCTCACCAACATCTTAGGGGTCCCTGAAGACAGTGTTGCTATTGTACCGGCTGCGAAATCCATGGTCCTTTCAGTAAGTTCTTTTTGTTGATCCAAGATGATGAAATTAACTGATGAAAAATTACACATCAGGTGGCCCGCGTGATGCTTCCGTATGCTCGGGCTTTGGCCGACGACAACCTTTTGAAGAAGTTGGGCCGGGAGAAGATCAAGTGGATTATCTTCATGGTGAGTTTTCTTAACGACAGGCCAGGTTTCAACGAAAAGGCCTGATATCGTGTTTGCCTAGCGATACATCACGGTTTGGTATCACCTCAACCACACAGTCAACAAAAAAAGATGTCAATGGACTATCATGGACGAAGCACTTGCTGATCTTCGCGGAAGACCAGCCAGCGATCGTACTACGTAAGCCCTTATTTGGAAGAACTTGTTTCCGTGATTAAAATCTCACCCTTTGTTCTCCCTTCTGGCAGATACTTTGATAGGGTGGTGCGATACGATCGAGAGGCTTTCAATGGCAAACAATCTTGGCCTACCATCAAAGCGGAACGCTCACTCCCAAATCCCGTCGTTGACAGTGTTCTGGCACCCGTAATCCCCGGCGAGAGTTCAAGCTCTGGTGATCTGGGTACAGAGGAGGGAGGCGAGGAGGAGGACTAAACATATGTCTGAATTAGTCATTGAAACATTTGCCAGTTGTATATATACAATTAAACAGATCTCGTAATGAATAGTAAATATTTGTGGGTAATGAATAGTAAATTTTTGTGGTCTAAGTACAAGCAGCCAGCATTGGGAGCAATTCAGCATTGATTGGGTGGTTGATGCGTCTGTGTCCCAACTTCTCTGCGGCACAACACGCGCGCCTGCCATGTGAAGTTCGACGTGGCCACCTAGGGATACGATCTCCTATCTTGAGGCCGGGAATAGTAGGTCCGTGGTGGTTACCAATGGCCCCCGGGGTCAGTACGTGAGGCACACGGGGCCAGCCCGTGTGACCTCACGTGCGGACCATGCAACGTTGTAGCGTCCGCAGGCCGTGACTGCACCACGCGAAATTTTCACAGCAAAAAGCGCCTGCAAACAGTCTGCGCGTGAATCACACAGTGTGAACCCTTCAGTGGTGTACATACATGAAGGTTTACTTATAGAACAGAAATCATATTGCACATTTTCAGGTTTGCAAACAGATTTCCTGAACAGTAGATGTTATTCTACCAAAGACGCTACCTTATGGCAAAATTTGTCCAGAAGAAAAATTAGAACTCATATATGACACCGCATGCAAATAAAACGACAACCACAACCTTCAAATTCAACTACAAATGAGTTTCCTACAAATCAGCTTCAAACAAAAACATTTATATATTAGTTTAGAAAGTAAGACAAAAAATGATATCTACAACAGAAGACTGAAACACATGAACAAGAAATTTAGACTTTTTTTTGGTTTTACGCAATTTGTTCTTTTCTTTTTACAATAAAATATTACTAATTACTAAACACTATCTAATTATAACAAAATTCAATCTTGACTGAGAACATTCCAATGTTTAAAGAAATTCAGTAGATTGAAGAAAATTGTAAACAAATCCTTCTTTACAAACCAAGAGAAATGAGATTCATATCCTTCAAAAATGACTATACTCATGTGAATGATCAACCTAAGGTAAGATGATCACCAGGCCATTTTGGCAATAGGACCACGAGGGTATCTTCTAACGAAGTATTTTCGAACTTCATCGCACATAAGGATTCCAACAGCAAATGCCACTAAAATTCAGATATCCAGAAGGAGAAAGAGTAAGATATGCTGATTGAAATGTGATATGAATCTCAAAAGGTAAAGATAATATCTTACATGGCATGAAATAATTTTCCACAGCTACACCTCGAGTAAACATCACGTCCTGGAACCATGGCACATATGAGAAGAAAATGGTAACAACTAATGCAAATAGCATTGCGGGGAAAAGGTAATAATTGTTGGTTGCTTTCTTGAAGATTGGTGATTGATGGAAGATAGAAAGACGTCTGGTTCTTGTAGCAAGTAAGTTGCCTGAAAGGGGGTACAGGTTTCACCATCAGTTTTCGAGGCTTTTTTTTTCTGAAAATAAATATGATTGAAGAACTAACCCCATTGCATGAATACCAAGCAGAAGAAGTAAATACTTTGGCACCTATATGTTGCCTCATTTAAACGTTCTGTAGAGACCCCTTGAACATCTCCGCTTGAAAATTCAACGTAAATAGGTAAAAATATGTTCAGTTTTCAAGCGAAGAAAAGCAACGATAAATGATCAAGTCAATGTGTTGAATTTAAGCTTACTATGATAACCAGATAGCGGAGAACGGGATCCCATGTCTCACAAATCCAAGATAGAATGCAGTAGCCTGGAAAGTCAAGTTTGAATCAATTTCAATGGCTTCTTCAAATCGTGTAGACTGTGATAAGGAAGTATTCATAAGCTTACCATCGCGCAAAGAGTTTCTAACAGACCGATAAAGAAATAAGCATGGAACAAAAGTTGCCAGTTCACCAATCTTTCTTTCTTGCGATCTCTGGGCTTTCTCAAGAGCAGGTCAGACTCAGGCTTTTCGTATATCAGAGATAATGCAGGTAATACATCGGTCCCGACGCCTATGATTTTCGATCCAATATTAATGATCAATTCAGAGACACAATGAAGTTTGTGTGAAAAGATTGCTAAACTTACAAATAATAATCATCTGGAAAGAACTTAGTGCTTGTGGGAGTCCGAATAGCACACTGAGTAAAATCGGCATGAGTTCACTAAAACTACCAGCCGGGACTATGGAAGGAGAGATTTTAGCAAGTGACGCAAATCATTTGCTGAGTAATTAAAGTTGACTCACGGAGATACAGACAAACTTTTTTCAAGTTCTCGAAACACATACGACCATACTCAATGGCAGTGACGATAGCACTAAAGTCTGAATAGATAACAATCGTAGATTAGTCTCAATATGAGATTTGGACTGTAGTTTGATGTTTGTTACTCACCTTCGAGAAGAACTAGATCTGCTGCCTGCGTTTTGAAAATTATGATTAGTCAGGGCAGATGAAATTGAGCTAGGAAACCAGGAATACTGACCTCCATGGCCACTTCACTTCCACCACCCATAGCAATTCCAATATCAGCTGCCTTCAGTGCAGGTGCGTCGTTCACTTTGAAACGAGAGTTAGAAATAGATGGATATTAGCTAATTGGGATCATGTGATATGATGTCAGGAAGAAAACGAACCACCATCACCGGTGACCGCAACAGTATGACTGTGATGGAAAGACGTGAGTATGATGTCCTAGTAAAAGTAAATTCTTTATAGGATTTTGATACATACCCAGCGTCTTGGAACCGTCGGGTGATTTGTAACTTCTGTTGTGGACTAGTTCGAGCAAAAACAATCTCACGATAACACAATGTTTGTTTCCATTGAGAATCAGTCATTTGAAACAAATCGGATCCAGTTAAGACTACTGCATGTGGCATGATTCCTTCTACATCATCTGCTGAGTAGTCGGGAATGGTATCAAGGGCTTGATTTTTTGGAAGATCTACTAAGAAATGAGGATTATCGGTCGTGATGACTCCCACTTTCTTGCCAATAGCAGCACTGATAGAGTCCCAAGAAAGTTAGTCAAATGACTTGAATACGATGGGTTTGCAACTTCACTTACGCAGTGAGAGCAAAGTCTCCGGTGACGATAAAGAAGCGCATTCCTGCTCGACGACAAATTCGTACCTTGATGAGAAAGATTGAGAATTCAGCGATAAAAAATAAAAAATGATAGATTTGGATGTAATCACTCACTGTCTCAGCTGTGTCATGTTTTGGAGGATCAGTCAAAGCCAACAAGCCAACGATAGTCAACTCAGAAACCAAGCCGCTCAAATATCCAACATCATTGATTAAATTCATGTCCAAAGAGTCAAGTGGAATGACTTTGCGAGAAAGCAGAAGGACTCTTTCTCCCTGAGAAGCAAATCGCTCTTGGGATTCAATCAAGTTACGGGTAAGATCTTTAGTAAGATCTATTTCGACCCCGTCGGAATCAACGAGTGAAGAGCATTTTGGAAGCAAAACATCGGGTGCCTATATTCAAAAGTTGTTCATAAGTCACAAGCTTTATGAACGGAAGAAGTGTCCCTGTTGGATGAGATCACATACCCCTTTGACAAAGATCACCATAGAATTGACACAAGATGCCACCGAGGTTAAAACTCCTCCAGGATAAGAATTTCCGTCTGACGCTTTCATGAGTTTCATAGCGAATTTGTTCTCTATTGAAAAAAAAGTGAAAATTTAGTCAGTATCAAATTCTTCTGTTACATGATAAGTTGTTAAGATAATTTTACTTGAGTTAAAGGCAATTTTTGAGATTTCCTTCCAACTTTGTCTTGATTGGGATACGGATTGAATAGATTGAGAGAATTTCAGAAGTCCAGAATCTAAATAAAGATTTCAATGTTAAACATTGAACGTCAGTTTTGAAGGCTTGGAAATGACGACTGAGAGTAGAGGATTGACCTGTTGCATCTCCATTGACTTTGGTAGTCTCAATGTCCATCTGGTTAACTGGCTCTTGATCCTCAAACATCGCATCATTACAAATAGCCGCGATAGCTGCCAAATCTCTAAGACAGGATAAATCCTTAAGAGCCTGTGATGGATTGGAGTCATCGAACTTTAACTTGTCATCTGAACGGATGGCTTCCTTGGCTGCGCTAGCCGACATATGCGTGGTTCCAAATGCGAGATTCGTCACTGTCATCTTTCCTGTAGTCAAAGTTCCAGTCTTGTCACTCAAAAGCACACTAGAAAAGATTGGTGATCGATTGGGAGGTATGATCAGCTCCTGGACGGAAAAGACTGCAATATCGACTCCAATGGAAGCTTACTCGACGGCACCAAGAGTTTCAACCGTGGCGAGCGATTTACAGAGGACCTATTGATCAACGGGAGCGGCAACGACTCTTCAGAGGTCCTCCTTCTATCATAGATCTCGAAGACTCTTACCTTCTTTTTCCTCATGGCGTTGGCAATGACTGTCAAAGACAAGGTGACACAAACCGGTAAGCCCTATGGTAGAGTCTGGTCATTAGTAATCCACTCCACTTATTTTGATAGGTAATAGAAGTCGCATACCTCGGGAATGAATGCCACCATGACACTAACAACGTTGATCAGTAGCCCACTGACAGAAATGAAATCCGGATGTTTTACTCTCAACCATGCTGCCCATAGGATAATGATGAAGGAGGCGACCACTATTGCCAAACTAGCGATGATGCTGTAATTAGGTAGTCAAACACGTCAGAACCGACAGTTCAAAGAATAGTAAGTTTGTACTTACGTGACAAAACGCAGAATCTCTGCTTCTAAAGTTGTTCTTCGACCAGAGCCCTGACTGCTCAATTTAGCAATCCGACCAAAGACAGTGTTATCACCAGTTTGAACAACGATACCCATTCCACTTCCACTTGTACATAAGGTACCTACGAATTCAAATGAATATTAGCGCTGTTCCAATACTTGAAAAAAAACACTTGAGCGTTGAACTAACCTTGAAGAGCAACATTTCTTGTTTCGAGGAAATTGCAATCAGTTGAATCAATAGCAGCAGGAATAGCATCAGATTCACCGGTCAGAATTGATCGATCAAATTTCAAATCACTGGAAATCTCAATCAATCTAAGATCGGCTGGAAGTTTACATCCCAAAGTGATCTGAGGAAATGAATTGTAAGTTTTGAATAATGGAATTTTTGGAGGATGAGAAGAATTACTGACCTTGACCAAATCACCTGGAACTAATTCAGATGCAGCAACAGTGGCTAATTTCCCATCTCTTAGCACCAGAGCTTCGGCTCCTACTAAGTTTGAGATAGATGCCATGACCCGGGATGTCACATTGTCTTGCCAGGCGTTGAAGATTGCTTGGATCACAATCACGAGTAAGAGGACGATGGCTAATACTAGATTGGCAGATTGAGGCTGAAAGAATTTTGAGATCAAAATTACATTTTCACTTTAATCTAGAGATTAGTTTGTAAAAAACTTACATCAGGTTCTCCAATTGGCTTCCTATGTTTTGTACATTTTTGTTGATACGATGTAGATACATATATGTTTCCTAGTCAACTTCTTGATCCATGATAATAAAGAGGAATGAAAAACATACCAAGCCAAAAAGCAAATCAAACTTGCCACAAATAAAAGTGAACCAAAACCACCAAAGACATAAAAGAAAATCTTCTTGGCCAAGTTTTTGGGAGGTGGTGAGATCACATTAGGACCATATTGAGAAATTCGACGAGTGACTTGATTTTGATCTAAACCATGTATTGTTGAAGTTGCTAATCTTGAGAGTAAATCTTCAACACTTATCGCGTGGAATTCAAGGTTAGCCAAATCTAGAGGTAGATTCAAATCAAATGCGCAAGAGATCAGAAGATTTCCTAAAACATCTCGACGTAGGGAAATCTATGAAAGACAACTAACCAGTTGCTTGCTTTCCTTCCATTTTGGAATCCATCAATTTGGCATTGTCGACATTTTCGACTTGAATGCTCATAGTCTTATATAGAGCAGGAAAAGAAGTTCCAGGAGCAGTTCTAGGTGGAGCAGTAGCAAGACTGATACTATTTGTACGTTCGATTCTGAGTTGGCGGTTGAGAGCATCCACACGGGGCGTTCGACTTGTAGTTGCGAAACCGATTTGTTTTTCTTCATCTTCTATATACTTTGACTCTGAGCCGTGATTAGCTCTTGCATCAATTGCATCCTTTCCTGAAGCTTTTTCATCCATTTTGCTAAGTGTTTCTGATCAAACTGATTGAATTGAGTTAATGAGAGATATGCTTGTTTTCAAGTCTGGAGGTCTAGAGGGAGTACCTCTGCAAAAGATAAGAGTGGTGAAAGCGGTGCAGATAAATCGAACTAAGATGTAGAAATTGCTGTTCAGATTCTGTTGAGCTATCAAAGAGTGCCTATCAGCCGCGGAAGAAGGATAGCTCGAGATAAGTAGGTATTTGTTGAAGAAGAAATTGAAGAAGAATTGGGGCTATTCAAAGTAACTGTCTGGGTCAATTTGATTGTCTGATCTTTGGCCTTTTATGAGAATTGAATGTCGGAAAGATGAATACAAAACTGCTTGTAAAATGAAAAAAATGAGAACAATAGTGAAAACACGATCGAGTAATTAAGAGGCCCAAGACACAATCAGGAACACACTCTGGCAGGACTTGAAGCGCGATACGAACAAAAAAAAAGTTGACGATTTTTGAACAGATATGAAGAGACTTTATGAGATATCCAGCGAAGGGGCACAGTGGCAGTGGAGGATTGTGACTGAGCTTATGTACATATGTAAGTGGTCATTGTAAATTGTGAATTAAGGAAGCCTATGGGCTGCTTTGACAAAGATCCCAAGGGTTCTTCACAATTTACGATGCACTTGGCATGCGTGACGCGCTTTTGACCGGGTCCTGTCGAAAGCCTAGACCTGATGAATTTTAGAATCCTTCTCATGGAGTCGGTCTAGATCACATTTAAATTCCAATCCGTCAAACTAAAGCGGGAATCCTTTTCCCCGCCGCCATAGCCCCAGACATATTGGAAACGTCCGTTTTGAGCTCCGCGGATCCCCGCCTCTGCCAAACGGCTAAGGTCGTTCCTGGCTTCGCCCATAGCTCTAAGTGGGTCTTAAGTTTTCCTCGGACATTCTGGAGACCTTTCACAAGTACTTTATTGACTTTGAGATTACTGAGACGGATGCGAGCAGAGAGACTCGAATTACGAGCCCAACGCTGCATTCCAACAGGCTCTGCTTCGCACCAATCAAGGAGTCTTGAGTATTGTTCAAACTAATCTAGAATATAAAGTGAAATGCACTAATTGAAACATGAATGAGCAGAAGTATTTTGTATGAGTAGTGTAGAAAAGTGAAACAAAATACAACAGAAAAAGGAACCATTGAAATTAATGTATGACAGCAGATGACAGCCTCAAACAGAGCAGCCATCAGCATCGCGATGGTGAGTACCTGTCTCAGCCAACAACACCAGGGGCTGTAATGATGTACAGTCGAATTCAAAAATGATGAAAAGCTGAGCTCAACTTTTCGACTAGGTGGACCGTGCGCGCGGCGCCTCGAGGCGCATATCCAGAGCCACACATCCATGACATTCTTCTGTCTCGAACTTCCTACGCAGTCCGATACAGCCTTGGAAAAAAAAACCCCTTCGATCTCGCCACCAACCATCTCACCCCCCATGAATTTCCCACCCATCGACCTCCCACCGTTCCAATTCCCATATTCATTTAAACTTATCAAAGTCCCACGCCCGCCTCGCGAGGCTTGAGCGAGCGAGGTATAGAGAATGAAAAGTACAGTAGATTCCATAAGTGGCGAAACAAAAAAATTTCGCAAAGACAAGATGGCCCGTGCGAGGCGCAGCACCGGGCGCCTCGGGCCGGGCCGGCCTGTCAACTTAATCCTCCAGCCCACGATGATCTGCAGAAGATCATCGCTGATGTCTTTCGATCTCTATCTTAAATCTTTTTTTTTTCTTTTCAAATTGGATCTTATTTTCAATTTCGTTGGGGGTTCACCCTGAAGCACCCTTACCCAATCGACTGGCACATTGCCCCCGTATTCCCAGTTCCCACCTTTCCGCCAGTTCCAGCTTTCCAATTCTAGCCTCCGAAATGCAATTTCAACAATATTCCGAGGACCTGAAGCTCCTGGCTACTCGCTTGGCCTTGGAAAATGTGCCTCTTCCCGATATCAATAACCGATTGCGAACCAAGATTTCACGAGTTTCGCTATACCGATGGAAACGACTCTTCACTCAGTTTAACAGTGTCATCATAGACCCAGCAACGTATCAGCCGATTGGTCGACCTTATATTCTCTCTGACGATAACCTTGCCCGACTTCACGAGCTGGTCACTAATCGGCCTGCTATCTACCTCGATGAGTTGAAATCGGAGATCGCGAATTTGACAGGGATGACCGTCTCCCGTGCCACGATTTGTCGTGAACTACGACAACGCCTCGGGCTCTCTCTTTTAGTCACCCAAGGCGTCCATCCGAACCAATCCGCCGAAGAGTGGACCGATTTCATGTTCCGAGTGGCAGGAATGCCTCCTGAATTTTTGGTATTCATTGGTAAGCTTGACTGTTATTTTTTGCTCGATGGCCATAGCATCTAACTGACCCATTCAAATTTGTAGATGAAAGTGGGGTAGTTGGCCGTGATGCATCGCGAACACGCAGTTGGGCCAAGCGCGGCTCTCAAACTCGTAGACAGGCCCGATACACCGAACGCAGTCATTGGACTTTATTGCCGGCGGTTAGCGAGGAGGGAATGATAGCAGGGGTGGTCATCGAGGGTCCGGTTCGTAGGATCGATGTTGAACTGTTCCTGAAAAATGACTTGGTAAGTTTGGTTCGTTGTCATTTATCTGGTTGTTTCGACCTGGCCTGATTCTAATGGTTTTTGTTCTCATTTTGGTTCCTAGCTGCCGGTGATGAATCCATACCCCGGTCCGAACTCAGTTCTTGTCATGGACAACGCTCGAGTCCATCATGGTGGGCGTATTATGGAGTTCTGCAACCAGGCTGGAATCCTGGTACTTTATCTACCAGCGTATTCACCTGACATGAATCCAATCGAAAATGCTTTTCACAGCATTAAGTGTCGATTGAGAAGAGAGGAGCGATGGCTTTTTGAGGAAGATAAGGCCGACTATCTCCTCCTTTTGGCCGTGAGGGTAATGACTCGGCGATTAATGCAACCTTTAATTGCTCATGCCGGCTACACAACCAACCACTACTGGGAAAGATACAACTCTCGATTTGAAAATTAGGTCATTAATCAAGAACACTTCATTAAATCCTCTTCAATCATATCTTCCTTTTTTTATTTTTCCTTTTTCTCACTTTATCCTGATATGATTAGTAGCTATACTACATTTGATGTTATTTGTTCGACCCAAGTATGTTCCATGATGTGAAATGAAATGAAATGACCCATGTATCCCCTAAGACACATAACCCCATCTCGACCAGCCCTTATGCAGATTGTGTTGAAGTAAATTGCAATTTACTTCACCACAATCTCAAGCTTGACTTTAGATAAAAAGACTCACAATGATATTTTGAATATCATATGCCTTGTGTTTCCAAAGGTTTTTGAAAGACAAGACCCTCATGAAATATATTGTTCACATGACAATAATTTATTATGTTTGAACCAAAAAAATAGTATTGTCATGAAGTAGGAACCATTATGAGTGTGCGCAAATGAGTGTGTCCACTGATATTTGTCTTCACTAACTGCCATTGGGCCACTGGTTAGCAATGGCCCGAAAGCCATTAGCATTGATGGTTCAATGCAAATCCTAAGGTCTGAAGGCTATCTCGGGAAGATAGGCTTCCACTCAATATTGCTCATGAACACAAGGGGGGACTAAACATATTTAAATCTTCATTTCATTTGTAAATGAGAGGGGGAACAGTATATTTAATTTTGAAACTTGAGCGATACTATTGTAATTTGAAAATTAAGCGACACTAAGACAATAACTAGTGAACAACATATTTCTTTTTTGAGTGTTTCATTATGAAACAAGCCAATAGGCAAAACAGGAATAGGAAGCAGATAAAATAAGGTTGAGACGCTCATCTTTTTTTGGTGCTTTCCTTTTTGCAAGACAATATCTTGATTTCGGAGTCACCAGAGTCTGAATCTGGAACGACGATACCTTTCAAACGCATGTTGGTTTCTTCGATTTTGACCAAGTGATGGTAATAGCGGCGAGCGTTCTCCATTAACACGAGGCCGATTCCAAATGGAATCCCCCAACGTTCCATATCACGCGCGTTGAAGGCCTCCGGAAATAAGAATCGATAAAAGTTGAGAATGCTGTGTTCTTCAAAAGCCTCAATGACGCGATCCTCCTCATGTTCAGCAACTTCGGCGAATTCTAAAAAATCTTGAATGGTCGATTGTTGGGCTAGTCGTTTCGCCTCATGGAGATCGACCTCCATGTCCATGCCCTGCATCTCCGCGTATCCCCAGGGAGCTTGAGTGGCGGATTTGTCATTGTTCGAGGTCGATTTGGATCGCTTCGCCAGAAGAACTGGCGTGGTAGTGACCAAGCTTTGCTTGACACTTTCCCACTTGAAACCAGCTACCTTAGTTGGGGGGTCGTCCATAGTAACGCCTTCGGTGCCAATCGTCTGCAGCGTTTCACATATGGATCAGAGGTGAAAGTGAATTACCAAAAGAATGCAAAAACTTACCAAAAGCTGCGCCCATTTGACCATATGCTCAAATGACAAGATCATGATTCTTGTCGGTTGAAGCTTATTGACCAGACGATAACCTTCCATGCAGGTGTTACCAAGCGCCTTATGATAATTCACCAACTTAGTTAAGGTTACCTTTTGCTTGGCCACGGGGTCCGAGTGGGCAAGCTCGTCTTGGGAAGTCTCGCGGCCTTCCTTGACGACGTTTTGAGCTGCCAACACTGCGTGAGCCAACAATCGTTTCTAGAATCTTCCAAAAAATTAAAAAAAAAATTAATGATGTGATATATAAATAGAGGACACCTCTTACCTCGATTTGTTGTTGAGCGGCCTTAGATGGACTTTCCATCGTCATCTGAATACCTATGTCCGAACTGGGGTTAAGCTCGACCGCGGCGAAAAAATCCTTCAGTTGTTGATCAGTGGTGGCAGTAAAGCACTTCCCCTTGCCATAAATCGGATGGTTCGAAATTGAGAGACCGAGAGATAACTGCTTGTTGGCATTCGCAGTTTTGAACAGGGCCGACATACCGCCCGTGCGATCGTTCATGACCTTGTCGGCAATGGTGAACAACGCCGATTTGAGATCGGTGATGCTGTCAATCGTGACATCGATGGGTTGCTTAGTGATCGGGAATTTTTGCGGGATCCATTTGCGCTTATGATTCGGTTTGACAGGGCCCGTGCTGGCTTCCAGAGTATACAACGTTAAGGTGATGAAAAGTTTCGCACAGCTTCGGCAATCTAACTTTGGATTTTGGAACTTCCAATGACAAGTAGAAGTCAGATTAGTATAGGACGCAGTATCGATCATGATGCTTACCAGGTTCAATGTTCGGATTTTGACCTTTGAGAACGGGTCTTTCTTTGAGTGGAGACGAGTGGCTGAAATCGAAATCGACCATCGAACTGCTATCGGCGTCTGCGCTGGCCAGAATGGCCTTGCTCATCTTCATAAATTCGTCATCGGACCTGCGAAAAAAAAAGTCAGTAAGCTTGATTGAATTGGGAATGATAGACTTAGATGACTCACTGGCTACTCATATCAGAATGAATAGGCATGGTTAAAATGTCTTTCAATACGTCCGCGGAAGCTTGGATGCTGAGTGGAAGGTGATTGATAAAGGAAAGTTTGAGAGAATATGAATCAAGAGCAAACGCGGCTGATTCGTTCGAGGAAAGGGCGTAATGGGTCGATCGAGAGTATGGTCCTGGCAAGAGAGGCAGCTCGCAGACAAAGATTTGATGGCTGGCCCCACTGGCCATCGAGTGTCGTTTCATCTAGCAGATCTAGGAAATGTCTTGGGGTAGATCGAGTATCGTGATGAGTCGAGGTTCGTGATGGGTAGATCGAAGACAGGATCTTACCACTATTGCACATCATGAGAGTACAAATCTCGTCCCGGCCCGTTCCCGTTCGGCCGGTGCTGCGCCGCGCACGGGCCATCTTGTCTTTGCGAAATTTTTTTGTTTCGCCACTTATGGAATCTACTGTACATCCGTAAGTTTGGAAGAAAACATAAGAACTTAGATTCCACATTTGATGTGGAATCTTGAAGTTAGAAGGAAAGGTTTAAGTTTTATAGACAAAAGTTTATTTGTGTCGTGGTCGTGATCCGTGAGAATAATCCTTAGTCTGATCCGTGAGAGGATCCTCACTTGGATCTGTGTGATGATCCACAACACCCCCCCCACGACAAGACACAAATACCCGGTGAGAGTGAAAACAAGAAACAAAAAAACAAACAGAAAAGAGAAACAAAACAAAAAAAACAACAAAAAATAGGAGAACAAGTATTCAGAAAACAAGGAAGACAAATGAAAAAAAATCAAACATGTAACACATATCATCTCAGTTGAAGTTGATCCAAACCATGTATGTGTAATAAGGAACCAAGAGGCTTTGTCAAAATGTCGGCCCGTTGAGATTTCGTGTCAATCCAATTCAAGAATATTCTTCCTTTATATATCTGTTCATTGATATAATAATATTCTCTGTCAGTGTGTCTAGTTCGTTTGTTGGAAGAATTGTCGCTTGCCACATGAATTGCGGACGTATTATCGCAGTACATGTTAACAATGTTGCTTTTCCCAGTCAGATCTTCAATCAGATTGCGCAACCACACCGCATCACGACAAGCAGTTCCAAGCGCCATGTACTCAGCATGGCAAGTCAATGTCGCCACGCAGGTCTGTCTTTTCGAGGTCCATGATATCGGGCAGTTGAGGAAGTACGTGATAAAACCGTGTGACGACCTGGCACCCTTGCCACCCCAATTTGCGTCCACATATGTGTGAATTGGAGTGTTCACCTTCTCTTTTATAGGTTTGATTATGAGTTGCTTGACGCCAGTCGTATTAAGATATCTGATCAAATGCTCAATCGCTGTCCAATGCTGTCGTCGTGGGTCTGCAGAGAATCTAGCGAGGTAGTTAACACTGTAAGTTATGTCAGGCCTTGTCGCTACTGAAAGATAATTCAAGCTGCCAATTGCCGATAAGTATTTCTCGGTGTCTACTTTCTCCTCATCGTCAGCTGGCGAGGTTGGGATTTTTTGAGTGTTGATAGGTGTCTTTGTTGATTTCTCATTGGGGAGAAAACTCTGAAGTATCTTCTTTGTTAGACCAGGTTGAGAGAGGTGGAAGCTGCCGTCATCGTTGCGATTTACATTAATTCCGACTATTTGATTGAGTGACGTTTCCCATTTGATGAGCAATTTCTGTTTTAATTTCTCTGCAATGCTGAGTAAGAGTTCCTCCGAAGAACCAGTGACCGCTCCGTCATCGCTGTGCAACCAGATAATGACAGACTCATTGCCTCGGTGGTAGGTATAAAGAGATTGGTCGTATTGGCTGGCAGTGAAGCCCATTTCTGTTAAGATAGCGTGGAAGTGTTTCCACCAGCAGCGGGCCCCTTGCTTCGTACCGTATAGTGCTTTGAGAGCCATCAAAACCTGGTTCTTCTTCCTTGCCTCGCACATGTATCCTGTGGGTAAGGAGAAATATACTAAGGAGTCAATCATGCTATGTAGATACGCTGATGTAATATCAAAAGAATGCAGTGGCCATCCTTGATGGGCGGCGATTGTCAGCATGATTCTCAATCCAGCAAACGTCGCCGTTGGTGCAAATGTTTCGGTATAGTCGATGCCTTCACGTTGATTGAAACCCTTGGCAACTAGTCGAGATTTGAATTTGATTGGATTTCCCTGTTCATCAACTTTCTTATACGCAAATACCCACTTCAGATCAATGGGAACCAGCCCATCCGGCTTATCCACAACTTTCCAAACTTTCATTTCTTCCATCATTTTCATCTCCGCATCACATGCTGCTTTCCAATTTTCAGCTTCATTTGATCTCAACGCTTCGGCGTATGACCTCGGTGGTTTTAATATTTTGAGATAATCTTGTCCATCAAGTGCATGACTTGCTGCGACGTCCTGTTTGTCGATCCTCATCTCGTCTTGGAAGTTTCCAAGTTTCAGCGCGTTAATTATGTGTGCAAGGTTACCTTTGTTCGTCTTTCTGTGGTTAATTATTTTATTAAGAGTCTTGGAAGATGTTATAGTATTCTTTGGTAACGCATCTTCCAAAACTTGTTTCATTTGATCTTCATAGGGGAAGTGCGCTATTGCTGATGCTATAAGGACTTTCGACGCTGGATCGTAAAAGAGCCACCCTTTTCCTCCATCCACATAACCCACCATTGTGCATTGCCGTCCACGATCCACGAGTTTACCAGGCGCGCGTTGATTCTCATGAATGTGTACATAAGCTGTCGCACCAAAGCTTCGTATGATGTCCAATTGAGGCTTCCGGTTGTAGAACAATTTGTACGGCGTTTTATCACCAGTGTTCGAGTTAGGTATTCTGTTGTGAAGATAAGCAGCTGTTATATACGCAAAGTTCCAAAAATGATTTGGAAGTTTACTTGATGCTAACAGTGTTCGTGCCATCTCACCTAAGGTACGATTTAACCGCTCAGCAATCCCGTTTTGTTCAGGTTCATATGGATTCGAGAATTCGTGCACAATGCCTTCATCATTAAGCCATTTTTCCAATGTTCCACCAATGTATTCTCCTCCTCTATCCGATCTTACTTTCTTCACTTTCGTCCCTGTCTCTCTCTCCCATTTTTTTATAATTTTCATAAGTTTTGCTGCAACTTCTGACTTATTCTTTATAATCTCCACTTCACAGAATCCCGTGGCTACGTCACGGAAAGTTACCATCAGTTTCTCTCCCGTCATGCATGGTGTAAATGGACCAGCAACATCAGAAACTATAACATCAAGAAGTTGATGCTCACGATTAGTACTACCCAGTACCCTCCTTCTCACGCTCTTACATCTCAAACAATCCTCACATGTCACGTTTTTCGATGGATTCACAGAAGGTAATCCATAGCTTTTATTATCTTTAAACAGTTTTCTTATTCTTTTCATAGACACGTGGCCAAGACGATTGTGCCATAAAGTCGACAGATTGGATATAGTATTCAGATTACAAATAGAGGGTTTATTACATGTGTGCTTTGGTGTTTGTTGTGATTGGATAAACCATCGCCTATTCTTGTGTACCGCATGAATTACTTTTCCATTCTTTAATCTGATATTGTAATCATTCTTATTATCCATCGTGATCGTCGCTCCGTCCGCGATTAGTGCTCCTGGCGATATAATTGTCGTTGTCGCTTTTGGACAGTAGTAGACATCTTTGATCATTATGTCATTACCGTCATCATCCGTTACTCGTAGGTCTCCTTTTCCAACAATCAGTGCATTTGAGTCATTAGCAGCTGTAACTATAGGGATGGGTTGGGGAAGAGGATGGTAATTATTCAGGAGGGATTTCTCATTGCTTACAGCATCGGTAGCACCTCCGTCAAATAGGTATTCGGTAGGAATATCGCTATCATCATGTGGTAACTGGATGCCTTCGGAACTGAGTGAAATCGCTGATGCGTGAACTAATTGGCTTGGGACTTCGACTGAGTTTATCTTTGGCAATTTATACTGTTGCGGATAGAGTACATCTAGACTGTACCACTTATTGTTTTCCAATTTCCTCCAATCATTGAATGCTGCTCCACTTCTGTCGCGCTTGTTTTCGAAGTCATTGCAAGCACCGTTATCTTGATAAGTATGGCCAAATTTCCCGCAAAAGAAGCACTGAATCATTGCTGCTTTTACTTCCGGTAGCGCTGTTGGGGGGATTGAAAGATTTTTCATTTCGCTAGCTGTTCTTTCATTGCTCCTTTCGGTCCACGGAGCTGGTCCTCGTCGCCATCTCGCTGATGTCTCAGGGTCTGGTGGTGCTTGTCAACCATACGTGCTCTGATATGATGATTGGGAGGACTGGTAACTTCTGGAAGATGGTGATTGTCGAGTAGAGAATGGACGAGGCGGGGTGAATTCCTGAAAACGTCTAGGCGTTTTTGGACTTACAGAGAAGGCTTCTACAGAGTTCTACTTAAGCTATTGATACTTATAGTTTCTGTTGCTGTCTTCTCCCTTGCTAAATGTATTTGAATCGAACTTTTGATGTCGTTGATACTGAAGTTGGGTTGTTGTTCATTGTATTTATTGTCAAGGTCTTTGTTGATTTCTTTCGTCATCTCAGCTGGCATATTCAGTTGATAGAATAAACCTCATATGGTTTCATTCGTCCACGCAAATCCGGTGGACTCTAGTTCTGATACTATAGCGTCAATAGCAGACATGTGTGCTAACATGTCTGTTTCGTTCAAGTCGAGTTTAAGATGGATTAGTTGATTGAATAATGAGAATTGACTTGTTCTTCCCCCTTGTCGAAAGTGTTTCTGGAGAGCTTTCATGGCTTCATACGCATTGATACAGTCATCGGTTACATCTTTCAGGTCATTTTCAATCATATTAGTAATTATCGAATTTGCTAGTTTATCTCTACATTATCAACAAAGGTTAATATCGGACGTTCATTGTCCCAATAATTGTTGATACTGATTGAAGCTTTCATTGCCCGAACGGTGTTTTTCTTCCATTCAACGAAATTACTTCCGTCTTTCTTAAGGTGATCAAATTTTATATTATTCATTAGTAGTTTGTTTCCTTGATTTATTTCAAGTAATTCATATTGTTCAGCCGTTGACATAACTGGTGATGTGTTTTCTGCGATTGGTGATACCATTTTGATATTATTTCGTATTGATCCGGGTGTCTGTTCGGATGAGTTACTTTCAATATCAATGTTCAAGATTCCGATTGCTAGTTCTGATATCGTTCCGGGTGAGGTGACTTCTGAGTCGGTCGCTTTAGGATTTCAAAATGAGGGGGACGGTTTATCGTATGTGAGGGTTTCGTTTGCTGTATGTATCTGTGGTAGTTCGTCGTGCGTAATGTGAGTGTTGACACCTGACGTATCTTCGAGAGGGGTAGATTTTTCTTCAACCGGGGAAGCTGGTAGCGGTGGTAAGAGAGATAAGTTTGGGAAAAATTGACTCGTAGGATTATCTAACTTCTGTGTTAGTTCCTGTACTGGAAGTTTCTTGCGCTGTACTGTTTTTCGTTTGCGTTTAGGCGGGGATCGTGGATTGCTGGTATAGTTCCGTCTTCTTGTTTCCATTTAAGGTTTCAGTATGCCTGTACGTTGCGCTTTTGGTTAACGCGGGCTCATAACCTATAGAGAATGAAAAGTACATCCGTAAGTTTGGAAGAAAACATAAGAACTTAGATTCCACATTTGATATAAAATATACCTATAGAGAATGAAAAGTACATCCGTAAGTTTGGAAGAAAACATAAGAACTTAGATTCCACATTTGATGTGGAATCTTGAAGTTAGAAGGAAAGGTTTAAGTTTTATAGACAAAAGTTTATTTGTGTCGTGGTCCTGATCCGTGAGAATAATCCTTAGTCTGATCCGTGAGAGGATCCTCACTTGGATCTGTGTGATGATCCACAACACGAGGGACTTGTGACTCAGGTTGAGCCCCGTCTCCGGCAGAGGCGGGGATCTCCGGTGCACCGTACCGCCGGTACGGTAGTCGACCAAGAGCTGTATTATCCCCGTCCCCGGACCGAATGCATCGGTTCGGAAGGCGGGCTGGGGTCTGAGGATCCCTGACTTTCCGCGGGGAACCGGCACCCCGTGGGTAGATTATACTAACAATTGATATAGTATAGTGATTGATTCGAGCAAGGAAAATTGATATAGTATAGTGATAGGTACAGTAAGTAATGAACGGTATTCTGAGAGAGAGAGTAGACAAGTGAGGTCCGCATAAAACAAAGTAGTGTTTAATGAGAGTTTAGAAAGTATGGTTAAAGAGATAAAGAAAAAAAATAAGGTAAAAGGAAAGAAAACTAAAACGTGATCAATCATTGATGGCTATGGCTTCGGCCTGGCAACCAGGTGATACGTACAACGGACCGAATACAAAATACCATTCCTTAAGGCACAGAAGTGCTTCTACACTCAAATCCGAGAGCTTATTCCTTTGAGGTGTCAAGATTACCTTGGTTTTTGAAAAGGCACCTTCAGAGGGAGCGCTGGTAGCAGGAATGGCCAAAAACTTCATGGCCATCTGACTCAAGATTGGATAGCTTTTGACTTTGCTTTTCCAATATAGCAAAATGTCTTCATCCGAAGGTGCGACTAAGTTGCTTAAATAACGACTGAGTTTGCTCTCGAATTAAGCCGGCCCGGTGTTTGTGCCATAGATCTCGGCCCCAAAGTACGAATGACTTGTACTTCTCATAGCTTGTTGTGCATCTTGATTGGGTGACCTGAACTTCAAGGCTTTGGTGCAGAACATCTCTTTGAGTTTTGCTGGAGATGTTTCATAATGATCTAAAACCTCGGACTTGGACTATCATGAAAGGATGAAAAAAGGAAAAAAGAATGATATCAGCAAGATATCAAATAGAGTGAATCAGTTGATACGGTTTCACCTCAAAGAACGTCATCTTGAGTCGAGGATCCAAGATAGTCACACATATAGCCCCGGGTTTGAGTAGAACATTCTTGAAGTAAGTCTCAAGCTTTTCAATCATAACGCGAGCAGCAGGAATCAAGTGGTCGTTGTCATAAGTAGATATCACCTGGATACAAACCGATGAATAAGTCAGCGTCTGTAACTCTCAGATTTGCCAAAGATAAATTAACATAGACTTACGTTGTTCAACCGGCCCATTACTGCAATGTAGATTGGTATGACAGTATGAAGTGTCGGAAACCGTGATCGACAAAGCTCATTGGTCGCTTCCGAGAGTGGTTCCAAAAAACCACACATCTGCTCAACATAAGTCCACTCGACATTGGATAGCTGAAATTTTGTAGCACCAGGACGTTCACAGAACTGCTGGACAGCTTTGCGGAGGCGGAGAAGGCATCGGAACATGAGGTATGTAGAGTTCCAGCGAGTTTCAACATTGGGGATCAGAGCTACAGCTGTTCCTTGAGAGATTGGGTCGATTTTGTCCACGTTCTCAGTGGGTTCGGGAGCAAGGAACTGGAGTGCCGTGTTGACTTCGGTTTCATCTGTGGGATCCGTCATATTGGTTGAATCCAGAGCCAGGCTTTGTAGTAGCATCACAAGCTTTGAGAAAGCCTCTGATCTCTGAGGACTGCTACGTACCCAGACTACAAGGCCGTGACATCTTGACCTGATGGTTGAAAGGTTAGCTGTACTTGAATCGGATGGATCGACCAAATTGGCTAGATCCATTGGTGTACTTGAAGAAGCATCGGAGTGATCGGCCAAAGAATCTTCAACAACTCCAAAGACGTCGAGCCCCTTGTGAGCCGCAAGATTGATTACATGCGCTACACATCCGTAAAGAGACTTGGTAGGCTCGAAGTTCTTGATTTCAGGTGAATCATGAATAAATTTGGCTATCTTGCCATTCTTGTTTTCGTTGTCAGCGGTGATTGATGAGAGTGAATCAACTATATTATACTGGATCAAGTATTTCACAAACAGCTCAGCATAATTGGAAGCCACATGTCGCCCTATATGGGAATCAGATATGTCAGCTTAATAGGGAAAGACAGTAGTTGGAATTGACTGACCTGAAACACGTGGTATCCCAATAGTCAATGCTTTAAGCTCGAAATCTTTGGTGATAAAGTGTGCTGTGATTGACATGTAAGCACTTTGATCTGGAGATGTCCAACCATCTTGTGTAAATGAGATATACTTTGCATTGTTGAACACATTATTCTTGATGTAGTTCTGAAAGAAATGAAACATTGAAATGGTGTGTTTGGCTATTGTGTGTCGTTTGACAATCATTCCAGATGTCTGAGGATTACAAAGCTTTAAGAGGTGCTTGAAAGATTGTCGATTTATCAAAGAGAAAGGAAGGTCTGCTTTGGCAATGAAATAACAGATTGCTGTCTTGAGAGTATCAGCGTTCAGCAAGAGCTGTTCAAAGAAACATTTAGCACAGTCACAAGCTTGATCTAATACATCAAATGGCTTACCGCATGTTGAGTCTTAATCTTCTTGAATGACCCTTCCAAAGAAGGCTGATTCATCTGCTCCGACAGCTTGGGATTATACAAGCCATGGAATTGCTGTAGATGATCCGACATGGCCTTTGTACTAGAAGTTTTGTTGCGGGCAAGCGCCTTTCCACAAACCTTACCGCTAGATAAAACAACCGAACAAACTGTTTGGTCATCCTCAAGGGTGAAATGGCACCAGACATACGAGGACCTGCCACATTTTGCTAAGATCTCTTGACTAACTTCAGACGATGACGAAGAAAGGTTTGCAGACATTTCAGAATGTCAAAAAAAGGTGTTATTGTAACTAATGAGAAGAATGTAAATGAAACGGAATATGTATTTGAAAAGATGAAGATAGTAACTAACAACTTGAAACGGATGGGGCAAGACAACATTAAAGAACAGCAGCCTCTTTTATGGGCTGGATTTAATTACATCTAGTCCACAAAAGGATCAGCACAATCGGTGAACCGCGGGGACTCGGCGGAAAACCGGCATCTCGGTGGGACCCCGAATCCTCGGTGTCGAGGACCGGGCTCGCGGTGTCAGTATGGATGCCCGACGGGGGCGGGGTCGGCTCGGAAGCCGTTCTTAGCTTTAGCTTTTTGCTTGGGTGGTCGAACTGGGCGGTCCCCGTCCCCAAGAGGCCGGGGCTCATGCTGACTTGTGACAAACTCGCACAAACTCATTGCTCAGGGTTGAGCAGTTTGCAGGAGCACTCCTTAAATCCCTTCTTCAACATTTTCCATCAAATGATGAATCCTTGGACCAAAGAGAAAGGTTGTTCAGCTCCTTTCTGCGCACAATGTACATAATTTTTTTTCCTGAGGAAGTTGCTCCCCTCCTCCCTAAATATCAGTTTGAAGTTTTCAAAAAACTCCTACCTGTAACATGTAAGGTGAAGTATATGTAGGTAGACTGCGGAGAAAAAACCCCCCACCAAAAGCTGTAAATTTTGTAAATTTTCAAGGTATGTCTTCGGCCATTTACAAAGTGCATACATCTCACTTACCAAAGTTCAAACTTATCACCAATCCAATTTCATAGCACCACCGGGCCGTATCACCTCACCACCGTACCTCGCTATACACCTTTCAAACACTTCTCTCATCAATCATGCCGACCTTGACTTGTAGTAAATCAGTGGTAGTCTATCTCAAGAACACCAGACCTTCCTTCCCTCATTGGGCCCAAAAACTTTGACTGTTCTCAAATCTATTGCAAAAGCGGATCCGGCTATCAGGAAAACATTGATTGAAGAAGGCTTTCGACTTCGGTACAACTTGGAGCCACGTCATCTGCAAGTGGAATGTGTCCTCCTACTACTGGCCGGGTGGAACACTTTCTTGTTGGAAAGTACGGGTTTTGGGCAGAGCAAGGTACCCGAAATGTATCTTAACACTTTTCCCAAAAATGATAAAGCAATTGTATTAGTTCTCAATCCCCTAGATGCACTAGGGGATAATCAAGTACGTTTAACACATTCTTTGAGTTTTGTTATGTTTTATGCCTACTTGACTGACCATAATGTTTTGATTATTGATCCAGGTCGCCGAGAAGATCCACGACGGGTATACTGCGGTTAGTTTGACTCAAAGAACATTCAACAAGCAGGTTTACGACGAAATCTTAGCCGGCCAGTATCAATTTATCTATTTGGTAAGTCATTGCAATTTCTTTTCATTTCTCGCATAGGCTTGACTGACAATTTGAGGTCAGAGTCCCGAAATTTTCCTGAACAGTCCCCTATTCACAAATCTCTACTTCAATCCAATATTTTGTTCAAGATTAGTATTGAAGGTTGTAGACGAGGCCCACCTGATCTATTGTTGGGGTCTAGTGGCGGACGGTTCAATGCGTACCCTTAGTTGCTTCAAGGATCTTCAAGATCAAAGGGTTTTCCGACCGAGTTACGGCAACTTATACGCCCAATTCCTAGCTACTGATCATGCTAAGATCCTGCTCATGTCAGCTACATGCCGGCCGAAGGCATTGGAAGCCATCAAGAAAAATCTGCACCTTGGAATTCCCAACCTCAAAGTACAAACGGCCGAACTCGTCCGTCCCAACACAGGAACCGCTCCGCTCCACTCGAGATTTTGACCTATCTCGAGTGCGGAGCGCATGCTGCGCTCTGAAGAGCTCCACAACGGCTCCGCTCTTTTTTATTTTTTTGGCACAAGGGAGAGTGGGGCGGAGAAACCACTCCATAATCGCTTTATAGTGCGCTATGGGCGGAGCGCACTATAAAGCGATATTGCGCGCTATATAGTGGCAACATAGCGCTGGAAGATAGAAGATAAAAAAAATAAAAGTTTTATTTCTTGTATATAAAACTGGCTATACTTTGTAAAGTGAAATGATAGAGTTGTAAAATTTGTTTGATACCTGATACTTTAGATTCATGAAATGTGATCCTAATTTTTTTTTTTTTGTTCAGTCCCGCTATATAGCATTCAAGTGCCTTGGAGGCATCCTCAAAAATTCCATCTGGTACAATTCCCTCTTTCATCCAAGCTTGCGACCCGACTAGCCGCTCCATTGTCTTTGGGAGCATACTACCTCTAGCAGGTGTACACACATCAGCGGCCGCTGAAAACGTACGCTCACAAGCGCATGACGTTGCTGAGATCGCCAGGTAGTCACGTGGTAGCTTGGAAAGGGTGGGGAAGTGGTGTGAATGTTCCTGTCCAAAAAGAATAAGTCAACATCAATATCAAAGTTACACAAAAACATTAAAACATAATGAGACAAACCTTCCACCAACCAAGAGGTGTTTGATCCCTCTTGATTGGGAATCGTCCTTGCAGGTATTCCTCCAGTTCAGACTTAGCTGAAGTCTCAGTACCCCCAATTGCAACGCCAAAGATGTCGAATTCGTCGGTCTCGGCATTACCATTGCAATCGTCAGGTGGAGGGGATGTGTTAAGTACCTCAGCTTCTTCCAACTGAATATCAAAAGCAGTCTCGATGGCTGCGTGAGCAGAGGCACCCTGTTCAGGGTAGTAAAGCGTGAAGAACTTTCCTCGAAAGCGTGGGTTGAGGATGGTCGCCAAAGCTATGGCCTCACTATCCGCTGCCTCGTTCTGGTACTTGGTGAGCCACTCGATCATGATGTTGATCGACTTGATGAGGCTTGGAAAGGTGATGGCTTCTGCTTGATGGGTTTTGAGCTTGGATATGACACGTTTATACTTGGCTAGTAAGACGCAGCCAGTAGGGCCATTGCCCTCAACCCGAGCAGTTGCGTCAACAAAGGTCTAGCAAGAAGTTGATGGTCAGTATGTTGATTCTGAAAAAGTTTGATGGCGAAGATAAACTTACCTTCAGCACCTTGTTGACCATTTCAACTGCATCCCATTCCTGCGATGAGATGGTAATGCCCTTAAAAAAACACGCCTTTTGATCTGCCGCGATCATTGAGTTGATGACCTGGATAACAAATAATATATGAGAACAAGAACAGGAATCAGAATGATGAAATACATACCTCTTGAGCCTCCAAAGCAATCTGACGGCTTTCGTAATGACTGTTCCACCGTGTTTTACAAGGCCGTTTAAGCATGCAACCCTTGTACCCCAAACGAGTGGCACGCGCCTTGAAATCACTACGTCGTGCAGCACTACTTGCAATTTGACCGGAAATAGTATCAACCTGTATGCAAAATTGAAAGCATAAGCGATCGTACATAGAAAGATAAGACCAATAAGAAAATCAGTGCTCACCTTAGTAAGGGCCTGTGCGACCACATCCTCTGGTAAGTCCAGGTTTTGTTCTCCAAGCTCCTCATCCTCGATGTTATCCTTGTCATCAACACCATCAGGCTGGTCAGGAAGACCAGCCTCATCCTCATCCGACTCTGGATCGTCAACTTGAATGTGGCCCTCGCCATCGTTCACCTCGAGAGCAGGAATTGGCAGAGCCAATCCATGTGGAGTCGTTGGCTTCATGGTACTTACCTTTTGACCAATCGCTTTCAAACCATGGCCAACTGTCAAGTTGAGCTTATGTGCATAACATCGGATATGGTGTCCTGATTGATCCCAATAGATGGAGTCGTCAGCTTTTGAAAACATTGACTGAAGCTCCACAGCCATTGGACCATTGTTGCCACCACTGTCGGTGGTCTGAGCAAACATGTGAGTAGGTTTTAAAAAACAGAATGAGCAAAAAAGGATAGAAATAGAAGAGAAAAAGAGACTACTTATCTTTTTGTGAAGCCCGTGTCGGATTAGAAAGCGTCCTACGGGTCTTGCAAGAAGGGCTCCAAAGTGTCGCCATGCGACCATCTTCAGAGTAAGGTGTGTCGATTTATATTCCCAATTACTGTCGATGTAATTAGCTGATGCACCCACAAAGGCGTAACGGTTCCCTTTGGTAGTCCAAACATCATGTATCAAGCAAAATTTACCTTCATTTTGCTTGATACATGATAAGTCAAAAAAGAAACATATTAAAATTATGAGATAGATGAACATAGAAGGTTTGCACAAAGACGGACATACCTTAAGAGTGTTGATCACCTTGTTGTGCAATCCAGCAAAGAGATGGATTGATTGCTGAGCTGCCCAAGTCTTTGACCGGACAACTGCAGCTCGATTGACCGAGTGAAAAGCAGTACGTAGGAGGGGATCTTCGAATCGGGACCAAGGTAGAGCATGTCGAACCACCCACATGACCAAGATCATGTTCACCAGGTCAGCTGAAAATGCGGGTCCAGATAGATACGAGTCCAATTTGCCCGACTTCGCCAACTGCTTCTGAGCCTGCAGCTTCTCAGTGTAAGAAGGAGGGAGAGCGACACCGGCCACTATTGCTTTGTGACGGTTCACACATTGAGGTCGGCCCTCTGCACCATCTTGATGGCTCCGTAGGCCCCAATAAGATCGATCCCCAGCAGAGTACGACTTGGGACACCATTTACACTTGTGCAGTCGACCCTACAGAAACGGTACTACAGTCAGTTTGGTGATAGAAATCGACTTACATTACTCAACAAAAACTGAGGAAATTACTTACTTTAGGTGGATAGAAGTACATGAGCAAGTCCTGAACATTGTTCGATCGGACTGTGTTATATCCAGGTTCACTGTTGTCCCCAACAAACTCGATCTCGGAGTCTTGATCAAGGTTGACATCTTTTGGTATCTCAAAGACCTAAATGTAAAGGAAGATATCGCATGAACCTTGGCCGATCATGGAAGGTGAGCTGGTTCTGGGATGCTTACGTCTTCATCTGCTGCTTGATCCGACTTATCTGATTGCGCTCTCTTTGATGATCGGGGTGTGCCACTTGATGAGGCTCCAGCTACACTGCCAGACGGTGTTCTGGCTCGTTTGCTAATCGAAGAGCGAGACTATGAAAACAAGACCGAATAGATCAATGAGTCAGTCTTGATCAATCTATTCATTGTATCCATTCCAAGTGGTATCAACTCACCTTGCCTTGCGTGGTCAGCTTGGGCTTTGGTTGAACTGATGGGGTCGTTTTCTTCTTGTTATGGTTCTTTGAAGCCGGGGGTCGTGGTGATGCTGAACGATGAGCAAGTGGGCCTGGTGATTCGCCGGATGATCCGTCCTCATCATCAGGTGGCACAAGAGCTGTACGTGAGTCTTTCGGTGGTACGATAAAACCTGGATTAGTTCGAGCTGGGCTTGGTGGTCGGAGTTGTCTATTGGAAGCTTGACCGGGAACTCTGAGTGAGCTAGTTGAATTGGTTTTGGAGGTGGCCATTGATGAGATAAAGTGAAACGGAGCGGAATAGATTAGAATGAAAGTTATAGAATGAAAGGGTAGAACGTAAGTGTTATTTTCAACCTATGCGAAAGGAACTCTTTTGAGCCTGAACTGGAACTGACCTTAAGAAAATCTTGAACCAGGAAATCGAGAATTGAGAACCACAGGCTGGCCGGGTTTGAAGACCTCGCCAGAGGTCCATGGCGTCCGAGAGAGTATGAACGCAGGTGGCGAGGTGGCGAGAATGATCTTGTCTTGGACGGATGTGGTGTGGAATGTATGATGGAGATGAGGGTGGCGTGGCAACTTGGACCAGCCTATACAGGAGCCCCTGGGTACAGGGCTCCTGCTCCGCTATATAGCGATGAGTGCACCCCCGGGCCGGATTGTGGCACGCTTGCTCCGCTCTGGATATTTCCGGCCAGGATGAGTGGTGCGGAGGCCCCGCTCTTATGTGTGGTGCGCAGAGCGCACTAAAACCCGCTCCAGGACCGCTCCGCACTCGCTTTTTGTGGTGGAGTGGTTCCTGTGTTGTCAGCGGCCTCTTGAGCCGCTTTCGCCGGATTCTCCATCACGATTGCAAATCCTGCATCGGTGCCAGGAGAAGCCTTGAGTGCGTCATAAAATCGCTCGAGAGACCTATCAGAATCTAGCACCTGTTTGATACTCTTTGCGTAAGATTCATGCTTCATTATGTAACAAGTAATCACCACCTTGTTGCTCACATCTTCCGCTTTGAGGATCGCGGCGTTACCCATTTGTTCGTCATCCAATTTATCGATTTCGCTTGAAATTAAAAAAAGTCGATTTTTGAGGGATTGCCATTGGTGGGAATTGAGGTCAAACAGGATCTTGGCCGGAGGAAGGGGAATAGAACTATAAACGGGCTTCTTGGCTCTACTGGTTGAGCCGCCCTTTGAAATGTCAGTTCCTTTCAGCAGATAGAAAGTGTATGACACTCCTAGAAGGCGCATGGTTTTTCCAGGACGCTGGGCTGGCTCCCCTGGGTGGAAGCTAAACGATTCAGCTGCTGATCGACAAAGTTCCTGATTTGTGAGAATTGCCACATACCAGGGGTTTTTGAGGGGGTCTCTTCGGCAAAATCGAACGGATCGGGGGTGCTCGAGACAACTGTGCTAGACGAGCACAGGTTGATCTCATTGCCCTTCGTCTGGATCTTCGGTTGGCGTACATACGGACCGTCCCGGATAACCTCAGGCCAAGTGTATGGAGGTCTCTTGCCCAAGAACTCGGATTTGGTTACGGAGTCAGTGTTGCAGGAGGGGAGGGGAGTCCCTTGGCTAAACCTGTGAAAGATTTCCAAGCAGAAACCAGTGGATGATGAAGTGAATATGATAGAAAGGGGAAGTCAAAAGTGCGAAAAAGAGGAATGAAACAAATCAGGTTGGTCAGCAAAGGTCAAAACCGATGGGAACCCTTAAAATACTCACGATCAATACGTGCAACCAGCCAGCTCAGCTCGGTGTTGGCCCTCAATGGCATTTTGAGGGCGGTTCATTGAGTTAGGTGGGAAGTTGGAGTTCATGATCACCGATAGATTAGCGCGTCAAAATCCTTTTGAAGGGTAGGAATGAAGGTGTTGCGGGTGGATAAATTCGAACTTTGGTGGTACGAAGGTCCTGGTCCAGAGAGAAACTCGATCACAAACCTCGAGGGGCCGTGATCGAGTTTCTTGATTGGTTGGATTGTGGTTGGAAGAGTGGTTGCCGTGCTGGTTGGGAGGAATTGGTGAAAATTGTTTCATTCCTTCTAGTCTCTGGAAGAAAGGTGAACATACTGGGCATACAGGCCATATGTGGCCCTGGATATGCGCCTCGAGGCGCCGCGCGCACAGTCCACCTAGTCAAAAAGTTGAGCTCAAATTAATTTTATTTGAAAGGGTCCTGTTTTTTTATTGGACTTGGTGAATTCAATTTCAAACATGTCTGACTAGCCCGCTTGCCCAGTTCCCACTCCTCTCCATATATTTTTTGATGCCTGGTATATAATCTGACTGATCAGCCTTTCCCAATTATCGCATCTATCCTTAACAATCCATTCATCTTCATTTGCTTCAAAGCATTCAAGCCGTTTTGTTGCTCTGAAGATTGTTTTAATTTGTGTGCAAACTGCCCTTCCTGTCTGCTTCGAACCTTGAGATCATCTCGACGCATAACTCAGAAGCTAGAGGCAAGGCAGTAATTGCACACTTATTAAAACAATTGACAGAGTATCAAAGAAGTCTGATTATAAGTCTTTATATTTCTGTGCAATCTAATTGTGTTTTAATCCTCTTGGACCATACTTTCCACCTTAAACAATATTCATTGGTGCGATTTGATTTACATTTTTTGAACAAGATGATGTCTTGTTCCAATTCTTTTAGACCATAATTTCCACCCCAAACAATAATACCAACTTGATAATTCATCTTGCATGATCTTTGTTTATGCATTCAATATGTACAAGAAAAATTTAACATCTCATTAGCCCAACGGACCACTATCACTTCCTTGTGTGTTATCTACACATGCGACTAATGCTACAATTATACTTGAAAAATTATAGGTTAATTAAACATGCACACTACGGATTGTTCTCCACAGCCTTCTTCATTCGCCTATGACAAGATTTTTTGATGCCTTGAGGTGAGAACAGCTGTTGCCACGCAGGTTGAGTGTTGATTGAGTCCTCAAGCAAAGAAGGCACTTGATAATGACCAGGTTCGAGTAGCATGAAGCTGGATTCATTGTGTTGTGACGTGAAGAGATATGCAATATATTTTGCAGGAACTTGACTGAAGGTAAATTCATCTGGAAGCTCCTCATTATGAGCTTCTCAAATACTCGCTTGACCACGCTTGTACTGATAGATTTTCAATGAGACATAGGATACCTTTTCACGCGAATGAGCCTCTGCAATCCACGCGTGCTTTCCTGAGTGATGCTCAAAGACAGCCAGAACTTGACCAAGGTAGAAGTACTGCTCAGCTCATTGAAGAGGTAAATGTAAATTTGACATCAGTGTGTAGAAAACATTCAAATGGATATGAAACTTGATGCTCACATCTTGCTTTATCACTACAACCCATTTGTTTTTAGTAAGAGGATTTGTGGCTGTTATTGCGCCCATTCCAAAGCTTTGATTTGGTCTTCCATCTAATCCATCTACATACTGGACTTGGAATCCTAAATCCAATTCTGCTACATTTACATCAGGTTGCTTGTCTGTTAGTTCATGTGACTTGCGCTTTCCAAGTGTTTTCCACCAATGTTTACGGGCTTCACCGTACTCTGGATCCTTGTGTGAACGCCAGAAGAAAGAAACTGCTTTACTATATTGACTCAGCAACAAAACTTTGTGGCAAGTGTCTGGCTCGTACTGCGGAACAGGTAAATCCTTTGATGCGACACGTGGTTTCTCTGGGCCATGATGATTTTGAACTTGACTGTCATGTGTGTGCCTCTTGGACACCATTTGGTTAATGTGCCAAGTCCCATCTGATTTCACCAGAGCTTCTGAAATTGTAGTCAAAGGAGTCACACATCGTTCTAGTAGCTGGTTGGTCGTAGTCTGCTGCATCATGTGATGTGTGGGGACTTCAAGTGGTAGATCTTCCAAGTTCATAGTTACTTGAGACATAAGTACATCAGTTTCTTGGTGCTGGCTTGTCAATCCAGCTGCAGTTTCTAATGCCTGTTCAATGGTGATTGTTTCAGTTTCAAAAGGATAGTCCAGGTGAGATCGCTTGTGTATTGATACAGATACATCAAGCTCATCAAAGGGCTCGTTGAATGCAAAATTGTTGAGTGGTGCTGCTGTGATAGTATCTTTTGTTGTCATGCCAGCAAAAGCTTCTAATTCTTCTGCCCGAGATTCCGCAAGCTCAAGTAGTTCATTTTTTTTGTTGTTGCTGGGATACTGACTAAGGATGGAGTTGAAATCATGAGTGTTGTTGGGTGAGAAATCGTGTTTGTAGCCTATCAAATTGGACTCTGATTAGCTTGATAACAAACATGACCAGACTTGTGTTAGAAAACTTACCTGTGTGCAGATTCTCACTCATGGGTAATGTGATATGCCCACTCATGATTCTCTTTATCATGGCAAATATTTTTGGCATTGTCTGCCTTGCATCTAATACAGTAAAAGTTGGAGAAATCACCCGCATCCATCCAAAGATGTGCTCACAACATTCAGTCCCATGTTTCCAGAGCATGAGTGGGTGCGTAGGGTATTGGTCACGGTGAGAAACAATGAGTCCCAAGAGACTCTCACCAAGCTTTTCAAATATTCGGATGCTCTGATGTGAGATACAGTTTGAGGCTAAATTCATCAAGCTCCCTGGTTCCTTTTGACGTTTGAGTAAATATGCCTTCCACTTTTGTACAAAAAAGACTGCCATATAACTTGAAATAATCCTCTCTTGGTGTGGCATGCTCTGGTTCAACCAAGAATCAACAAGTTCGCCAAATATGTAGAGATACAATACCAGACCAAGACAATCTGGCTGCGCACAAGCAGCCTTGAAAGTGTCCTTGCTGAAAGTTTGGTACGCTTGCCCATTGTCTTGCTTATCTGTGTTTAATACATCTTTATAGCCAAGTGGGCACTCTTCCGTCTGGAGCAAAGTGAGAAGCTGGTCAAGGTTGACGTTGAATCGTCCAAAAGCTAATTAACGCGCCTCAGAAAGTAGTTGATTTGAAGCTGTCTTTCTAGCATGTTTAGGATCTTGTACTACTACAACTGGTTGTTTGGAGGCCCCTAGAAGTGGAACACGTATGTCAACTTTGAGTTTGGGAGCCGAGAACTCCAAATGTTCTGTTGCTGAGTTAACAAGTAGCTCTTGTGCGAGCACTTCAGATGCTGCACCATCAGACCCCAACGAGATGAGTCGAATTCCAACGGAGTCAAGTAAATCAATAAACTCAAGGTGCTGAGCCTTGATGTCCTCAGCAGACTCGTCTTCATGACTAGAAAGCAAAGCCACCACAAATGTAGGGACGTTTGGAAGAGGGACCTGTAGAGTATATGCTCGAATCTGAGATAAAGGTAGCTGTTGTCAACTTAAATCTGTAAGTGAAGCTTGAACGTTGGTCCTTGCCAATGCAAGAAAACTGACCTTCTTACACAGGTGATCTCCTTCAACTGCATCTTCCACTAACTTCTCTAGGTGTTCAAGATTGGAAACTTCAACATCACCGCCTTCTACACCAACCAGACAGCTGTTGTTGTAACGAAGCGCCTTCACGCATACTGTCTGGTCTGTTCCCGCTGATACTGGCCCTTTGTATCCGTATCGCTCAAGCCAAGCAACAACAGGAAGTACATTTTCAATGTGAAATTTATCATGCATCCGAGCACCAATCCGTTGGCGTTGTAAGCGAAAGCCGCGAGATGAACGTCCAGCAAGGTTTGCACAAAATAGCTCAGAAGCGCCTTTGGAGTATGCTCCTGCAGTGGTAAGCATGTTGTCAAGGTCCTCGTTAAATTGCATTCCACGAGTTGTGAAGCCTTTGGCTTCTCGTTCAGCCCAAATACCAACTCCCTCTGCTACTGCTCGGAGCATTGGAAGATCTTTAAACAGTCCAGCCCGGGCGTGGACACCAAATGTTGTCCAGAACTCTAGGTTGCCTGCTTTTGTTGATCGTTCAACTGATTGAAATAATTGCTGTAGCTCGGTATAGCGTGAAAGAAGATTGTGTAATGGACCCCTATCCATGAATATCTTTGAAATGAATCTGAGTGTATCATCTGATGCGTAGCCTCAAGTGATAGCTTTGCCTAATGATGAAGATTTCTCGAGCTCCAAGCAAGGCATGCAGACCTGAACTGCACCAGAATCAAGGGTTGAAACTTGTTGGATACATTTTGTTGAATGAATTGAACCCTGGCTTCCATCGCGTCTGATGATCCATGTGGAAAGCGACAACAGCTCTTCTTGCAGCTCATGCTTCTGGCTGTCTGATAGCGAACTCTCTAGTGAGGTTTTAAACATTCGAAGACAAACAGTAAACCTCGGTGGATATCCGTGATAAGCTGTGCAGGAATGCTGGATACATGTTGATATAGGTTGTTGATCTGGACGCAGCCATGTCTTGTCAGTCAGGCCTGCGCATCGTACATCAAACACTTGTGGCTGATTGCCTGGACCATTAAGACTTTTTGGTTGATCTACAGCCCGGCAAATCTTTTCTGTTGCTGTCTTACAATTTACTATTTGAAGACAATGAAGACACACAAAAAAGAATTTTGGTTCACCAGTGGACAATCAATGGAGAAAATTCTATCTCAGGCTGTGGCAATCGATTACCTACTTGATTCCCAATGACCTTTGGCATAATGAATTATACCTTTGATCATTTTGACCAAGTTTCCACAATGGCAGTGTAGCCATTGGTCTGGTCCATCCTTTGTGAAGACACATTCTGGGCAGCTTTGCCCATCATCTGTTTTCAAAGGGCAATCCTTGCGTTTTTTGGCGTCTTTATTGGCAGCCCGCTCAGCCGATAGTTTTTGTTTGGCAGTGCGCGGAATCGTTGATGTTGAGACATTAAAGAATACGTTTGAAGATGTAGACATCTTTGATGATTGAGATAAAATAATCTTGGTCAACAAGAAAAAAAAAGAAGTACAAGCGATTCATGTACGATCTTTTTTATGAAAGGTCTTTTGCTCTCTTTTGCTCCAGTCTCAAGCCCAATTGGCCTCGGCATTTTGCAACATCTCATAATAGCTCACAATCCAAGTTTCAGTGTTCATGTCACACAGTGCAGGTACTTGTCAAAGACTTGAAAGGCTGGCAATTACCAAAGTCAGAAACAAGATTTTAATTAGAGCTGGGTATAAACCCATGGAGTGTAGCTCCGCGGGAGCTCAAAACGGACGTTTCCAGCAGACTACTCTTTATAGGAGCATTCCGGGGTCCTATTGCGATCTATTGCGATGTCTATTCAACGCGCATCAAATCCTCAAGGCTATAACTTACCGCAAGTCTGATTCTCGCAGGGCGCTTTTGAGTTTCGCGAGCTCGGTGCCCTGACCCGAGCTTGCGAGGAGTGACTGATTGAAAATGACTTTACATGGCATGTACAATCTGAAATTAAATTTCAGTCAAGTTGTAATCCCAAGCCTGTTCTTTCAAACTTGATTGGCAAAATTAATGTCAAGCATACATCAATTGTAAAATCAGTTTTCCAAAAGATCAACCTCTCATTAATATCTTGACCCATTTCCTTGCTTCATACTCAACTCTTCCTCAATCAAAACTCATTAATTGAAAATAAGTTTATAAAAATGAATCTTGAGTTAAAAAAATCTCACAAAGCCTGATCATAGGTTCTAGAAGCAAGGATTTATCTAAAAAAGATACTCCAGGAAATGAAGGGATATAGTACACAAAATTGTAACTGAAGGGTTTGCAAAACAAACCAAAAAAACTCAAAATTGAATTTCACAATTCAAACTTTTCATCCATTTGTTTTCAAGCACATACATATGCCAAAAAAAGAAGAGCATTTGAATCAACTTATATTTCAAGCAAAAACAACACCATTTTTCATCAAACTTTTTTTTTCTTTATCCCACTTTTTCAAAACAAAACAAAAAACTCATATATCAGAAGAAAAAAACAAAATCATTCAACAAATCCAAAATCAAATTCAAAATCAAATTCAAAACTTCACTAAACTATGAAATGAAAAACAAAAAGTGATGCAATTCAAGTCTGCTAAACAAAAAAAACAAAAAAACGAATATTACAATTCAATTATCCATTCATTCGTTCAAAAAACCACTTTTTTCATTCAAAATCTTCTTAATCTTACTTCTCATACAGAAGAGAAACACACACACACACAATAATATCGAATCAACGAAATAAAAGGAAATAAGAAAAAAATAATTAACGTCAACTTTAATTTGAATTATCAAGATTGAGGAGAAATCGAATTAATCCAAATTTGAAATTCTTTAATCGAATTAGTTTGAAAGAAATATGAATTAGTAGAAGAATAAAGTGCAAAAACGTTTTTCCTCTATAAAGAAGAAGAAAAAGATAAAATAATACAAACCAAACCAAACCAAGAAAAAAAAAGCAAATCATTAGTTTTCATTTTGTTTTTGGTTGTTTGATCACACACAGAAAAGGAAAACTTACCTCTAACATCTTTTCTAATTCCAAATTCGAATCCACATGAACATTACCTAAATTGATCACTCCAACTTCTCTAATCTCGTCATTCTCTTCATATATATACAAATAAGGTCTTCTTAATACAACTATGTATCATATCATAAACCCCGTGTTGATTCATCAAAGATCATGATTCAGTTTAGTCTTTTCAACGAGACCAGAAAAGAACAGATCTCAACTTACACCACCGCTTAGCCCATTCATCACTCGTTGGATCTCTCAAAACACACATATACCCTCTTTTCACAACATTATCACTATTGAACGCCCCATCACATAAGTTTTCAACCTTTTGTGCCAATATCATGATCAGAATCCACTTACGTTCGAGGTACCAAGAAAACTTCCGCAGTCATCCTCTTATCACGTTTTGGCCTACTTTGATATGAATTCGATTTCATCTTTTCTAATGCAATAGGTGATAAAAGTTGTGATTCAGGTGATTGATCATTCGAACCTGATACTCCCATTGGTGATGATCTTGTTGATTTTCCAGGTTCTTGTGCCAAGATCATCTAAACACCCAATCCAATCCAACCAAACATAAATTTAATCAATATTAGACAACACTTCTGGATTAGTTAATTTATAACATCAATTAAAATTAAAGCTTACCTTTTGTTTAGGTCCAAATTGTTTTTGCCATAACTCTAAACTCTTACCAATCTTAAACAAATCCAAATCACGTTGAGGCATCAAAGGAGACTCAAACCCATTTTCTGCACCCTCCAAACCCCCAACAATGCCATTCTCACCTACGTTTTGTTTCCTATTAATAGGTGAAGTAAGAGAAGAAGACCCAGAATTATCTAAATAACTTAATACAATCCTTAATGATCCTACAGCCACTTTCAGTTCCATTAATTCTTTAAACTTCCAAAACTCTTGTAAGATTGAGATCCCTCTAGGTTTCCAATTTCCTAAACTTTCTTCTCCATTTATAGATTGAAAGATTGTATTTAATCTCCAAATCTCAGATACCTTTTTAATCAAAAGGGGTGAAAGTTTAATCGAAAACAAATAATTCGATCGATCTAAGATTTTAGTTGATCTTAAAAAATTCAAAATCGTTAATGGTGGTCTTTGATCTCTTTCTTTGATTGTTAAACCTAAATCGATCTTAAATTCGATTGGTTCTTCACAATTTTCACTTTCGATTTTCCATTTTAATTCCACTAATACTCTTTGTTCATTTAATGTTACTCGATTTAAATATGTTGAATCATGTGCTCCTGTATCCCAATTTCCAATATAAACAATTGATGAAGTTCCATCACTTTCGAATTTAGATACAGGTTTATTTGATGGTTTTAAACTAATCACTTTATTCACTTTAGGTCCATGTATTCTACCTTGTCCATCTAATAATCTTACATTACTTAATTCTACTGTTCCAATTTTGATCCATGGAAATTGTCGTCCAGAATTATGTGAAACTTTGATAGCTAATTTTCTTTGGAGACCTTGTCGTACAAAAAATGCACCTGGATCAAGTGCATTTTGAGAAACAATCGGGGTAGGTAGGTAATCTCCATTCGCAGAAAGTTCGAGCATTTGAATCGAACTTGATACATCATGACATTGTGCAGAAACAAATTCAGTTTCAGGTTGTCTCATTAAACCTGTAGAGGAATCAGTAAGTTCCATAAGGGACATTGGAGGAATAGGTGAATTAGGACCCGAAATCGAATTTCCAACATCAGAGGTCGGACTAGAGAGCTGAAGAGTTGGCTTGGTTTCGGATGATTTCTTTTCATCAAACCTTTCTAGTTTTTCGAGATAACTCGGCATTAATTGTCCAAAGAATTCAATAGGTGCACATCGAGAGGCTAGATGAGCCTTGACTTGTTCCGAAATAGTGATGGTAGTGGTCTGCTTGAGATGAAATTCATGATGATCACATGGTAAATCGACAGCTGCTGAGGTAAAAATTGGTTCTTCTACTCCCGGTTTCAATGGACCAACAAGCGAAGAGATCCGAAGTTGACAGTGAACAGAAGAAAAGTCTCGGGAGGTGAAGCCGCTAACATCATCCACAATGATTTCGAGTGTGATCTTACCGCCATCCACATACGGACATAGACTGTCTTTAGCAGAAGTAAATGAAGGCCCACCCGCAGAATTGAGCAAGATACCGGTCCGTGTAGGTGGTGCGATTCCAATTACGCGAATGCGAACCCGGCAAGTAGCTATCTGAGTCAATGTATAAGGACTATAGATAGATAGAGTGGAACTGATCGGAAGATTTCGGTACAGTGGCCCGAGGGGAACAAACGCGTGGCCGATGAATGAATACGAAGGCGGGCAAGGGTCGTAAAATGGGTCTTCCCAGTTAAAATGCTGCGAACTAAAGACAATTTGATGAGTGAACATTCAAATCGATGTCAAAGTTCGAAGTATTCACTTACAATGCTGGCTTATCGATAAAGTTGTACAAATTCCTCATCTGTTTAAGTCTCAGCCTCAATTTGTCCATTGACCACACGTAGATCGCCCGATGTCGTTTATCTAGGACCTTGATTCCAACACACGGTCGATTTGATCGATCGCTCAAAACCGGATCTGATACATCATCAAATTCGCTCAAGCCCTTTATTGACTCCAATACCGAGCTAGTAATCTCCCATGGTTCCTTATCCAATACAATAAACTGGTATGTGATTTTCTTATCCAAGTCTTTACTAATGATATTTGATTCTTTGAGCATCACCGCATTCGTTAGTAAAGTTTCTGCTAATTTCACTTGATTAAATCTTTTCCATTTCTTGACCGCTTTTTGACTCAAACGCTTTTGTTCTTCTGTCATCTCGTCAAATTCAAAATCAAGATCAGACCCATCATCCGTCTTTCGAGTTTTGGTCTTAAGCTTCTTCACTTTCTTTTGATACTTTTGTTTCTGGACCTCCAATCGCTGCTCCCTATCAAGACAAACCAACGCAAGTCATGGCGAGTGAGCAAAGTAGGTATTTTGTGATGAAGTATTCTGAAAAAATGATGCTCATGAAGAGCCAAGGATGAAATACGCACATTTCTTCTTTCAAGACTTGCATCTGAGTTTCCATGGCATGTCTTTCTGTTTGCAATCGATCAGAGTCTTGTTCACTCAGATGTGTACTCGAAAGAGTCTTGATCTTATCCTCATAACCAATCCGCTGCCTATCCAACTGTTGTTCCAGCTCAGCTTTTATGTTTTGTAAACGATGATCGAGTTCAGGTTGATGAATGTGATTGTAAGTCATAGTCGAGTCAGCGATACTTGTGTCATCCGTCACATAAGTGCTTCCAGATTGTGGTCGACAGGATGGCGAACCTCCCGAGAGATCATCATCATCGACCGATTCACTAATGCAAGACATCCGACTCTCCCGTCCACTTACACTAGCACCACTCTTACGTTGCATCCGTAGGCGAGCCACATCATCAAACAATCGCTCAACTTCGCTATCGTCCAACTCTTCCAGATTTACGTCTGTCCCATTCAGCCTTGAGATGACTGCTTCTCGACGTGCATAATGGTAATCTTGTGGGTCAAATACTGAGCTATTCGATGGTGAGTCAGTCCGAACAAAAGGCGAGCCCGAACCAGGTCTTCCTTCACCTTCAGACGCAAGACCAAGAGGTGACCGCACGTGATCACCTGCTATCTGCTCATCACCTGGTGAAAGCCCGCTCATTGACTTTACCTTTTCACGATGCTTTCGAACTTCTTCTGGATGATTGAATCGAAAGATATGGTAATCACCCAGAATGACTCGATAGCCCGATTTCAATTTCTTGGGCACATCGGGACTGAGGCGTTGACCATTGACCATCGTTGGAGCATTCTCATGAGCGTAAAGCAAGACTTTACCAGTTTCTCGATCTGACTCAAAATGACAATGTTGAGAGAGGATATTACGACCACTGAGTCGAATATCGCAATGTTGATCAGATTCAGTGTTACCGACAATGGTTGTCCCCGCTTTGATTTGATAGATTAAACATTCCGACATCAAGGGGTCTTCATTGAGATTGACCAAGTGAGGCATTCTTTTGGGCGTATGAACCCCGACGTTATTTTTCTCGATGGTGATCCCAAGTTCTTCCAGGGCAGCTTCACGTTCTTTTTGCACAACTTGAGTCTTGACCAATTTCTCTTCCCAAGTTTGAGCCACCTCTGCCATGATCTTTTCGCTTTGTTCAAGTTGCTCTTGTAGAGCTGCCTTGGTCACAGTCTTGAGTTCTCCGGTCTTGGTTTGATAAGTCACAATTTGTTTTTCAGGCGGTAGGGTGACATCATAGGTATCCTCGCCAGCACCACCACCCGAAGTAATTCGAGTGCGTAAGGTTAACAGCTCCTCTTTGAGCTCCCTGATCAATTTTGCATTCGGATCCTCATTCACTACTGCCTTGTTCTTGATCTTCTTGGCCTGATCTGCGTATCTCAAGGTTGATAATGTTTCGTCATAGTCGGCTGGACTAATGGCTGCGATCATAGCTGTTTTTGAGTTTCCGCCGAGTGAATCCTTCAAGAGCCAAGTTAATACCGAGTCACGATATGGGACATGCTCATCGGCCTTTTTCTTCTTGCCCGGACCACTTCCACCACCAGCGGTAGCAAGGGCAGAGATAACTTTTCCAAGAGTAGTAAGAGACTTGTTGATCTGAGCACCTTCCTTCAGTCGAACACCGGTTGCACCTGTACTATTGGCACGCTCTGAACCAGCAAGATCGACAAGACTGATGCGTGAGACTTTTTCACCCGCAAGACCAGTATTGGTATCCGTACGACGCTGAGTGAGAAGGAGAGTGAAGACTGAATGAGATCGTGAAGAAGTTTCGTTCATGTTGGTGGCTGCCACCGTCCTGGCCTTGTTACCCTCGTCCATGAGTGTTTCAACATTGGCGTAAGACTGGACAGCAAGCTTGGAAAGATCTTCGACATAAGGACCCAACGAAGGGTGCTCACGGACTCGAAGGTTCCCTTTATTTTTGGGGTTCAGGAGATCCCGCACTCGCTCGTTATAGATCTGATGTGGGTGTTTAGGAGTTTACAAAAAGTAGTCTGATCAGTCACATGTGTCAATTGAATGAGACTCCCTTGCAAGCTAACCTCCATGAATGAGACCTCAACAGTATACGTGACGTTTGGCTCGGTCGTCAACTTTGCTTCAATTCGATCGAATAGGGCAGAGCACGTCAATGGAATAATTCCTCGATCTTGACCGTATCCCATCATGGAGTATGATTTCCCGGAACCGGTTTGACCATCTGTATACATCCGATTCGAAAGAGAACACACATCATATCTTCAGAACATTCGTTGCTTGCCATTTTTTTCATCATGTATTGAGTATCAAATCCTAGCCAAGAGGCCATTTCATTTATATTCCCAACTGTTTTTATGATGATCGCGCTTTGATTGATGAAGATGATGATAGAAGAGTTAAAAACGCACATGCAAAGATGCAAGAATTATAACCTTCAAAGCTGTTATCGAGTAAATCCACGCCCAAGTCCTCGTAAAGCGTCTGTTGAGATGCATAACCAGGTTCATCCTTTGAACATGCAGACCAATAAGAGTGATCAAATGCAAAGCTCTTCGTTTCACGATCGCCTGTTGGGCGTTTTTGTTGTGGGTCTTCGGCAGGAGGGTCAAGAAAAGTGTGAGTGCCGCCTTCCATCTTCACCAGACATTTTGCACCACGTGCAAGTTCTCGTGAGTTGAGGGGACGACATCGTACTACGACCTGTGAAAATTGTTTACATCAATGGAAAAGACAGACATCAGTAAATTGAAGATGAAACAAATGGTCAAGGAGATGATATACTTTGATATTTCCAGACATTAAACAAAAAGATCAAAGGTTAACTAAATGAGATATGAGGGGACTAATGAAAAACAAGATGTTTGAAAAGGTATGAGCTTGAATAAGTGATTCTTGGAGTGAGATTGAAGGTTTGATGGATTGATGGATTGATGGATTGATGGATGGTTGAGATGGATGAGAAATCGAATGGACACAATGTAAATGCTGATGAATTCAAGGGAAATGAATGTGTTTAAGGTCGTTTGAAGATGATGGTGAGGTCGATTTAAGTTGAGATGGAGATATTATCGATCGAGAACTTGAGGTTGTGGTTGAGTTGAGCAAGTGGAAATGGGTTGAATGGTCGAAGGGACATTTAAGTAAACAAATACTGAAGTTTGAAGTTTGAAGTGAAAGTTACAGAAACTCAAAATTACATATCACCTACATACATACTACATACATACCCTTTAATTACAAATTCAATTTTCTTTTCAAATCCTTTCAACTTCAAATCTCATGACTTCAAAGATCAGATTGTTGCAAAAAATGATATCTGATTGTATCAAACCTTGTGTGTGCTCTTGAAACACTTTTAAGCCCAATTGAAACACAATTCAAGAAGTTGAATCAAGTTGGAAACACATACAAAATGACTCATCATTCATGAGACCTTCTTTCAATTCTTGTTGTATGTATATGTAACCTAAAAATGGACATCTTCATCAAACTTTTTAATCTAAAATTGCGGTTCAACTTATTTCACAAAAGCAAATGATGGTATCTTTTTTTCAAAGCTTTATTATGTAGAGGGTGTTTTCAAGGTAAACACCAATTATCACAAAGTTTTGTTTTGTTTGACTGATGGACTACAAAAAAATTTCACTGTACTATATCAATTTGATGGTGAATTTTGATTTGATTGAAGATATCATCGTCATGAATTAACAGACGCTCTGAATGGAGCAATTTCCTCATTATCCAAAGAAAATACGAGTTGGTTGCAAAGATGTCTTCAAATTAATCATTACCACTATTTGACTTGCTCTGAACTTATAGGTACAGGTAGAACTCTAATGTAAGTTTTTTGTGTTTGGTTGTGATCACACAATACATTTTGATATGTGACCTCAAAAGGGAACCATGGCCTATTTACATATCAGAGCCATTCAATATATATTGAAAAAATTGGAAACTCATCAACAAGATATATCCATCTCGTAGTCTAAAGTTGGTATCTTATTATAGAGGATGAGTTGAAAGTTTTTCTCGTGATAGTGCGACACCGTCTAAACCTTGATGAGATTTTAGAAGCGGTTGCCTGCAAATTGATCGTCTGATGCGGTCTAAACAGAAATAAATCTTTGACATTGATTTCGGAAGACTATCAAGCTGGCTCGAAATGAGAAAATTATACCACATTCTCAGCGAGCTGTACGAACGGGATTCAAAGAATATTCGCCCAACTGATATTTGGCACAAATTTTTACAGGTACAATTCTCAGGTTTAACATTTCCTCGATTGATTGACCATGAAATCTTGTGCACTCGGGACGGTCAAGGCGACCTGGTCAATATCAAACGTGGTAAATATCAACTGATCTCAGTCCAATAATGTCTAGCCAAGTATTGATACAGAGCTTGACATTGATCAGACCGCAAACAACGCCACTGCAAGCGATGTGGCCTGTTGGAGACAGGTAACACAGCACCGAAGTAAATTAAAATTTGACGAGGCAAACCATCAGGATTGAAAGATTCGGACGGTGAAGAACTCATTCAGGATATCTCGTGTAACGATTAGATTTATATAGCACGGCTGAGTTTCATCATTTATTTCCTATACGCCTTCACTCACTTGTTGTGTTTGTTTTTTCACTTTCAAGTTTAAACATTTCCGTACTTTTTCCATACCCTTGAAGGGTTACTGCTTCAATCTACCCTCAGGAAGGTTTAATTTTCAGTTCTCTATTTATTTATTTATTTATCTTTGTTTCGTCTTTAATCCGTGCTTATCTCAGTAAAATTTTGTATACGGAAGCCTTTTGGACATCAGTTTCTTCAAATCAAACACTATCAAGATTTCAGTGATGAGCTTCAACGTCGGAACCCAGCAATCATTTAATGACAGTGAACGACAAGCACCAGCTAACACACCAACCAAAGAACCTGGTATTTTGGGTGTTTTGAAGAGGCACTCAAAGTTCATTGGGCCGGGTTTAATTGCGTCGTGAGTCCCCTTGGATATTTTGCGGCTTGGACTCAATAAAACAAGGCCATATAATAACCTGTTACCATCTCTCAATCTTAGAGTGACCTTTTACGATCCTGGTAATGTGAGTACTTTTCTCTACGAATAGCACCCAAACCCGTGCTCTCGTCTACCGCGCCAAACTGATTCATCTCACAACTTGTTCATCTCTATGACAAAAGTGGGCTACCGACTTACAAGCTGGTTCACAATTCGGGAATGCACATCTTTTCATCCTCTTATTGGCCATCATCATGGCAGTCTTCTTACAAATCTTAGCATGTCGGCTGGGTTTTATAACCGGAAAAGGTAAGCTCATCTCAAATATCGCAAACGAACGCACAATCTGATACTCATCGTCTCTACGAATATCTTACTACACCCAGACTTCTCTCAAAACTGCCGCGCAGCTGTCGATGCTCGACCTAACAATACAATGTGGAAATGGTTAGGGCTCTACCCTTTGTGGGTGCTCCTCGAGATCGCAGTATTGTGAGTGAAGTTCATTCAACCACGTAAGATGTGAACAAACATATTTCAACACCTTTAGATTTGCCGACATTGGAGAATTACTCGGTTCAGCGATCGCCTACAATTTGTAAGTGATCTACATTCAATCACAGGGCAGACAGCTTGAGTACCTAACTATCTTGCGTCTTCCTCCATTGACTTTCAGACTGGTGCCAAAGATACCGCTATGGGGAGGAGTTCTTTTGACTTTCTTCGACGTCTTCCTCGCCCTGATCTTTTTCAGAAAGGGCGAGGGCGCAAAGAAATCTCAGCAGATATTTGAGATCGTCATGGCAATTGTGGTCATGAGTGTTGTTATCGCCGCGCTCATCTTACTGTTCAAGGTGAAGCCTGACTGGACGGCTGCTATTCGAGGCTTCCTACCAAGTGGAGATGTAGCCAAAGGAACAGGTTTATACACAGCCATTGGGATGATAGGCAAGTCTCTTCCAATGACTTCAGCTCTTCATTGCACATCTGACCAGGATTCTATTTCCGATCACGCGTTTGTTTAGGTGCCACTATCGGGCCTCATTCTATTTTGTTGGGGGCTAATTTGGCTACCATGGATAGGGATGACTCGGAGGTACCAGCGATTGAGACAAATATCACATCCTCACCCGACGATTCTTTGAACAAGTATGGGTCCGAAAAACTACATTCCGAAAAACAGCAATTTGAAGATAGCTTGCCCACCTTGGATAAACTAGAGGGAACTCCATCATTTTCCGATCTGGACCCATATGTTCCTCCTAGACATAGAAGCTTGGAAGGCTGCAAAAGTTACTTAGCACATGCCACCTTCGATATCGCCGCGTCGCTAATGACTTTGCCACTCAGTCAGTGGAAAGCTAAACTATCGTCACACCATCAGAAAGAATACTGACAACGCATGTATTTTCTTCCAAAACCACAGTTGTAAATTCTGCCATCTTGGTTGTAGCTTCTACCACTTTTTACTATGTCTTCAACCGCGGTGAAGAAGAAGCAGATCTCGAAGCCATTCACGTGTTGTTGAAGCAGAAATTGGGGCCGGCCCTTGCTTTCGTTTTTGCCTTCTCGCTACTTCTTTCGGGACAAGCGGCTTCTTTGACCATCACAATGGCTGGTCAATCCCTTTCAGCTGGATTTTTGGGTTGGGAAACAAACGCCCTTCTTCGAAGACTTGTCACTCGTACCGTTGGAATTATCCCATCTGCTATCGTAGCAATCTTACTAGGGAAAGAAGGAATCAATGCAATGTTGATAGCCAGTCAAGTTGCCATCAGTATCGTCCTTCCGTGAGTGATTCATCTTTGCTGATTTTTTTTCAGCGCTTTGCTAAATTTATTTGAATCCTGGATTCATAGTTTTTCAATCATTCCTTTGGCATATTTCACCGGACAAAAAGCGGTGATGTCTATAACGTGTGCAGATGAACCATCGCCCCTCGCTCCTCAAGATCCATTAGTGAGATTCAGGTCAGACTCCCTCACAATCGAACCTCAAAAGCCTTTACAAGGTCTGAGTCCATTACAACAATATTACAAGAACAACGGCGGCCGGAAGGGTGATAGGCCAGTCATTAGACATGCGGATAGCAGTTTCTCTAGTATTCCCAAAACCACATCGATCTCGATCGATACTCATTTACGCTCTCATTCATTCGCAAACAACACCACTGTCAAAGTCATCGCTGGAGTAGTGGCTACGTTGGTCACGTTAGCCAACATCTACGCGGTCGTACAAGCCGCTCAAGGCAAAGCATAATCAATTTTCAACGCTCAACCACCATGCAATACTTCTTGTTTCATTAGTACCTTCTCACTTGTATGAAATCTCTTGAGTGACCAAGAAGCGTCCTTTTTTGTTAACCCCAATACTATCCGGCGAGGAAGTCTTGTTTAGTATACACATACTCTCCAAAGGAATATCATGCATCTAAGTTGTACAAAAAAATATCAAAGTGATTGTTCAATACCCCATTTGGCCTTGATGAAGCCACATGCTGATCCTGTGTCCATGATAGAAATACAAACGAAAATTTTGAGCTGTAGCCACCAGTTTGCTCACCATGGAGAACTTGACTTATCAATCCTTCTCTTGGAAACACAGAATATTCAAGTTTTCGAAGTTGGTCTTCCTTTCTTGACACACTGATGATAGGCACCATGTAAAGTTTTGTAAGTATTCAATTCAAGTATATAAGCTCCATACCACTCTGACTTGTCAAACACGCTCATCAAGACCAAACTCATTGTACCTAAGCTTCAAAACCAGGGAAACTCGGTCAAAATTCTCTAACATAAGTAAGAACCTTTCTGAGAGAATTGGGAATACACAGTCAAATTAGACTCGGATACATCTTGATCAACAGCTCACTGGTTCATTCATTTCTGATCACTTGTCATTTCTCCCTCCTTGAGAACTCGAGTGACCTTTACCAAGCAAAGTCTGTTTAGAAAACTCTCACCTACAAGATTTCCTTGTGGGTTGACAATCATCTTTTTGTATCAATGAGCAGTTATATTGATTTTTTGTGATTCTCATGCCCAAATAAGCTTCAATTACAATACTAGCACATCTTCCAAACTCAGCATAAGGTACCATAACTGGGCTCGGGGCCTGCTCTCGCCCGCAAAGTGCACTTCAATTTGCGTCCACAAAGACTGTGCGGCAATCCATTGTAGTGGCTGGCAATTGCCATTCCAGCTGTTTCCACAGATCAGCACCAACTGCATGCTGCGTCTGACCTAATAGGCTACCCAGGGTTCCCTCTGAAAAACCCGTAGGCAACCCCTGTGCATCACCCCTGCACTGTTGTGATCCAGACCGGGCTTTGTTGGTGTCCAAGCGGAGATATTGCATGGACTTCCCATTTTGCTTTTGAAAAGTGGATCAAGTTTTTTTGTTATGATATCACTATGTTGAAAGAAACCATTTCAAACTTTCTATGTATTGACCGTTTCAAAATTAATTTGTTTTTCTTTGGAAATCATTCTAATGTGATGAAACCCCATTTACAATACATATTTTGATCTTTCTGTTGATCTCTCTGTCTCTCTATTTCTTCTCTCAAACAAAAACATACCAAAAAAACACCCTTAAGAACATGTCAAAAGAAACCACACAAAGAAAAGAAAACCAAATAGAAACTATTCATTCATTAAAAAATTTGAAAATCTTAATAATTCAATACAATCTCTTCACCAGCTGTTACATCTAAATCATTATAAGCCAATACAGTCTTGGATCTAGGATCAGATGCAATCATCATCGATTCATTTCCATTCTCTTTCTTACTTCTTTTATTTGGTGTTCCATCTTCTCCAATTCCATCTCCTGCAAAATGTTTTGAAATCCGTTCTCCTAATCTTCTAGACTGATTCCCCCCAGGTCCCATTCGAGATTGCATCATTTGTTGTTGATGTGCCATCGGCGGATAAACGGGTTGAGCGTAGGGGTATCCGGTATTCATGTAATACGGTCCCCCTGGTCCCATCATTGATCCGGATGCAAACATTGCAGGTGGCATGCCTGGATAATTTCCATAAGGATTGAACATCGCTGGTGGATATCCCCCATATGGTCCTCCCATCGCTCCCATCGCTCCTGGGGGCCCCATCATGGGTCCACCCACCATGGGACCATATCCATTGCCTCCACCACCGGCTGCCATCGGGTGAAAGTCCGCTGGTCCGCCACCTCCGCCACCCATATTCATCATCCCATTCGGTCCACTGTTGTTACCTGTACCTTGGCCTCCCATGCCGTTATTATTGTGTGATCTATTTTGTAAGTGTTCAGGAGGCGTTGGGGGTTGAGGAGTAGTATGTGAAGGATCGAGTATGTAATTGTTCAAATACTTGATCTGTATTTTAGAAAAGCAAGATATATCAACGACATTTTCGAGACCTGCGAATGATGATGGAACCTTTCGAGGAAATAGGGATCAAATGAAATCTTGCATACCCTTTCGATAGAGTCTTGGTTGATTACTTCGCTATGCTTTGACATGATATGCTTTTCGATAAAGTTCATCGCCTTGAACAATTTACTACAGTTCTTGCATCTGAACTTTCCAGCACCTTCGTCTGTGATTTGAGGTTGACACAAACGATGTATTTCACTACGGCACAAACAAAAAGTCAGTCTCCGATCACGACTCGTACCAAGGACGTTTCACTAAACTCGTCAATTTTCTCGCCTCCAAAGTCTCTGGGATCGACCTCCGATGCATCAAGGAGTAGCTGTAGCCGATCATCCAACGTACGCGCCCAGCTACTTTCATTGGCCTTGGGAGTCGGATTCGCGGTCCTCTTGCTGCCTGATGATGGTACCACTAAATCTGTTCGGGCAGGCGGAGGTTTCCGGACATGCTTGGCACATCTCCTCAGCAATTCTTCTTGGAAATCACAAACACAGGCGCAGTAGTAGCATGAGTTGAAGACTGTTCTCAAATAATAGAGGTATAAATCCAAGGTTTTCTTCTCCATATTCAAACTTTGTTGCTCGTCGGCTGGAGTCTGTTTTTGATCGGGCGAGTGAGGGACTGGAATTCCTGTTGCTTCAACAATTTCATCACCACCATCAATGGAGGGCTTCTGATCAAATTGGTCGGCTTGCTTGGCATCGGCGTCGGCATCTTGTATGCCAGCGAGCTCGAAAATTGATTGGATTCGTTCTTCAATCGCCATACTTCCCCGCTTTTCTTCCTCGTTACCAGCTTCGGTAGCATAATAATCTTGTTCGAACAAAGTAGCCAATTTGCGAGCTTGTGATAAATCTTTCTTGATTCGTGAAGATGTATTCATAATTCCTGGTGTAACTCGTAGCTTCTGGTACGCAGGACGCTCGGCGCGCATCATATGGAGCGTAAAGTTGTTGATCTAAATTTTCATAGGATGACGCAACACATGAGCACAAATCCTTCGTCGAGGCACGGTCAGTGTGACGCGATGACTTACTTTCGACTCGCTCAGTTTATCTTCTGCGGCTTGCATGTCGGTCCCAGGCAGAAAGGAGACCCAACCCACACGATGGAGTTTCTTTCCAGTGTGTGGGTCAGAGAGTGCGAGATAATCAAATCCTTCTGCTTGTTTACAGTGCTAGAGACGCAAGATGATATAATCAGAAAAAGGTATGTATAATGAAAAGAGTGGGAGATAATTACATTTTCCAATTCCTCTCGGGAAATGTCAGGACTGATACTTTTGATAAACAATTGATTTGCAGACGGGGGCAGAACCACAATGTCATCTGAACCACCTTTGCCTCTCATACTTTCACCAATCAAATTGCCAAGCGCACTACTAGAAGCAGGCATGCCGTTGCTCGGTCCCAGCATTTCAGCCATGTTCGTACTGTAATCGAAATCGGGATCGTCATGATCTTCCATTTCGTTTGGCTCAAGATGAATTGTGTGGTCGTCCTTGATGGCTTCATTCTCTTCCAACTTTGCCACTGAGGGTTTTTCTGATCCAAGTGGCTCTTGTCAGTCAGCGGGCAAGATGCGGATCAAAGACGCAAGTGATAAAAGGTCTACCTTCTAAGCTTTGGGACCCGCCGGAGTCCGGCTTAATGTCATCTGTAGCGCCGTCAGCTAAGGCGGGAGTGTTGAGGGAGGGTGAGTCGGACGGATCAGGCTTGACAGCGGATGCACCGTTGGAAGTATCCACATCGACCTCGGCACCTGATGGCTTGGAAGTAGAAAACTTCTTACTCATCGCTATGTATATGATTTGTATTCATGAGTGTATTGATCAAAGCCTCCAATCTCTCGGTAGAAACCTCAAAGAAACTACACTGACGAAGATAGTCGTAGTTCACAATATCAAAGTCTCCCTTCTGGAGACCTTCAACAAATTTAGCTACTCGGCCTTCACGACCTTTCTTCTTGAGACGTGCCCGAAGCTCCTCAAATTCGGGACCAGGTTGATATTTTTCCCTAAACCAGGGCTGAGTTTTGTTTCCTTCAAAGAAAGTCACAAGTTGCTTTTGACTATAATCTTGCCTGTATCTCCTCCACTGCTCAGCTAGCTTGTCCTTATCGTCGGCAATATGAGGGGAAGTGGCTCTCATGTATTCGGCAAAGTAACGAAAAGTAACAAGATGAGGAAGCTCTGAAGGTGGTGGCATGTTTGACCGCCTGAATGAAGAAACATAAGAGTGGTGAGCCCGCGGCTTTAACAACAATGCCTGGTGAGTAGGGAAAGTTGAGTCTTTGCAGGACTGACGAATGTGAGGGACGTGCACCACCCATGGAGCGATCATTGGCGGGGAAGTTGCCGTAACGATCATCCCAATGTCCACCGCCACTGCTGTTTCGATACATGTCATCGAAGACGTCGGGACCAGGTCCATATCGAGCACCATGACCCACGCGATCTAGAAGAGCGGTTCAAAGAAGAAAGAGCAAAAAGGTGAGTGATCAAACGAGGATGAGCAGTCCAAACGTTGTCAACGAGACATTGCCCTTTCGTATGCATAAAAGGAGGATGACGGCGTCTGGAAAATGAAGACGTGGTTATTGTATAACCGGATATGGGTCGCAAAGCCATGTCTTTGACTGAAGACTGTCATAGTCCACATTGAAGATTGATGAAAAACGTAGTGTGTGTGATGCCGCGATTCGGTCAAGAGGCTCACGTTCATAATTAGGTATGTACCGATCTCGACTGTTTGGTGGTGATTCGTCTCGCCGACGTTTTCGACCTAAAGACATAAGAAGAATAAAAGTGGAGTTTGAATGGATGGGTGACCAAAGCGTAATAGGAAGTTATGAAGAAGAGACCGACCGAAGTCAGGTGATCGATTTCGATAAGAAGCTTGACCATTATGGGGCCGATCGGGATGACCAGAAGACCAACGATCGTTAAAAGGGGGTGGTGATCGTCTACCCCCGTCATCAAATCGACCACCACGACCGGGAGAAGGGACTTCTAGGCCTTGTTGAGTCACCCCATCCACCGGAAATCACATCGGAGATCATTTCGTTGGGTATGATAAGTCTTGATCGAGATGATGTGTTTTTGTTTGATGAACGATTGTTTCAATGGAGATAGACTTCAATGTGTCAGATGATGAGGTCGATGGATTGAGATAGAGGATGTGATGGTCGAGACAAGTTGAAGATTGAAAAGTGGGTTGACAATCGAAGTTTGAAGATTAGGAGATCGATGAGACAAGTTGACGGTGGCTGATTCGAAGATCAAGGTCAGGAGGACAAAAAAAGGAAAGTTAGGTAAGATGGGATGATTTTGATAGATAGATAGATGAGAGTGAGATGAGATAAGATTGAAATAAATCAAGGGAAAACTGGAATAGAAAAAAGGTAAAGAAGAATGAGTAACCCAGAGAGAGTGAATCAAAATCTGTCCAAGGGAGTTGAAATCGATGGAGTAGGATAAGGCCCATGATGTTGAATTTTAGTTGATTGAGTTGATAGATAAACGAATAAATGATTGAAGAATGCGATGAGAGTTGAATTTTTGATATGAATCGATGAGATATGTTAAAGAGAAAGAAAGAAGAAAGGGTTTATCGAAGAGAAGAAGGGTAAAGAGTTGATTTAGGAGAACTCACCGAGGATGATGTAAGAGAAAAGAGGAAAAGAGAGAATTCAAATGGTAAAGAGGAAGAAGAGGTGGAAGTGGATTTCTGAGAAAAGACTTGACTGATTAAACCGATTTTACCATTCAAAAGTTGAACTTAAAAAAATTAAAATACTAACCAACCACTCTCTGTCCTTTGAAATTTGATTGATTCAAAACAACTCAACCAAATTAAATCAAACTACATTTTCAAACTCAATTTATGTAAAATGCAATCCTTCACAACAACCTCATCTTCACCACAGTCTCTATGTCAACAATCTCATTGAGTCTCATTCAGCTTAAGCTCTTGACAATACAAATTCCAACAAGAGTGCTTATCATGCTCCTCAAATCATCTTCATCATGATAGGATAACTAGCTCTTCTAGATCTCATCAAACTCAATCACAGCTGGATCACAGTACCATCACAATCATCAATCAAAACTTGTACTAGATAAGATATGTAATATAATTGACTTGAAAAAAAGTATCAAATCAAACAAAACCTTTAACATGGTGAATTATAAATAAAGTTCTTACAGGTACAAACAGTACCAAAAGATGAAACATTGATAAAGACAGAATAATGAAACAGAACATCAAAAGTCAGATGTGACTTACTCAAGACCCTTTGATAATTTTATCATTATCATTGAAAAAGAAATCTGATCTCTGAAGATGTAAACCAGGTTTCTCAGCCATTTTTGATATTGATTCTGTTGAATAAAACCTAGATTTGACTGACCCATTCAAAATTTGATTGTGTTTTGACTTTAACATTATCTGTTTATCTTCTAAAAGACATAACAAGCTATGACAAAAGACCAGAGGTGGAAATCATTTCTGCCATGGCATATTAAAAATCCTTATGTGATGGTGACCATTGGATTAAAAAGAGTTAAAAATTACACTTATTTGTGGAGGTTAAGATTTTTAAGAATTCAACATTGGCTTTGATCCTGCCAGAATTCCGAGCATGTTCTCATTTCTTTTGTTAAAAAGATAATTAGGTTCTCATCTTTTTTTTGTTTTGAAAAGTTTGTGTCTCTCCTTTTAACCCGAGATGGTGGGTTGATTTCAATTGCCAAGAAAAAGAAAACAAAACATTGTTGATCAGTGACAAAAGATGTGGATAGAGAATCATTGATGTGCTAAGTTGATTTTGAGGAAGGTGGAGTCATGTAGTTTGCAGAGATGTCTTGACACTGAGGGGTACACTTTGCAAGATTGAATGGTAGTGACTATACATCCATGTTGTAGCTATGGTTGCTGCAGTACAATAGGATTATGAATTCAAAACATTTTTCTTGTGAAAATCAGATATGGAAAGGTTCATGACTAAGAAATCCAACGGTGAATATCAAGTTCTGCTTCAACTCTAGAAATCTATCATACATCGAGAAAGGTGGGGTGAAATGCATTAAAGTCGATGATAGATTGATTTATCCTAATGAACCAGGTGCTTTTTGTCTTGCACCTTGCAAGCAAGTAGATGTGTGTAAAGTTATAAGAAAGGAGCCAGGAAAGAGTGCATGTTACAATTTCAAGCAAAGGGTAAATACAACTCATACCAGAGACAGGGGTGAGGTGGAGTTAATTCAAAAGTCATCTATTCAAGTTGGGATAGAATAGAGATGGTGTCATTGCCAATAGGGTAAGGTTAATATCCAGTGTCTTCAAACAGCAAGAAGATAGAATCATTCAAGACAAGTTAACAAGATAACTCAAAGTAAAAGGAGGATTACTCATTTAGACAAACACTGAATTGAAAAAGACCATGATGAGTTTTTACAACTTCTTCATGACTTGATCTTCTCAGTCTATCATGTGTGTTATGATTCATTAAATTGACTCAATCAGTGTCCAGGTTTTCTTCAAGAGTCATTTTGAATTCTATGAGAACTCTTCCTCAAAAGATAAAGCTCAGAATACTCTCTCTATAGACTTGCTCAGTCATTCATTTTCCTCAGGTTAATAAGTTAACACTTTAGTCTGATACATCCCAGCCTTTATATCTTGTGTCTCGATCTGTTGTTTTGTTGACTTGCTTGAAGAATCTCTAGTCTTGACGGCCAATTGCAACTCTTCTTTTGATGCATTGCATGAAGATATTCAACATTTTTGTCACGAAATGTTGCTGGAGGTAAGTTTGGAGTGAGTTCATTGGGTCCAAGTGGTCAAGCTCAGATCAGACTTCAGCGGGTGCATTGATCAGATAACAAGACGAGTTGGGATAATTGAGTAACCTTTGTGAGTGGTCAATGTGATTCGGGACACACATGAAAGGGGGTCCGACGCTGCGATAAAGAAGGATGAAAGGTTCTACCCAACAGCATAGGAGAAGGTTCACTTCAAAATATTTATTTTTATGTACAAAGCTCGACAGATGTTCTTATCTTAGATTCCTTTCCCAAAATTGATTTGTTGATTCAAGGCAGCATATCAAGAGATCACCCCAAGTCATGAAGTCATCAAGTTATTGAAATCGCAATTAATTTGGTCTGCCTTGATGATCGAGCTGGCAAGACTGGAGTTGAGCATCGAAAATGATCGGAAAGAAGAGAAGTGATCAGTTGAACGGATCGAGCAATTCTATATGCGGTCAAGCTCATACCCTGCGCAGTGACTGTATGACCAATCAGATTGTATGCATGGATGCCTTTTTTAGGAAAACATTCTCGAAACAAAAAATGAAAAAAAGGGTCTTGAAGTTCTATAAAACACCTCGACTCAAGTACTGGATCGTTTCCTCTCAACTCACATCTCATTCATTTTCCCTTTGAACAAAACAATCATTCCAATCGAATCATCCTCAAAACATGGAATTCACCGAATCTCGAAGGCGTTCAACTAGAGTCTCTAAACCAGTAGTACATAGTCGTTTATCTTCTGCAACCACTTCTGATTTATTTCCATCTCCTGGTAAGAGTACGGCTCCTAGTAGTGTGATCGTTACAAGTTCTTTGACAAAAAAACGACCACGCGATTCAACTCATGAGATCAGTCCATCTCATACCAAAAAAACACGCGTTTCGTCAAAGCCGTTAGTTTTATATTCCCGTTTGTTTTTGGTTTGAGATTCTTCCAATTTTGAACTTGTCTTTTTCCCATTCGATTCAGATCTACTACTAAATCATCAGTACAAAGAAAAACTCCTCCTAGCGTTCCTCAGGCGAAACCGAAGCCTGATGTCAAAGCCAAAGGAAAAGCCAAATCGTCCAATATAATTGATCATGCTTCGGATTCCAACCAATCTAATACGAAGACAGGAATTGAGATGCCTAGTAGTCCAGAAGCTTCAGATGACGAAATTTTGATCAAACCTGTCAGTAATGCAGCCGGCAAACGTAGGATGATCTCCCCTGATAGCGACGATGAACCCTTAATCAATAAGGATGAAGATGAGGCTATGAGAGATACTGAAGAAGAGATGATCGAGGCTGTAATTGAGCTTTCTAAACAAGACCTTCAACCAGCGAAAGCTGGTAGTTCTTCTAAACCCGAAGGGAAATCATTGACAAATCGTCGAACAACTTCTCAGCCTACTAAACGATCACAACGTTCTACTCGTAAATCTGCACCAATCGTAGAGGACGAAGAAGATGAACAGGAAACAGACGATGAAGTTCTAGCTAAGAAGCCTACCCGAAAAAACACTCATGGATTGGCTACCAAACGTACCCAAAGTAATACTCGCCCTCAACGAAGTGCTCGTAAATCTATTACAATCGAGCATCATTGTAGTGATCAGAGTGATGAAGGCTCAGCAGTCGGACTCTCAGATTTCGAAGGAACAGCCGCCTCATCTGATTTATCATCCTTAGACAATCAATCAGATTCAGATTCCGAAACTTCTTCACGTCCACAACAGCCGCGTACAAGAACTCCAAGAGGTCAACGAAAAGGTTCAGGTAAAGGAAAGAAATCTCGATTGACCTGGTGGCAAAAGAATCAACTTGCATTGGAACGTCATCATCCTGAATTGATTGATGTTTGGGGTGATTTAACTAAAAAGGTCGAAGTGGTAAAAGCTGCTAAAGCTGACCAACCTGACGGTCTCAGCCTGACTCTTTTACCATTTCAACTTGAAGGTTTATATTGGATGAAGAAACAAGAAGCTGGGCCTTGGGCTGGTGGCATGTTAGCAGATGAGGTAAGCTCTCTTGAAGAATTGTTTGATTTTTTTCTACAAATCGAACATTGACACATCACCTTATATCATCTTGTTTAGATGGGAATGGGCAAGACGATCCAAACGATCTCCTTAATTTTATCAGATCGTAAGCCAGGGGATGGTAAACAAACCTTGGTGATCGCACCTACAGTAGCCATAATCCAATGGAGAAATGAAATAGAAAAATTCACCAAAGGATTAAAAGTGAATGTGTGGCATGGAGGCAATAGATCAACCGATCAAAAAACAATGAAATCATTTGACATCGTTTTAACTTCATATGCAGTATTGGAATCGAGTTTCAGACGACAAAACTCAGGGTATCAAAAATCAGGAGAACTTATAAAAGAAGCTTCTTTATTACATTTGATTCATTGGCATAGAGTCATACTTGATGAAGCTCATAATATTAAAGATAGGTCTTGTAATACTGCTAAAGGTGCATTTCAACTTCAGGCTACTTTTAAATGGTGTTTGAGTGGAACTCCTTTACAAAATCGGGTGGGTGAATTGTATAGTTTAATCAGATTTTTAGGTGCGGATCCATTTGGGTATTATTTTTGTAAAAAATGTGACTGTAAAAGCCTACATTGGATGTTTTCTAACAAAAGAACATGCGATGAGTTGAGTTTATTCATAAGTCCACTTTTCTTATAACGGCCTATGCTAATCAACATTTTGGTTTTCTCTCTTTTTCAGTTGTGGTCACTCACCTATGCAACATGTTTGTTTTTGGAATAATGAAATCCTCAAACCTGTGCAGAAATATGGTGCTTCTATCGAAGGATCTCATGGACATACTGCGTTTAATAAATTGAAAGTCTTATTGGATCGAATGATGCTTAGACGGACTAAGCTTGAACGTGCAGATGATTTAGGACTTCCACCTCGAGCTGTACAAGTTAGAAGGGATTATTTGTGAGTGATCTCCTTGGTCTTTTTCTTAATCAGAACAAACCTAATCCGTTTTCTTCGTTTATCTTCACAGCACTGAAGAGGAAGAAGAATTATATTCTAGTCTTTACTCTGATGTAAAACGAAAGTTTTCCACATTTGCAGATGCTGGTACAGTGTTAGTCATGTTGTAGTTCAACTTGTGAAAATAGCAAGCAGACTAACTTCAATCTGTCGGGTTGAATTTTTCGATTCATTGATTGAAAACAGATTGAACAATTACGGAAATATCTTTCAATTGATCACTCGTATGAGACAAATGTCAAATCATCCCGATTTGGTGTTGAAATCCAAAATTGCTCAAGCTGCTTTCAATATGGGTGATAAGGATGGAGGATCACTTGATGCGATTCATACCTGTCGAATTTGTTTAGATGAAGCTGAAGATGCGATCATCAGTTCTTGTAAACACATGTAAGTAAAAGTCAAACTTATGAGGTTTTTTTTGGTTCGACTATTGATGATGTGGTATTTTTCTAGATTTTGTCGAGAGTGTATAAGACAATATTTAGAAACTGCAAGTGAAGTAGAACCAGAATGTCCAGTTTGTCATCTACCTATCAGTATCGATCTTTCACAAGATGCGATAGATGAAGAAGCTTCAAGTAAAGCTAGACAAGGAGTTTTGGCACGATTAGATCCAGGGAAATGGAGAACGAGTACGAAGATTGAAGCGTTAGTAGAAGAGTTAAGTAAATTGAATCAGGAAGATCATTCGTAAGTCTTGAGATGAATAGCCGGTTATCTTAAAGGCTGAACCAAAGACTGATGAGGATCGAATTTGTGGATTTCAGAATCAAATCACTTGTGTTTTCACAATTTACAGTCTTTTTAGATCTGATTGAAAGAAGATTACAATTAGCAGGGTTCAAATTAGCAAGATTACAAGGGAATATGACACCAGAAGCAAGAGATCGCACCATCAAATATTTTATGAATAATAATGATGTCCAAGTCTTTTTGGTCTCACTTAAAGCTGGTGGAGTCGCTTTGAATTTAACTGAAGCTTCTAGAGTTTTCATCATGGATCCTTGGTTTGTTGATTTTCTTTTTTTCTTTTTGTTTGGTGATGAGTTTTCAAGATCTGATTTTTTTGGGGGTGGGTTTATTCAGGTGGAATCCTGCTGTTGAATTACAAGCGATGGATAGGTAAGTAACATTGATGGGTGTTTGGGTATCCAACTTGAGATGTTTTATTGATTTTGATTTGTTTGATTTATAGAATTCATCGATTAGGTCAACATAGACCAGTAGTTGTCACTAGATTGATTATTGAAAATAGTATTGAATCTAGAATAGTAGAATTACAAAAAAAGAAAGAAGCCATGACGGGAGCGTAAGTGATCCGAAAGCTATGCGATCTGATGGTTCTTGAATGAGTCTAATGAGGATGTTTTTTTGGTTTTTTGATGAATACAGTGCTTTAGGTGATGATGATCAAGCTTTGGGTAGATTAACACCTGAAGATTTGTCTTTTTTGTTTACATTGTGATAGAATCTTGATTCAAAGGATTTGAAGGGATAGACATTTTTTGCTTTGTTCAAGTTTTTTTAAAAAGAAATTACCATAGACCGTTCTCTTTGTCTTTCAAAGATTCCATTTATCGTTTTTATTTTGTTTCTATGTTTAAGTTTTTTTCTTCTAATCAGTTGTTGTTTCACAAGATCAAATTTATGGATTAGGTTTAAGATTATGAGTAATTTAAGATATTCTTTTGTATCCTTTTTGATCAGGTTCAGAATTTTTCTTTGTGATCGTGTTTGGTCTTGGTTATAACCTGATCACAGTGATAGTACATAGAGCTGATGAAGGTAATTTCAAGTTTAGTGTGATAGGTTTGTCAAGGTGATGGATTGGTAGTCATAGTGAATGTCAGATTTCAATGAACAATCCATTTAAATTTGAACTTTGAAATCTTGTGAGCTGTACCAAGACATCAGCACTTTACCAAAACAACTTGAATTCTTATTCAAACCCATTCAAAACAATTTCCAAATTCTCTCAAGTAAGGTAAGAACAAATCACTTATCTTCAATACTTCTTGTCTATGGATTGACACTGACCTTTCTTCCTGTTTTTCTAGAAATCGAAAGGTTTGAATTTTAAAAAAACTTCAAAAAATGACAAATGATCAAACAACTAAACAACTGGTCCAATTACAATCTATCATAGATCATCCATCAAAATCAATCCATTCAAAGGAAATCATTCATAATTTAATCTTATCATTAGGTTCAATAAACTCATCCATCAAATTCAAAGCAAACAATGCATTAGCTATCTTACTTTTAAATCAATCTAATCAATCTACTACATTTATATCAACTTCAATATCAGATTTATTAGATTCAACTCACCTTTTAGATTGTTGTATTGCTTTAAGATCTCTAAGTTCGATACTTCAATTATCTCCAACTTTAGGACTTGAATTAATTTCGAAAAATCAAGTGATCAATCGATTAGATGATCTAATTCATTTATCTTCAATTCCTTCATCAAAATCAAAACCTTTACCACCGATCGAATTTAATTTAAATTTCGAAATTTGTCACTTTTTAGGTTTAGCTACCAATCATAAGCTGATTAGAGAATCTATCACTACTGAATGGCCTAAAGCACTTAAATATCTTACCACTCTTTGTCTTTCAAAGATTAATCATCACGAGTCTCATCCTACTAGATTTGCTGCTTCGTTAGTTTTAATGAAATTACAGATCACTCGTACTGAAAAAGTTAATGAAAGCATTTCAAGTGATGAAGAGATTCCAAAGATTGGTAAATTAGTTAGAATTTTCATTGATGGGTTCACTTTGAATCATCCAGCTTCTTTATCGATCATTATTGAAGGATTAGCATTGGTTAGTGAAAAAGCATTTGTTAGACAACTTTTGATTTCAAGTCAAGAATGTATGTTAAAAACGTTTCATAAATTGATTTCTGATCAATCAAATCAAAACGAATTGACTCAAATTAAGATAGATACTTCAATTTCTTATGGAATTTCGACTATTTTAAAAAATTTATTATGTTTTAAAGAAATCAAATCAGAAGAAGATCAAGTGACGGAAAGATTACGTAAATTAGCAACCGAACAGAACCAAAGTAAATCTAATAAGATTGAAGAAATAGATGAAGATGAATTGGTAACAGTAGAAGATGAAGAAGTTAAACAATGGATTTCGAATTTATTATTTAAAGATCATCAATTAATGGAAATCATTGGAAACTTAAGTAAATCTGAAAGTAAAGAAGTCCGTAGATTGACTGGAAAAGTTTTATTAAATTTAATTGAAAAACAAGAGTTTAGAGGAAAAGTGATACAAGATGGTGGTGCAAGAATGTTATTAAAGATCATCGCAAGTTTAACGATCTCATCAACTAATCTTGATTCTAATTCGAATCTGAAGTCTAATTCTAAAAGCAATTCAAAACCTCAACTTGATTCAAATGATTTACCAACACTTCAAGCTTTATCTAAACTTTTGATCACAGCTAATCCATTATTAATTTTCGGACCATTACCTACTTCACCACTTTTGATTTCAACTATCAAGCCACTCACCACTTTACTCACTCATCCTTCCTCAACATTACTTCAAACGTTTGAAGCTCTGATGGCATTAACCAATGTGGCTAGTTTAGATGAAGGATTAGCTTCTTATATTGCGAATACACCACTTGTTTTAGAAAAAGTTGAAGAATGTTTGATGGGCATTAGAACGGGTGAAAATGTTTTGGTTAGAAGAGCTGCGAGTGAATTGATCTGTAATCTTGCGTCTACTGAGCTCGTTTTAAAAAGTTTTATTTCATTTGAAGATGAAGCACTCAAATCAAATGATCAAGAGAATGTGAAGAGATTGAATTCAAAAGGTAAATCTAGATTACATTTATTAATTGCACTTAGTTTTAGTGAAGATATTCAAACTTCATTAGCTTCTTCTGCTACTTTATCAATCTTAACTGAACATTCTTCAATGATCAGAATCGGATTAATGAAAGATGAAAAATTAATGAAGAGTTTAGAAAGAGTGGTAGGCGAGATCTTAAGAGATGTGGATCAGATTCCATTACAGTTTAGGGTTTTAAGTTTATTAAATAATTTGGTAATGGAAGATGAGTTGGTGATGGAGAATGAATGTAAAGAATTGAAAGAGGTGGTTCAGGAGATGTATCAGAGGTTAAGGATGGACGGTCAGAGTGATGATGAAATGAAGGGAGAGATGAGAAAGTTAATTGAAAACATTTTGAAAATAAATTCAACATAAATCATCAAAACCATCATCATTTCTCTATTCTGTTTTTTGTGGAGGTTCGATTGAGATTTTGCTTTTTTTTGAAAAATTGCAAGGTGTCTTGAGAGTCTTTTTTTTGGGTGATTTATGACATAATTAGGAATTTGTTTGTAAAGTATTCTTCTTTGTAATAGATTATAAACGTTTTAGAAATTAAACAAATATTGAAGAGTGAAAATTTCAAGTGATTCTACTATTTGTAGGACCACACTTACCAACAATACTTCATTATCTGATCAGATTGATGATTCCATGTCAAATGAAACTGAAGACCGGAACCTTCTCCCTGATTTCCACCTCGCACATATTTGTCTTTTTAAATGTTTTTTAAAACATCTCATTCTGAAACTCAATGGAACATATGTTACAATCGTTAAATCAGCCTCGCAAGGCGGGCGTGGGATTTTGTTAACCCTATACAATCGTGGTCATTTAGGTTTTGGAAAAGTCTATCATGTTCCAAGATGAGAAGGAACATTTAAGGATTGAACTTTTTTATGATGCTCGTGGTATGACTGGATAAGAAATGGATTACAAAGATTTATTGAATCATTTTGAAAAAGTAGGAAGAGCCCAAGACCTAATGATAGAAAATTCTTGATCAGCTTGATCCACTAAAGAATCAATCAAATGTAAACATTCAGTACATTTTAAAACACTTGAAAGTTTTTCTACTTCTTTTGAGAATAAGTCTCTCATCTTTAAATCAGCTGTAGAATTCCATGCTGCTCTTTTGATTCGACCAAGAGCAGAGTTATAAACTTTAGTAAGTTGATCTGGTTCACATTTTGATTGATGTGTGAACAAAGGTAATCTTAGTCGATTTAAGATTTGACGAGCTTGTTTCCTTCTATAAGAGTGAAGTTCGTCCTGAATGTGATGATATTTTATCAATTCTCAATTTGATTCAACTCTACTGATAAGGTAAGCATTAAAGGTACTCACCAAAGCCTCGTAAGCTTCAATTGAAAGTAAACACTTGTGCTCCGGAAGATCAATGTCCAATGCTAGTGTAAATTCGGATGCTAGCTTTGCCATCCGAGTGCATCCGTAAATCTCAGCCAGGGCAAAGACGTGGATCGGCTTGAGCTTGTAATGAGCGCTATGAACAGATAAAAAATTCACAGTGTAAAACATAATCATGAGTTCAGAGATGGTCTGATGATACTGTAGAAAAGTTACTCTTACCCAATCGCCAGCAGACAAAGGCGTTCTACATGCTCAAGTTCGTATCGGCTTGCCACAGCCTCCAATGCGCTGACTAGAAAGATGATAATAAGTTTCGATTCCTCAACGGACTCCGACGAGGTGAGCACTTATAAGCTAAGGAAAAATGACATACCAAGATGATCAAATTGATACCCAGAGAGATTCGGAAGAAGATATGGATCAAGGCATGCTAACAAGATTTCGATGACTTCCTTAGATCCGACCATCTGAATGAGAGGAAGGCCGGCACAAATTTGAAGAGTAGCCCGCTTGTCGCTTAAAAAAACTTCCGGATGGAAAGCCAATTTGGTAGAAGATATTGCAAATCGGCAGGAAATCAGATCGGAAGAGGCGAGAATAAAATCAACACCTGACGTTTCTAGAGGATAACCTTGATGATAGTATGACTGGTTTGTTTTGATTTTTTGAATTGGAAAGCCCAATGCTTGAGTTAGCTGAGCTTCGGGTTTCGAAGCTTCAGAAGAGCTCTGCACTGGCGCGACAAATGTTAGAGAAGACATTATGATGATTTGAAAGAATTAGTTGAAAGAAAATGTGAATTGGGTAGATGAGGATTGAGCTGTAAATTGAAAAACAATAGTTGCGCAAAATTGTTCCTCACGGATTGGAAAGCCAATCATAACTTTATAGTGATGATTAAGTTTTACTCAACTGCACAAATTGTTTAGCTAAGCAGTTCCCGATTCTGTTAACGTCTCGCCCTTGAACGTAGGATTTCATCAAGAACGAGATAATTGAAACCTTCTTGAGCTGCAAGGAGAGACAAGCAAGACCTGAATGAGCCCATACCATCCCTGCGACGGGTATAATGGTGATGAGTAATTCAAGGCTTGTGAGTATGACATTATCCGGTTTTTGCTGAGAAAATGTGCCAGTGGGATGACAACCCGTGAGGACAAACATAAGAACTGATGTCTGGTCCACATATGATTTTCTGAGCTCGGTATCGCATAGGATGACATTTTGTCAGTTTCCCCATGTGGGTCGTGACGCGACGATGCGTCACGACCGATCATATACACACCACTCTTTTATATGGGTATAATTCTGGACCTTAGGCTTCAGTCGCATTATTCAAAAACTTGAAGTCACTTTTAGAGGAAGAATTCTTGACTGATTTCGAATATGGATTTGTGCCATTTACAAAACGAGAGTGGCTTGCTTTCTTTTTCAGCTTTGATTCCCCCACTGTCTGCGCTCTCTTCACTCTATTTCCTCCTGACATTTTTCTTTGGTCATAAGTTGTGATATTATTTCTACAACCCTTCTGAGGAGGCTGGATTAAGTTGTGATATCCTCCATGTATATATGGATCTGGAGTCTTGAGCGTATTGATCATGAATAACTTGATTCTGCGTAGCCTAATAAGTGATTGCAATCTTTAGATGAACTAGATTAGTTTTTTTAAGATTGTGCTTCAGTCAGTCTAAACTATTTTTTGAAAACATAATGAAAACTTTATTAATATCAATGATCACTCTTGGGATGTTGAAATTAATCATCAAAAAAATATCCATCTCTTTCTAGACTTTCACCAAATCGATAGCAATTTCGCATCTTCAACTTTTCACTTGACTTTCAAAATTCAACTTTTCATCCTTCTTTTTTCTCACTTTCGTTTTTTTGTGCTTTTCGATTCTGTAAGAAAAATTATTGATTAATTTTTATTTCTTACCCTTTTTAAAGCCTAGTTTGCTTTCACTTTATCTCATCTTGTGGGCAAATTAGCATTTTACATTTTTTTACATTTTTCCCAGGTGGAAACCCTTTTTCAGTCTTTCATCACAGTTTGTTCATCTCTTTGGTAGGGATTCTCATTCGGCCTTTTTAAAGCGTTATACCAGGAGACGTCTCGCTTTCCCACAAGGAAAGAAAGTTAACTCTTACCTTTTCACAAATCCCGACTTTTCAGGCAAACGTTCTGGAAACCTTTCCTTCTCCTTCGCACTAGAAACCTATAAGACCAATAATTGGCTACGATTTGTGGATTTGCTTTCCGATCCAAGTCTTTGTTTATTTTTGTCAATTCCTAGCACTATCACATCAAATTCTTCAAGCGCTTCAAACCTTTTATCCCCTTTCAACCTTACATCGCAATCACATCGTTATATATATATTCATACTTTCATCTTCTCAAATGTATCGAGCTGGAGAGATTTCGGTCATATATTATACCATCTCATTCTCGTTAATGTTATCGATAGAATCTTTCCCAATCATGAACCTCAGAAGAGCCTCACACTCAACTTCAACTGCTCCTACCATACACATCACGGCATCAACAACTCCAGATCAATTAAATCAATATTTATCATTCCCAAACGAAGGTGACCTATTACCTGATTATTCTTATGCTGGTTTTAATTCTAGCTCAACTCCCATACCAAATCTTGAAAATGTATTTATAACTTTACAACCCAAAGATGATCAATCAGATCGAACCGAAGAAATACAAATGGCTATCAATCAAGCATCTCAAATTCCTGGTGGATCTGTCGTTCAATTAGCAGCTGGCGATTATTGGCTTTCAAATGATTCTCCTATCCGTTTACCCTCAACAGTCGTTCTACGCGGTGATCCCAGTGTACCTTCAAATACAATTTTACATGCTACGGGCTCGCCTCGAAATTTGATCGAATTTGGTGACCCAAAGTCATCTGGAACTCCAACACCGTCAGATGGCATGAGTATCATAAGTGATCCATACGTTCCTTTAGGAGCTACCAATGTCGAATTAAATAACGCAACCGGCTTCAAGGTAGGACAAAGTATAATCTTGAACAGGAATGTGACGGCTACATGGCTTAAAGAAATGAACATGGATGACCTATATCGAGACGGAAAGCATGAAAGCTGGTTATCAGTCGGAACGTCAGTACAACAAGAAAGAGAAATTACTTCAATCGATGGTAATCGAATCTCTTGGACTTTACCTTTAACTGATCCCATAGATTCAAAAATGTCCGATGATAATTCAACCGTCATTGCTTTTACTCCACCTGATCGAATTCGATTTACTGGAATTGAGAATTTAATTTTTAATCAAACTCCTTCTGCTTCACATCTACCTGTTGGAACCCAAACAATTTTACCTATCATGATTGGTTCTGCTGAAGATTGTTGGATCAAAAATGTTCAATCAATTGGGTTTATTGAATTCGCCTATTTTACTATTTCAAGCAGAAGAGTTACAATGGAAGATTTTGTAATTTATAAAGACGCTCCGACTGCTAATGGTGGAAAAGGTGCATTACCTCTTGATATCACGCTTGGTGGATCTCAAACCTTATTGTTACGTGGAAAAACTATTGGGGCTCAAGATACTGCCTCGTATATCGTTGCTACCGCTAAATTGGCTATGGGTCCCAACGTGATTTCTGATTATTCTGCTCTAGGTAGTTCTCGTCACGCTATCGAGCCACATCAGCGTTGGAGTACAGGTCTTCTAGTTGTACGTAATCTTTTCTCACTCCAAAAGCCTTTGATTACATCTTACCTGAATCCTTTTTTCATTGAAATCTTGTCTTCAGGAAAGAGCTAGAGTAGGCCAGATCAATCTGAAAAATCGTGGGATTTTAGGTTCCGGGTAAGTTGTCCTCCTTCCTCATGAAACTTTCTCAATTCTTTCCTAATACACTTTTGTTTTTATCCTATTTCTTTCAGTCACGGTTGGGCAATGGGAGCAGGAATAATCTGGTCATCAATTGCTACGAAATTAATGGCAGAAGATCCACCTACTTCAAAAAACTTCATGGTAAATTCGAAAATAGTCAATAAATTATCAGAGGAAATCAATCAAGATCCTTCGTTTGATTTTAATGATCCATGGACTAGTCTTTTTCAATTACAATTAAAAGAAAGGGTTTCTGAGGATGTTGTTAAGCAAATTTTGGGTTATTAATAAAAATATCTTTTGTCTTTGAATTGTTGCTCAAATGAATTTGATTGAAACACGAACGCTCAGCACCAGAGTCTTGAAAATGATTGAATATTTCTTGTTTGTGACTTGAGAGAATCATTTTTACTACAAAAGAAATGTTGAAACTTGACTTATTGGGAGAATTTTATTGATTTAGAGATACTGAGCATTGGTCTATGAATTGAGAAGCAAGGTCTGACATGTTTGGCACTCCCCATTACCTTTCATGCATCATGAATTAAAAAGAAGACAAGAAAATGATAATTTGTCGAGAATTGTTACAACAATATAATACCACACAACCCTGTTGTGGTTTTTCTCAATGAATCAACTTCCACAGCATCTCAAGCATGGCTTGATTTGATAGTCCAGTAGTGAAACAGGTATGAAGTAGTCACCATGTTGTACTCAAAGTTTGTAACAAAAATCAAGATAAAATGAACAATCAAAAGCCATCTAATGAGCTCCAAATTTCTTGGCAGGGCATCATATCAAATTGATCTATACCATTAATTGTGTAAGGAATTTCCTGCAGATTTTGGGGTTTCAAGGTGATTTACATTTTTTTTCAAAAGATTATCAAGGTCTAACAACTGAACAACTGGAGGTCATGCATTTATCTCTTGACAGTGAATTCTTGATCATGCCAAATGTGTTTTTTGTTATAGAGGCTTTTCTCCTGTTTTTGAGACTGTGCTGCTACCCATTCCAAAAAGACTTGATCACACAGACTGCTTGAAAGTGTTTTATATCTTGTGAAGAAGGAATTCATTGAAGAAAAACAATGACACAAGCTATCAAAGGTGATAAAACATAAGGGGATGTAAGAAATTAAACTCAAGTTTTCAATGTTCAATGGATGTAAAAGGAGCTTCAGCTTACAGATTCATAATAAATGTACCATTTATACCAATTGTGCCAATTCATTGCACCTCAACTTGGTCATCAGCTCCAAGACCAGATTGTCTAGATTTTGCTGTCTTCTACATGGCACTGAACTAATGAAGTGAATATCATAGGGAGAAAAGAGGTAGATGTGATTTGATTTCCTTCAGTACTTCACTGTCAGTAAATCAAAATAATGAATTATTGTCATGAAGACCCAAGTTCAGTTCTCAGCAGCCATTAGAGTGAACCCCTACATATCTTGTGCCAAAGGTGAAGCACACCACAAATTTCTGTTGCTACCTTAAAAATGTGCCCTACCACATTGAATTCTGTAATTCAGTAGCATAGGCAGGGCACCTGGAACCACTTTCTACCCAGGATCATTGTGGTTGGTCAACTCCTTCCTTTTGAAGCAGGGCACTTTACATCTTGGTGACAAGGTGTGAATTGTACTGCAGGACTTGCCTACAGCTAGCAGTGGTAGTGATAGTTCAAGATTCAGGATATGATTTTTTGAAACAATAAAAAACACTTTACATTCCAGTACCAGGGTCACTTGGGGGATGTTGTTGCCCAAAGCTGTCAATCAACATAGTGATGAAATTTCACATTCAATGCTTTACCTGATTTGAATAGATCTTTTGATTGCATGGTGGGGCTTGTGTTAGAATGATGTTTTCCAGGGCTTAGCAACACTCTAAAATTTTCAAGCACTTGAACAATTCTCTTTTATGGATTAACTTCCTTAGGGATCTCCACATCAATACTGCAAAATAAGACACAAGATATTGGAAGAGTGATTGAACAGAACAGTAATAATCAAAAAATAATCAAGTACTACTGACAATAAATCAAGGCCATAAGCAGCATGTTAGTTATTTTCTTTGAAGGTTGGAAATCAGTATGGGTATCAACATATGGGAAACAGGTCAAGTAGGTAATGGGTATAAGACAGCAACCAGGATTTTCAAGATACATCTCCAAAGAAGCAAATTTTCACACAGGAGAGATAAATCTAGAGTTTCTTTGAAGGAGATGGACAAAAGGGAAGTGATTCCCTAGTCCCACATCCTTTAATCAAATTCTCAAAAATTCCTCCATCTGGTTGTTATTATACTTGAATAGCTTCATATACATATCAAACATGAAAAACCGCTTTTTTATTGTCCACCCACCCACTCAAGCCAATTTAGTCAACAAAGGTTACAACACTAATCCAGATGATATATGTAAAACAATATTGCACAAAATTATAGGCAGTGAAACCATTTTTTGTTATACAAGTGACTTTATAGTTGATGGGCCACCCACATGAATTCTGGATATAACTCTATATTCAAGACATGCCAATTGTTAGGATTCATGTTTAGCCTGCTACACAATTAGATACCTCTGAAAAATCATAGTGTAATTCCTGGTGCACAGTGCAGAAACCGTAGGCACATTCAAGTCGATGTAGTACAAATCTTGAGAAAATTTGTGTGAAAGAGGTTTCAAGATTCATGAAATGTGTTGTAATATGATTGCAATATTGAGGTAACTTTGTCTCTATCTTTAGAGCTTTACAAATGTGTCATAATACATTTATTGGAATTAGGTTGACATGTCTCAAAGAAATATTGATTAAGGAATTAAAGTTTTCCTATCATTATATGAAGATAAAGCATTGCCTCACCTAACAAATTGACTCAATCTCAAACAGCAGACAAGTTTGAATACAATAACAGACACCTGCTTCACTTCTGCTTTATTTCAAAATGAGTTTGAAATCACTTCTTCTCACTTATGTAGTCTTGGAAATTTTTCCCTTCAATATCTGGGGTACAAATTTAGATACCTTTCAAAGTAGCTCAAATATTTTCTTGAGAATCGGTGATCCCTCTTGAACAATGCACCTTTTCACTCTATCTTTGTATACTCTTCTTGCTTCAGCCACCAGGACATCATGTTCACCAATGGAAGACGTCTCAAGGTTCAATATCATTCATCCACATTCAGAACTCATAGAAGATTCAGATGTATACAAAATTCATCATTGTGGACATCAAGGGTGCAGAGCTACAGATCAACAGGGGTGTCAACTTGTTCCATTAGATCTCCTCTCCAATCCAAGTGGAACTTATGATATGAAAACCCAAGAGAACATCCCATCTAGAACAATGCTTCCATTTGACCTGAATTTCTCCCCCAATTCTGATATTGGATCCTTTGTATTTGAGTCATCCACCCAAGACAATGTGCGACTCAAATCACCCATGGATAATGCTAGGTCACATAGGCTTGTAAGAGATCTCAACTTGAATCTTGCCCCTGATTCTATCCTTCAGCCAGATGTGAAGCTTTTATCCTCCACAAATGATGATGGGTCACATAGGCTTCCAAGGGAATTTGAACTTAATGAACATCCACAGAATCACCCAGATCCTCACATACTAATCCCTTCAATAAAAGACACCCAGAAAGGAGGTCAATTGGATCTACATGAAGGTCATATAGGAGACAATACAGAATTGAATAAAAGTGGTGAATCTTTTGGAATTTCTGAGGATATTCCAGCTCAGAGGCTTGGAAAGGAGATTTCAGACTCAAGAAAGAAGACCACAAAAAAGCCAACAGAGAAGGACAGGTTTCTCAGATCTCAAAAGTATGTGTTCAAACATGATGGAAAATTGGCAAAGCTTTCTAAAGATAAAGTCAACATGGTAGGGAAAACATTGTATGCAATACCAGGATCCAAGTCTTTGGTGCAACATACAAGGAATGTTGGCAGATGGACAGCAGATCAGGAAGACGTTCACTTCAGAAACAAGGCTAATTCATGGTTTGAACAACTATACAAAGACATGGAGATAAATAATAGACAGTTGAATCCAAATTTGGAAGAGCATTTGATAGATATGGCAAAGAATGCAGTTTACAAGGTGTATCATGAGGTCACAATGACATTCTTTGGTGCCCTTGTATCACTCTACCCACATCCAACACATGGAAGACACACATCAATCAGGGATGGCTGGAAATTTGTCACTAATTTGCTTGATCCATGGAGAACAGTTGACTGGCAAGATGCTTATAGATCACTTTCAATACAAACAGATGAATTTGATATTAACAACATTTCTAACCTGCTCAGTTATCTAATGAAGTTACAAAAGAACTCAAGTGTATCAATGAAGGTTATCTGGAAAATGACAGAAAAATGGAGATCAGAGTTTTCCTATCATCCAAGTGAAAACATTGAAAGTCTGTCTGATTTTTGCAAAAAGATTCATTTTGTTTTAAAAAAGGATGGGGCTTTTCCGCAAACAGAGATCATCTTATTAGATTCAATTTCTAGCTTGAAAAGAGAAATACCACACTCCAGTTTTCAGGCCTTTGAAGAAACCCACCTTGGGAAAGAAAATTCATCAAATAAAGATTTGACTTGTCAACACAATATTAAGGCTTGTATCACCACACTAAAGAAAGCTGGAAAAAATTCATTAAAACATCTAGGAAATGTTTCAGACCAAATGGTTGAAAAGGTATTTCAGAAGATGAAAGTGAATGTAGAAAGGAACGGTTTAGAATGGCCAATGGAATTCACCAAGGGGTTCAAATTAACATTGAGAAGGACAAAGAAATCAATCACTTTAGGTTTCATTGGAGTTCTTGTTTCACTTCATCCTGTTCAAGAATTGGTAGATGGTATCAACCTTGTGGCTCTGGATGGCCTGAATTTCCTGACTGATTTCATGAAAGATTGGGATTCAACAGGGCTGTCAAAAGCGTTAAGCATGAAAGTTCCAAATTTAGAATCCTTTGCTGAAACTCATGATCCTAGTATCCTACTTGGTTACCTTATCAGATTGAAAAGCAAAAATGCTACACCAGTTGCAATGACTGCATTTTGGGGGCTTTACAAAAGTTGGGCAGCTTGGACAAAGTTGAAGTTGGAAAACAAAAATTCAATTCATGATTTTGAAAGTTTTTTGAGTACCATACAAGAGATACTACTTACACAGAAAAGTTCAGAGCTTGCACAAAAATGAACTTTGAACTTCCATTGTTTTGTGTTTATCATTCCATAGAATCCAGAAATTTTTCACCCTATAGCAAACATATTCATCAGCCAAAGGGGTTGTGTTTTATTTGACACACTGCACAAATGATGTATTGCTCTATGGTGAGAAATGATTGCGTTTGTGGAGGGATGATTGTTTTTTTTGTAGGATTGGGGGCTGAGTCTTGGCCCAAAATTCTGGAATCAAATTCTGGGAGAGATTCAGTGCTAGTTGCCCTGAAAGGTTCTCTTGGGGTCTTTTGAAGCATTTGAATCCACATCAACTTTACAGGCAATCTATGATACCTTTTCTTGTTTTCAAAAGCTTGAAGATGTTAAACAAATCCAAAACATATCAGGAAAGATTGGGAATGCCCTATGTGAGGTGTGGTGATTGTTTCAGATTTTTTTGATGCCTTTGTCTTATATAGATGCAAGGTATAACATAAAAAAGCTTCCTTCTTTGAATCTTCTGTTTGCCACATAAATTGAGAACGCTTATTAAGTTACAAATGCATCACATCTTGGCACATTGTCTCCAAAACACGCACAAAGAACTCAAATTTTCAACTTCAAACAATCCCAAAACTGTGAGTTACTCACCGTCAGTCCAAGAATGAGAGAGAGAATCTTGGATGAAGAGAGAAGAGCTCAGAATGATTGCTCAGGTGGGTAATATAAAACTTATTCCGCTGAAGGTGATTAGGTTCAGATCAATCAGAACAAATTGAGACACAATATGTATGATAAGCACATACATAGTTGGCACATAGTGAGCAAGATGTCAAAGGCCCAAAAAGGGCCTGAAAGCTATAAATTTGAACATTGGCAGTGCCCATGGTGTGACTGTGGTTGTGTGTCCACACTGTGACATCAAATTCCACATCCCCCAAGTGGATGACACATACCACATATCAATTCAACATTTTGAGAGCATCTCCACCAGAGCCAGGTCAATTTGGCTCAGTTGGGAGGCTTTCACAGGATTTCACACTACCTGTGGGTGAGTGTGTGGCTTCTACCAGCACTATGTAGTTTGATTTCCTTTGCTTTCCCCAGGTCCCAATCAGGGCCCAATCTGAGGATTGTGAAGGGTTATGTTGATCAGAGTAGATGGCCTGGTTGAATTGGGGACAAGCACTGTTCAGATACTCTCCAAGATGTGTCAGAATAGAGGTTGAGTTTTTTGTATATAGTACACTTCATGTAGTTTCCCAAAGGTGATTTATGCAATCTTTGTGGGAAGAAACACCAGTTTACATGGTCCTGTGGCTCATCTCCAGATGGTAAACGTCAAAATCATGATGTTCTTCTAAGAGCATTGCCACACAGGCCAGGTAGCTGTTGGGAAACATCATCATTTTGATGTTGTACCATCTGGACACAAGCCACAGGGCCATCTAAAGCAACATTTCTTCCCACAAAGGTTGCAACAAAAAATGCAACTCCAATTCTGACAGGTTCTGGACAGTTTGTCTTCCCAATCCAACCAGGCCACCCATTCTGATCAACCAAACCTATCACAATTCCCAGATTGGGTGCCAATTGGGGCCCAGGGAAAGCAAACTACATAGCCCTGGTGGTAGCCACAAACTCAATCACCCACAGCCAGTAGTTGTCAGCCTGTAAAAACCTCCCAACTGAGACAAATTTACCTAGCTCTGGTGGAGATACTCTAAGGAATGCAATAAAAAAAGAAAACATATACAAGTCAATGAGATCACCCTGGCTGGCCTTGAACATCTTACATCAAAGAGATCCTTGACTCACATCAGACAGCCATCTCAGAATATCTTATCCCAACCCCCCAGTGAACTTTTTCCAGTTTTGAATTGCAGTCAAAATTAGTCAACCTTTTCTGATTTCACTGTGTTGTCTAAAGAATTTTGTAATGCAGCAGGAGGATGAGGTACATATGAAGATCAGATTGCTTATGGTCATTGATTTTGAAAAACATGAAAGTCTTACAAAAAAAAATTGATACTTCAACTTGAATCTAGACATATTCTTGTCAAGCGTTTGAGCTGAGGATTGTAAACCAAATGAGCAAAACTTTGAAGCCTGATTGAATCTCATAATTGTCTTAAGGCATTGGTGATTAAGAGAAGAGATTTGCAAACTTTCCCTCTCTCTTTGCATCCTTCAAGTTTGAGACATGTCAGTAAATTGGGTTCTTGATTTGACCATTTAAACTTTGGTTGGGATTTCTGGGATGAGGGAGAAGATTGAGAAGAAGATTCTAAGGATAGGGATCGATATTAGATAGGTTTGATGGATTAAATTTGAAAAAAAGATCAAAAAGATCAAAGATGATCAAGAAATTCAAAAAAAGAAGTAGATGAAATGAATTTTGGATTTATAAATCATTCGGAACTTAATTCTAACATCCATCTTTTCACTTCAATTTCAAACTCATCTTTCAAAACCTCACAAGCCTGAATTCCAATCTTACAAAGTTTTTCAAATTCATCTATATTGAGTTTATTTTCTAATTGAATTAAACAAATTTTAGAAGATCTAGGTAAAGTGGCAATCGTAAGAAAAGGTAAATCGGTTTGTTCTAAATTCGTAATATCTAATAAAGGTAAATTTGGATAAGTTAAAGATCCAATCGAGATAGCTATTATATAATCTTTGATTGAAATTCCAGATGCGATTAAACTTAATGAAGTGGCATTTATTGCAGCTTGTAATAATCCTATCAAAAAACAAAGGAAAAAAGAATCCAAAAAACAGATAAGCATCAGAATGAGGATAAATTTGAATAGATGAGAGAAAAAAGAGAGAGAGAGGTTGTAAAAAAAAGAAGAAGCTAAAGAGTTTGTGAAAAAAATGATTAACCTCCATCTTCTTGTAAAACTTCAATAAAGATTTCAATCACACTTCTTGGATATAAATTTAACATAATCACACTTTCAAATGTATTTTGAATCGAATAACTTAAATCCATTAATCGTTTGTCCATCTTTGATGATTTCTTTCGATCAGAAGTTGAAAAGGGGCTCATATTAACATAAACCTGAATTGATCCAAGATTGGAATTCGAATTTGATTTGATAGTAGATGATGTCTTATGATGAGTGTTAGTTGATTCTTTAGGTCCGGAGATCGATGAAGTCACTTTAGTTAAACCATGTGAAACGGAGGAAGATCCATCTAATGAGTTAGGTGAGGATGTTAATATTTTAAAATCAATTTGTCTAAGTTCATATGGTCTTCTATTATCTTGTCTAAGTCCTGCTGATGATAAGATTTCAATTCTTGACTTGTTTTTGGTTGTTTTGTAGAATGAAGAATGAACAATTGGTTTGTTTTGGTGGGGTGACCATCAGTAATTTGTTATCCTGATTTGTTCTTTCTTGAGATCTATAAAAAAGACTCACCATTTTGGTTTAAATTCACACTTGAAAGTGGATCAGTTCACTTTTCAAACTCATCAAATGATTGGTTCCTTTTTTTTCGAAAGTTTCAAACGAAACCTCTCTAAAGACATTTATTCATTTCAAAACCCATAAAACGAATATACAGTCGGCTCTGTAAGCAGATCGATGGTCCACAGAAACTTTTTGCATAAGTATATCGCGCGATGCATACTCGCAAAATAGGCATGATATGCCTATATTTAGTAAAAAAAGACATTGATGTCTTTATGCTGATGTCCGCACAAAACATGCACAATGCGCTGAGTTCTCCGCTTAACAATAGAGGAGTCTTTGGCCTAATTACAACAGATCAAAAAAGACATGACTCAATCAACAAATTTATGACAAGAAGCCGTGATTGTCTTGAAATCATTAAAAGCGAGAAAAAAGGGGCAATCAAACTACATAGAAAATAAAACAATGCATCAGTACTGAACAAAACCAAACACAGGAGCATGAAAGGTCAAAATTACGTACCAGATGATTTAAAAAATCAAGACTTGTTTGCTTTGGTGATGAGAATTGACCATGGCTGAGATCTTCAGACATTGTCTCTAGAGCATGAGTATGCGGCCCTCAGTTAGGCTTATCCTCATTCAGTTTGTGATCCGGTCAACACTTCATAGCGTATGTGATCTCCTCAATTGCCTTCCTCATCTGAGATAAGGTAATTGGAACACGTTCAACTTTGACTTCTGAATCATCCAATTCGATGATTGGTGATTCATCAGATTTGGCTCTTGAAGTGGTTTGAATGATGTCTTTGGTTGTAGGCATTGGAATTTCCATCTCGGGCTTTGATTATCAATCAAAGAATTCAAGAGCTCATTGATGCTGATGCGGAAACCGGGATGTGATTCAGGCAATCCTGTACAGTGATCGAGGTTCTGAAGCTCTGGGGAAAGATCTGTGATTTCCATCTGAAGTCCTGGATCAGCTGTGTATTGATATTGAAAGCAATGTTCAGAGTTACTGTGAGTATCAGAGATATTTTCAGGTATGTACTCATGAGTTTTGGAGCTGTTATGATTGGGTTGGGAATCTGCAATCATGCCAGGGTGTTTGAAACAGTTCTTGATGTTGTCAGCTGATTTTTTTTTCCAAGCTTGTGATGCCATTTGCACCGCTTCCAGGATGTTGATGTTGAATATCTTATCTGCATTCCAATTGGGGTGTTGTTCATACTTGAGTACAGACTTTGAGATAAAATCTTGACAATAGTAAGGTTTGAAAGCAGCAATGATACCAGCATTGCATGGCTGTAAAACACTTGTAGTGTTCAGAGGTAGAGACCTGATTTTGATGTGAGAAAGATTGAGAGCCTTGGCTGCAGAGGTGTGTCCAGAGAAGTTATCTAAGAGTAGAAGGATCTGCCAATCCTGAAGGCACATGTGTGAGTTGAGGGTCAAGAGCCAGTCACCAGATATGATTGCTGTCATCCAGGCTTTCTTGTTGGATGTGTAATCAAAACCCCAGTACAAAGGGTTGTGTTGGCCACAGGGTTGAGGCTTTGCTGTGTGTCCAATGATCAAGGGAGGAAGTTTGTTGGTTCAATCAGCATTAGCTCCAAGTAGATAGCTGATACAAATCTTGGAGACCTTTATTCCTGTATGGCCCATGCTGGAAAGGGTCTTGTTGGGAGGCATCCTGGACAAGAGTCAAAAATATTCAGATAATAAAGGGAACTTGAATTAAAAAGGCTCACTGACTTGTAGATGAGTTTGGTCTTGTCAGCATTGAATATCTCAGAAGGTTTGAATCTTTTAGTAAGCTCAAGCAGCTCCTTGCAACCTTATCCCACAGTAGCATAGTCAACTGAGGCAGCCTCTATGTGAACAATGTGGGTGCAAATGTTTTAATGATTCTTGAAATTTGTAAGGCAACCATCTGAGTAACACATTTGAACACCAAGGAGATCACCAAACTCTTCAGCTTCTCTATGTAGGGTGTCACTGTTGAAAACCATATTGCAAGCATGTGCTTCAATGATCCAATGAGCCAGAGCCTGTTCAAGAGCAGGAAACTTTGCTGGTTACTGAAGCTTGACATTGGGGCTGTTCATTTGAATTGATGATGTGATTTTTGTTGAGTCTCTCATCCATTGGCTCAGAGAGGATTTCTGGATGTTTGCAGTGCTTTGCTGTTTTAGCTTGAGTTTTTCCATTTTCAATGTGCCATGCTAGAATCTTGCACTTATCTTTCAAATTCTTGATGTCACAAGTGCTCTTTGAATGCTTGTGAGGCTTATTTTCTGAACTTTTGGACTTCTTCTTTGGTGGGTTTTCAACCACTTCAACCAATTCTGAGTCAGAGTCCACCTGATTGATGGCTTGTCCAGCTTTTCTGTCTTTAAAATAGGCATCAATCTGTGTAAAATTTGTTGTGATATTGTCTTGCACTGAAATGTAATACATATAATTCAACAAGGTATACAAAACATAGGTATGAAAAACCATAGTCACCTTTCTCGTTGTGTTTCTTTGCCTTACTTGCAGCTGAAGTCTGGGTAGCAGCATTGGAAAGTTTTGCACCAGTATCTGAGAAGGACAGAAGGAGCCTAAGAGTTAGAGAAAAATATCAAAGCCCAAAAGAGATTCAAACTCACCATCAAGCTGTTAGAGTTTCACGGTTTGATATGTTTATGTAATTTCATTTATTATTCCATTTCACGCTATCAACATTAATATATTGATTTCCTTCACATATTTCAGTCTGTACAGTTTTATGTTTAACATTTGTGTGTAACTGACTCAAACCTAGTTCAAACCTAATTGTATCATTTCTTGTTTCATTTATATATTCAACTGTTGGAGCACTTCTGAGCTCTTCTCTCTTCATCCAAGATTATCTCATACAATCCTGGATGAAGGTGAGTAACTCGAAGCTCGCGGGATATTGAAGGTGATTCAAAGACAAGGTTCTGAATCAACCTCATCCCTGCTCTGACAGGTCAGTCTATATTCTATTTGTCTCATATTTCTAAATTTGTGATTGTGTTAAATTGAAATACTGATCCAAGATTATCTCATACAATCCTGGATGAAGGTGAGTAACTCGAAGCTCGCGGGATATTGAAGGTGATTCAAAGACAAGGTTCTGAATCAACCTCATCCCTGCTCTGACAGGTGAGTAACTCAAAGCTCGCGGGATATTGAAGGTGATTCAAAGACAAGGTTCTGAATCAACCTCATCCCTGCTCTGACAGGTTTGACCAGATTGTATTAGGTTATGAGCCCAGCGCCACAAACGCTTGCGGCAGCCTATTGATCCATCACAATCACATCAGACCTTATTCTTATCTCCTTGTATCCTCGACTTCGTTTTCATACTCTGCATAATCTCAGTTTTGAATGAACCCACCCGACGCCACAGACGTCAAACCCCGAATTCCAACAACTTCGAATACCTCACCTTTGGATGACAAAAGCTCCATACCATTCCCCATTTTCTCCACTTTCTCCGATCTTAAACCACCCATGTCTTCGAGAAATCCCGATCCGAAGGATTTCTCAACTTCTACGTATTCTACAGTAGTTAAACTTTCAACTGGTACTTTTAACGACTGGAAGCTCAAGCTTACTACTGTTCTTGGAGCTCAGCGTTTATCCAAGTATATACTCAAAGACGTACCCACCCCTACTGATGAGACTGAACTAGAAGATCATGAAACGAATCAGCTCAGAGCATTGGCCGCTATTCATGCTACAATCGATGACGAAAATTTCCAGGTCATCCGATCGTGTTTAGACCCTAGAGATGCATTCAAGAAACTTTGCTCTCATCACGACAACGCTGGAGGATTATCAACAGCTCATCTGTTTTCCGACCTGGTTACTCTTCGCATGACTTCTGATGATGATCTCAATGAACATATCAATAAGTTTCGAAAACTTCACAATGACCTACTCAGCAATCTATCCTCCACACCGGATTTTAAGATATCCAAACCTTTCGTCACTATTATCCTCATAAATTCACTTCCATCTGAATTTACTCCTCTAGTACAAAGTCTATTGACAAATTTCAAAGACTTGACACTAGCTCGTTTATTCTCACTCCTCAAGATTGAAGCTACACGTTCGGCATCATCAAACAAAACCGACACGGCTCTGGCGGCCAGAAGACAGAACAATCATCGACAACAACCTTCCAAGAAGAAGGATTCTTCCACTCAGCCTTCAAACGGTCTTCGCTGTTCTTTAGGGCATGAAGGTCATACGGATGAAAACTGTCGCACTAGAAGATACAAGGCGTTTCTCGAGTACGATAAGAAGAATAAACAGGCTTTGAACGCCGGCAATTCATCCAACTCTGCTCAACTATCCCAATCCATGCATGACGACAATGAGGATACATCTTACTGGGATGCCGCTTTCTCTGCCTCTACCTCTTCCAGTACGCCAATTATCTGTGACACTGGTGCTACGACTCATATGTTTTCAGACCTTTCACTTATTTCTGATCTCCGTCATACTCGTCCCACCAAAATTAGTGTAGCATCCAAGGACAGTGCAATATGGGCTCATCATCGGGGGAATGTAAGATTTGGTTCACTTCTTCTTTGAAACGTCATATACTCTCCACAGTTAAGCGGTAATCTAATCTCAATCGGTCGTCTATGCGATGATGGTTACCGTGCAATTTTTGACAAATCAGTCGGCAGCATTGTAGACTCTTCAGGGGTAGAAGTCCTTCAAATGCGCTGGAGTTCGAACACGAACCGACTCTGGACACCTCAGACCAATCTTACACCCACGGCTCTTTTCACCCATACTGATCCCGAGAAGCTAGCGATGGTCTGGCATCGCCGTCTAGGTCATCTACATCCTGACGGTGTCATACAATTTCTTCGACGACAGAAACTGATTCCAATCTCGAAACAGAGTTTTGTGGATTGCGATGCTTGCTCAATGGGAAAATTGATTCAATCCCCGGCTACCTCATCCTTTCATCGTTCACCTCAATTACTCAATCTTGCACATAGTGACATTTTAGGTCCTATATCTCCTGTTTCAAATTCCGGTTTCAAATATGTCTTAAGTTTCATTGACGACCATTCTCGATATGCTACTATATACCTCCTGAAATCTAAAAATGAGACTTTTTCTGCGTTCAAACAGTACAAAGCTCTAATGGAGAAGAAATGTGGTGCCAAGATCATGAAGCTGAAATTGGATCGAGGTGGTGAATACACCTCTGCTAAGTTCACTCAATACCTGAAAGATGAGGGGATTGAGGAGGAGAAGGGACCTGCCCACCGACCAATGGCCAACTCAGTGTCTGAAAGGTATTTTAGAACTCTAATTGGCAAGGTACGGGCTCAACTCTTAGAGAGCGGTCTCCCTTTGTCTTTATGGGGGGAACTTGTCAAGTATTGTTGCATCCAAATCAACTGTTCCCCTTCTGCTGCACTCTGAAATCAGTCACCGCTTGAAGTATTTGAGTCTCTCCTTCCAGGGCATGTTCATCCTTTTGATGTGGATCGTCTCAAACCATTTGGTTGCCTGAGTTTTGCTATGGACCAAAACCGGAAATCAAAAGTTGCTCCGGTCGCAAAACGATTCATCTTTGTAGGACTGGAAGAGGGTGCGCGTGCCGCACGTCTTTGGGACAAGGACACTGGCCGAATCTTCATTACTGGTGATGTTTTGTATCGGGAAGAAATTTTTCCTGCCCTTCATCCGACTCTTTCTCCGAAAGTTATTGAAGAACTTATCATCCCTGAGTACACCAATCAGCAACTCAATACGCCGAAATCATTGCCTACTCAGGAAGAAACTACATCAACCAAACCTTTGGATTCTCAATCACTTCAAGAGGCCGAACGGCAGCAGGTTGTTTCGCCTGAGGAGGAGGCAGTTGGATCGCCTCCTCCATGGCCGTATCAACCCAAGGTTCAAATACCTTTGTCTGGCTCAATACACGCTCCACAAGAAGTTCAAGATCAACAAGTACTCTCTAAATCTTCCCGTCAATCTGAAACTCAGAGGTTTCAGAATCGAGGGGACTACCAAGGTTATCGTTCACCTTCCCCCCCCTCCTCTCATTCTTCGGCATCTCCGGTGGCTATGACACCCACTGAAGTTCAAAGCCCGGCCCAAAGTGAGGGGACCAGGAGTAACACACAGATGTCATCGGATCTTTCTGACATCTCACCATCATCGGCTCATTCAAATTGATCAATATCTCCAAGTGCATTGATCGAAGGAGCAGCATCTCCGAGTCCAGCGCCTTGCGAGCCTCAAGTTTCACCTTCACCTCCGGCAAACAGATCTACACTCAGAACGCCTGAGATCCCAAGAACCGTTAATCAACCCGTTCCAAAATTGCAGACGCCTCCGACACCTACTCCAGTGGCCCCAAAACCACAGACGCCTCCATCTCCTGTTTCTATGCCCTCTAAGTCAGACATACCTCCGGCTCCAGCGCCTGCTCGGCCTGCTACTCCCCCTCTTCCTCGAAGATCTGGCAGAACCCGAACCCAGCCTGATCGATACGGTTTTCCAGCCAAGAAGGACGCCAGCGCTAATCTCACCCAAACCAGCACAGCCGAATCAAAACAAGGACGTTTGATTCCTAATCACTATGGTTTCACGGCGACGAGAGGTTCAGATCCAGACAGCCCGACATACTCACAAGCAATGGCAGGTCCGGACCGAAAGGCTTGGGAACACGCTATGCAGCGGGAGTTCGAATCTCTGACTCAACATGGAGTAGGCCAGCTCGTCAAACGTCCTCCTGAAGCCAATGTTCTTGGGGGAATGTGGGTTTTCAATCGTAAACGAGACGAATATCATCGCATTATTCGTTACAAAGCCCGGTGGGTAGTCCTAGGCAATCATCAGATCAAAGGCCTGGACTACGACGATACTTATGCATCTGTTGGTAAGCTCGATTCTCTTCGGATTCTGCTCGCTCTCACCGTCAGCAAACGAGTTGGAAGGAGACGAATGAAGGTCACCCAATTCGATGTGGTAACTGCGTTCCTGAATGGTCACATGAAGGATTTGGTTTATGCCAAGCAAGTGACGGGTTTTGAACATCCGACTCTTCCTGAACGTGTTTGGCTCCTCATCAAATCTCTCTACGGAACAAAACAAGCAGCCAGACAATGGCAACAGCATTTTGGGGCTACCACGGCTGCTTTCCACTTACACCCAACACAATCGGATACTGCAGTTTACGTGCTCAAGACTCAAATCGGCCTGCTTATCATCCACCTACACGTTGACGACTCTCTGGTGTTCTATGACAACGACGAGCTGTTTCTGAAATTCAAAACTTATATTGATTCCAAATACAAGCTTAAATGGACAGAAAAACCTACTCTGTATCTCGGCATCAAACTCGAAATTGCTGACGATTATTCTTCCATTAAGATTTCCCAGACGCACTACATCGAATCAGTCCTTGAACGTTTTGCAATGGTGAACTGCAAAGCAACCAAGACTCCTCTACCTCAACGTACTACTCTTGTAGCGGGCACCAATGAAGAACTCAACGAAGCGAAGGATATTCCATATCAGGAGCTCGTTGGATGTCTTCAATGGATTGCATCGGTCACACGCCCGGATATCGCTTACGCTGTTTCTCAACTTTCAAAATTCAATTCAGCCTGGACAGTCCAACACTGGACGGCGGCGAAGCACGTGCTTAGATATCTCAAGGGTACACAAAATCTAGCGATTACCTACTCAGAGAGGATCGATGAACCGCGGGCTTTCTCAGATTCGGATTTCTCCCAATGTCCTACTACTCGCAAATCCGTCACCGGCTACGTCGTCAATGTCTCGAATGGAGCAGTCAGCTGGAAATCTCAACAACAACCCGTTGTTGCGCTATCAACATCGGAAGCCAAGTATATTGCTGCAGCTGAATGCTCCAAACACATGGCATGGGTGCGATCATTCTTTTTCGATATCATGCATCCTATTGACACACCTTCGCCATTCCACATCGACAACACCTCAGCAATATTCACGGCATCGGGAGAAGGCCTCAAATCGAGATCTAAGCACATTGACAGAAGACATCATTATATTAGAGAAATGGTTCAATCTAATCAACTGGTTATTCATCATATTCCTACAGAGGAAATGTTAGCAGATCATTTAACCAAGTCACTTGGTCCGACAGCTATGACTCACGCCTTACGTTTGAACAACATGACTTGAAATGTGTTTTGGAAATGAGGGGATGTTAGAGTTTCACGGTTTGATATGTTTATGTAATTTCATTTATTATTCCATTTCACGCTATCAACATTAATATATTGATTTCCTTCACATATTTCAGTCTGTACAGTTTTATGTTTAACATTTGTGTGTAACTGACTCAAACCTAGTTCAAACCTAATTGTATCATTTCTTGTTTCATTTATATATTCAACTGTTGGAGCACTTCTGAGCTCTTCTCTCTTCATCCAAGATTATCTCATACAATCCTGGATGAAGGTGAGTAACTCGAAGCTCGCGGGATATTGAAGGTGATTCAAAGACAAGGTTCTGAATCAACCTCATCCCTGCTCTGACAGGTCAGTCTATATTCTATTTGTCTCATATTTCTAAATTTGTGATTGTGTTAAATTGAAATACTGATCCAAGATGATCTCATACAATCCTGGATGAAGGTGAGTAACTCGAAGCTCGCGGGATATTGAAGGTGATTCAAAGACAAGGTTCTGAATCAACCTCATCCCTGCTCTGACAGGTGAGTAACTCAAAGCTCGCGGGATATTGAAGGTGATTCAAAGACAAGGTTCTGAATCAACCTCATCCCTGCTCTGACAGGTTTGACCAGATTGTATTACAAGCATGCTCTTTATCTTCTCAAGCTTGCTTTTAATTATCCCACCCATGTTTGCATCACAGCTTGGCAATCTCTGCACCTTTGCCATGTATTCAAGAGCCTTCTGAAGTCCATAAGAGCCACCAAGTATAAAATTTTTACCCACCTCCTTTCCAAATGCATTATCAAGCTTTGTATTGGTGTCCATGGTCAATTCATCTGTGTCCAAGCTGGGATCAGGTGAGTTTCCAAACCACATATTGAGTTTACCATCCACTGATGCAAAATCAATTGTAGGACAGTTTTGTGAAAGGATAAGCACATCACTGATAAGATCAGATATTGAAGACATGGTAGGTGAGGGTGGGTATGTGTAGGGCTATGACCCGGCCCTGGCCCTGCCCGGCCGAGTCTGCTCAAGGGTCTCTCAGAGGTGAGCAGGGCCATGACCGGGGCCATAGCCCTAACCCAATGATACAGACAATGACCCCGCCCCGGGGCCACCCCGGGTCGGGGGGCCGAAAAAATTCCAGGGGGCGAAAGGGTTGTTGAGGCTTTTTCTGCCCTTGCCTGCTTTCTCTGCCCTTTCGCTGATATCCCCACACCGCCCTATCACCGATATCCCCAACCTCCATTTCCTCACCGATACCCCCCACCTCCATTTCAATGTCATCCACCTCTAAATCCCAGACTCGCCGCTCTCTTCGCCGTGATCTTGCCAATCCAATGTCTACCGCCTCCAGCACGACTTCGATTACCCCATCCGAATCAGTCTCAGCTGCTCACACAAACGGCTTGAACAATACCGCCACCAACCGAACGTCTTGGGTTTGGCAATACTTTGCTCAAATCCAAGACAAGGACGGTATCCTCAAGAACATGTGTCGAGCCAACAAAGGATTCATCGACCAGGCCAGTAACGATCCTGACGCACCCGTTATGGTTTGTGATGAAGCAACCGCTGTTGATAAGACCTCAAGCACGAAAATGATGATACGACATCTTCAACGTGCTCACCACATTGAACCACCAATTGAAACTTCACAAGCTACTCTTGCGGGGTGGGGTACTGGTGGAAAGATAGCCACGGTAAGTCCTTTTTCTCCATTCTCTTCTATTTCAATTTCTTCTTATGATGCTTATTATGACCCAAACTGATTGATGTCTTTACTGTCTTTCAGTTTGGACCTCTCAACAGGAAGAACCTCACGAACGCCCTCATCCGCCTTATCGTCAATCGAGAGCTGCCAGTCTCGCTCGTGGACGCCCCCGAATTACGCGATCTTCTGTCTTGGATCAACCCAGCGGTTTCCCCCATCCTGTCAAAGCAAACAGCCATTGCCGATGGCATCATCACCCAATTCCGTCTCTATTGCAACCGCCTCACTAGCCTTCTTTCATCGATTGATTACATTAGTATCACGTGCGACGCCTGGACATCTCCCAAGTCTACCCCAATGCTCGGAATTACGGTGCATTGGATGTCGGAAAACTTCGCAATGAGGTCGGTCGTCTTGGCTTTGAAGGAGATCAACGGTGGCCATACTGGGAAGAACATGGCCACCCTCGTCAAGCATACCCTGGATCAATTTCATCTTAGCGCGAAGCTCTACTGCGTCACAGCCGACAACGCCTCCAACAATCTCACTATGGGTTGAGAACTTCACAATATGATTCCCACCTTCGATCATGAGAAGAACCTCCATGGCTGTGTAGCCCACGTGATCAATCTTGTTGCAAAAGCTGGAATATCAATCTTTGACAGCAAGGCTCCCCCTGATCCTCTTAGTTCATTAGATCCCCAATTACCGCAAGACAATGTTCCAAATGGAAAATTGTCTTTGATCGAACCGACCCCTCATTTGGCAGTACATTCGATCCTAACTCGCATTCGGGGTTTTCATAAACGAGTGCGGTTGAGCACTCAGCTCAAGCAAGCACTCAATCAATGTATTCAAAGCTCTTCTCAGCCTCGAAAAGTCGGACTCATCCACGAGGTTTCAACACAATGGTCCTCGACTTTCTACTCACTTGAGCGGTTTGTAGAACTCAAGAAGGTTTTGCAATACTATTGCAACATCAACAACTCTTTGGAACCATTCACCTTAACTGAAGACAAATGGGTCTTGGTTAACAACTTAGTCAAGTTCCTCCGACCGCTTGCAATCGTCATCAAGGAGATCAAGGGTGACGAGTATCCCACTTTCTCCAGAGCCATGCCCGACTATCAATGGCTGGTTGAAAAACTTGAAAAGGTTAGTTTTTTCAACATCTTTTAATTTACTTATTGATTGATTGCTGACTTCTTACCTGACTCTTGACCTTTAGGCATGGGCCACGTACGAGTGTGCCAACTTGAAGGCGGCCATTCTTCCTATGGTGAGGAAACTGGTCTGATATTTGACGTTGGCTTTGAAGAAGCCTGTCTACATATGTTCACCCATCTTGGACCCTCGCCGAAAACTCAACGCCGTCTCTGGTTTCACCTTGGAGGAACTTGGATTCACCAAAGACGATCTCATTGCATACTTTACTGAGCAAGCAGCTCATTTTAAACGCCCTCAAGATTCTGAAGTTGAAGTGGTGGAACCCAAACCTGAGTTTCACGATGATGATGATAGACCGCATCATTTCATCAAGCGACGCAAGTTCATTCAAATCAACGACGAGGTGAAAGAATACCTCCTTGCCCCACTTGTGGATGAACGTACCGATATTCTGGTGTTCTGGAAAACTAATCAATCGAACTGGCCAGTCCTATCTCGGATGGCCATGTACATTTTGGCCATTCCTGCTTCGGCTGCCCCTTCAGAGAGGATCTTCTCTTCTGGTGCCAGGGTGATGTCCAATTATCGATCATCTATGACTAATCAGAACTTTGAGGCTCAAATCTGCCTCAAGTCCTGGGAAATGGTTTTATCTGACAATTAGTTTTTTTTTGTTTTCATTCTTATCTCTTGCTTTTCATTTCTTCACGCTCATTTTATCAACTTTTTTGTTCCTTGATTGTCTTTTCCTCTTTTGTATCTACTTGAACTTACTTGAGAAATGGTCAATCAAGGGTTTAACCCCCCCTCCATTGCTCTCAAGCCCCCTCAGAAAAAGCTGGGCCGAGCCAGGGCCTGCCCGGGGTAGCCCGATGGCTTTTCCAGGGGGCTCAAGGCCGAGGCCGGGCCTGGCCCGCTCTTGGGGCCGGCCCTGAGTACCCGGGGTCGGGTCATAGCCCTAGGTATGTGGGTATGTAGCAAAGCAAAATATGTCAATGAAGGTTTCACAGCAGACAGAAGTGGGCATCTGTCAGCTGGATTTAAGCATATTATGCTTCTGCAGCCCAGAATCTTGAGAATAACCTTATATGTAGTATGATTGGCTCTTTCTGTAAGCATATTTCACAAATGTTGATGATTTCTTAGAGCATCTGCACTCATGTGGTAAATTGGGTGCGGTAAATGTAAATTTACCGCAACTGCAGGGCTTTTTCCACACCAGTGAAAAAGTAGCCCTGCGGTAGAATTTTTTTTGATTGATTTGAGGTAAGCCAGAAGTAAATACAATCATGCACTACCTCATGCATTATCCTTGGTGGCTGCTTGGGCCCAATAGCTTTGGGGTGTAACAAATAGCACATAGCATAACCAACTCTGATCAACATAACCCATCCCCATCCCCAAATTGGGCCCTGATTGGGACCTGTGGAAAGCAAAGTCACCCACAGGTAGTGTGACATCCTGTGAAAGCCTCCCAACTGAGCCAAATTGACCTGGCTCTGGTAGAGATGCTCTTACAATGTTGAATTGGTATGTGGTATGTGTCATTCACTTGGGGGATGTGGACTTTGATGTCACAGTGTGGACACACAACCACAGTCACACCATGAGCACTGCCAATGTTCAAATTTATAGCTTTCAGACCCTTTTTGGACCTTTGGCATCTTGCTCACTATGTGCCAACTATGTATGTGCTTATCATACAGATTGTGTCTCAATTTGTTCTGATTGATCTGAACCTAATCACCTTCAGTGGAATAAGTTTTATACTACCCACCTGAGCAATCATTCTGAATAAAAACTCTTTCCTTCTTTTACTTTTCTTACCACCCACCAAAAATTGAAATTTTCTTCCAAACCAAACCAAATCAAATTTTAAAAAAAACAAAATCCTTTGAACTAATGTTTCATAAACAAAACTTCATTAAATTTCATTTTCAAATCTCTCTTTGCTTTTTGCTTTTTTGCTTTTTTCTTTTCTTCAAATTCTTTTCATATATTAATCAAATCATTAAAACCTACTCCAATCAATCATTCCAAACCAAACCACACACTCACACTCACACACTCACACACTCTCAAGGACAAAAAACTAAATCCAAAAAAAAGAATTAAAAAAATGATCCTAAATAAATCAACAATCCAAATCCAAATCCAATCTTATCAACTCACTTTAATAATTAGAAAAAAAACACTTAAACACCATAAAAGAAAAAGATCAAAAATGGATTTTGAAGGTGTAGATAATAAATAAATAAAAAAATAAATAAAAAAGAATCATTCATTCATTCATCCTTCTTTTCATTGATCATTTCAGTTTAGATCGAGTTTTAAATCCTAGCAAGATAATTTTGAGGACATAATCCCATTTGTTCTACTTCTTCTACTTCTTCTTCTACTACTGCTTCTTCTACTTCTTTTTCTTCTTTTTCTTCTTTTTCTTCTTTTCCTTCTTCATCATCCTCCTCCCATTTCAATTTCTCTTCTTCATGATGAAGTTCATTCGATTTCAACTTCGAGACTCTTTCAATAAACCTACCCTCTTCATTCAATTCACCTTCAACTTTCTTCGCAATCACCCATCCATCACACACCACTTTAATCACTCTTAAGATCTCACCTTCATAAATTCCCATCTCTCCTTCTCCTTCTGCTACAAAATCATACAACGCTACCCATAATCCTTCATCCGTTTCCGTTTCCGTTCCCTCTTCTTCTTCATCTTCTGCTTCTTCTGCTTCTTCTTCTGGATCTGATGAGAATGAATCCAAGTTGGATCCAATCGATGGTCTTCCAATCGATTGTAAACTTTTATCTAACGATTCTCTCCTTCTTTCAATCTCTTCTCTCAACCCATCTTCCTCCTCTTCCTCTTCCTCATCCTTTTCATCTTCATTCCTTTCACTTCTCATGGTTGTAGTCCATAGATTAGGTTTATGACACTTTGATCTTAAATCCTCCTCTTCTTCTTCTTCTTCTTCTGCTTCTTCTGCTTCTGTTGAGAAAGTTAATTGAGATTGAAATCCAGAAGGTGATAAATCAAAATTAAATGGAGCTTCGGGTTTGAAAGGAAAAGTTGGATTTGATTTAAAATGACGTTCATCCTCTACTGGAAATCCAAAATCACGAATCAAAATAGCTGATGAAGGAGTGTGGATCGGTTGTTCTTTTACATTCGATTCACCACCATCTTCATTCCTGATCATCATCATCACACTCGAATTTGATCTTTTTCTGATCTGAGGATGATCAGTTTGATGAGTTGAAGAATGAATAGATTTCAAACTAGACGATCTTCGATGGGTTGGTCTTAAGACTTCTTCTTGTTCATCTTGATGGACTGATTTGAACGGATGTGAACGTGATTGACGTTCCGAATGAGATGGTAATTTTAAAGATAGATAATGATTTGAAGGAGGTGGTAAGAATGTACCTGATGGTGATGGAAATGGTGGGGGTAGATGAGATGAACTTAATGCTCTTGGTCTGAGAGGTTTTTGAAGAATCGAAGAAGAGGATGATGATGAAGCAGATAAGGTTTGATTGGTTTGATTGGTTTGATTGGATGGATTGGTTTGATTGGATGGATTGGTTTGATTTGATGGTTTGATGGGATGGTGATGATCTTTAGATTGTGGATTGGTATGATGATGATGTGGTGAGATTAAAGCTGAGATTAATGAGGTTGATTTGAAGATGAGATTGTTATTTTGATTGTTATTTTGATTTTGATGTTGATGATGATTTGAATGAGTTGAATGATGGATTGGTAGTGATAATGAGAATCGAGTCGAAGTCGAATTGGAGGGATCTGGTAAGTCAAATGGTCAAGGTGAGCATGATGGATGGCAAACTGATTTGGGTTTTCTGATTGATTGACTTACTTTTTGATTGAGTTTGAATCGAAGTGGAATCAGATCGAATCATCTTTAGAATCGGATCATCAGTCAGTCGATTTGACTCAATTGGATTTCGAAAAAATTGAAAAAATCGAAATCAAGTGTTTGAAATTTAAAAATCAAAACTATTTTAAAATTTAATCTGATTTCAAAAATACAGAACAGGCTACTGATGATCTGATCTGATCTGAATTGGCTGACTACATACCTAATTCACCTTTCAAAATGAATCAAGTCTTCAATCTCAAATCACATTCTCATACTTTTCAATTAACTTCTTCCGCATTCACTCCTTCTTCTTTACCTGAATTCATCTTTCATTTTACTTTCTTGAAAGATTCATTCATGATCTGGATCGGTACCATTCATCCAATCTCTCAAACTCACTCCATCAATGCTTCTTTAGCCAACGATTGGTCTTGTGCTGTACCTCCTTCTTCGGTAAGTGATCTAATCCAAACCACCATTTGCTAATCAATCAACATTCAAAAACTCATCATCATCATCTTATCTTCAATAGAATCTTCCATCAGTCTCAACTATCTTAAATTCAAGATCTCCTTCAATGAGCTTTAGTCAATCTTTATCAAAAAAATTAGGTAAATCTCCTTCATCCAACCAATTCAATCAAAACAAATTCTTATTTCTTACCATCAAATCTTAAACTATTTTTCAAAAGCTCAAAGGTTTAAACAACAAGTCTTTGTTTCATTTGATATACCATCCAACTTAATCGAAACCGATCAAAACATCTTATTCGAAATTGAACATCAACTCTTTTCATATACTCAATCACTCTTAAATCAATCTTAACTTCATTCATACCCATCCATCTTCAAATATATATCCATCCTGAATCAAATTTGTTCAAATCATCAAAACTAATCAAATAACATTAGATATTGAAAATTTAATTCAAGTGATTTATCACGCTCAAAACAAAGACTTGGATCATCAGTTTAGATCCAGAGTTCAAGTATCTTTCAAAGATAAATCAGGTTCATCAAGCCAATCTCATTGCATTGAGCGGTAGTCTTGTAAGCTTGGATGAATGGAAACAAAAAGTTTTCATCTTTCAATCGTTTGATCTGGTAAAGTATTAATTCAACATACTAGATTGATAGATCATCAATCCAACCCCCTCCTGAACTTACTCTTCTTTCATGAAAACTTGTCCACAAAAAAAATTGATCTACCACTCAGCAGAAAAGGGTAAAAACCGATTCTTTTTTCCCAAAGACAGCTGTATTCTTTGAAATCTAACTTGATGGATGACCGTTCAAATTGCAGTATTTGAACAAAACCAATTTTTGGCTGTGTTGTACATTCTAAATTCTTGGACAAGCTTTAATGAAAGAACTGACTGATGTAAAAGTAGGTGGAAAAAGTCACCCTTTGAGCTCAGACTGACTTGAATCTATCTCATCTATTCAAGTTTCTCAAAACAGTCACACTACAGAACATAAGCTCAAGCCAATTTATTCAAAACTCAACTTTTTTAAATGATTCTAGGTTTTTCTATCATACTGGAGAAGTACCAGTTCAAAAACCTGAATCATTTTTTTTTCATCATCATATTTCACTCTCATCTCAACTATGCCTCATCCTGGGCCTACATAATGCATGAGTGATGGAATTGAGTCTGGATTGAGATGATGATAAGATGATAAGGTGGTCATCTTCAACACTGGGTCCTCAAACCTAAAATGTAATGGACAAAATCATATACTCTTTCTTCAATGAAACTTTCAAACTATGGTTTTGGCAGAACACAGTCGCACTGAAGGAACTTGGGAACCTTCCCTTGCTTGACTAGGAACTAAGTTCCTATGGCCAATCTGTCTAATGAAATTTGAAATTCACCACATTGGTGTCACTTATTGCTCCCCTTTCTCTCAACTTCTCCATACTATCCCACACATCTCTATTGCCATCCCCCAAATTTGGATGACCATTGTCATTTCCAGGATCTTGGGTTCTTGGTTGCTTCTGGCAGAGGGTTTTGTGTTGTACTTCCTACAGACTGAGGTCTGCATGGACTTGCACCAGGATTTGAATGCTTCATTTAGCTACCTTTATATACAAAAGGGAATGCCTTGTGTGAGGGTGGCCTTCAGGGTGATTCACCCTTTCCCTTTTCTGTTGTGTGTGCATTGTTAACAGTAGAAAAATGTGCTGGGCAAGCAATAGGACCCTGGAATGCGCCTGCAGAGGGTAGTGACGTAAATTCCGACCTTTTTGTAACGAGGTTTTGGGGTACTAAACTCACACTTCGCAATTGCTACAGGAGCTCAAACGATGCCTAAGAAGCAGGGCATTCGAATGCACTAACTTTTGGACCTATAGCACCAATACTGCCGGAGATATTCAGTTGTAAAGCTCAAAAATAGGCCAAAAACTGAAGGTCGGAATCAGGCCTCAGAGGCCCAAAAAATTTTTGCGCCTTTGCGTTTTACGCCGAAGTGAGCTAAGCTACAGAGCTCAGACCAAGCCCTTCTGATAGCCCTTCTCCATGCGCATCTTTTGAGGTGCCTGAGACCGTGGGAGAGTCAGTGATGTGTAGTGTAGAGCCCGAAAACGAAAAATAGGGCTACGTCACTACCCTCTGCAGGCGCATTCCAGGGTCCTCAAGCAATATCTGCTCTATTTGCAATGGCTCAATGTGTGGGTCTCCCACTGCGTCAAAGCGCTGTCAGACGTGTTGGTCTGGTGTCTGGCACACCATGTCTCAGGGCTGCGTGATATAAGTTTAGGAAGGTTACCTAGGGATCTTGAGGAACTTTTTTTTGGGAACGTTCCCAATCTTTGCAAATGCAACCATGCCCTTGGTTTTGGGGCCAGTGACTTGGATCTACGTCTTCTTGAGTGCCCTACTTTGACTGATATGTACTTCTGTGGCTATATTCACATCTGTTCTGGTTCTAATGTTCCTTAAAACACATTAAATCTATCTAATGCTGTAGCAACAGTGGCTCAGCTAAGCTAAGGTAGTGCTTAACAGATTGGGAGCACTACTTTAGAGCATCCAAAGTTGTCTTTGTAAACGACCTTGGTATGGTAAATTTTACTGTACCAAGCCTTAAGATGCCCAATTGTGACCAGATCATGGATTGGTATCTACTAATTTGGTCAAAAATTGGTATCCTCATCTGTAAGCTTTAAATTCCCCCAATCACCTGCTTTTCATTGTTTCTTTCATTGTTTCATACAACTTTCAGCACAATCAAAAAATTCATTCATTAAAACATTCAACAACCAATACATTCAATCACCTCAATTGAACAAAATAAATCAAGATTTTGAAAAACGTCAGATTCAATACATCAAAATGTTTCAGATTCAAAACAAAAAAACAAATTCCGCAAACTGGACTCCTTCTGAAAGAAGAGAAGCTAGCAGAGACCTGGATTTAGTTCAGTCATCAACCCAAAACTGACACCAACTAGTCTGGTGATACGTCCTTTTTGAATGTCACCAATTTTCTCAATGAAAACCGGGATGTGAAATTGGTCAAAATAAGGTGAGGTTTGGATTCCTTGATTGATCCAATCTATCAAGCTGATTCATAAATTTTAATTTTAATTTTGTAGATGGGTGTCTTTGAAGACAGCCATACTGAAGCTTTCAGCCCTCTATGCTCATGTCCAGCAAAAACCCTCCCAGTGGAACTGTCAAGACTGATTGGCCTAATCTTGCAATCAAGATTTATAATGAAATGAATCCTCAGGCTCATTTCAAATCCCTCCCAGCTTGTTGGGTTCTTTCAACTGCACTAAAGTGGATTGTCCCATAACCTCCACCAGGACCTTTAGCCCTGGCTATTGCTGCCATCCCCTTGAGTAATGGAGCTTTGACTTCCCCCAAACCCAGTACCCCTCTTACTTGCCCTCCTACCCTACCTCACCCACCCAGAAGACAACAAACTAAAAGAATGTGACTTGAGGATGCCAAGGCAAAGGCTGAAGAAATGAAAGGGCCATGTGAAGATCATCTCAAAAGAAGTAATGAATTGGCTCAATGTTGAGTAGAGGCTCTTGAGGAAGGAAACAGAATTATGAGGGAGATGGCTAGATCAGATGCTCAAGCAAAAGAAAGTTTAACTCAAGTCAATGAGCTCAAGATTTTGATGATGTCAGAGGATGATTGAAAAACAGATGTTGAAAAGGATGTTCTTAGATTGATGCAACAGTGTTGAAAGGAGAAGTATAAAGCACCTGATTCATCAGATGCTTCCACTAGTAACACTTGATACATATATATATTGATTGTCTCTTTTCAACATACTTTGTATGGATATGATAATGCAAAAAAATCTACAATTTTGCATTAGCCAGAATTTTTGGGACAACAGATTGTATACAGAATCATACAATTGTGGGATACATTGTTTTCTGTACATTATGTACTGTACTTTTCACATTTACTGGAACGGCTGTGGAATTCCATGTTTCAGTACCTACTTGTACTGTACTTTATAAGTACGTATTGTACAGTCACTGTAAATTTACAGTAACAACTGTGGATGCTCTTAGGACAAATGCTGCAGCAGCCCCAGCTAAGTTCATGGGATATTGTATTTCCCTTTTGCAAGTCTCTGCTAAGCTAAGCCCAGAGTTTAGGTATTGAAAAGAATCCAATCTGAAATGTGAAGATGTGCTGCTAAACCACTAACTTAGTGGGTGTCATTCTATCCAGGGGAAGCTAATGCATTAGTGTTAGTGGATCTTTCCTTAGCTGTTTCTAGCTAAGCTATGCCAGGGTGGTAAAGACCCTTAGCTTAGCTTAGCAAGCCACTTTTGGTTTTAGGATGGAGAGGATGTGTTGAAGATGAACAAATATAGTCAGCATCACCCATGGGCTTTTGGCTACTGGACATTTATGGAAGCCAAAATGGAGTGAAGAACAAAACCCTTTTTGGAATCACCAATCAGATAACACATATGTGTTGGAAAAAAATGGGTCTGAAGCCCATAGTGTTGGGCAGAGCTTTGGGTGTTGGTGGGTACAAATATGCCTATACTGTGAGTCTGTGTATCCCATAAGCCAACTCCCTCAAAGCCCATACCATTTCATGGAAAGCAAAAACTATGATTTTTGTGGATAAATCGCTTTGGAGGATCTTACTCATCACCCATAGAGTATGGTTTAGTAGGTAGAGTATGGGTTAAGAGGCAGACAAAAAAGATCACCACTCATTCAAGAAAACATTCATCTCTTATTCTGGTGTGCAAGAACAGTATTCATTAGGGCATTGTAGTTATTCTTTTATTGGAGTAGTCAGATGCCAAAGACTGCTTGAAGAAGTGTATATTATTTGAGCAAAGATTTCTGCTAGCAGCACACATGGAAGCCTCAAAAGACTTTGCTTTGGATGTGTCTTTGTGATCAAGAGACCTGGAACCACCACAAAGGGAATGTGTGAATGCTATTGATTTTAGTCAAGGAGAGGAGAATTCTACAATGTCTGCTGTGCTAACTTGATTCTTAATTATAAGACCTGTCTCAATCTCTGATCTACTGAATCTTCAGATTGTTTGGAAGTATTTTGAGACTGATTCTGCCAAAAGATACAATAGGATCTTTTGTTTTCAAAGATCCTCAGAGTTGGCAGATTCTAGTCATGGCTGGAAAGAATCCTATGGGGCATGGGAAAGGAAAAAGGTATGAGTTTTGGGTCATTGCTTCTTGCCCATCAAGACCATGCACCCAAATTTTGAGTGATTAGGTCAAAGTGTGTGATCAGAGAGATATGGATCTTGAGATTATCAAAGAATTGAAACCCCAACACCCTCATAATTCACTGAGCAGATAATCTTGTTTGAAGGCCTCAATAATCTTAATCTCAATATCAGCCTAGTTTATCTATGAGAGTGAAATCTGATGAAGATATTGAAACATATGGCAGAGATCTTGACACCTGGTCTGCAAAGAATTTACTATCCTTGATTTTGTATCCAAGATACCATAAAGTCAAGCATTGAATTTTGTGCTCTCTGATGGTCTATAAGTTGGAGTTTTGACCAACACTGATATCTGAAATCTAAAGAAAACCCAAACTTCTAGAGCTGATTGTATAGGTATGGGTTCTGTGAGAGTTGAATGTAGTTTTGATTTGAAAATGTTTCATCCTTTCACTTTTGTATGGATGAGATCAGTGATACAGTTTAAATTTTGTCTGAAAGCCATAAGATTTGAAGCAAATCAAATTCAAATATTTGTGTCTTATCATGTAAACAACTTCATTGGTCCCTGGGCTGCTAAAAACATGGGATCAGACTTACTTCATCTCACTGGTTCTTACATTTTCAGAATGTCTCACACCACTACACAATAATTCAAAGGAATCAGCGCTTGTCAAATACAACTCCAAGGTTGACCAGGAGTCTTAAAACTCTGATGATTGAGTTTCACTTGATTGGAATTCTATTGAACATTCCCCTTTTCTTGTATCCTCTTCTCTAATTATTTTATTACACTTCTTAACCATACCCAATTGGATATCAGAATCATTTTTTTGTAAGTGATGGTATGTTTTTGACCAAGCTGGGTTTTTGATTTCACTAACTAGCCCTGTGAGCTGATTTATGTTTTTGCTTTGATTTTTCAGCCTATATCAGTGACAGAAATGCCTTTCATGAAGTCAAAGCCTTTGTGGTTAAATACATTTTGGCAAATATCCTTATTGGTAAACTTTTTAACCCCAAACTCAGCATTACAGCCCACACACACCTCATCAAGTATTTTACAATACTCTTCAGGAGGAGATATTTGGATTGATGATGATCTATATCAAATGGGAAATCCGATTCATTTTGAGACACCACCCAGTCAAAATATCTTGTCAGTCCATGATTATCACCAGGATCAAGAAAACAGATACATGCTTTATGATTCTATCAGCCCTTGGACATCACATCTTGATTCTCAAAAGGAACATCTTTCTCATTCTGAAGATAGAAACCCAGTCTATCTGAAATCTCATGATGAAAGTGCAAACCATGCTCTTGGTACATACTGGAACAATCATGAAAATCCAATCTCACCAGATAATTCACCAGAATCTGCTATACCCAACCCTCTGGTGCAAGCAGGCCAAGATTTTCAGGACATTTTAGATATGCACTGCATATCTCCATCCTTTTACAAGGAGTGCTATGACATAATCTATTCACCACCTCACTTGCCATTATCTGATGGAGCTGAACTTCTACAAGGAGATAACCAAATACTTCAGAAAAGTCACAATGAGCACCACATATCTTCATCTTCATGCACAGAGCTGGATAATATGTTGTATTCAACTCAAGAAACCCTTCATCCCTTTAAAAAGCTCAAAAATATGGATAACATCATAAATGGCAATAACAAGGATCAAATACCCAGAGATGAGGGGTCTCCAAGCTTAACAGCTGCTCAAAACCTTCATTCCAATTTTCTGAACAACTTGCAAGCTTCGACATCCAAAGACGCTGATACAGTGGCTGATCCAATTCAAGATACTTCAGATAGTGTAGATGATGTACTTGGTCCACAGTCTGTGGCAGACCATCACAGAAAGGGTTTTGAAGATATACACAAAGATTGTTTAAGCAAGAAAGCTCAATCTGATACAAGTGCTTTACGCAAAGAATTAAAGAAGGGGGGGAATAAACAAAAAGGCAGACTATATGAACAGCTTCCTTGGTCAGGACATTTGCTTCCAACTGATGTCAATGGTATTGATATTACTACTAGGAGTTCATATTCAGCTGTAAAGACATTTGGCACCAAAAGACTATTTCAAGCAGTTAATCTACCATCAGACACAACATATGTACCACAGAGCTCTTCAGTGTTTGAGATAAAGGATATCAGAATACAAGAAAACCCCTTTGAAAGCCACTCAAACAGTCTACCCTGGTTTCCTGTTGGAACACCCAAAAAAAAAAGTGGCCGTTCAAAGATCAGGTCAAGGGACATGGCTCTAGTGCTACAAGAGATTGGTGCATTTCTAGTCAATACTTCATCAAGTTTGTGTTATCAGACAACTTCATGGTTTGAAAGGCTAGAGAAAGATATGATTAAAAATCATGATGATGAAAAATCCACAGCTATACTCATTAATAAAGCCATTAAAAGATGTCACTTAGGCTTCACAATGTGCTTCTTAGGTCTCATTGGAGTCTTTGCAAACAGGGGAGGTGATCAATTCTCTTTAGATATGCTTTTAAGAGAGGGTTGGGATTTTCTCAAACTACACTTTGAGCACTGGAGATACTTGAATATAACAAAAAAGAATGATCTTTCTTTTGAAACTCACAACAATGATGAACATGATGTAAAGAAGGCCGAAAGGACAAGACTCAACTGGAATAACCCAATCTTTGGTTTCCATCACCTAAGCCAGCTTAAGGGATCTTCACAGATGCAAATTGAACTCATGTACCAACTTATAGTGAAATGGGATAAACAAAGAACAACATCAACAATTGATGCAACTAAATTTGGATTTTATCATTTGAAAATTCAACAGTTCCATGATACTTATGTAAAACAAATACATGGTGGGTTTTATGGAAGAGGAGAAATCAGAAACATTGCATTCAAGGGAGTTAAATTAACTGGAAAATATTCCAAAGTAACCTCTGAACCAACAAACCCTACACCCTGGGGTACAATATGCATGTCACTGTCATCTTATGCTCAGTTTCACACACCTGTTGGAATAGATTTGTGTCAAGAGGTTCACAATTTCTTTGTTCCATTGATTGATAATCTATTGGGCTTTTACAAACAGTTCTATCATTGTGACACACCTTCATCTGAGACTATGATCTGTGAAGAATATAAGGACAAACCTGATACAAATCCTCACAATGAAAATTTCAGAAGAATTGTAAAGGTTATCAGTATGGCTGAGTACAGAGTTACTGTTGGATTCATGGGCCTTGTGAGACTCCTTTACCACACAGACCATTCAGAACATACACTCAACTTGATCCTCAAGAGTGCCTGGAAGTTCCTCAAAGGCATATTTTCAAAATGGGAAGGCTTTCAATTCAATACAGACCTTGACAATATCTTCAATAGAAAATTGACATCAGCTTCCAAGCCTAAACTGGATTACTCAGATCCTGATGTACTTTTCAATGAGTTATGGATTTACCAAGATAAATATAAAAATACATGGCCATTTTATTGCCTAAAAGGTCTTCTCAGTTCTTGGAATAATCATTTGGAATACTTGCAGAAATTGCATCCACATGATTTTGATTTTGTCATCAGGGTTTTACCTGATGAGTCACCATCAAAATGGGCAAGGTTATTGCTGTGAAAAATGGTTATTCTTTGATATCCTTGATGTAAGATGCTTGAAAGGAAAGGAAAAATCTGTGGTATCAATTATCAACTCAGTTGGTTTTGGTTAATACCAAACAGACATTTAGTACAATGTGTAAAGCCTCATAAAAAGCCTCTGGGCATCAAAGTCTTGCTTTTGTTTATTTTTTTCACAATCTTGATCCCTATAAATGAGAAATCTACATCAGATGGTTGTTGATTGTGTATATAGAACAGTTTAGTCAATCATGCCACAGGAAAGAGAGTAAACTTTTTGTTATCATGTGAAGTACACTGTTTACTCTTCCTTCATCAGACAATTACCTGATACTCTGACACTGAAAGAAACAAACAACTTGTTCAAGTGGAAGAGAGAGAGATGATTGATGGTGGAATCAGGCATAAAGCGCCTATTACCTATCACCATAAACCTTGCCATCAAACCCACACTGCATATGTGCAAAATGCTTGGTACATTTATCTCTATCATCTTCCTATAGGTCTACTCAGTTATCTGCTCATCTTACCCAGTGAATCACATCCGATACATCCTGTGAAATTTGTCAGCTTAGCAAAATCATTCCAAAAAATGACTGCATATACTGACTTGCATTTGTTGGGTAACTGTATGAAAAAAGTTGGTGTAACACACTTTCTGTTGCTGCCAAACGCACTACCAACAAAGATGTCCCAGGTTGAGAAATCAAAGGCACCATCAGAGGCAAAACCCCAGACAGACATTGTCCAAGGTTTTCATCCAAGGTATTCTACATATGATCAAACCACTTGACTCAGCTTTGAAAAAGGCTGAAATTCTGTTTCTAACTGATTAAAAAAGCAAAGAACATCAAAAAAAGTCTTGGTCATCTATACCTTTGAACACCAGATGTCTCAAACCAATTGTCATGCAAGGTAAAAACAAAGATGAATCAAGAAAAGGAGTATAGACAAGGTTATTTATTCAGTGTGGTTTTAATAAGAGGTAAAAACAAATAAATGAATAATTATCTTATTAAATTTTTGATTATTGATTATCAAACCAGGTGGAACATCAAAACAACTCAAAGACCTGAACTTTATATAATCAAAAAACTCTCTAATGACTTTTTGACATGTGATTGAACAGAAGTAATTTTTATCAAGCAAAAAGTAAATTCAATTGAACACAAGCAGATTTTGAATTGAGGAAAAAAGTCCAAAAGAAAAGTGAACCACAAACTGGTTGATTTGACTACAAACGATTATAAAGAGCTTTTTCTGATCTGATTGAATGAAAGTCAACTTTTGTTGGGAAAAAGTATAAAACAATCTTACTGATGTGTTGGTTAATTTCACCAAGGATTGAGGAAATAGGGATCATTTTGAGTAAAATTTTGGGATTGGGTTAATGAAAAAGACTGATAAAAGGAATTCAGGAAATCTCTAAGGTGTCTGACTCAAAATTCCAAAGAAACCAGCATGAAGGACCAATGTGGCAGATCACTAAAATAATTAAAATAACAAACTAGCCTAAGTTTATAAAGGCAGGAATGGCGAGAAAAACAAAAAGAAATTCATAACAAAAAAAGATGAGTAGAAACCTAAACACTAGTTGATAATGAAAATGGAAGTAACCAACGATTTTCAAAAAATGATAATATGTACAGTCATTCTAGTTTTGCTTGGCCAGTCAGGCCTTTGAAAATTATTTGTACTGTGAATGATCATGTTAGGTACAAGCAAAGCAAGCAGCCTAATGCTGTAAAACAATCAAGGGCTGGAGTTCACTACAGTGTACTAGCTGTGGTATGTGAGATGGGCTTATTGGAAGTCATTGCCAAGATCACTTATTATCGTCAACATGAATTTGAAGCATTTTTGAAGCATATATTGGTATGTATCTACTTCTTTTTGCGTTGGACACAAACCCATGCAAACAAGCTGACAATGATGAACTTTTTTCACACTACTTGTCATGGCTCCATACGCAAATCAAAACTCAGTCTTGGTGATGGATTATGCAACTATTCATCACCATGGAGTAATTGAAGAAATGTGTGAGGAGGTGGGAGTCTTATTAGTTTACCTACCACCCTACACACCTGAGTTCAACCCAGTTGAACATGTCTTCAAGCTATTCAAAGACCAGCTTTGTCTAAATGGGTTGCTGTCTCAAGCTATGGAACAGCTTGGTACTTTGAAAAGAGTGATGAGTGATGTATGTACTGGGACATTCATCACCAATCTATACAAAACATGTGGCTACAGACCTTGTGACAGTGATCAGCTGTAAGTTACCTCATTGTAAGATTATCTTTCAGACTCTTCTATCAACAATAGAAGACAAAAATTTAGAAATATCATCAAATGTTATTGATTATGCTCAAATGTGATCTCAAATAATATTTTTTGAGAAAAGTGCTGTGTTACACAAAACACAGAGTGTTAAAAATGCAATCAAGATTTGTTGATTGTGTTTGAATATGAGGCAAGCTTTGTGTTACTCAAATTGTAGAGTGGAGATGCAATTAGTCTTTTTTGATCTTGTCTTTTTCTCTGAGAGGCAGACAATATGACCTTTGCTTCCTGAAAAGTCTCACTTGTGACTTAGGTTCAATCATAGGTTGGTCAGGGGAATAGATTTTTTCACCGAAGAACATTGTCATCACAAACATTTTCATTACAAAAAAAACAGGAATTAATCAAAATATGTACTTTTACTGTATGGTGCTGTAGCTATAATATAGAAATTAACTCTTTGACAGAGGAAATCAGGACTTTTCTTTGACTTGACAGGCTAGAAAGTGGGATGTTGTAAGTGTCAAATCTGTCAGAGCAGGATTGGATGAGATTCAGAATGAACTATGAATCTATCACAAATCCCCGAGTTGAAACTCACCTGTCAGAGCAGGATTGGATGAGATTCAGAATGAACTATGAATCTATCACAAATCCCCCAGTTGAAACTCACCTTCATCCAAGAGTTGAATTGAAGAACTTGGATCAGTTTTGATATTTTCAGCATGATCAAATATGAAAACAGAATAACAAAAGTTATGAAATGAAAAACAATAGAATCAAAATATCTTACCTGTCAGAGCAGGATTGGATGAGATTCAGAATGAACTATGAATCTATCACAAATCCCCGAGTTGAAACTCACCTTCATCCAAGAGTTGAATTGAAGAACTTGGATGAAGAGAGAAGAATTCAGACGCGGTGCTCTTCCAGGTGTATGATGTGATACATGTGATGAATTAGGTTTGAATTGAGTACAGTAGACACACATAACATGATAGATAATTAGAAATGAAATAAAACTTAAATGTAAAATGTCATGTATGTGAAATGATTGAACATGTGATCTAAAACATTTACTTTAACATCCCCCCTTTTTCAGCTACATTTCTATCATATGATTAAGGCGTAAAGCATGATTAAGTGCAAGAGGACCTAATGGTTTAGTGAGATGATCCGCTAGCATGTCTTCAGAAGGTATATGATGGATTACTAAATTGTTTGATTCAATGAGTTCTCGGATGTAATGAAATCTACGGTCAATATGCTTTGATCTTGATTTGATTCCATCACCGGTTGCAGTAAATATAGCTGAAGTGTTGTCAATATAGAAATGTGTCGGTTTTTCTAGTTGATGCATGATATCGAAGAAGAAAGACCTAACCCATGACATGTGCTTTGCACACTCGGTTGCCGCTAGATATTTGGCTTCAGAGGTAGATAAAGCCACGACAGACTGGCGTTGTGATTTCCAACTGACTGCACCGTTGGCTACCGTTACTACATAACCTGTGACTGATTTCCGGGTTAATGTACATTGTGAGAAATCTGAATCCGAATACGCTTGTGGTTCCTCCATTCCCCCAGAGTATGTGATTGATAAATTTTGAGTGCCTCGAAGATACCGAAGAACATGTTTGGCAGCCGTCCAGTGAGTAACCGTCCACGCAGAGTTGTACTTTGATAATTGAGACACAGCGTAAGAAATGTCCGGCCTTGTACAGGTCGCGATCCACTGTAGACACCCAACAAGCTCTTGATAAGGAATGTTCTTCGCTTGTTCAATTTCATCAACGGTCCCAGGAGCAAGATGTAGCTTTTGAGGTAAAGGAGACTTGGCAGTTTTGCAGTTAACCATGGCGAATCTTTCCAGAACTGCTTCAATATAATGAGATTGTGATATCTTGATTACAGACCCATCCGTGGATATATCCAGCTTGATGCCTAAGTATAGGGTGGGGTTTTCGGTCCACTTGAGTTGATATTTGGAATTAATAAAAATTTTGAATTTGAGAAATAGTTCATCGTTGTCGCAAAAGATTAGAGAGTCGTCCACATGAAGATGTAAGATTAGAAGTCCCAACGTTGATTTCAAAACATAAACTGCTGTGTCTGAGTTGGTTGCATGTAGTTCGAAACCTGCGGCCGTCGCGCCAAAATGCTGTTGCCAACGTCTGGCCGCTTGCTTGGTTCCGTACATTCACGCTGGGTAGGATGCTCGAAACCCTTGACTTGGATTGCGTAAACTAAATCTTTCATGTCACCATTTAAGAAAGCTGTGACTATATCGAATTGTCTCACCTTCATGCGACGTCGTGCCCGTCGGTCTGGCTGAGCGGTGGCTAGGGCTAGTAGAATTCGTAAGGAGTCCAGCTTTCCAACAGACGCATAGGTATCATTGTAGTCCAAACCCTTTATCTGATGATTACCGAGTACCACCCATCGAGCCTTGAAACGTACGACGCGATTATGTTTGTCCCGCTTCTTATTAAAAATCCACATCCCCCCAAGGATGTTCGCGCCTGGAGGGGGATCAACGAGTTTACCCACGCCATGCTCAGTCAAGGATTCGAATTCCTGTTGCATTGCATGCATCCAGGCCTGTTTGTCAGGCCCCGACATAGCTTGCGAGAACGTTGGGCTATCGGGATCTGTCCCATTCGTCGCAGTGAAACCATATTGGTTCGGATAAGTGGTGCGAGTAGGAATGATCAGGATTGGTGATGAGGATATAGCAACGTGAGATTGAGAAGGGTATCCATAATGATCAGGCGCTTGACGATTCCAAGACGATCGACGGACAGGAGGAGGATTATTTCTTACCGTAGCCTTTGGAACAGCCTTCAGTGATGGTGTGGGTGAAGGAGACGGTGTTGTGGATGCCCGAGTCTGAGGCGTTGGTATCTGAGTAGATGTTGGAGGCGTAGGTGATGTGGGTTCCTTAATGATAGGGTCTTGTGGTTTGTTCTTCTGGACCGCAGGGGTGGGTGGCAGAACCTTGACCTGAACGGGTGATCCAGTCGCCGATGGTACTGGACAATTCGTATCCGGTGAAGAGCGAATCGAGGATAGTGGAGATGAACGATCCAAAGTTACCTTTTCAGGTGTTGACTCCTCAGGAAGAACCGCCTCCGGTATAATAACAGATGATTGATCAGATCGTCCGTTGGCTGATGAGGCCAATGAGTGAGATGATGGTGGAGACAATGATCTCTGCTCTCGTAACCTCAGATCGGTGATGAATGGCGTACGCTGCTGGGTTTCAGTGGTAGTTGGTGTAACTTCAGCAGGTTTTGGAGCATGAATAGATTGGCTCAACGGGATCAGTACCGTGGGATGATATGGTGAAGGTGGCATGGATCCGACTTTGCTAGGGGAATGGTCAGAGGGAGTGGCCGGATTACCATGAGAAGATCTCATATCTTCCGGCTTCTGAGGTTCATCAGCTGGAGTTCCCGGTCTTGATGATGAAGAATCCGGATTTGCTTTGGGGGATGATGGAGTAGAGGGAGACTCATCACCATATTGTGGTATGATGAGTTCCTCAGGAACATTCGGAGAGTGCGCGGGATGGATAGCGGGAAAGATCTCTTCCCTGTATGCTACATCACCTGTTACAAAAACTTTGCCAGTGTTCTTGTGCCATAACCGAGCTGCCCTAGCACCTTCCTCCAACCCGATGAAGATGAAACGTTTGGCAATTGGGGCAACTTTGGATTTTCGATCCCAATCCATAGCAAAGCACAACGAGCCAAAAGGCTTGAGTCGATCCGGGTCAAAAGGATGTACATGCCCAGGGAGAAGGGATTCAAAAACCTCCATCGGAGACTTGTGACAAAGAGCTACAGAAGGCGAGCAATTGATCTGGAGACAACAATACTTCGCCAACTCCCCCCATAAGTATAGAGGCAAGCCAGATTGAATGAGTTGTGATCTTAGTTTGCTCAAAAGCGTGAGGTTGTATCGTTCTGAGACAGAATCTGCAGTTGGGCGTTTTGCAGGACCTCGTTCAATTTCGATTCCTTCCTGCTTAAGGAAATCGAGAAACTTGGTGGAAGAGTATTCTCCTCCTCGGTCAGACTTCAATTTCATTATCTTGCAACCACATTTGTTCTCCATGAGAGCTTTGTATTGTTTGAAAGCCTCGAACGCTTGGTTTTTGGATTTCAGAAGATAGATGGTACTATATCGTGAATGGTCGTCTATGAAAGTGATGATATATTGCAGACCCGTTTTGGAAGAAGGAGATATTGGACCAATTAAGTTGCTATGTACAAGATTTAAAAGGTTTGGAGATCGATGAAAGGAATGAGTGGATGGGGCTTGTTTGAGTTTTCCCATCGCACAAGAATCACATGGAAGGAAATCCTTTCGCGATAATGAAATGAGTTTATGTCTTCTCAAGAATATGATAACAGCATCCGGATGAAGATGCCCAAGACGTTTGTGCCAGAGGGATGCCAATTTCTCTGGTTCAGTGTACGTGAAGTGGGCAGACGACGAATTCGATTCGATTTTAGGTGTCCACATTCGATTTGTGTGATTGTTTTGGCACATTCGAAGAACCATCCTTCCCGAGGCATCTGTTATGGTTCCAATGTTTTTGTTGAAAGACGCATTGAAACCATCATCACATAAACGACCAACTGATATTAGATTGCCGGTTAATTGAGGTGAGTAGAGGACATCTCGCAATATAAGAGATCCAAACCTAACAGTGCCTTTGTGCTTGGACCATATAGCACCATCCTGAGAGGCGACTCCGATTCTGGTGGGACAATTATGTTTCAGATCTGAGAAGAATGATTTGTCAGAAAACATATGACTCGATGCCCCAGTGTCACAGATAATGGGCGCACTTGATGAAGCAGTTGCAGAGAAAGCCGATTCCCAATAAGAAACATCTTCATCGGCTACAGGAATTGATTGAGTATGTTGAGCAGATGTAGGCGTGCTGACATGATTGGAAGACGAGGAAGGATTGTTTTTCTCGTGTTCCAAAAATGCTCGAAATTTTTGTGTTCGACAGTTTTCGTCGGTGTGACCAGAATGACCGAGTGAGCATTGCAGAGATGAGTTGTGAGCTGGTCGATCATTCTTCCTTCGAGGCTTAGCTTTGTTGGAAGGGCGATTAGCCGATAGGGCTGTGTCAGAAGGGTTGTTCGACGAGTTTCGAGTTGCCTCAATCTTGAGTAAAGAATAAAGACGCGACAGAGTGAGGGTCTCAAAGTTCGCAAGTAAGCTTTGAACTAAGGGACTGTATTCTGAGGGTAATGATTTGATGAGAATTATCGCAATAAATGGTTCAGAAATTTTAAAATCAGGAGTAGACGATAAATTGCTATTTAAGTCATTGTGAATTTTTCTAAATTTCGCCATATGTTCAGATAAGTCATCATTGGGATTCATTCTGAGCGTAACTAGATCAGAAAATAGATGAGCAGTTGATAGACCTCCTGCATCATCATGATGTTTGCAAATGATTTTGAAAGCTTCGCGAGGAGAGGTGCATGACCGAATAACTTGAAAGTTTTCGTCATCAATGGTCGAGTGAATAGCAGCTAATGCACGGAGTGATTGAGTTTCAAATTCCTCTAATTCATTCGGATCTTCGGGGGCAGTCAGATCTTTAAGAATGTATTTAGATAACCTTTGAGCTCCCAGTACAGTGGTCAGACGGAGTTTCCAGTCATTGAAAGTTCCGGTCGAGAGCTTAACTACAGTAGAAAAAGAATTCAAGGAGAAATCTTTAAGATCTGATGTATTAGATGTCATTTTTGTTTTTGACTCTATTGTTGGAAATGGAATAGAGTTTTTAGCTAGTGAAGGTTGAGTTTCAATACTCGGTGGAGGATGTGATTTAGATTCTGAAGTGGCTTTGGCTGGGTCCATTCAAAGAAGCCAAGAGATCGTGTCGGGGTCGTGAAATAGAGTTGTGTAGTTCAAATCTGAAACTGAGAGAATATGATGGAAGGATACCGCAGTTGTGGTTCACGCTGGGCTCATAACCTGTCAAATCTGTCAGAGCAGGATTGGATGAGATTCAGAATGAACTATGAATCTATCACAAATCCCCGAGTTGAAACTCACCTTCATCCAAGAGTTGAATTGAAGAACTTGGATGAAGAGAGAAGAATTCAGACTCGGTGCTCTTCCAGGTGTATGATGTGATACATGTGATGAATTAGGTTTGAATTGAGTACAGTAGACACACATAACATGATAGATAATTAGAAATGAAATAAAACTTAAATGTAAAATGTCATGTATGTGAAATGATTGAACATGTGATCTAAAACATTTACTTTAACAGTAAGTCCTTAAGGTGCTGTCAATACAAAACAGCATTGTGATGCAGATGGAGACTGGGTCCAAAATCAAACCCAGACCCTTCCATCTTCAAAATGCTGAGTTTGGGTGAGAAAAACATCTCAAAGCTGATTATATCATACTTATTGAGTAAATCTTGAGTTTTTTTGTAGTTTGGGCTGATTGAACAAAATTCAAGGTAGTTTTCAAAGGGAGGGTGGGACATTGGGGCTGGAGAATCTGATCAGACTTGAGGCACTTGATTGTTGTTGTTTGATGAAAAAATCCCATTTCCAAGTGGGACCATCAAATTTGAAGATGTTGATGGAGTTGAGTCAAAACTGGAAGGTCCAGAATATTTTCTGGCATTTGATTTTGGATAAGCAAGTGGAACCCATTTGAACTCAGGTGGGAAAGGAGGCTCTAAAAGTGTAGCTCCACATCTCTTATGTATCCATGTCAAACAAATTGGTCAAAATTCAATCACCAAATTCATTGTTTCACCAAAGGGAACTTGTCAGACTTACAATATCACTTCCCCAAATGTCCAGGAGGTGATGTGACAGATGTACTTCCTGCCCATGCACTCCTTACCCCCAATAGATGTATGGCCATAATTTGTCATGAGCTTGACTTGTACACTCTGAGTTTTTGCTTCAACTCCAATGTTTTGATCCAGGGAAGCAGTCAGAATTGTTGACAAAGGAAAATAGGAAGAAAATGAGAGCTTACCAACATTTCAACTTCATTGTGTCAAGCAGGATCCAATGCTGTTGTGTGGCTATGTTCCAATGCTTGATCAAAGGACATATTCTGTTGAGTATCCAAACACAGAAAACAGATCAATAACAACTTGAGAGCATTTCAAATCCAAAAAAATCAACTTACTCTTGATTTGGTTTGCGCTTTTTTCTTTGGGTTCTCCATAAGAAGGCTCCCTTCCTTTTCAAGCATGGTCTTCCTGAAACTTGTTCAAGACCAAGTTGTCTGTGATCAAAGGCATTGCCGTCTTACCAAAGTGTGAACTGTTAACAACATACCCCTTGAAAGCCATTTGACCATGACCATCCGCTATCTTTAGAAGATCCCCACATGGCTTCTTGTGATTGTTCCAAGCTTTATAAAGTGATTGCTTCAAACGTACTAGGGAAAATCCATGAATTTGAAGCAACACTAAAAGTTTCCTTCATTACATAGTCCAAGTACTATGATGTAGGTATCCCAGAACATTTATCAGAATCTGTAAGGTGATTGGGAATATAGATGTGGAAACCTACCCTAGTTCAAGTGGGTTTTTGCTTGGTGTTTGATGCAAGTGTCAATACCAAATCTTGAGTGCCTGATGAGGTATGACTTGGTGGTATGGTTAGATCAATATAAATATACAAATCTGATTCAAACAAAATCAGCTTTATCTCTTCAAGGGAATTCAACAGAGAAATCATAAAGATATGAATACCACTCACCCCCAAGTTCAGATTGAGCTTGATCTTTGAATTGTTGATGACCAAAATTTGGATCTCTACAACCCAAATCCAAAGCTAAACAATCCTCAGTAGGAAGAACACTTGGTCTAGAAGATGGTGAAGCCAAGATCGGTAGGTTTGGCTGCACAACCTCAATATCTGCATCTAAAGTTGATCATAAATCAGGTTTTCTAAGAAATGCTGTTGAAGAAAGAGAAATACTGACCAGGAATGATTTCCAGATGAAATCAACAACAGAACTCCTGAAAGGCTGTGTCTTGGAAGAAAACCAAATGGATCACTTCTGTATCAAGATACAGGTTTGGTCCATATTTAGCATCCTCTCAGTGGTGACCAGGTCTAAACACCAGATTCAAAGGTAATCAGTGAATAGAATTTATGAATCAAATCAAATGAACAAAACAAGTTCACTCTTCAGTAAGGAAAGGAGTTCCTGCCCTGCCACAATCAGGTCTAAGTCCTTCTGGTGAAGTGTGTTTGGTGCTTTTGATGGCACTGAAAAAAAAAAGTTCAATCAATAAGATGCAAAAAGAAATAATATTCAAAACTTATGCTTCTTGTCTTGATCTTGCATCCTCATCCAGTTTTGATTGGTCTTTTGTGGACCACATGCCATCTTTGGTTGAGCTTGAGGGTATGGAATCAAGTTTTAGGGTATGGGATTGACACTGAGGGTATGGATACAATGGTAAACCATCAGGCTAGATATGCTTATATCTTCACCTGTATCACAGTACAAATAATTTTCAAAAGACCCAACTGGCCAAGTAAAACTAGAATGACTGTATCACCCATTTCCTTTAAATTTTCTCTGCTTCAGAAACTTTCTAAAGCTCCACAGTCTCTGCAGCAACAGCTTTCAGCCACTGAGAGAGCTGCTTCAGTCCCTGTTGACTGCCCAAAAAACTGCTTGGATTCTTGGGTGTGGATTCATTTTCAACAGATTTTTGATGATCTTTCATCTATCAAGCTTAGATTGCTTGACTGATTTGAGCCAATCAAATCAATTAAAGCAATCAAAAACCGATTTAGACCGATCAAATCATGAGATTAGTCAATCCAACATTTTTGTCAATTAATCAATCTGCACCTAAACAAATTGGACAATCGATTGTTTTTGTGAATTCAAATCAAAAGAGTTCATCAAATCGCTCTCAATTCTTGCATCTGATCAAAAAAAAAGATAGAAACCATTTTTCTGACTTGGTCAACAGAAACTAAAGTAGCTCTCTCAGTAGCTGCAAGCTGCTACTGCAGAGACTGTGGAGATTTAGAAAGTTTTCTGGATGGTGAGAAGCTTTGATTTAGGAAATGTGATAGATAAGAAGATAAAGAAAAGGATTTTTAGAAACAAATTTGATGATCATCATCAATCAAAAAAGCCAAAGTCAAGAAGTTCTTTTAATTCTATCTATATTAAGAGATATTACTAAGACCATTCAAAAAGTTGAAATTTTTATTCAACAGGTTCTTAACAATCCAAGAAGGGGTGGGTTCAAAACATCAAACAAAAAAAAACCAAAAAAAAAAGGTATAATGTAGTAGACTTTTTTAAAAAATCAAGCTCAGATATTCAGACAAACTTGCTATATATATCTTTAAGAGTTTGATCATCAATTAGGATTCTTAAAAACCTCATCACATCCACTCATCTGAAACCCAAAACCCAAAATCCAAATTTATAGCTTCTCTAATAATCACAATCCAAGCGCATCTTAAAATCATCCCTCCATCAATCCCTTTTTCTCATCAATTTGACTCTTTCATTCTCCATACTGACTTTTTCAAACCCCTTATATACCTTTGAGGAATTGTATTGAAGAGTTTAGTTAGGAGTATATCTCAAATCACAAAACCCTTCTCAGTTCTGAATCCTCTAAGAATCTTTCTAAGCAATCACACTTCTTTACATTTACATTCACATTCACACTACAGATCTCTTTCAAATTCAACTTGATCAGCAGTCTTAGATTCCATTTCAGTGAAGATTTGTTCAAACCATAATTTATCTTAAACCATCATTTCTCACTACACTCTCAAAATGAAGATATTATAATTAATCAAACTTTCAAAAACAAATCATTTATTAAACCAAACTTCAACAAAAAAAAACAAAAAAAACCAATCATATATATATATACAACAACGAGGAAGTAAGAATTAGAAAAAAAAATCATTCTTTTTCTTTCTCAAACCCGAAAAAACAAACAAAAAAGTCCATTGACCTCATTCTTATTTAATTATTAATCACGAAATACCTCCTCCTTCCCCCCCCAAAAAAAGAAGAAAATTAAACAAAACATTAAACAAAAGCTTATTAAAAATTTGAAACCCAAAAAAGAAAAAAAAAACATTGACGATCAATCAAACCTTTCAATCAAAACCTTTCAAAAGAACTTCTTCAAAAAATTTTCTCCCTTTCTGTCTTCCTCCCTTCCCCCAACCAAAAAAGAAATCAAACCAAATCCATCTTCTTCTTCTTCTTCTTCTTCTTCATCTTCTTCTTCTTCTTTTTTCTTTTGCCATTTTTTTACTAAATCCTTTCATCATCCAATACAGGTCTTTTGAACAACCAAATCAAAATTCATGTATTTTTTTTGAATTAACAAAAATCCCCAATCAGTTTCTAGAAACCCAAATTGAAAAACACCACTCATCTGTTTTTCTTTCAAAGACAAAAAAAACCTTCTTACCTAATCCACATCTTTCCTGGTCCAGATTTCTCTCTAATGATTCGCCAAGGAGTTAAATGAATCGAACCTGAAAATGAAGAAGATTTCTAAAGAAAGAAAAGAAAAGTGATCAAACCAGAATCAGACCTCAACTCTCTCTCTCTCTCTCTTTCTCTCTCTCGCTTTCCCACACCCCAAAGAAAAAGAATTCAATCAATCAAATGAAAAAAAAGTTTGAGTATTCCTAACCTTTTCAATTTCCACACTCCATTCTTTAGAACACCTTTTCAATAATTCCCTTGCACATTCACTCGTGCCTTCCACTTCCAACACAATCCTACCACACCAACCTAAATCGACCATCTCTCTCTTTCCATAGGACAAGTTCATGCCAGGTTGGATTTCAATCATCGCTCGATAAACCCATCTCTGAACTCGATATCGGGTCATCGGTGAACTCATCTCGATTTGATCTTTACATAATCTCATCGTGCTTTGAACGTCTTTACCAAACTTGGATAAATCTAAATAAAAGATCGGACTAGCGGTGGAGGATTCGATGATCCGATGATAATAAACAGGTGGGAAACTCATCATGTTTAACCATGACTGGTTCATATAGACAAAATCAACCCATTCAAATCAGTCAGACTCTTTGTTCATTCGACTTCATTTGATGATCAAGAGTAATGGATTCGATCCAACTTACAGGTAAATGTCCAATCGAATCAAACTCAAATGACAAATCTCTCAAATACTTTCCATCAAAAATCAATTTACCTTCATTGGCAAATTCACCTAATCCAGTATTCCAACAAATATCTCCTTTCCTTAACCAAGGCCAAACTTGAGATCTAAAGTAAAGAAGAAGAAGAAGAAAAAAGTTTAACCAAACCAAGAAAAGAAAAGAAGAAAAGGTGTCTCAAAAAAGATCATCCCAATCTTAACTTACCTCCAAAGCTCTCGTTCACATTCCACCACTTCTTCATTACTCATCCAACTTTCTCGAGTCGGTACCCAAACTCTTAAAACCGCAGATCTCCCAATCTTCCAAATCGATTCAATTCGATTTCCTAAATGAATCAAGACCCCATTCTTCATCAATCGATTTGAATGATCATGCTTCACCGAATGAAACTCTCGGATATGAATCAAGATCCGATTAAACGATCGAGTGAAATCTTTGATCATCTTCACCATCGATTTATCGATTCCTCTTCCAGCCTTGATCATCATCTCACGTGAAAGCTTTTCAATCTCTTCACTTCCAAATTCCAATCCAGTATAAAACGATTGTAAATCTTTTAAACTGATCGATTCCGTCATCTTTTGTGAAGACGTTCGACGTTGATATCCTATTGAACCTAAATACCTTTCTAAAATCGTTTCACATAGTTCAGAATTAGATGAAAATTGATCTTTTAAGTTAGTCGAAACTAATGAAAGATTAAAGAAATCTAGATAAGTCAAATTCATCAAGATTCGTTTTAAAATTCGGTGAGGTGAAGTTGTTAAGATTTCTTCTAAAGTTGGAGGTTCTTTTGGTTCAACTTCTACGACTGCTTCTTCTTCTTCTTCTTCTTCTTCTGCCTCTTCTTCTTCCTCTTCTTCTATAACTCCTTCCTCCTCCTTCTCCTCCTCTTCTTCTTCATTAGAAGTCACGGATAATGAAGTTTGAATAGGTTTAGAAGAAGGTAACGGTTCAGGTCTCATCCGTTCAGAGTTAGGTGTGATCGGAAACGTTTCACTTCTAGTTGAATTAGTATCAGTCGAAGGAGATGATAAAGTTGAAGATCGACCATCTTGTTCTGAATGATAAACTTCTTCTGTATCTTCTTCAATATAAACTGAAGTCACCGGTCGTTTCTAAAGAAGAAGAAGAAAAATCAAATTCAATTCATCATCAGTTTGTTTGTGGGTATAATTGAAAAAAAGGAAATCATGCCTGAAAACGTACCATGTTTTTATGAGCTTTAGAATTCATGGCCATCGGTATAATCGAAACTGGTAATGAAGTTTGAGATTCGATAGGTAGATCTGTGAACGAAACGGAGAGAGATGATTAATCTTAAAGAAGAAGAAAAGAACAGTTCAAAGAGAAGTTGATCTGAATTGATTAAGAAGGATGAGACTCCACTTTTTACCGATTGACATTCTTCAGTTGAAGATGGACGAGTGATTCGATTCACACTTGGTCCAAGGTATTTGTTGGTGATCGAATGATGTATGGGTTCCACCACTTTGATCGGTTCGGATGATTTCATGGGCGTCATAGGTGGGGTGATCAAGTGATGAGGTTGTGAGATTGAGGGTTTGATGGACTGATTGGATTTCTCGCTTCTTGGTTTGGGTTGATCTGCTTCTTGAGAAGTGGTGATATGTTTTGGTTCATTGGACTTGTGCGAGTGAGAACGTTGAATCAAATCATTTGAGAGTTTAATTTGATCTTCTTGTCTTGGTGGAATTTGAACATGCTTTGGTGAATCTTCTAGCCGAACGGATAGAGCAGGAAGTTCACCATTAGTCTCCTTTGAAGGTCTCTTGGCATCATTTGTTGAGTTTTGCTTTGAGAGATGATCGAGAGTTGATTGAGGCTTTGAAGGTGGATTTACAGTATCAAGCTTAGTGTGATCAATCAACCTGGATTCAGGTGAAGCGGTTTGATCAATCAACCTAGATTGAGGTGAGGCAGTTTGAGTATGAATTTGTTGAGTTGAAGCAGACTGATTTCCACTATTGAAGAAGGTAGCCAATAATGAAGTTGAATTTGAAGATTTGATGAGATTTGTAGATGAAGTTGAAGATGATAAATTGATTGATTTAGAATTAGAGATGGATGGATTAGTAGCACCTAAGAAGGCAGCTAATGGAGAATAAGATGAAGTTTGATGATTAGAAGTGGTCGATTGATTGGGTTGAGTTAAACTTGATGGATTAGAGTTAATTAATTTTTTAGATGATGAGGATGATGTTAGAGTAGCTTGAAGATCATCATTCAAATTGGGATGTTGTGATTTGATTTGATGATCCGATGGATTGATTAATGAGTGATGAATGAAACTTGTTTTGGAATTTGAATTTGAATGTGAATTCGAATGTGAATTTGAATTTGAATCGGATAAAAGAGTTTCATCATATAGATCAATTTTCGGTTGAAGATGATGAGAAGAGGGTTGTTTTTGAGGTGGACCATAGAGTCCGTCTTGCATTAAGATCCAGGAAGTTGGTCTAGTGTTTGATCGATTAGGTCTGTCTAGAGATTTGATGATTGGATGATGATCTGATGATGAAAGATCCAGTTCAGATGAGTTAAGTACACCATTCAATAAGAACACAGACGATCGAAGGTTTCTTTGTGTTGGTGGTTGGGTTGATCGATCGATTTGAGGTGGTGAGGGTTGAGTTTGAATATTCTGATGAGGATGGTTTTGACGAGATGAAGAACGTTGATTGGGAATGAAGGTTGATTTGTTTTTTGAAGCCAATGATGGCTGCTGAGGATGATGATTAGTATGCTGATGATGATTGAAAGTTGAAGTCATGATTGCAAAGAGAGAATGAGTATATAGTGAGAGTGTGAAGATAGAGTAAGTTGATGGTGATCAAATCAAATCAAATCAAGTCAGAGTACTACTAGATTGATGATTATATCAAGTAGAATGGGTCTTATTAAAGGATGATGATGATGATGAGTTCGATTGGTTTGACAATATATTGAAGGAATTGGTGTGAGTCAGTCAGTATTTGATTCTCAAAGCAATGGAAAGTATTAGAGTATGATGATGATGGGTGATGAGCTTCTGTGTGCTGAACCAATCAATCAATCAATCCATCCACTAATCTTGTTGCTTGAATCTTGATTGGGTTGATTCAAAGGCTGATTATATAAGACCAATCAATCACATCCAAATCAAATGAATTCAATCAGCAGGCGAACGAGCGAGTGAGTGATGATGAATTTGTTTATTTTTTTTACTTTGTCTATCTAATCTTCGCTTCCCTTTCTGATGAGATGATGATGATGATGATGATTGATGAGTGAATGTCAAAAAAGGTTATCTATCTATCTATGATCACACTTTTGAACAATTTAATACAACCCACTGAGGATCTAATCTTCTGACTATCTCCTCTGAATTAAAGAATCTCTCCAATTCAGCTAACTAAGGGTTTGATTGATTGATTGAGTAAAGAAAGAAAGAAAGAAAGAAAGAAAGACCCTTTGGTGGATCAGATCAAGAATCACTTGAAGGGTTTAAATGAGTGAATGATTGGATTGGATTGGATGGAATGGATGGAATGGAATGGAATCGAATGAAGGATGAATCCAATCGAATCGAATCGAATTCCTTGATTTGTTTTGTATGACAAATCAAATTCAAATTCATCAACTTACTTTCTTGTACATCTCTCTTTCACATCTCACATTTCAAATTTCAAAAAGATGAAAACTGATGAGGAGGATGATCCTGAATGGATCCTTCTTGAAATCAAATGATGATCAGCACCAACTTATTCACATCTTACACACTCAGCCAAATCGGGTGGTGAAATCCAAATGAAATGGAAATTAAAAGCATCATCATCATCATTCCATATATGATGAATGAAAGTCGATTAATCATCAATCTCTTTAATCATCCTCTCAAATCATCAACTCAATTCAAGCTTTGATTTTGAAAAGCAAGTAAGGATTTCTGTAAATCACTTTCAAATCAATCATCTTCAAATCAAGTATATACATACACCCATCTTGGTCTTTTCAAGAAATAAGAGATTTAGTACATACCTACCTCATATGCCAATCCACATATGACCTAAGGAGGCTTCATCTCCAAATCAGTCTGTGTAAGCGCTCTGGTCTATCCTAGCTAAGTTCGTCACTTCCTAGGTCTTGGTTTTTAGAGTGAGGAAAATCACGACTTTAATCGTACATACAAACTCGATAGAGAAAGCGACATGCAAGATCTTGAGAGAAAGCGAGAGAGAAGATCTTCAGAACACCCGCAGCTGTTTTGGGTTCACTTTAGGATTAGCCAAGCTAAAGTTAACGATCCTTAGGCGGGCTTAAGTAATCTATTGCCGATTCACACCAGTCATGGGCGGTCGGTAAAGAGTGAAACAGGTTAAGACAACCCACCTGATTGCATCGAATTTCACAATCATTCGGGTTAGACAAGAACTGAATTCTCTGAGATGCGTGCGAGGGAGTGGGGTGTTGGGTTTTGAAGGGCGTGGAGTTGGCTAAAGAAGAAAATCTCTAGAGTGGGTTGAATTTAACTCAGCTTGAAGGTGTTTTTGGTTGCAAACCTAACTAAAGCAGAGTACCTTGAGGATCACAAAATACTGGGAAGAGTGGAAATGGGAATGGGAATCATACAGTGTTGTAGAATACTTACCCACCAGTGTGGCCATGACCACAGTAAGCTCTTTGTCCCTTCCTCTCTGTCTTTTTTCTTCTTGATTATTTCATCTTTCCATCTCATGTGACTAATATGTTTACTGTGTCACATAGGGCATCCATTGCCAGTTGCAAGCAATTTACCTAACAAGCCAAGTTCTATAACCAAGCCTCTTAACAATCACTCTTGCGGTTGTATCAATAATTGCTTCAGCTCCCCTTCTCCAACTCCAAACAATACCACCAATGATGTGCAAATCAACCCATCAGCTTGCCATTCTCCCAGCCCTGTGCCAAAAGTAGATTGCCAAGTCAAGAGCAAATCAACCAAGAAACAAGTCACCAAACATCAATTGTTGACTGCTGCCCTTACTGCTGAAGAGCACACCATGGATGACACTACCTCAGATGAAGATGCTCTCACAACCGCCACAGCCCCTGCAACAGATTCCAAACGTTTGGCCTCTTGTGGAACCCTCTTGCGCGGTGGATTGGAACCTCTCCCTTCAATCAAACCGTCCCACATTCACAGCAAGGATCACAAACATGCTCTTGCATCCGCAATTGAACAAGGTTACACAGCTAGGCTCAAGATGATCAACAAAGCAAATGCCTTTGAATCCGCTTGCATCCAACCTGAGCATGAACCACGCACTTCAGATCTCAGCCAAGCCAAAGAAATGTACTGTGTAAGAAATGCCGGCATGGATCCTCCTGAAGCTGTGCACCATGTCAGGTCAAGTGTTCAAGGCCAATCTGAATCCTTGAAGTGAAGCCCATTGAGATTTGAGGATGCTGATCCAGTGTTTGTTTCTAACCCAAGATTTGGCAACACACCAATTGAATTCTTTATTCCTTTCTATTTTGGCCGCCTGCCCTTTATAGGATAGGATGGAACAACAGTTTCTGATTCTGTGTAAGCTGAGTCTGTAATGATGTATTCATCTGACCATATCATCAAGATTAGCTAACATCACATTTGAATTGTGAAAGATGAGGACTAAGCTTGATCGAAGAAAGCTTCCGAATGATTTGAAATTTCAGTCTTGGAATAGACCGTGCTGTCACAACACAACCCAGGCCAACCTGTGTATGCGTCAGTCACCCTCCTGTTGCAATCACATACAATTTGAACATTAATTGAATAACAATGCTTCCTGTCAAAAAACACCTCACCATCATGTCCAGGTTTTTGAATAAGTGGTATTGTTGTTCCGGCTACAAACCCCACACAACTTGGGAAACCATCCCTTGCAAGGACACTGGTCCAAGCAACATAGCGAGCGCCTGCTCCCAAGATAGCTGTGATTACATGGCAAGTGTAGTTGATGACAGATCTGTGTCCAACCTTGTAGTTCCCTGCAAATCTACCAACAGAAGCTCCATTGCTGTTGCTTCCAAGACGTTCAAGGGTTTTGGCCAATTGCTTTTCCACAGGAGGCTGTGCATGATTTCCTGAAGAACTGAAAACATTGTGTGATTGAATCATCTGCAGTAGGGCGTAGAAACCTTTGGGAGTAGTTTGCATGGCCTGGCAAAAGTCCGTTTGACAAGCTTGTAACATATCCTGTAAGTCAAACGCGGTTGGGAAAGGCACACGGATCCAATCTTGAAGGTAACATCTTGAGAGGATCTGAGCAAGAAGCTTGCCCCAATGTTGTTGTTCATCAAAGACAGCATTGTCAATGTTGGCCAATACAGGATTGTTTTGAAAAATTAGCTGCCTTCAGTTGGGATGTGAGGAATTGCTGCTGGCACTGGCAAGTGCATGTCATTGTTGATAACGGAGAGCACACATAGATGTGTCAAGTCATGGATAACAGAAACTCTTTTGGAAACCCAAGGCATGTTTGATGTGAGAGGGAAGATGAACTGGTAAGGTTGATGAGCAAAGCGTTGGCAGAGGTTCAATTTGGGTCAAAACAAAGGGGTGAAGACGTGAAGGGGGAAGCCGGCTGACTGAGGTGATGGGATGGTGTGATATGATCTTTCCTATGCATCACAACATGCATGAACCACTAAAAAAGAGGTCTCATTAAAAAAAACAAAAGAAACACAAATAAAAGGAATGTTGGATACAAAGAAAAAAATCATAGTAATTTTGAAATGTGTTGGACCTGATGTTAGCAGCACTTGAAACTTATTTTTAAGGTGTTTGTGACTATGCAAAAGCAAACTTTAAGGTGCAACAGACCTCAAAATACTTGGATCAACAATCTGCGTCAAGGGTGTTTGCAATTCTCTTCTTGAACCACCCTAAGAGAGAAAGCAAGATACAATATGTTTATAAGACAACTATCTATACTTCCGGTACTCAAAGTCAAAAGGTAGATTCTTACTTTTCCAAAACCCTACATACTTACATTTCTGTAAACTAGGCACAGAGCGGCAAAAGTGAGATTTTTTGGCCTCCTGTGCCAGCTGTGCCCCAGCTGCCTACTTCTAAGGTTGTATTCAACTTTAGCTTGTTAATACTTTTTTTCTCTTGCACATCTCAAATGAATAATTCAATGTTTAAGTAAATCTACTGATCCAGATTAAATGATTTGAAATGATCATCATCATTATGAGAAAAGTTCTAAATTAATTGATTAATCTCTGACAATTGGAACCGTCAAATCGATTGGATGGATTAATTTGACTCAACTCACTGAATCAATTCTGATTGATTCATCCAATTGATTTGACTTGATGATTCTGAGTGATTGGAATTGATTTGACTCAGTTCAGTGAGTCAAGCCAAATTCATTTGAATCAATTCAGCAAGTTGAGTTGATTCAAACTTCTCTTGGTTTCATCCTAAGATATGGGCAAGATGGTGTTCATTAGCGGTACTCAAAGTCAAAAGGTAGATTCTGACTTTTTTTCAACCTAGATTTTTCTGGTGGAGAAAAAAAAACTACAAAACTTCTAGGCTTTGAGGACCCCGTGCCTACTTATGCACTCAGCAATTCCTATCATCATGCCATGTGTCAGTGTCCAATCACCTCTGTCCTTGGATTTGTTTCAAGCCTCAGTTAAGGTCTCATTGGGCCTTAATTTCACCAGACAACCTTTGTCTTGTGGTGATGTATGTACAAAGGTGAAAGTAGGTGATTGGCAGTGGAAAACAGGAAATCTCATTTTTTCCAGTCGGGGCCAAGTTTTTTTTTGAAAAAAAGCTAGGTTTTCCAAAAAGGTAGATTCTACCTCTTGACTTTGAGTACCGTAATTATCTCAAGGTGATGGCAAGCATATAAGGTGGCATACAATCGAGGTTGGGAGGTGAAAAATATGCCAGTTAAGACCTGCTTTGAAGCTTGAAGAAGTTCTGCAAAGATTTATTGCTGGAGGGTGGTGCGCGGCATGATGATACCAATGAGAAAAGTAGGCCCGGAGTCCTCACAACCACAAACTTTTGGGTGTCATAATATTTTTTCCCCCGCCATCTTTATCTTTAAGATTCTAGGTTTACAACAAGTCAAAATCTACCTTTTGACTTTCAGTACCGCTACTAAATAAACAACACTGAAGTCCTGACAATCTTATTTGTACTTATTTTAACTATCTTCCATAACAACCATCATCCTTCCCTACACCATCTTTCAAAAGGGTGGGTTCGTCAATGCAATTGTAGTTATCATCTGATCAATTGTGTCAATTTCAATTAAGGATGAAGAAAAGTTTTACTTGTCTAAATGTGGATCCAGCCGTGCAAGGAGTATGATTAGATACCCTCAAAAGAAAAAAATGAACGTACAATTGATTAACTATCTAATTTAATCAGAAGTAATGAAAACCAAAAAAATCACTGTAGTGACAGGTAAATTGCATGTTTTTTATATTAGTAATCTTCAAATCAATTGATTTGTATCATATCAAAAATAATTCCTTTGAAAAGAATATGCATATAAATATCCATCTCTTTATTGTAACTGGAGCAACCAATACATATGAATGTAAATACTTAAATATCACTAAGAAAAGAAAGAAGATCAAAATTGACTACAATCAGATTAATTTGAAATAGATCAAAGTAAAAGAACATCATTCATTTTCTTCAATCTTTACTTCTATCAAATTTCAAAATTTCAAAATCTAAAGCTATCCTATATCCCAAAGAACAAAACCTGCTTTAATGAAAAAAGAAGAAACAGAATCAAAAACAGAAACAGAATCAAAACAAAACAAATTATCTATATTTATGTATATAAGAGCAAAATGAGGTATTGAGTAATTGAGTTTCATGATATAAGTAAGGAGACTATATTCTTCGGAGTTTAACTCCTTTCTTTGATACAATCTGATCAATAATTTTTTCGAGGTGAGGGGGATTGTTCAAAACAAGTGTCTTATAAAGAACAAAAAGTATTGGGGTTTGGATAAATAGGGGAGGAAAAGATGAATTTTGATAGAGTATGATGAAGTTAATTTGAGTGGGGATTAAACATAAATGATCTATAATTTAAATTTGATTTAATTCATCAAATGTAAATCAAGTGACGTAGATGATAAATCGTAGAAATCTTGAGTTTAATCAACCTTTTCGACGATTTGATTCAATCACCTTTCTGACTCTATTCATCAATGCATTAGGATATGCTCTTTTTTCCATTCTTTTCATCAATTCTTCAGCTCTTTCAATCTCACCATTGTCAACTTCTGATCTAATCATCGTTTCCCATGATGATGGTTCTCTATAGATTGGATCATGTACTTTCCCAATCAATCTCTGTGAACCGTTTTGTTGAGGATAACCTGCTTGAATCTTTTCATTTCCATTAGATATCGGATGATTGAATGCTGCAGCTTGACCAGGTGCTGGATCGATTAAAGATTCAAATAAATCACGTGCTGTTTGTATATCACCAGATAAAGCGTGTGCCTTGATCAATGTATTCATCACATATGCTGTCATATGTACACCTCCTGATCTCATCCTTTCTACATAAGTCGAAATCAGATCCATTCTCTTCAACCCCAGCAACACATTGAACAGAGCTTCGTAACACACTGCATCTGGAAGAACTTGAGCTTCACCTGATCGTGAAGATCGGAGTCTAATCGTACTGCGATGTGAGCTGATCGAATCAAAAAGTTGAAGTGTGCCTTCGAGATCTTTTTCAATTGAACCCTTCACATTGATTAATGTAGACCAATGAGATCCATTGATCCGAACATTCCGATCAGCGCAAGCCCGTTCGAATACGTCTCGCATCGAGACTGGATCGTATGGCTCGATGAATCCATACGCTTGCATAAGTAAGTTGTAAGCTAGATACAGAGACGTGGTTCTGCGCGTTAGTGTAGCTCTTGTGGAAAGAAAATGGATTCAGATCACTTACTATGATGTGAAGGTGACAAGTTTTGTTTCAACATCTCATCGAAGTAATACAAGACTTTCTCCCGATTTGGATGCTTGGTACCTTGTGTGTATAATTGGATCATCGTATTGAAAGGTGGTATTCTTGGCCTGTAATACTTTGATCGTAACATCTCACGAAAGAGCCCTTCAGCCGACTTTTCGTCCCCTGTTTTACAGCATGCATTAATGATAGCACCAAACGTCACAGAGTTTCTAGGAAGGTTGTTCTGTTTCATATAATCAAATACTTGTAAAGCTTCAGGAGCCCTTCTGGCCTTCGAAAGCTTTGATATGATGGTATTGCATAGAAATGTATTCGGTACGACTCGATTCTGAATTGCCTCCTCAAAGTACTGCCATAAAAGAGTCAAAATCAATATAGATCATCAGCATAGACTTGAAAACAAATGTAGACTGACAGCCAATGCAACACTCGCATCGTCAGTAGTTTCACGCGCGTGCTGGATCATGGCTGCATACGCATCTGCGGAAGGTGCTTCGCCATTTTCCAGCAGCCGAAGTTTATGGATAGCCAGCTCATCGAGGGCGTCACAGTATGCCAATCCAATTATCATGCGGTCTTCAACTCTAATCCAGCTAGCAGAACGCGAGATCTGATCGCTCTGCGTGACTCCTTCGAGGGATGCGAGTCCCACATGCGCATATACATACATCTCCCTCATTCGATCAAGCTGCCCCAGACGTCCAAAGGTCTCAATCAGTGCCGATGAAGCATCTGGTGTGAGATAAATCCCTCTTGAGGCTGATTCATGCACTTTTCGGTACATATGCTCAAGCTCGCCTAAATCTTTCGAGCAAAACATGCTCAATGCAACTTGACTGAGATGCTCATTGAAGGAGCGAAACGATGAATGCGGTACCGGTACCACAGGTCTTGATACGCTTGGAGAAATCGAGCGTGACGCATCAAGTGAAAGTTGTAGAGGGCGCTGAGATGGCGGTGTTGTAGAGCGAGATGCCTCGGATGCATTTGTAAGATGAGGGGAGGAAAAGGGCGATGGAAGGCTGGAAGGTACAGAGCTTGCGCCAGTGATAGTCATCGAAGGAGATGTAACCGAGGTAGAGTCATTAGCATTTGAGAGTCTATCAGGGGCGCTGTGATCTTCGTGACCGAGGACGCTAAATCGATTGGAAACGTATTTGCCACCCTCTTGTATGTAGTGTTTCAGTCGCAAGTCACTCGCGTTATATGAGTCTCCACTTCGGGCTTTGAGCTCGGCAAAAAGAGTCTTCAGCTTTCCATCATGAGGCAGTGTGATATTATATATATCGATGACGCGAATCAGGAACTGTGAATCGATGGCAGGGTCTCGCTGCGCGAAGTTTACTCTGCCAGCGGCAAGCGCACTTTCAAAACTGATGAGTAGACTTTCTAAGATAGATTGGTTGGCAAAGCGAGAGTCGTCTTCTGAAAGTGAGAGCAATATCCCTTGTTTGGCTTGTACTTCGAGGATCGCACCAGCTGTCAGCATAACAAACCAATCATTTGTCGATCGGAGAAGGTGATCAGCTTGGGAAGTCAGGTTATAGAACCGGACCAATTGTTTCGCCAAGATCAATGACATATTGTTGATGATGGCAGGTGTTGTAATCTTCAAGGAAAATTCAAGCTGGGTATCATGATTGGGGCCGGTGGCAGAGATCATGGGTGAAGAGATGAGGTTTTGGTAGCAGGTAAGCAGGCCAGCAAGAGAAGATCGTTCGTGTGGCACATCGACATCCTCGGAATCGATTGGGCGATGATCAGGAATTGTGGAGTAATGTGATAAAAGCTTGATAAGCATATCTTGACATAGATTAGTCAGCTCTCGGGACTGGCTAGTGACTCCAGTGACCCACGTGATACGAATATGTTGACACGTCTGAATAGTTCTGTTCAATAAATTTTCCATCATCCCATAAGTTTGGATATTCAAGAGGTAAGCAGAAGACTCGGGGTTAGTTTCGAGAAGGTGTGATCTCTTCTTGATGAAATCGCAGATCAACTCGGTGGCCTTCTCGAGGGAATCTTTAGTGATGCTGAGCGTAATGGGAGCATTTATACTCTGATGATCTTTCTGTAGTGCGATGGAGCTGTGTAAAGCGCGTACGAGAAGGCAATTCAGAACCTGACGCATACGGTACATCAAACTGATGCCAGCGTTTGGGTTTGATTGAGGTCTCATTGTCTGGATGCTGACTTTGACAGCGTCGTTGGCCACATCAAGACCACCGCCTACGCGTTCTGGTTGACAAGATAAACGCACGATCTTATCCAGAAAACTGTTCCGCTTTCTAGGTTGGTCCAAGTCATACAATGCATGTTCCTCATTAAATATCTTTTTTAACCACTTCGAGGCTGAACGGAAGTCAGAGAGTCGAATGAACCCTGAAATGATTTCCAGTATATGATCAGAGTTGATTTTACCCAAGGATGTATCGCTGGTGGGACTGCTGTTGAGACATTCTTCAAGCAAAGTGACAGCTGAGACGGAGTCGCCATTCGCTAGATAGGCCCTCATCAGTGATAGAAGGATCATTGCGTCACTAGCTTCATCCACCGGTCGGGACTCCCCTCGAAGATGAGTAGAACCGATCGTGCAATCCAGGTCGGGGAAAAGGCCGGTCAGATCAGGAGATCTCAAATGGTGTGCGTGCAGCAAGGGTGAAGATATAGACGTCATGCCCGATCTAACTTTTCTGTAATCATCGAACATCACCTTCGCATTAGGTAACTTTTGAGAATAACCAAGGACATCAACCATGGCAGCGTAGGTTCGAGCAGAGCAGCTGCCTTGACATTCCAAATTGCCAAAGACGTCGACTGCCAAGTTCAGTCTCATATTTTGCTGTCCATGAACGTTTTGAGGATCAAGAGCGCTTTGGTTACTGCAAGATTTGATTAAAGAGTCTAACGCTGCGGGCTGTAGCAGGCGGAGATTCTCTTTGCTCAGTGTGTTATACAATTGCACTGCATGATCGAAGTTAGGCTCAGATATCAAGGTATTGAGCACTTTCAAATCTTCAGCAGACGAAGGTGGAGCTAATGAAAGATTCGGGAGACTTTGGTTGAGGCGTTGATTGATCATGGCATCGTCAAGCTTGCTCTTCCGTAGTTCTATTTCGTTTGAATTGTTCATGTCGCGTTGGCACAAAGCGGTTATCAGAATGCTGTAGGTGTCGGGAGACGGTTTATATTTTGAGTTACGGAGTAGGTGTTGATAGTTGTGAAGGAGCGCATGTATAGACTCAAAGTTGGGTCTGGTGATCACAAAGCCCCACATCATATAGTCAACTACCTTGGTGGATGGCGAAGGAGTAGAGCTGACGTAGGTATTCAAAAGTTTGCGCATGCGATAGAACGAAGTATATTGATTGTCCGTAGCGTTGAGGATGTGAAGTGACTGCTCCAGCCATTGTTGGTCCGTAGGCATTGATTGATTCACAGGCCGGCCGACTGAAGTATGATGACCGAGTGGCAAGCTCCTAGGCACGAGGTTCTCCAGGGGCTGTGACGTGGTCTGTCCAAGTGGAAGGTCGGTAGGCGTCGGATAGGGCAGATCAGAAGCGCCTGTCGCTGTGGAGTAGGGCCTTGCATTCGAGGAGATTAGATGGATAGGATTGAGTTCGGATCCATTATATGCATCACTGACAGAGACACGGCGTAATTTGGGCGAGGCCACAGCAAGGTTCAAAGAGTTTCCAGAGACAGAGTGCCTTCGGCGAGGTGATGGGCGAGAGTAAGATAATCGCACAAGCTGTTGGCCACACTCTACTTGAGGAACTTGATTGTGAAGCTGACCAGACGGAGGTGTAGCAGGCCTATGCTCGTGTTGGTCCTCGGACAGCTGGGCGGCAGGAAGCCGAGATGTGCGTTGAGATTGTTCTGTAAATGCAGACTTATAGCGTGCTTGGAGACGGGTGCTGCTTAAGACAAGTGTCGTCACGGTGGGAACCTTCTGCTGCTGCGCGTTTTGCCAGCGTGATGAGATGGTACCATTACGTTTATTGTAAAGCTGATTGTGTAGAAGATGCGCTGGCAACTCCTCCACTTCGTCGTCATCATTTTGCTTCGAATTCTGATTGTCTGACGCGGCAGAATTGGCATGCGTGATAAGTCGACCTTGAGTCTGGCGATGTAGAAAAAACGTATCATGAGCAGTCCAAAGAATGTCATGAGAACCGAGGAAGCAAGGCTTCAAGTGGGCATTTGCAGAGCCAGGTTGACATTACCTGTTGAGTCCAGCCAGCTCGACTACCAGCACTCCATTTGGCGCCACCAGCACCACCAGCCGTGCTGGGCCCTGTAGCAGCTCCTAAACCACCGGTTGCGGAACCTCCCGCCGAAGATGCATTAGGCGCAACAGTGCTACCTAAGTTGATGTTGTTGAAGGTATTACGAAGGTTCTGAAACTGTAAGTGACCCCGATTGGCAAGATGAGAAAGCTTGAAGGGCGAGATATGTATCGCGAGCTTTGGAAAGAGCATCTGGGATACTTCGATTTGAGAAAGTCGGCGTCGGAAGCGGAAAAATGTGAATGATCAGTCCAAAGCGAGAGGTTGCATAATCGGTGAGGCCTTTCAGATGTACTCAACTATTGTAGACAGAGTTGTGGTCTCACCCGTAAGGGGAACCAAGCTGAATTGTGCTACCAGTACAGTTGAAGATAACTTGAAGAAGATTGAGGTCGAACTTCGATGACAGTGAATGTGAGTGATGTAGAGATAGTGATTTGATTTTCAACCTTGAATTTAAAATCTCGATATCATGGCTTAATCTACCCTGAGGTATGCTTAAATTTGATGTGAATTGTTGAAATTATGTAGTTTGAGAGCTCAGCAAAAAAAACCTTCCCAACACCGCAATGGGAATAAAGTACGGCAATTGCTGCGGCCCGGGCAAAAACTAGGGTCTATACAGCAACATAGCTGGTGAGGTTAGGTTTGTACCTAAGATCCCAATGAGCCAGTCTATCTCTCGATCACCTCTCTTGTGCTTGAGGAATCTCTGCGTTTGCTGTTGTTGACATTGTTTCCTCTTTGATCATGGATCTACTCAGTAGTTAACAAAGTCTCTTGATGCTGTCATATGCCATTCAACAAGATTGTAATCAACACAAAATACACTCATGTACTTAACTGAAAGAATATTTTTAAGGGATGATGCATTGATGACAGTTCTAATCGGGCTCTCGACGCTCAAAATGATGTATAATTATGTTGAAAAGAGATCACATCGAGACCTTCCGATGTTTCACTCGTCATCTGGTGCAAATGCATTTGTTTCATCACAAAACCTCAAGAACACTCTTGGGTTGGACAAAAGATATCTGGTATAGCAGTATCGCACAAGAGATGTGTGATTGTGAGTTGTAGACTGGTCCAACAAAGCGCAAGTGAGTCTGCAAGATAGTGCTATTTATGTGGTCTATGCTGTCGGCGCTGCATGGAACTCAGATGTGTAAAAGTGTAATGATGAAGTAAATAGAGCTGAGATTTCATTCGGGATCAAAATACACGAGCTTTGAAGTTCAGCAGAAATATATCCAAGAAGCAGCGAGTTGCCCATTCCAATCCTCTTCTTGTTACAAAGTCCTGTTTCCATTTCACAACTTTCATTAGCGCGTAGTCTTTCGTTTTTTCCTGGTTGGTCTCTCGCGTAGTGGATCCGCTTCGGTGGGATTTTTTGGTCCAACTTCTTTCCACCTTTGATCCATGCTATCCCAAATCTTCTTGTGGGCATTTCCGATGTTTGAGTCCTTGATGTCTGAAGCTAATGTCCAGCGAGCTGGATTTAGGGTTGCTGAAGAGTTTTCAGTCTTCTTTCTAGCTGACTTGGAGAGGCTCTTCAAGAGAGGAGGATTAGGAGAGGAGATAGATATCCATACAGGCTTATATTCGACTTTTAAATGAGAGAAAACGTGATGAATAGATTTATTTTCGGCTACGAATCGTTCCACTTTTGGAGTTGCGAGTTGCCCAGTGCTAGAGCAAGGTAGATGTGTGTTTTTTGTGGTAAGCGGAGGTAGTGGTTGCGCAAGGATCCCGTCCACGAATTCAATAACGGATTCTAGCAGGGCGTTTGAAGTAAGACTGTTTGGTACGGGTAAGTCGATCGAAGGAAACTCCCACAGCCCGGCTAACAAGCCTGAAATCCAAATGGTAAGGAGAAAGATGTTTCATGATTGAGTATTGTCATTCAAACCTCACCTCTTTCCGGCCTTTTGACTAACAGGAGCATTGACTCATTCTTGTCAGGATCGTCAGAACTCCTCGCAGCACTAGAGCTGGGTCGCCATTCGATCACCCCCACTGCCACCTCTTTTATTGATGGTTTCTTCCTCTGTTTTGCCATCGGATAAATCTGAACATAGTCCATCTCAGATGTCGTGGGTAGATGTCGTGGGTCAAAGGGTACACACAAGGTGCATAGGTCTTCAATATCATCATTCTTGCCTTCTTTTACAATGTCAGTCTGAGGCCGCTGAATTGTATGAGATTGAATCACCCTACTCTGCGTAAAAAGCAATCAGGTTTTCTATAATTCAAATATGATGTCAGAGTCTGTCACGTGTCGTGAGTTTATTACCTCTTGATATGCTTTGCACCAACCAGTCAAGGGACATTCTCTACAATTACTCGCACGTGGCTTGCATATGGTTGCACCCAACTCCATCAGGGCTTGATTGAAGTCACCGGGTCGGTGGTTTGGAATTACGCTCTGCGCTACTGACCACAAAAAGTTTGTTGTGGACTTGCTTGTTTGCGTGGAATGAAATGCAGTCAGACCTGCAAAGTGCGTCAGGCGAATCAATCGATCAGCTGAAAACGTGTCACTTGTAAAATTAACGGGCAACATACGAGTCAAAACCCGATGAACATTCCCATCGATCATAGCGGCCGGTTTGTTGTAAGCGATGGAAGCTATTGCCCCAGCACTGTACGGGCCACTGTAAGTCAGTAGAAGTGAATTTCAGTCATTGGATATATGAAGAGAGGTCGAGTTGCACTTTTGTGTCATGATGATATGGGTAATGGACCCCTTCCTCACATTCCGTCGACCTCACTTTCCATAATCGAAGGATCATCCGGTAAGATTCCATTAAAGTCCTGTACGACCTTCTTTGCGCCACTTAACAATCTAGATGCGCGAGAATAGTACCCGAGACCTACACAATATTGTCAGTCATTGATTTATCAATCAGAGGACATAAGTGCGACGTTGAGATGTGTGTATGGAACTGCATCATATTGGTTCCAAGGGACTCTGTGGTCAAGAATGAGACAACGCACCTTGCCAACAGGTATTGACCTCCTCAATTGTGGCCTCAGCCAAGACAAAGATTGTTGGGAATTTGTCCATCCAGCGTACTGAAATCGACAGGGTCATTGATAGCAGAAGTGGACAACGTTAGTCAATCGCGAGATCAGGGGAGACATCGAAGCCTACTGACAATAGTACGATTTCACTGGTCCACATGATACAACAGAACCAACGTCAGTAAACACATTTTGTTGAACACAGATCTTGCTTTTGCAGGTTATGGACATGAGCTCGCGACTTACCTGTTTCAACTTGAGTTTGCTGGACTGTTGTCGATGTGAAGACGTGCGTCAGATCAGTAAAAAGTCTCAATCCGCCAACGGAAGTGTTGTTCCCATTATATCCACCATCCTTCTCCAAATCATTTTGAGACATAGTCACACAATAATTACTCACGCATGATCTCACTGACCCACACCTATAACAAGCAATGTCGCAAAAATATAAATGATAGCCTCATAAAGACTCGGGGTGATTGGGGTTGTAAGATCATAAACGCGATAAGCAGAACTAACTTCATATGCTCGCTGGCCGCGTTCGCCAGGGGTCAGGATATGGAAGTCCTTGACATCCTTTCTCCAGGGCATTTCACGGTCACGTTTAACGTCATCATACCACTCCAGCAAGTGAGACTGAAAAGATTCGTTCGCCTGATTTTGATCTTCATTGAATTTTAAACTTTGCCTTCCTTTGACGGGTGGTCGTAATTGATAGGGGCGTAGAGATAGATGCGTAGTATGATAAGATATTGAGTGGGAATGGGACGGGTTATTGATTGTTAGGTGAATAGACGGATCACAAGGATCCACCGCTTGGGGCGGCTTTTGAGGTGTCTGAGCTTCGATATCACTGAGACTTGTCAAACTGGAAGTATCGCGTGTCTTCTGCGTGCGAGCCATTTCGTTTTTGAGTGTGATCAAGAGGTCGATGTGTGAATGTGGAGTGTGAGCTTCGCGCGTCCTCGTGCTTCAAGCAAATATTTATTTGGGACCGCGACCTACACGCTATATCAGACCCGACGGGTGTCAATCTTTATGCATTGTACATATTTATTTCTCAGTCCTCACCAGCTTTGATTTCTTCGACTGTCAGTGTCTTTATGGATGACACACTCTGATTTCCGACTATACTGAGTGTTCAGGTGATATGCAATTGACACTTTGGCACTTTTAGGAAGACATCAGCGTCTTGGACACTTGTACTCATCCTCATGTCAATCATCATCTGGGCGAGGCTTTACTTTATACATACCCCAAGAAAATATGTTGACAAAAGCGATCACTTTGTACCTCCAAAAGGTGATCACCGACCTTTTGCGTGGCAGCGGGCCGCATGTGGACGTAGAGCCTGGAATTGAGGAATGCTAGTGGCTGTCATTTGTTTGCATGCAAATGACTACCGCACGTGACCTAGATATACATATTGATCATCTCGGACATTGTCACAACTTTCGTATTGTAAGGGGCCCAGGGAAGCACTTGAAAATTCATATGATTATTGCTTTGGGTTTAAAGTCATTCACAATTATTGTCCAAAAGTTATCAAATGGATTGTGTACGACAAGATTCGCCTGAGGAGCTAGATTTCAAAGGGACAATACCAAACATGGTTATCATGAGGGTCGTAGTAGCGTGTTTGTAATATACAAAATGGTTTAGTATCGCCTGGCTTTTGGTTTCTTGGCAGCATGTTCTGCATCGTCTTGTGCTTTCTCTTCTGCCTCTGCTTGGGCAATCTGTTGGTTGGTCAATGAGAGAGGATTGGTAACTGAGCCGGCTCCTGCTTGTTTGCTTGGAGCTGGTGGAGTCAGAGTTGTAGGAACCGCTCCATTGGTGGCTGAAACGATAGTATTGGGAATGATGAAGCGAAGAAATCACGTTGATTAGTTACGAATATTTTGGGGACGTGATCTAGAGAGCCACACGTACCACTGTTCGTCAAAGGAGCCTTCTGTTGGGTTGGAGGTGATTGCGTAGCTTGTCGTCTGGAGATTGATCTTCTCTTACCGCTGACGGTTTGTCGGACGTTCTGAGGAACATCTGCCTGTCCAAGAGGACCTGTTGCAATTTCATACGCGATGCCTTCCTCGGTAGGCTTTTTGGGGTCTATATGTCCTCGTAAATTGCCCGAATTGCCAGATTGGTTCCCGTTTACGTTACCGTTCCCATTCCCAGTGGAAGCGCGATTGACAGTGGCCTGCTTATTCACGTTTCCTCCGGTCGTGTTGTTGCCTGTAGCTGCCCGGTTGACGGTGGCCGCGTTGTTTGTGTTGGTATTTGCGTTAGTGTTGGCCGAGGGGTTATTGTCTGAGATAAGAAATGGTCAGAGTCTTTTTAAGGATCACGAATCAAAAGAGACGCGTCATGCGTACTTTGAGAAGCTCTTCGGCGTACTACGAGCGAGACAAACGCCCATGATGAGTTTGAGAATAGTGTGTTGAAGGGTAGAGATTATAAGAACGCACGTGAAAATTCCCGCTGGTTTGCGCTAGGTGAAAAAGATGTTGGAAATTCCGCATTCATGACTAAAATGGTTGCGCAAAGATTAACGAGCAATATTTTTGACACAGTGGGCACTTTGAGTTACTGACTCAAGTCATTTGCCAAGTCACGTCTGGTGGATTTTTTACCCGCTGTTGTTAAGAATGAGATAGAAGCGCAAAACCATTAGGATTTGAAGGAAGATATTAGTTGGAAGATGGCTTGCCTTGAGTATTACCTGCGGCGCCTGTCGCCTGTCGAGCAGCTATAAAAATCGTCGGTCAACGAGAAGTGTCAGACAATGGTGATTGAGGACCGATGGACATACTTGTCTGTGCGTTAGCATTTCCATTAGCACCTTGAACCGTGAGCGCTTTTGCTGGTGGATGCAAAGCGATTAGTAAAATGTTCTTGCAGGGATGCGATGTGAAGAGGTGCTCACGGTCCATTTTAGCCCTAGCGTCAGAAAATAGATCACCGCCACGAGTCACGGGGTTTTCAGTTATTCTGTCAAGCTGAAATCCTTGCGTGGGTCCAGATCCGGCAGGTGCAGGATCATTGAAGAGTCCTTGCTTCTGAGTGAACGCCATGCAACCTCCGTATGGACCTGCGTCGGCGGTCTATGAACCAGATGAAGGGTTTCAAAAATAGATACTACCGCAAGGAAAAGGCTTTGATGACTAACGTTGAGACACCGCACGATGCAGGTTTGGCCATCTGCACCTCCTGTACATTTAGTACCTTGAGGTATTTTGGCTTCCAAAGTAAAATCTGTGGGCTTGGTGAATTTACCACCGTTCGGGACATTAACAGATACGGGGATGTTTTGAAAATTCTGTCCCTTTGCCTCGGTATCGAGTCCACAATTATATGGGCCGGCACCTAATTGGACAAAAGATACAAATCAGTTCGCAATCTTGGGGTGAGGTGACCAAAGAATCCATACCATCTCCGTTTACTTGATGTGCCACGATTCTAATTACACCGCCCGAGCCGACGTCAGGAAGACCACCATCCTCGGCTGATATGAAAAGCAAAACAATGAACAAAGGTGATCGCTTTATGCGTCCAATATGTGATGACCAACCTTTTTCCATGGCAGCGGGGACATCAAGTTTTCCTTGGATGAGCGTGCGACCACATGCGGATGCAGTGCCGTCCTGAATTTCGAAGTCACGCACGAAGGGTGAATCGAGCTGTGCAGGATCACGTCTGGAATGCGAAAGGATTGTCAGTCAAATGTTGATAATGAGATGTATAAAAATCAAAGACGAACGGGCTTACGCAGAAGAGTCCCGCGGGGCGCCGTCTTTAATGCCAAATCCCTTCCCCGTCAAGCCATTGGTTTCCCCATACATCGCCAATAAGGCCATGTGCCCGTATGTCGTGTGGATTAGGCTTGTCGCAAAGAGCGTAGAGAGTGAGATTCTGCCGGTGTGATGCATGTCGAACTTATTTTTTTGCTTGAGCGTTACCTGAGGGATGATAGGTGATATCACGACGTAGATTGATAAATAAATCGCACAGGAATTAAATTCTTGATATATAAATAAATCACACAGAAATTAAGTTTTCGATGTAATAGATAAAAAATAATGTAGCAACAAGGAACTAAGAATTACAAACTAATACTAATCTATGAGCACCAGGCCCAACGTACAAAGAAAATGAGGAAATAATAATAATCAAGCAAGTTCACTGGGGAGCAGATAAAAGGGCAATTCCGATAGGACGAGAGATCAAAGGTCTTTATGGGGTTGATCTAGAGGAAGAGAGCTAGTTGCAGGTTACAAAGATTCACCCGTCCTCGATGGCCATGATGTTGCTTTCTTTTTTGCTAGGCTGTAGAGGCGATCAGCGAGGCGAGTCGTGAAGCAGGCGTCTTGAAACAGGCGTCTTGAAAGCCTGGTGGTCTAGTCCGGTTCTAGGAATGTCTCTAAGAATGACAGACCAGTTGAGCTAGCTTCCTATATTAATTGCACGATTTCTTTTGACGAACAAAATGAAGATCCATACTGTTGGATTGTACTACTGGACCTCAGGACTTGAACTCGATGAACGAGTGGACCAAGCGGCAAGGGAGGCAGCGGCAGGGGAACCAGAATCAATGCTCCTGCAGACAAACTTGGGAAGACTCCTGAGATACACAGGGAGACTGTTCAATACCAGGGGAGCTGTTTCTATCAAAACTGCCAAAACAGACAATAATGCGCTAAGTATGAGAACAGAGCCGGGCGGCGGCGGTCTTCAAATTACGACGCTGGCATCGCCAATTGAGAAAGTTTGTAATGGAATTGGAGCAGAAGAGGACAATAAATGCGACACGTGTTTTGCAACGGAAACACTAGCACATTTCTTGATATATTGCAAAAAGTGCACAAAACAAAGACAAGAATTTAAAAATCAAATGGAGAAGGACGAGATAAGAGTATGTAGATATCGACTCAGCAACGAAACTCTTGGATGCACCAAAATTTCATGCTTTTTAACAAATTTTATTCAAGAAACTGGAAGGTTCCTCCGTTTGAGAACATACTTGAGAATTAAAACCAAATGATGCTACACTACAATGCTATTTTTCTTCTCTTTTTCGTCTTCTATCTTCCTTGTGTACCCAACTGAACATGTGCACATTCCATTCTCGACCAGCCGAGCTGGAGTCGAGCGTTGTGACCCGTTTTGGCCTGGCTCTGGTCCACACTATGAAGGTAAGCGCTGACGAACAAGGCCATGTATACCACGCGGCAGAAATGAGTATTATAAGCCGAACTCGTGCATCCACTGCTCTCCCTCCCCCCATCGCCGTTTGTAATTCGATCCTAAGTATTATTTTCTTCCAGAGCCTGGTGCTCATTACTCTTTAACTTTCAATTTAATATTATATTTATTTTATCTATTTGTTTACCGTTTTTACCCAAGAAGTTTTTTTATCACTTGTCGGCCATATCTCTCCCCGTCACATACTTTCATTCATAACTTTATCACAATGCGTTTCATAAGTATTCAATTCGTCTTGCTTATCAGTGCCTGTAGCATCGTCGAGCACGCCAGAGCCCATCTGGCGCTGGTTGCAATGATGGGGGAGACAAATGGACTTACCGGAAAAGGTTATGGTATTCTCGATGGTACTCCACGAGACGGCACTGCGTAAGTCTCTTACGATGCTATTTCCATGGCATACATTTTCGTCAATAGGCAACCCCTCTCTTTTTGATCAGCCGAGACCCTTTCCAGCTCGACACAGCTGTCATTCGCGAAGACGACATCAACAAAGGGATTGCCTCACCTTGTGGACGCACTCTTATTGGGGGGCCGATCGACATGGACAAAGCGTTAGAAAAATGTTGGCCCTTTTCCACAGCTCGCGCACTTCATACCCATCTAACACGCAACTTATATTTTCCCAGCGGAAGACGGTGGTCTTCCTGATGTAGGCAGCGGAGGAGTAATCAAACTCATTGCCCATCAAGTCAATGCTGATGGTACGCTGCCCTTGCTTCTGATTTGTTCATCCTTGACGTTGATCACCGTCTGTTTTAGGTGGTGGGCCATACTCTTGCGCCGTCGACTACACTGCTACTGGCAACAATTTCGAGACCGTCGACATGCAAGTCAACCTTCCTGGGCAAAACGGACGATCTGATGCTCGCGCAATTGATCTTCCCATTGTCGCCAAGATGCCTGCAGGTGCAACCTGCAAGGGTGGAGTTGACGGAATGACTTGTCTCGTGCGATGCCTCAACGTGAGTGTCTGTTACTTCGTACATCCGAGCCTGATTCTCACCACCATTATTGCGGAAACAGGGCGCCAAAGCCGGCCCATTCGGCGGTTGTATGGCTTTCACTCAGAAGCAAGGTTTATTTAACGATCCTGCACCAGCAGGAAAAGGCCCGTCACCAGGAGCAGCAATAGATCCAATTACGGAAAACCCAGTTACACGGTTCGGGGATACTTTTCACGACACCTCAGCAAAGCTTGCAGGTAAGTCTTATGTCACGCTCCAGCAAAGCCACTCCATTGATCATTCTTCATCATCACAGACAAAGCGCAAAACGGCCCTGTCACGGTTATGCCAAGTAAGTTTCCGACAACACGCAGGTTTTGCATGTCGCTAATTGACTCCCCACAGTTGCAAATCGCATCCAGACTCAGAATGGAGGGAACGACAATGGAAACACCCAAGCTACTGTCAGAGCTCAAACCAATGGCAAGCAACGCAGAAGAGCCGTATTGAACACTTTTCAACCTCAGCGTGAGTGACCTTTTGTATTATACGAACTATCATACGCATGTTGAACTAAATATGCAATCACTCAGTCGTCCGGCGCCAGCAGAACAATGGTCAGAATAACGGTCAAAACAACGGGAACGGCCAGAAGCTTGACACGCAGCCACCAGGTTCGCCCATTCATACCTTTGCATTCCATTCTACCCTCTAACATGATTTCCTCCAAAACAGTTTCTCGAGTAGCTCCAGTCACCAATCAGAAGACTGACGCTTCTACTACATTTGGCACAGTGAATTCAGGAGGTGAGTCTTTGGTCCTTCAGAAATCATGGGCAAAGCCACAAACTGACACGTGTTACGTAGGTTCCGGTAATGGTAATGCCAATGGCAATGGCAATGGCAATGGCAATGGCAATGGCAATGGCAATGGCAATGGCAATGGCAATGGCAATGGCAATGGCAATGGCAATGGCAATGGCAATGGCAATGGCAATGGCAACGGGAATAGAAACAACAAACGAGACACCAATTTGTTTTCACGACAGGCCACAAATGGGAACGCAAATGGAAAAGGAAATTCAGGTAGCCAGTCTCTACATACCCTCAACAATAAGTTTGATAGACTGCTCCTGAATGATAGCTGATCAAAACCGCGCCTTTTCAGCGTCGCAAATGACCACTGGCGGCAATGGCTCAAACACTGGTAGGTCACCACATTTCTAGTAGGACTTTGAGGCGCCAACTGACTCAAAACTGTCCACAGTATCAAGAGCTGCCACCAATGGAAACAATGGCAACAATGGCAATAACGGAGGCAATGGAGGCAATACCAACAACGACCCCAACAAAGAAGTCATAGTTTCACAGGTGGGTCATGTGGACAGCATCAAGCCTACCAAAGAAGGAATCGCATTCGAAATCGCCACCGGTCCACTCGGTCAAGCCGACGTACCTAGAAACGTGCGACAGGTCACTGGAAAGAGGCGCAGTTTACAGGCGCGAGCTCTTGCAGCACGTCAGCAACAGCAAAACAATGGTTAGTGGATATCTCTTCTCCAAACCCCACACTCGAATGCTCACGATTCGAAACCTCATATTCATACACCCTCTATCAGCCCCACAAAATCCTACAAATCCAAAGAACTTGACCAAGGAGCAGATTTTGAAGGCCGAAGCAACCGAAGCAGCCCAAGACCCAGCAAAAGCCAAGAAGCGCGCACGATCACTCGCCTCAGCGGTACAACCATAAATTTCGAAAAACACTGATAATTTATACGCGGATATAAAAGTGTGCTGTATATATTTACTCCCTTTGATCACTCTGATTGCTAGGCATTTACCCCTATATGTACCGCCTTGCACAAAGTAATGTAAACATGACCAAAGATAAACATCGGCATTTTATGTAATCCTTCCTCGTCTTGTGCTAATATGACTGATTGTGCTCGCCGTTATTTATCCTGAATGGTCCAAACTTGAGGAATATCATTGTGTCCATCATAAGATACGTTGCTCTTCGGTTGCAACATGTCGCCTCCTCTGGAATGCGAATTACAATTGTCTGGGCGCTAGTAGACCATTTTCACATTCTATACCTCCTGGCGGATTATATAATGATCCGATCATAAAGCTTACCTATATTTTCTCAATGAACAATTTTCCCGAAGTGAGTATCTCAGAGCATCCCCAGCGGTCCCCCGATTGTGCGGGCTCTCGACAATGTGGGGGGTCAAATTGCCAAAAACCGCTCCAGCGGACCTCGCAGAATCGGGGGTGAGACGTCGGGGGTCTCCAGATTGTGCGAGGGACCTCCCATATCTGCGAGGTCTACACCAGGGGGTAAACGCCCTCGGCCTCGGACGGTGATGGAGGCGTCCCCACATGAGACATTGCTATAAACGATGAGAGAATGGTCCCAGTCACCGATTTTCCGTGAAATGTGAGTGGGACCGAGTTGAAATCGACACAGACACTGGCCAGCATTCTTCTGAGTGCTACCGAGAACAAACCAGTTCCCCCCGGTCTCAGAGACCACTTGAGCGGTGTTTCTGACCCCGGATGGATGCCGTCGGCTTGACTCCGATCCAATCCGGTCACGATCTGAGACCATGTGAATGCCGTCTTCGCTATCCTTTGTGCAAGACTGAAGTAACTTGTAAAAAATTGTTCGATCGATAAACCTTCAAAACATCATCATTCTGATCCAAACAATTCTCATCCTAACAATCCACATAATCTACTCAGCAAATCATTTCAATCTAATCTTAACGGTCCTAACAATCATGGTCTCGATGGTGAATTGATCGCACTTGATACTAACTTGGATGAGATGAAAGGTATCATTGATCGAGATTATGTCATGTTTCAACTTCGACAAAATAGTAGTATGAGTGCAGGTACAACTAATAATATGAGCATCCCTCCTCGTGATGCTCTTTCTGGTTTCAATAATACCAGCAGTCCACCTCATCCTAATCCTCATCAGCTTCAATCAAAGATCAATTTCCCCATGAGGAGATGCGGTTGACAAAAGATGAAGTAAAAGAAATTTACATGGTGCATAACCCAGACCATCCTAATGAAAGATTAAAAAAAAAAGGTTGAACACAATTTCAGATCAGATTTTTCAAAATTTCTCTCTCATATGAATTTTTTTCCTCAATTATAAAACGTAAAAAGACTGCATGTTGAAAGTCAAAGGAGTGAACAAATTCAAGTAAGGTAGGAAATGGACAATCTAATCAAAGATCAACATAAGAATCTGGATGTGTCTCGATCACTCTCTTCCACAGAGTTTCAATTGAAGAGTAGGATAAATAGGGTAAGTCAAAAGCATGTTAAAATGAAGTGATTGAATAAATCCGTCAGGAAATCATAAATGAGTGAAAACTACATACGTCCTAATTCTTTGACTTGAACCCTTATAGAACCTAAAAAACCACAGGTCTGAACAAGGATGAGATGAAGATTATCTTTCCAACATCTTTCTGCTAATTTGTTTTCATCCTCCTTTGCAAGTCCAACCCCAATACACTCTTTGCAGACCCCTTCAATCCAGGTTGTACCTTGAGTCTGGCTAGTACTGCTAATGGGCCTACTCATCATCATCCTTGTAACGGTGCTCTCAAATCTGATAGGCAGGTCATCAATTGGTTAAACAGCTCACTTCACATACACCAAGGCCAAAGCGTTCCATACCCTCCATGGCTGTTATGGCTCAATGGCCAAGGCTCCTATGGATTTTACGTTTTATGTGGCAAGGCGCTAGTTCAAGTCCGGGTGAGGACCCTCTTTTGCATTTGGTGACTATCAGTCATACCGTTCATGGGACGTCCCACTATGCAACCAGATAGAAGATGTTTCACAAAGAACATCCTAGGAACGTCTTGGCACGTCAGTGGAACGGTGTGAAGGATCGCTCTGTTCCAATGCCTGCCTCCGTAGCTTTATGGTGACAGTGCCAAGCATGAAGTGGTCTCGGGTGGGGACGTCTCTGATGCATTTTTTTTAATTGAAAACGAGTCGTTTTGAAAAACGTCTCGCTTCCAGTGTGTGCCACGTCACACTTACCCCCTGGTGTAGGCAAGCCCCCAATATCACGTGCCAGTTCTTCAACGTGACCAATACAGAACACGGCGACTCCAAATTCAACTTCAAACTTTGGTGATACATGCAATATCATCCTAGATTGATTTTTTTTCTCTGGGTGGACGGGACAGTCATGGGGTGATTGAGTATAAGCATACCATATCACTCAATTGAGTGATAACCCCCAACTCTAGGTACTCTGCTGTGTGAGGTGAATTTTTTTGACCCCCTACATCCAAAAATCAGGATCAGGGGTCTGTTTCAGACCTCACACAATCAGGGGACCGCTGGGGATGCTCTCACCTGCTTTAGGGAATAAATAAAGGATTCCACTATTTTCAGCCCGGTATCCAATATCCTGCGCGCCTCCTCGGGTTGGACCCAGGGCGCTGGAAAGTTTTACAGCCCCTTTAAACAAAAGAGGTCTTCACTAACAGGATGGCATGCTGAGTTCCACAAACTACACCACGGAGGGGATTTGAGGCGGAAATTGGTCAGACAGAGTCTGAGATGTGTCAAATCAGAAATTGGCCTGAAGACCGATTGGCCGCCCGTCTAAAGGCCAGCTTCTGGTGGGCATACTTTTGCCATGCAAATCTGGTGGCCCGCTGGCCATTGATAGGCAGTCTGCCACTGGGCATCATTCATGCGGCCTAATCCAACCAGTAATCCGCCTGCAAGAGGCCAATAAACCACCACAAGACGCCCACCACAAACATCAGCAACTTCACAGGCTGCATGTCACACCTTTGAAGTACACATCAAACCCATCAAAAGATTTGTTACAAAACACATTTTAATTTTTGTAATCTAACTTCCTCAAATTACTTAATCATCATGAACCCATCCTCTTTACTTTTAGAAAGAACTCGTAAGCTTCTCTCTTCCATCATCATCATCATCATCAAGCACAACAAACAACAACTCATTTGATACAACTCACTTTTGATCTCATTAGCACCTGTCACTTTGACTTCAACTTGTACAACTCATATTCCATCTGCCAGACAAAGCGATCATATCTTTCAACAAGATTCAAGTTCTTGACTATCATTTCCTTTTGATAAGTTTAAAAGTTTACCTTAGATTCAATCTTTAACTTTTTTCCTTTACCTTGACTTCTCTTTCTTTCCACCTTTTCCTCTACTGTTTTGCTCAATGATCCTCCAACTTCACTCCCTTTGGCAATCACCAAATCCACACTTAACTGATTATCATTCAAATCATCATCAACCACCTTCATTTACACATCATCAATCACAACCTACTTCCTTTCAAAATCAATCAGATAAACATCATCATTCATCTGATCTTCATTACAACAACAACATCAACCACCACATCACCATCATCAACAACACACTCAATCACGTCATCAACCTCAAAACCGTATCAATCAAATCGGATTCTCTCCTTCAACGCTTGCCGGTTCATCTTCAGATTGAGCTCACTTTCCTCCTCTCAACTGGTCTCATTCTCAAAAATCTCATCATTTAAAACATCATGATCCAAATCAACTCAAACACCACAGCATCTCTCTTACAACTGCTACATTGTCTCATTTTTCCAATAGCCTTGATCATGCTCCATCCCACTCTATGGGTAGGATCTTACCATTGCCTTACGGACTTGCATCACCCAATTTACCTCACATTGAATCTCAATCAGAATTACAGGGATAGCCTAGATCAATTTTTGTTTTTGACACTATATATGTATAACAAGATTAAGTTTAATCAGTAAATCATATATAGTTCATTCAAGGAAAGGATTTTTTTAGAAATAAACGTACTTTGCATGTGTAAGGAAATCTTCAGCTTTTCTCAAATTATGAAAGGAATTATCAATTCCATTTCTTGTATTAATGTGCCCTGAGCTGAGCTCAACCCCCCTGCGAGCCTGAAATGCCCTGGGCCAAACCCAAACTGCACAGGCCCAACAAGCCCAAGAGCCAAAGGCCCTCCCAAGTTGCTTGGGCCATAACCCAGCAGGCCGTCTGAAGGCGCATTCCAGCTGGCCATCAGGCACTGACCAGCCCGTCTGCAGCCAGGCAGGACACATCTGTGGTGTAGAGCAGCTCGCGGTATCAAGGGTTGAGAGTAATGCACAGTACTGCAGAGATGTCCCTAACCGTGAGTGTCTGACGGGTCCAACAGTACCAACCCCTCGCCTTTGCGCCGTGAGAAAATGACGTGGGATACTCATCTACCGCGCGCATCACCTGTCTCATCACCACCAATACAATAAGCAGCCATCGGCCCATTTTGGCAGGTTGCCATGAATCCAATCACTGTTTGCCCACACAATTTTCTGATGAAAAAAGGAATGAAAGCGCGAGCAATAAGAGATGGAAGTTAATTCCTGTATGTTAATGCCCATGCATGCCCATCCAAAGACCAAGGCAAACAAAAGTTGTCCAACTCTTACCATGCAGATGTGGTATCTATCAACCCAATATTTGCAATAAGTTTGAGGACATGCGACAAGGAAAGCAAACATACAATGATACACTGCCTCCCAAGGTTACTCAAGTTCCATTGGAAGAGGAAGACACCAATGGCCCATGTGAAGGTGCACATTCATGTTGCTGATATGATGACCTTGAGGTGAGAGTTGATAAGAACCAAATTGGCGTATCAAATACTCAACCACCCTTTGACAAATCTTTAGCAAAAATATTTGATCTTTTGCGTTCTCAAAGCCTTCATTTCATTATGATCATTGCTATACTCTACTTATATTTCAAGTTTTTCAAGTTTTCCAAACTCTTGCACCGTACTTTTACTTTTCATTCTTTCTACCAACCATTCTATCAAACACATCAGACACAAACATGCTTGTCAAATAATTAATGCACCAGTTAGTGGCAACTACACCCACAATTCATGAATGCCTCACACTCACCCAGCTGTCCCAATTTGCTGTTCTTGCGGCTGACTTCTTGAAGATAATGGACCACACCTATGGAACTACTCTGGAAAAAGGCCCTCTATAACTACTATCCAACTGTCTTGACCTAACTCGGCCAACTGCCACATGGGCTCAACTGTGGCATTTGGCGTATGAAGACCTTCATTCATGCTGTTACAATAACACCCACTTTTGTTGCCATGGAATCCCTACTCCATCACAACCACTGAACGCAATTATTGTCCCAGAGCACACTTTGAGCCCTCCCACATCTGTGTGTATGATGTGAACTTCTGAGTATGGAGATCCCCTAGCACTTGAAATGTGGCCACAAATATACAGATATCTATACAATATTGGTGGTGTCAAATCTCTCCAATACTTCACCGGGTATTGTCATTGTAAGTAGACAGTGATCATTGAAATTGACATACCAAACATGTTGTGACAATCATTGCCATTGTACCTTGACTATCTTGCGGACTGTAATTTCACTTATACACCCTGCTATGTTTGCCGTGATAATTCCAGGGAATATTACACTGCTGATGAAGGGCAACTGCAAGATCACTTCCAAGTGACACAACACTATTTCATGACTCACAAGTTAGCAGATTATTTCAACCATCTCCAGATGCTAGGAAAGTAAGTACAATATCTCCTCTCACAAATTCCGACCTTTACTTTTTCTGATTATCAAATTATTCGTTCTATGTACCAGAGTATCAGTGTAAAATTTAGTTAACTCTGATAATTAAAGGCACTCACCATTTGACTCCACCCATCCCAACAATTTTAGAAATCCTTGTTTCACTCATCCAATGAGTCTACGGGTTTGCTCTCTTGGTCTCAATATTTACCAACTCATGCTTTTGTACAACAAGCGGGACTTGCAATTGTTTGGCAACACCGGCAGGCATGACAATTGTAGGTTCTTCAGCACAACACAGAACATTACAAAGGGGCTTGAACACAAAGGCTCCAACTTTTTGTCACACATTTGCAACATGTGCACAGAGGTCAAACCAATTCCTGGAACCAAGGATGCAGCCAATAAGTACAAAAGACTTAATTTTATAATATAAATTTTGGTATTTACTGGTTGTGTTGTCCTAGTAATGTGTGCCGTAGTGACTTATGGCATAACTATAGGCTACTGTGCTTGCAGTGCCTCCAAAGCACAACTTAAAGCTCTTGATCCTGAGTGGCCTTTAAATCATTGTGACCTTCCACTGGCCATGGTGCAGCGTTGATATTGTCCTTGTCACCATGAACTGCTCAAAGACCGCTGTCAAGCTCAACCATGCACTGAGAATGTATCATTTCCTGGATCCAAGACTTGCTCCAATCCTCTGCACAAAGCCGCCTACAAGGACTTAAAAGATCACAACTCTTCCCTGTTTGGCTTACCCAGAAAGTTGAATCGACCCAACTGTCAAACTGTCAGAGCAGGATTAGATAAGATTCAGAATGAGAACCTTGAATCTGATCACTAATCCCCCGAGTTGAAACTCACCTGTCAGAGCAGGATTAGATAAGATTCAGAATGAGAACCTTGAATCTGATCACTAATCCCCCGAGTTGAAACTCACCTTCATCCAAGAATTGATATGAAGAACTTGGATCAGTTTTGATATTTCAAACATAACTAAATATGAAACACACAAACAAAGTTATGAAAAGAAAGATTACAAAGATGAAATATCTCACCTGTCAGAGCAGGATTAGATAAGATTCAGAATGAGAACCTTGAATCTGATCACTAATCCCCCGAGTTGAAACTCACCTTCATCCAAGAATTGATATGAAGAACTTGGATGAAGAAAGAAGATTTCAACTGGGTGCTCTTCCAGGTGTAATAAATGATACAGTCATGTTAAGTTAGGTTTGAATTGAGTACAGATAGCATACACACACATGAAGCGCTAGCAATCATATTAGTAAATTAGTAATGAAATATAAGAATTAAATGTAAGTGTCATGAGTGTGAAATGAGTAACATGTAACTATTTTATTTATTTCAACACCAACACCCGCATACAAGTTGATCTGACCAAGATGTGTTCTGTTGAATCTTTTTATGGAACTTCAATTATAACTTTTCTCAGGATGAGGTGAGATAGATAAGTCAAAACACTCAAACCTTTTTATAGAAGTTCAATCAGAACTTCTCTCACAATGAGGTGAGATAGATAAGTGGAAACACTTGAACCTATTCTGAACGGGCAAGGATGTGGTTGTGAGGATATGAACAGTAGAGAAGAGTAAAATGTTCAGACAATATTTATTTCTTAATGCGCACCTTTTTATGGAAGTTCAATCAGAAATTCGCTCAGGATGAGGTGAGATAGATAAGTGGAAACACTCAAACCTAAGAACAACAGTAATTAATAAAAGGTGGAAAGAAATAATAAGAAATAATTATAGGCTAACCTATTCTGAACAGGCAAGGATGTGGTTGTGAGGATATGAACAGTAGAGAAGAGTAAAATGTTCAGACAAGGAAAGGGGGAACAATACTATTGTGAATAGATAAAAGTACAAATAGTGAAAATTGTCATCTCTCCTTTTCCCAATCCAGAATACTTTTTCTTCATACTTATGTTTCATATCCAAACCTGTCTTCTTTATCTTTGTCCCAATCCGTCTATCCTATGTCCATCCAGTGGTTCTCTACTAGGTTATAAACTGGTAATGATGAAGTAGGTTCAAGACGTTCAGCTCAAGCTGGTGAAATCGTGGCCACTGAGGAACGGTTGACGTATGCAGAGGTTGAAGAGCGTGAACACAAGGCTTCACGCAATGGCAGTGAGTTGTCATCAAAAGGAAAGGAACTGTTGATTTCATGTGGTCAATCTCACAACAACCAATTTGTGGTTGCATGTTGTGGTGTGGTGATTGCAAAGACTTTCTTCAAGTCTGAATTGATCCCAAAGTTCAAGGTTAGTCATTTGATTTATATTCATTCCTTCCTTCAAAACTTGTTGGTGATTTTGTCTCAATGATGTAGGATTTCATCAAAGAGGTGTTCCCAATTCAGATGCCACAGGTTATCTTTTATGACAGTGCGTGTGGTCCTTACGCACACATAAACCACAATCCCAAAGACGCTGTGGTGAGTAATTTATAGTAGTGATTAGGAAAAAATTTAAACTTTTTTTTAGCGCTTTATAAAATTATTGAAAGTTTCTTTATATCAATATTAATAAGTCAATATAATATTATTTTAATTTTACCGTGGTCGAGTGGTAAACAAGCATATCAATTTTATTTTTAATTTACATAATACTTTACAAATCAAGAGAGAAGAAAATTTAAGAAATTCAATTGATTACTAAAATGAGGGATTTAAGAAGAAGATCTTAAGAATGAATTAAGTTGATCATAAGAAGCGAAGAATAGAAGAGTTGAATTAATTAAAGAAGAATGATTGAAGAGAAATGACGTCAAAAGTGGTAAAATGAATGAAATTATGGTTTTTCAGAATTAGTAAGAATATTTATAAAAGATGTGATGACGGGAATGGATTCTTTGATTGATTTTAGGTAGGGTTTGATAAGAGCAGAAGGTGGCTTACCCTAGAGAGAAGTGATGAAAATCAAGAAAAGAGGATGGGAATGGAGGATTTCAAACATTTTGAACGCGGCTTTGAATTCAAAACCGTCTGACTTTGCCAAAATTGGAGTTTTTCATTAGTAATACATATCAAATCTCAACCGAATTGGCTGAAAAATGGCTCAATTGACACAGGATCTAAAGGTTTATAATGTACAAACTTCACTTTAACCATATCAAGATAAACAAAAAACGTTTATAAGGAGAAACTAATGAAAATATGATATTCGGGAAAGAAAATCAGTGCATATGTAATAATGGTAAATTGGCTGTATCATGGGTTTTGGCTTATATATTCATATGTAATATGGGTTTTCAACGTGTAATAATCTTCAAATTAAGGTTTCTTCAATCTTTACACATCAATAACTTCATCATTACTCATCAGAAAATGGGATTGTGACATATGGTCTTGGTTGGTAAAGAGAGTTCTATTCATTGCACTTTAGTAATCAAAAATTGGACAAGATTGAAAGAAGTTAGTAATTTTAAAAATCAGTTTTGGCTTATTTAGAATCAAAAGAGGATCATATTAATAATCATGAAGGCTTACTATGAGTAATTATGGTATTATAAAGATGAAAGATTACAAGATTGATCATAAGAAGAGGTTATGACGTGGTTGAATGTATATTAAAGTGGTAAAGAAAAGGTTATGGAGCTGTTTACCGTGTATTTCCTTTTGAAGAAGAGGTTATATATAGCTTCGCTTTGATTGTGAAGAGTTTTCTTTCTTTTTTTCTCTATCTTCTACGTGGCTATTATTTTGTTTATCATTATAAACTTATTTTAGTAGTATCAGATCACTTAAATACGCCCTTTATCAAAGTTATAAAGAGAAATTTACTTTAAAGAATAGTATTGTAAGACTTAAAAGTCATTTGGGAATAATACTAATAAAGTATTGAGTTTAATAAATCAAAGGCGCTTTTCCTTTTATGATTGAAGTTATATTTCCCTTGTTCCTTATCAGTACTCCATCAATAAATTCTTATTGATTGGTTTTAGAAGAGCAGTCTTAGACAGCTTCTACTATTATATTTAGTAGATTATCCTCTTCATGTGTTGTATAACCCTTGTTGGGTTATAAATACTACAATGCTGAGAAATTCAAGGACACTCTGCTTCCTGTTGACATGTTTCACATCAAGTCTCACACCACCTGTTGCGTGAACAAAGACCCTCACATATTTCCTGAACTGAAGACTGCTGATGGCAAATGGAAATTCAATGCATCCACCACCAAAATTTTCAATGTGTGCTTTGGTAGCTTTGATTCTATGTGTTGGAACATGCATGTTGTCAGATACAATTTCTTTTTGGATGAAATGATACGTCTCTATAATATACAACTATGTGAGCAACTTAAACAGAGGAGTAAGGTGACGTTCTTGGGCAACACTAATTACCTGGCCACACCTATGTGAGCAGTTTGACATGTTGTGATTTTGATTTCTCTTCATTAATTTGTTTTCTCTCAATATCTTATCATTTATTGGCAATGCTTTCCAATACTCTCACCTTATTATTGTAAATATCACTCATTTCTTTGCAATAAGAACAACAAGATTCTGAACGCATGATTTTAGGGATTTGACATTATCTTTCAGGCAATCCGTGATGGTGTTCAATACTCCACAATAGATACACTGAGTTCAAAAAGTTTCACAAAATAAATATGACCCAGCACATTATTCCCAACTAATCAACTCTGTGCATGCCAGGATCTTGACATACATGGTTACAATCATGGTCTTGCTTGATATGACAAAAAGCCCTCTCAATGACTTGACCCATATTGCCTCCAATTGATTGAATCTTGCTATAGTGGTGATTTGCATCAATGTCAGTTTGAATACAACAAAACGGCTTAAAATATACCATTGATACAAACCTGTGGCTGTAGCAGACTATGTTGGAGATCCTGCCATGTACGTCACAATCCAATTGTGCAATAAACTTTTGGCCACCACTCACATGATACAAATAGTGTACAAGTTCTTCAGTGACCTGTTTCCAAGGATCAATCTCCAGCACACAGTCACAGGTGGAGTTATACTTGATCATGTATTGATCATTCCTGGTGTGGGTCCAAGGTGAGCAGACGTATCAACCAGGTTCAAGATCTTTCAACAAGCAAATGGCCTGTAAAATGAATAGTTTTTGAACCTGTGTGGTCAATCACCATTCATTGTATCATAACATTAGTGTCCAATTGTCAAGTTACTACAAATTTATTGAAGATTGTAGTTACCTTCAATCCTTCTATTGTGCAAGGTAATTACATCAGTCACTCACAGCCTTGCAAGCATTAACAGAACATCCTGCATTCTTGCGTGTTTGATGATCAGAAGCAATGGTCCGGTGGACTCCCATGCATTCACCAGCATTTGCAGCTTGATTTTCTCCTAACATTGGTTGGGTATGTGGTGGTGTGGGAAGCACATCAGTCCCCCTCATCAGTTGCGTCTGTGGTGGTGTTGGGGGTCTGTTTAGCATCTGATTGAGATCTGTTGTTTGATTGATGGCACCAGATCCAATGATGGGGCCGCTGTTGATTGCTCAGATCCCTGATCTGAATTGTTTGTGGTTGTAAGTTTGAGTGAAATTTGGTTCAACGGGGCACTGTAAGAATTCACATGAGTTTGATGATTCCTGACTCAAGAACAATGGAAGCCACTTTACCTTAACACCAACTAGATGTTTGTATTGAGATTTGTAATAGGTGTTTGAGTGGGTTGGTTTACTCTTGCAAGCCTTGGATTTGCAAACCAAGCCCGTCTCTCCATTCTTGGAAGGATTTGGTATAAGACAGTAGGGATTGATGGGTGTTAAGTAATAGCTGGTAGATTTTTTGGTCTTTGGATTTGCATAAAATTGAACGGTTCATGGAAAAGCTGTGGCTCTCCAAAGTAAATCTGTTGAGACAATCTGGAAAATAAATTGTGTTCATTTATCTGGCCTTCAATGGCAGAGGAATCTCCTTCTCCATCAGCCGTGCTGACCTTGAGATCATCATGACGGCCAGCGCAGTCATCTGTGCAAAAGATGTTGAATATGTTGATCATCTTTGTAGATGATGAATGATTCAGCTACCAGGTCTGCCTCTGTGCGTATATGTACATGTTCCAAACTGCATATATGGAGGTGTGCTCATGTCCGGATGTGTCCTTTGCCGGAAACGGCATGTTGGAATGAGGATATAGATGTCCGGTTTGGACATGTATGAATTACATAAAACAAAAGGGGTAGATCACTTCATTATATGTTTGACAGCTGTCACACTGCGTTTGCTTGTTGCGTGCGGGGGTTCCTCTCAGCCCTTGACTCTTGAGGGGCTCTCCGATTTCATGAATTGGTTTTCACTCTCCAAACTTTATGGGTTTTTTGGCATACAATGTTGAATATTGGCATACATAAGAGGCATAGCATACATGGAGAGTGAAATTTCATACAAAGAAAGTGTAGAGATAGAGAGCTCATACAACATGAGATGTAGCAAACATTACATTGTTCAAGAGCACATAAGTTCAAGTTTCAGAGAGACAAAACAAAGTTACACCCACCCTACTCTTTGATAATGTTTCCCCAATTTTCCCACAATTCCAATTGACCTTGATTGTTTCAGATCCACTGAGGTATATGGCTACTTGCAATTGGTTCCAAAAGTGGCTCGCCATATACCTCTGGGACTAGGCACGGATCGCCCCCCCAAGAGAGACAAAATGGTCACCATTGACAAATTCCAGGATAGTCAGGTCATTAGCTTTAGGTGGTGTGCGATAAGAAAAAAATGTATAGCAGTTAGACTTGCGGGGATCTAAGATGATGAGTGGACACTGGTATGAACTGGCAATCATAGACCCTAAGTAAGGCATGCCTAGACAGTATTCCTGAGTGCATGTGTAACCCTAAGGCCCGAGCCAAACAAGGTCACACTGGGGGCATGGTCTATTTCAAAAAGGAGTGTCTATGCGCCTAGGCACCACTGGCGCGCTAGGGGCTTTTCTTTGTAAGAAGAAATTGAGCTCAACGCAAGCAAGGCATATCTTTTGATATTTTATAATCTTAAACTACTTTAATAAACAAAAAAGTGAGGTAACAGGAGACATACAACTAGTCAAAATTGACATCTTTTTTCTTTGATGTACCAAAATGAATTCCATTGAGATACAAGCAAGCTTGCTCTGCGGTGTTGACAGCTTCAGCTTGCAAGGATCCCCAAAGTTATGACAGTGTAACTATTGCCTTTTGATCATTTTGATGGGGTAGGCATGCGAGACAGTGAGATGGCAAAGACTTGGAGTGAGGAATAAGGCCAATATGAAGACAGGCTCATTGTAATAAAGCCAAGATCAAGTGTTTAAAACCATTAGACAATGGTCCTTGTAAGCAGTATAACCAGGCCAGGTTGGAAGATTGACTTTTGAGGTTTCACAATAAATTGTAATCAACTCTTTCCATATATCACCAAGAGGTGTTTTAGCTGATTTCAAGTGGTCAAGAGCATTGATAACTGGCTTGAGAAAGATGACAAGGGCCTTATTATCAGTGAAGTGGTTTCAAGTCTGGATGATTTGAACAATGTTTTTTGGAATTGTGCAAGCATCCAGAGATCAATCTTTGGACATTTCAACACATTTAAGGAATCCATATTCATGTGCATCAACGGAAAGACAAACTTTCATATGAATGAGCCAACGACTGTCACATGAGTAACGTAAGCCATGAGTTACACCTTCTTTTTTTGCCAAGTATCAGGATGCTTGATCCAGTGATGTGATGATCCAAAGTACTTTACTATCCCTTTTTTATCAAGAACTACCTGTTTCTTTGCCAGGTGGTTGATTAAATCTTTAGCAATCAGATTGAAAAAATGTAAACAACAAGGAACTCCAATGACATGAGGGTGATCTTCACGTATGAGTCTCTGTAAAATGATACAAGAGATTATAAGGATAAATTAATCATGAATGATTGAAACCAAGGATATAATTTACAAACACTTACATATAGTTTGATCATTGGTGATTGATTATCAGTGACCACTGCAACAATCTGCTCCCACTTGATTGCTGATAAGTTGAGGGTATCATAAAGACTTGTACAACTGTTCTCAGAGGTGTGTTGGGTTTGATGAAGGTTGGGGGGATTGATAAAATGTTTTACTGTTGTTCCTCGGATAGCCAAGACTGCATCAACACTGTTGAGCAAGATTGTGGCGCATCTCACGCACACACTGAGCATGAACTTGAGGTAGAATTTGGTTTGTCATAACATATCAAGTAGCTGTGGTTATAGGGTTGACTGACAGGTGTTTTTGGAACTCAATGAAATGCTTATTTTCAAGAAGAGAGAAAGGTACACAGCCAGTAAACAAGGCAAGGCAGAGATGTTCATTAATCTGATTCAATTTCTCTTTGGCCCTCTTGCAAAAGTAGTGGAGAGATGACTCCAAGAAGTTTTGAACAAATTTGGGTTTGCTGGATGTTGAAGGCGGTGTAGAATCATCATCAACTGTTTCTGAGTCCAAGCTGGAATCAGGATTTGGTATGACTGTGTTGATGTGTTCCAATTTTTTATCTCCAGTGATTGATATGCATAAGCCCACCATGTGCTTCTGCAAATCTTGAGGTTTACCATCCATCACAATATCACAATAGGTGCATTTTGCTGCCCGTCATCCAACTGATTGAACACACTCTTTGGCCATGAGAAATCCGGTCCAGCAAGAAGTGCAGCCTGAAGACGGTGGAGTCCATTCAGTAGGTGAGTCTTTACTATTATCTTTCTGAGATTGTTTGTTGCATGTCTTCTGAACTTTTGGCATATTGTTGACCAAATAAAAAATTTGATAGCAGTTGAATGGGCATTGGTTTATGAATTCAGAAAGCACCTTAAACCCGGAGACATATCTGCTGGCAGAATCAAACCTAACAACGCCCCCCTCACCCTGTTTGTTAGGTTTGAAGACCTATACCCTCCTATACCTAATTTAGGCGCGCCTCAGGCGTGTTTTTTTTTCTGTGCCCCCAGTGTGACATCTACAGTAGACTTAGCCGTAGCTGCAGTTTTGCCTGACCCGCTCGAATCTCGGCATCTATTTGCGCACGTGACACAGTGTGTGCTACACGGTCCTTGCTACAAAGGTAAAGCATGTTGCGTGTTGATTCACTTGCTTCAAGTCCATGGAAAATAATAATTTCAAATGTGTGTCAATTTATATATGACAAGAGAGATAACAAACATGTATTGTTCTCAGAATCCTCCTTTCTCAAACCCAGTTGTACTAATAAAATGCGCGTGTATAAGAAAGGTGCCATGCTACGAAGGAGAGTCCATCAACTAGGATAATGTTACGATATATGGAAAGAAAAAGAGGAAAAGGGCATTGGAAGTCCCTTGAAAGAGGGAGATGGAGATAAAGTTGAAACTTGAGATAAAATCTAATCTACAGAGGATGAAAAATTTGTGAAAAAGTGGATCAAACAAAAGTAAGGGAATGAAAAGAGAACAAAATGATACATAAGTCGAATTAGTACGAAGACATCTTGCTATCGGTGACTACTTGTATGTAACAAAAAAACGTCCAAATTATAGCGAGCGTATATTTTGAGAACAAGAATTGTCTCTCAGGCGACATCGGAAATCAATTCGTCGGTGAATTGATCAAGAGTATAGACAGCAAGGATTCCATGATCACCTACTCTGGTAGGTGACTCTAATTGGAACCAGCGATTTGAGATTGCTTGTTTGAATCCAATTATCTCAACATCCCAACCTAATTTTAAACATCTTACAACCCATCCCCAAACTAAAGCCAAACAGACGACGTTAGTGTGTGATGAAGTGGCACTGAAAAATGATCAACTTACAACCAGGTTTACTGTATTCACCCGCGTTGGCATCTCCGGAAACAAGAGTGAGGATCGGACGAGGCCTGGAGTCATGATTTGATCCTTTCCAATCAAATTCCATGATTGTGTCAATCATGTTCAGCTGTAAGATACCACATGAAACGGTCATTAGTATCTGAATTTGCAAATGAACAAGTTCAATATGATGCGTACCTGAATCACTTCATCGACAGCCTGAGCAAATGAGTCAAAACAAATGAGCTAATTTATCAAGCTCAAGAAGTCGTGTTTGAACGCACCTGTTCCTTATACCGCAGATGCTTATCAGTTTTGCCGATAGAATATGGAGTGGCGGAAGGCTCTGAATCGGATTCAGTGCAACTACTCTTGTCTACGACGTTAATGGTAGGCCCTGCTGAAGCTCGACGAGGCATTCGACTAGGGTTGATTATTTTTCTGGTTGTAGGATTGCGATTGACGACTGGGTCGAGCTATCAAGACAATGTCAAATGCGGGTGATTAGTGATCATCAATGAGATGTGCACAAGGGGTATGATGAAAAGAGGCAACTTACGATAGCGATTTCATACCCTTTCGATTCCCAATAAGAAATCATATCAGGTTGGTAGAGAGGATTAGAGGCCGCAATATATCGTCTCAGTATCGTTTTACGTTCTCGCTCAAGGATTCGGAAAAGTACTGCATAGTCTAGTCGGCGCTTAGGTTTGGTCATGCCACGATCAAGATGATGAAAACGATCCTGATCGTGGACATCTAATGAAGGTCGATTGATGTTGAGATGACGAAGGAATGACCATATCACATTGGAATGGTCTACAAAGATGAACGAAGGTCGATAGGATCCACCTGGAATGATTGCACACATGCCTTTTAGTTTGCAGTCCAGTGATCTTGTCTTCTCCGCAACCGTGAGGGGTAGAGTCAGATCATTGGCTAACGAAGGTGAAGAGAATGATTGGGTTGTGATTTGTGTTGGCAAAGTACTCATGATCGAAATGGTTGACAGATCCACGGGGTTGGAGCATTGTGAACTTAAAGAATGTGGGAAAGGGAGTGTAGCGATCGAGTGCCTATGCCGGGCAAGGGGTAGAGATTGATAAAGGGTGGCAGACTGTGTGACAGGACGAGCGACGAACTTTCGAGGAACATCACCGTAGTAATAAGGAATGGGAGGTTCCGCGGTGAGGGAAGTCACGGGAATTCGAAGCAACTCCGAAGCTGCCTGTGCGGCTGAGCCGCGCTTGAACCTTGGAACAGGGCCGGAATCAGAAGCGACGTGCAATAGAGTCTTGTGGTATGGCTGAGGACAAAATGGATCCACTGCAGCAGTGTCAATGTGACCATGAGTGACAGGTAAGGCTGGGGTCGCATTTGTAGTGGATGCTTGCCGACGGTTGCCTTGCGTAGGGGCTGATTTCCGCCTCTTGGACTTTGAGTGACGAGATTTGGGTTTTTGAGATGAAGGAATGATGGGGGCAGAATCGGCCTGCGCGGTCTGGTGCCCTTCGTTATTTTGAGTGTGGGCTCGGGCATGAGATCTTTTCGTTTTCAAAGTGCATCTCGTACGTGGAGGAGATGGAAGCGTGGGACTGACATCTGAGGTAGGCGAGGGCGATGGTGGTGAGTGTGAGCATAGTTCACGCGCGCGTGACTGCAAGCGAGCTTTTTGAGATGTAAGGTATAAAATAGCTTCCGAAAAGTCGCCAAGCTCAAGTGCGGAAGGGTTGGACTGCTCGAGAGAAGACATGGAAGTAATGAGATTATGTTCTTGGGCATCGGGTTCGATAGTGACAATGAGTGGTAAACTAGAAGTTTCGGGAGTAGACTTTAGAGAATGACATGGAATCTTGGGAAAATGTTGTTCATGAGAATGATCATCATCGTAAACCTTCGGCGACGCAAGGGACGATGGAAGAGGTGCAATGGAATGTAAAAGTTTGTGAAGCTGGTCGGGAAGCTGGTCGAAATGTGGCCGCGAAACCTGAGGAGATTTGGGATGAGTGATCTTGGTTATAGTTGGGCTGCTTAGCAAGCGGTTCAAGTAGATGACAGGTGGGTGAGGGTGTTTGCGGTCGTCAGAGGAAGTTTCCGAAAGGATGTGATGGTCATCTTCATCAACAGAATAATGTTGAGAATGAGTAGCCGTCTTGATGTTGAAATCAAATACATCGGGTTCGATTGTGAGCCGAGGAGACTGATGATGGTTTGTCGGAGTTTGAGCATTCGAGGTAGGATCGCTTTTGGAGTCATATCGAATTTTCATGGTCGTAAAAGGAATCATTAATTGGTCTTTGTAACATTTCAAGGTGGGAGATGGTGTGGATGGAAATGAAGGTGGTGAGTCGGAGGAATGAGAAGGTGAACCAGAGCTAGAGTAAGTTAAATTGGAGTTCGAAGAGTGATGCCGATGATGAGTGGTGATAGTGGTTGTGATTGTTTTGGATCTGCTTGGTGTTGCTGTTGAGGAAGAAGATGGAGGGGTATCGAATGGGATCGCTACTGGTCCGGCCATTTCGTATTGTGGTTGAGATTGATAGTTGAGAAAGTGAATTATATGCACTGTTATTCAGGACTCGAGTTTCGATGTTGAGTTTTAGGGTACAACAGGGAATGCCTTGGATCGTAGATTATAGAATTTGGTTCATGCGTCAAGAGTATAATGAGATAGGGTCACCGATCTTCAGTCGATCTGAGCTTGAACTCCAACTTTCGACTAACCTGGGCCTGAACTCCAATGGTCACTTGATAAATACTTAGTAAAGTACTTTTAAGAAGAAGCTAAAGAGGTTTGATAGAAGAACAAGTTGTGATAGAAAGAAAAATCGAATTTAGACAATTCCAATATGATATGTTGATAATATTTTAAAGTGAAATTCGAAATGTGTAATTGAGATGAATAGTTTCGGGGAAGGTTGAAAGGGTGATTTAGCAATCGGAGGTTAGAGAGTCCTGCACTTTATGCTCAGGAAGATAGTGTTATGAGAAAATGAAAGAAATGAAAATGGTTGACAAGAGAAGTAGATTGAAATCGAATCGGAAAAGGCATATTGTAAGAGAAGAAATTGTTTAGTATTAAACAAATCCAAACAAAATTTGTAGATTTAATTATGTATCTCAAGCGCCTTAGAACTGAAATCCCGATACAGGCTTTACCCACCCACACACACATGCACACACAGCATCATTCTACAACCATGACGCCGTCCAGTTAGAATTTGATGTTGATTTTCATTTGCCATCGTCTAGTCCACCAAACATTTGCAGACAATCGGCCACCCTAAAACTCATGGTTCAAACAACCGATTCGTTTAAACAATTTTATAATAGTCTCAATTACATTCATAATCTATCCATCTATACCTCTCACACCGTAGCAGAAGTTATTAACTCGACTACTTCCTCGGTTATCATTCTCATCGGAGTTTATATACATACTTTCTCCTGATTCTCTATTCATTCCAGTCAAAGTCTTTGCTGCCAAATCATATACCAACCCTTCCAACAACCCTCAAGGTCGCGGTATGTCGTACTACGGTGTTTGAGTAGGAAACGGGTTCAGATTCCTTGAATTGGGATCGGGGCACAAGACGGGATGGCCGAGTGGTTAAGGCGGCAGTTTAGAACCGTGTACCTGTAGTCATGATTTAGCTGCTTCACTTTGTGAGCGTGAGTTCAAATCTCACTTCCGTCGAGTGGCCACACTTAGGTGCGGGGCTTGCTTTTTGTGGCTGGAGAGGACTTTTTAGCCAAAAGTGTTATGACATTTGGAATTACGAGATTTCCCCTGCTACGGTTTTCAACCTAGCAAATAAAATAATGGAGATAAGCTTTTCCAAATTCACGTTGCCGTTGGCATCGCTTGCCAAGCTAGATAAACACATCAGGGTGAAGTAATTTTATATCTCTCTCTGAATTAGCTACATAAATATTGTGATGCAGAGTTTAGTGAGGGACACGTGTTGTTAACAAAGATGAATGGATTGAACACAAATATACTGTCTTGTTTCATTCCTTCAAGGATTCTGCACACCTCCATTATCTATGTACAAACTTGACCAAGTCTCATGCTGTTGTTCAATAATGCTCCAAGCTCTAAATGAATTATTTCATATTATGAAATCAAAGCATTTGACAACTTCTAGTCCAATGGTCCACAAGTTTTCAGTATAAAGATGACGAGCACCATTTTCCTTTGCTCGAAAGAGTTTTTCCATAACCACTCACATCAGTATTTAGCATAAGCGGGCTTCCTGGCAGTAACGTCCCTGTCCCTCTGCTTCTCCTTGCTTCGCTCATCAGCATGTTCCACTCGTATCAATCAATGGTTGCTGTGTCACTCTCTAATTTGTGTCTTGGTGGGCTCATTTTATCCTCTGCCAAACCTAAACCCAAGACCTCTGGATTGACATACCATTGCAATGCCGAACTCAGATAAAATGAGGGATATCGCGCAGCGCTGTCGGTCGTAAGACCTTTCAATTCCTCGGTACAATGGATAAAGTACAGCACGCGCTCGAACCGCCAAATGCGAATGCTGTCTCCCCCGGGGGAAGAGGGCAGTTGCTAACGATCAAAGTCTGAGTCAATCGGAAGGTTCCACCATCCAACTACATATGGGACATACATGATGATCGAAGACAAGTTGACGCCGAAAAGACGTCCGTTATCAAGGCAGCAGATTTCCCCCCACTTGCGTCGAGCTCCAGGAGCCTGAACGATCTTTCCATGGAAAAGGCGAGTTATTGCGGGAGTTATGATCTCGTCGCCATCATTGACGGGAAATTATTCACCTCGGTCTCCATAGATCCATCCAAGCGAGACGAGCCATTATCCACACGTTTACTCCAGCTACTCATGCGTTTGTCGTATCACTTGAAGACCAAACCGCGGGGTAGTCAAGCCATCGGAATCGGTCGTTACTAAACGTGATAGTATCGACCTCATCATCCAGATTTGTGATATAACCGGACCACACTAGCGCACTTTTCGCCTTCTATTCTTCTCCCCGTTGTCGGAACGCAATCCGTAAGGGCTCTGTCTGTCAAATTTTCTCACATCTGTTATCCTCAAGCATCAGTGTATGGTATGTTTTCTCTTCTTGTCTGATATTCTCGCTGGTCGAACAAGCAAGTATCGTACAATCCGGTTTTCGTCCTTATAAGTCAACTTCACTCCTTCTCGGGCTCCAATATATTCTCAATCCTCGAATCCGCAATCATGCCTCGTCTTTGGCTAAATACTTTTGCAAAGTGAGCACATATCTCCAAACTAACTTCCTTGCAGGGCACTTGATCAACTGAAGTTCATACCTATCTACATTTTAGAAAGCCCTCATTACCTGTATCATCTGGGCAAGATGACCATCTTTGCAGTTCTCCCTTATCATCACATGGAGGTGTGTGATCTCGCTCGCAGCTCGGTTTCTTACGATCATCCCTACATACCTTTTCTTCAGACTTTTGAGGTCACATGTGAAGCTAAGTCGAAACACAGTTGATTGACTTTGATTGATCATATTCGAATTCCTCAGAGTCGGCATCTAAGCAGACTCAACCACAGATGGAAAGTAGAACAGCAGATCGGGTGCAAAGAGATGGTTCGAACTCCACTCAATGTTCCATCAAACGTCTTACTCCGCGCTCGCAGGTCTTGGAAAGCCTTGCATCAGCGCTTCCCCAACGGTCACCTGTGCCTTATCTCAGCAAGCGGTTACCTTCTCCCCCGATAAGAGAAGATCACAGCGACAATCAAACAGGACGTTCGAATCTGACACGACGGACTGTTCATAGTGTGCGATTTGATAAATACAGTCCTGGTAGTAAAGGTCAGCTTTCATATCAGCAACAGTTTTGTGATTAGGCTTAAACTGATGTAACCACTACATCCCCTATCCGATATGGAACAGCAGCGCCGGATCCTCTTGGTATGAATGTGAGTATCATTTCGATCCTTTCTGATCTGTGAACGATCGTGAACATCCCAGCTTATAATATATCTCTCATGTGCGAACTTATCTCTCTCAAATCAAAAACCTACGCATTGTAGCCGCTCGAAACTTTGCCTGGCGAACTCGGAAGCCATAAATCATCGAATGAAGATGGTCGAACGGAATCCAGGAGCGGTGAATCACACACTTGTACCAATGATGAGGCCGTGCTGCCCCAACGGCCAAGCCTGAGTCCCGCGCTCAGCAGTGCAAGAAAAATATCATCACGTGCCAACTCTGCATCTGCCTCTCCCCTCGCCAACCCTACTGTACAATCTTTGAGAGGCAACCCCGGCCAAACACTCGATCATGTAGTGAAATCTCCTATCGACAGTCCACAGAAGCCTGACGGTTCGGGCGGATCTATCCTCGCGGCGTTTTACGGAAGCACTGCCCCCCCTATTGCATCTAGATCACGGTCGCATACAAGCCCATCCAAGCCAATCGACGACCTCCAGCGCACTGATTCCGGAGCGGTCTTGGAAGTTTCGCAAAACGTGGCCGAGAAAGCTCCTGAGAAGCGATCTAAACATAGAAGCCGGACTGATGACGATGTCAGAGCTAAAGAGAAGAGAGAAAGGCATAAATCATCACATCCAAGACTTGAGGCTGATGGCCTTTCGGGCGGACCGGAACAATCGAGCTCAAGCCACAAGAGCAGAGTCAAAAAGAGTTCATCTCATTCACGGCGTCGCGCGAGTAGCTGCACAGAAGGAACACCGATTATAATTGACAAGGACGGTAACAACCTCGACACAATAGAAGAGAAACCTTCTGGATCGTCTTCTCGCCATACTTCCGAAAAGAAGCGACGTCCGTCCAAGAGCAGTGAGCAAAGGCCGCTCGAGGCCACTGATGAAGGTACAATCCGGAGTGAAAAGGTTCGAGGCAAATCTTCTAGATCCAGGTCGAAATCGGACTCCACAGACGAGAAGGCCTCTCGAGAACTACATAGGTCTCAGCGTGCTTCAATGGCTCCCTCACTTCACGTACCTCGCTCAACACCTCGCGAACAGCTCTCTAAGTTGGATCTTCTCAAGACAAGGGTATCAACCTCGAGTTATTCGCCTCTTGCGGCATTCCTTGGCACCACCTCGTCAAGCGCATTAAATACTCCAGTCACTTGCCCACCCTTACAAAGGTTGCCATACTCTTTCGACAACGTCTTGAATGAGAAGAAGAAAGTAGAGGAAGAGACTACCCAATGCGGCTCACTCAAGTTTCGTAGTCCATTTACGTCAGTTACCCAGACGAAGAGTCAACTGAATTGCATCTCCCCGACCGACACGCGATCTGATTCGTCCCTTTCCAGCGGACAGATTTTGAACGTAGCCGCTCAACTTGAAGACGAGAAATCATCCCAGGATAGCACCAGTAAGGCGCAAGAAGTCTTAAATGTGACTGATAGCGAAGTAAACGATTCTGGACGTGAGTAATGTGGCCCCTTCCTTTGACAGCTTAATTATCTACTAAGCTTTTGTTTTGGCACTTGATAGGCCATTGCTCTCAAAGTCTTGGTCAACCATCGGATAACTCTTCTGGACCCAAATGGGACCAAGACCTTGAGTCAATTCTGGAACAAAAAGAATTGGATTCTCCTGCAAAGGAAAGCCCGAAGTCTATACCGCATGCGCCTCTACAAAGGAAATCGATCACGCCGATCACAGTAAAGACCTCTTCCTCTGTACTTTCAGACAATTCTATCGAACAAACAAATCTCAACAGCTTTCCGGAATCATCACAAACAGTTGATCTTCAAATGACCCCCTGTACGAGCTCCTCTGAAGATGCATCGCGGAAGTTTTCCACAGTATCATCTGTATCCACGACGCAATGCTCGCCATTGTTCTGTAAACAGACACCAGGTAGTCCCGTGACACCCCCATCATCTCATTGCACAGAAATGACTCAAAAGACTTTTTGTGGAATGGCAATGACGAACATGCCAACCACCTCCAACAGCATGGAATCAGGCACAGAAGACTCTAGCACGGATAACATAGACTCATTGTTGACGGAAGAATCAGAACATCAGGGTGCTCAAATCAACTCTTTGACCAAGAGTACTGACGTGGATTCAACGGACACAAAAGGAAAAAAAGATGAGAAGCTCATGAATGAAATCGATCAAATCCTTGCTGAAATTGGAGAAATATTTCCAGAACCTCAAAAAGAAGGTGTTCTGAATGATTCTCTGGATAGCGAGAAGGATGGAGGAGGGAACCAGATTACATATGTAGCCCCTGAGGTCAAGACTAAGGCAGATGAGACTGAAAATACTGCTACATCACCTCTGACACTTTCGAAACGACAGGCGTCGAGATCGAATCTTTCAAAACTAGAGCCAATCGGCGGGGTAATGTTCGACTCACCTACATCTATGAAATCTTCAACCACTTTATTTCCGGTTGTGGAAAGCACTTCCAAATCGTATACAGAGGCACAACGTCGTGAACACCTCAAGGCGTTTGAAATGGCCGAACCGAGAAGAGCAGTCCCTCAACGCAAGCTCTCTAGCTTCTACATGGACCTTGGTCACTACACAGATCATATTATCATGAGTCCTAACGGACAGTCCGATAATGAAGTTCCTGTTGGGGGGCAAGATGTATGGGAACATAAGCTACAGATCCCTAAGCTCACTCTTGAAACTCGAAAAGGCCTTCATAGGTCATCTGATCTTAGTTGTGTGACTCCCTCGATGAGAGCAAGGCTTTCAAATTCCCTCAAGGAAAAGAATGCGGCATTGGTACAGGTCGAGGAAACACAAGATCGCTCTTCTCCAGTTGAAGAATCCCAAAAACACAAAAGCAGTAACACTGAAGTGACTGGAGAGGCCGTACCGGCTCCTACAAGTCCTGATCATGCAAAGAAGGACGACCAGCTCGAATCGAAACAGCCTTCAGAAGATGACCAGCCTGTCAAAGTTGGTGATGAGGTTCCGAAAGATATAAATCAATCCAATTCAGACGAGGGGGGCACATTAGCTGATTCTGCGAAAATTGACTCAACTGAGGAACAAAAACAACTCTTGGAAGCCATGACTGGCAAACGACGCAAACCTAAAATATCACGACGTTTAACAGAGCCGGGACGAGTACGCCGCAAAGATCGGGCATCTGAGGTAGAGAGTCCTGTCATGCCAGAAATGCCAAGTGAGGCGGCTCCCGAGAAGCCAACTGTGAAAGTCCCTAAGCCTAGATTTGAACATGCACTTTTGCGATATCCTAGGATACTTCAAACATTGATTTCCCGTATGGACTACTTGGACTTTTACACGCTACCTCAAATCTCTCGCAAGTTACGATATGGGTTGAATTCCGGAGAGCCCCGTGAAGTGATATTGGAGAGATTCCTAGGAGCCGTTGGATATCGCAAAGAGCCTTCCGAAGACTACATGTATTCCAATCAAGCCTACAACACGAAGGGACCATCCGGTGTGCGCAATTATCGTCAAACCCTTGCTTCCACGTCTGGTAATTCCAATCCATTGAGACGTTTCAGATCGACCTCCGTTATTTCATGCTCCAGTAGACTTAAAGAGCTTCAGATCAGTCTGAAAGACTTACACGCCTACTACACGGGACTTGAATTCGGCCCAGAAGAACTTGCAGATTTGTCAGATAAATTGAGATCAAGCGGTTTAGATCTGCCGACGTTCAGAATGATCCGGGCTTCTACCCGAGCGTATAACAAATTGCTAGTCCGAATCAGATCTCAGCCAATCTTGGAAGAGGATGTTCAGATGCCCCAAAGTACGACTTACCATTTAGGAAAGCCTCTTCTTCCGATATATGCTCTTGGGAAACCCGCGGTATTCAAAGTGTGGGTCCCTGCCGCAGATCTGTGGATGTCACGGCAGGAATTGGTGGAATGTGAACGAGAACTTTGGAAGTGAGTATATTCTACGATGGAAGAGTCAAAGTACCAAAAGTTTTTCTGACGTGTTTGTGATCTTTCAGGTCAGAAGTTAGACCGTTTATGAGAAGAGGTGATGTGTGCCATAACACTGCCATAGGCTCCAGGGTAAATGAAGGTCGAATTTTGTTCGACGGAAAAAGCTTGCGAGAGCTAGATACCACTTGGGATCATCTTGGGCACCTACCCGTCAGTTTTCCATTTACAACCTTTACCAAATTTGTCTGAATATCTGACACTTGATGTCTTTCATCACCTTCAGGCATGGCTCAACACATTTTTATTTCCTCCTTCATATTACCACCATGTGATTTCCTCGTCTACTACCACCCCGGTATTTTTCTTGGATTTGACTGAATTCAAAGATCAGATACAAAAAACTATGGAGCTTTGTAAAGATAAAGTTCGCGTTCCTACCACTCAGCTCACGCGGCGAAAGTCTTGCTATCAAGTTCAACGATGGGTTTACAGATCTGTGGTAAGAGTCACGTCAGGTACAAGGACCTCAGTAGTCGACGGTTTGAGAGATTGGGATTCGCCCGACATGGGTTCTGGTCTCATACATCGAGATTGGGTTGGAAAACTAGTAATAGAGGTCGAGGGAACAACTGAAAAAGCTAGGGACCTGATCCAACGATGTACCAAAGCTTCAGTTGATACCTTCATACCTGCAGACAAGATATCGTCCTACCGATTTGCTAGTAGGGAACAGCAACAGACAATGCGGGCCAAATTAAGGACTGCGCAACTCTCCCCATGGAAGATCATCCGCGAAAGGTCTAGGCCAGGGCTCTTATGGCTTCAGTAAGTTTGCATCTGTTCATTTATCAGTTGCAAAGATGATCGCTGATGTTCAAGTGTAAACTTTGCGATCTTCCTGTAGAGCTGTCTATTATGCCAATAATGGAGACTTGATCGACTGAGGAGACAAGCAGCAGCGAGTGAACGCGAGAGACATATTCAACCTGGTCAAAAGTCATTTATACGCCCTTGGCATTTGCATATTCTATGGGATTTCCCATGAAACACATATCAGAGTCGCTCAGTAGAGTCATACCGATAAAGCACGTGTACTGGATTCACGGCTGAAGTCTTTCAACTCCCAATCTAGAGTTTAGAGTGTTTTCCTTCAATTGTGCACTCCATTAATTGTTTATTTTTCCTCTTCTGTACACCTCACTTGTGATATCTTGTATTTATAGGTAGATGACACTTGTCAATGGACAATATTCTATACCCTGGTCTCAAAAACTAGTCTTTGCAGTTCGGTTTCCCGTTTAACTTCACCACACCGCTCCGCACAGTAAATTTCCCAAGCACGTCCTGAAACCTGCACGTATAATGTTTTGCCGAGTGAGCCGTTCCCCATAACCTACACTACGAGGACACCGGCACGTCCACAGGATGACCACTCTTGCGGGGGGCCGACTGAGCGGACATCTTGACACACCTCATACAATGATATATGTTAGAAATTAAACTCCGGACGCCCGAGCCTGCCTGAGTGCAGTTAATTGGACAGCCCAATGAGCTCGGGCATCTTGCCTGCAACCCTTTAATGGACGTCCGGTCGTACCCCCACTCTCGGCTACACTTGACGTGTAAGGGCTCAGGTCCGGGATCTTGTTAAGCATAGCTACTTAGCAAGATCTTTTAGGCTAATATTTATTGAGTGAGGAATATTACTTTAATAATTCGATGAAGAAAACATTCAATCTTAACAAACTACTATATATACAACTTTCTAATTTGATAACATTCTTATTGCTTAACAACCATTTCTAATCCAACAATTATTTCATTATAAATCCCGTATCTTGGTAACCAATTTCCAAACTATTTCAAATCATTACAATAATAATTTCCGTCTAGGATTGTAGATATCCAAAGGCCGCTTGATATCCCATTGAAAATCTATTATTCCCTGAAGATATAGGAAGCGGAATATGAGGATATTTTGCGTGAAAATTTAATATAAATATATCTAAATCTGAGGAGATATCTGATAAAGCCACCCAAGTATCATCCGAAATTGGCCTTCCTAACCACCTTAACAAATATTCCGGTTGAGAGTTCCTTTTCTTCCTATAATCCAATATTCCACAAACATGCCTCCAGTCATGTATCTTAGTATTCCTATCCATCATCGTCGGTAGTTGACTCTCCATTGGTCTGCCACCTACATCAGGAGGAACATAAGGGGAGATGAGAGAAATATTGAATACTGGGTGAAGACGAGAATAAGTACTTCCCAATTCTAGCCTAACAGCATTTGTTCCTATCATTTCAATCACCCTAAAAGGACCAATCTTTCGAAAATCCAGTTTCGACGATGGTCTCGCAGTAGTTATATTTTGACGAGATAGCCAGACCAAATCGCCTTTATTATATGTTGGTGCTGGCCTGCGATGTTTATTATAAAACAAAGCCTGAGAATCTTTTGCATGTTTCAAAGAAAGTAAGAGATTGAGTTGAGTTGCCTCCAGATGTTCGACAAATTTATCTGCATGAGGTACTCTAGAAAACTCCGTAAAACTATTTGCCCGAGGATGGAAACCCTGCCAAGCAAAAAAAGGAGTCAATTTTGTAGATGATGAAGTAGTATTATTAAAACAGAACTCAGCCATTGGTAACATATCGACCCAATCATCCTGCCTATAACTGATGAAATGTCTCAAATACGCCTCCAATGTCTGATTAGTCCTTTCAGTCTGTCCATTTGATTGAGGATGGAACGCTGTCGACGGCGCAGGCTGAATCCTTAATTGCCGTTGAACCGCTACCCAAAATGCCGAAACAAACGTAGAACCACGATCCGAGACTATCTTATCCGGATAACCATGATAACGAAAGAATTGAGATACAAAAAGAGATGCTAATTCCGGTGCAGACATGGATTCTCTGCACGGAATAAAATGAGCGCCTTTAGAAAAGTGATCCGTGATTACTAATATTGAATCATAACCCTTTGAGACCGGTAATTTGACTATAAAATCAATACCTATAGTACTCCAGGGTCTATCCGGAATCTTAGAAGGAATTAATTCCCCTTGCGGAGCTTGTGTAGACCTTTTTGCACGCTGGCAAGAATCACAACTTCGAACAAAATCAATAACATCTTTCCGAAGACTAGGCCATCCAAAGGTACGTGTTAATGCACTTATCATATGTGCTGACCCAGGATGTCCCATAGACGGAGAGTCGTGAAAGGATGACAAAATCTGTTGTCTAAGAGCTTTAGGAACAAATAAGCGATCTCTAAACCACCATAACCCCCCCCTAAATGAAAAGAAATTCGGTGGACGAGTTGACTCATCTAAGCCTTCATAAGAGTTAACCAAAAGATTACGAGTATGCGAAGAGGGAATTATAAAGGAAATATCTATAGAACATACGGACACCCCATCCTTAACCATATACGGTTTCAAAAGAGTCATATAATTTTGATCCCCCATGGGCTCGTCATAGTCCGGCCGTCTTGACAAAGGGTCTGCGGGATTAATCTTCCCAGGAGTATGTAAGATCTGAAAATGAAAAGAACTAAGGTAAGAGGCCCACCGAGCCTGCCGCGGCGTCAGTTTCTGAGATTTCATGAAATAACGTAAGTTAGCATGGTCAGAAAAGACAAGAACTGGCGTATTAGTGCCAGTCAACCATGCACGCCACTCCTCAAAAGACTCCACGATGATGCCCAGCTCCTGATCGTGAACCTGTCTATTCCTTTCAGCCGGTGTCAACTTCCTTGAAAAGAATGAAACAGGCAGAAGCTGTCCATCCTTATCCGGCTGGGACAAAATAGCCGCCATGGCAAACCCAGAGCAGTCCACTTGCAAGGCCCGTGGCTTTTCAAAATCAAAATGGGAAAGGAAAGGAGCAGTGGTAAAAGCACGCAACAAATTTAAAAAAGATGAAAGACACTCAGGAGTTGCCAACCCCGCGACAACATCTACGTTCTTCTGAGTTAAAGCCGTCAAAGGAGCTGATAAGGTAGAAAAATGATGAATGAAACGCCGGTAAAAATTTGTGAAACCTAAGAAACGGTAAAGCTGTTTAGAATTAACTGGATAGGGCCATTTAGCAATAGTATCCAATTTCACAGGGTCCATTTTCAAACCAGTCTGAGAAATTACAAAACCTAGAAATGTGACCTCAGAAGCATAGAATTGACATTTATCCGGCGAAACATGAAGGTTATGAAGCTGTAATCTGGCCAAAACTTGAGAAACATGAAGTTGATGATCCTCCCGAGTCTTAGAAAAAATCAGAATATCATCAATATAAACAAAACAAGATACACCTAAGTATTCTGACAAAATAGATTGAACAAAGCGCTGGAAACAAGCCGGACCGTTGGCTAATCCAAAAGGCATGACCAAACACTCAAATAAACCCCATGGCGTCCTGAACGCAGTCTTCCATTCATCACCCTCCTTGATACGAATGAAATTAAAAGCGGATTTGAGATCCAGTTTTGAAAAATATTTACAACCTGAAATTTTTGTTAACAAATCCCCTAACAGAGGAATAGGAAAGCTATCACGTATAGTAATTGAATTTAAGGACCGGTAATCGACGCAAGGACGGTTCTTCTTCCCCGGAACCTTGACGAAAAATATAGGAGAGGCAGCCGGCGAAGAGGAAGGTCGAATATTTCCTTTCTCCAACTGTTGATCAATCCACGCTTTTAACTCTATTCCTTCATCTTTGGATAACAAATATGACCCACCATACGTCGGCACAGCACCCTCTTTTAAGCGTATCTCCATATCATACCCTTCTCGATGAGGTGGTAAAGCAATACCCTGCGATTTAAACACATCAGCATACTTTCCAAACTCAGGAGGAAGTTGGAGTATAGATGAAGACGGAGAAGAAGAAATGCCAGAAGTCGAAGACGCGTTCGGAATGATTGAAGAGGAAGAAGAAGAAACAAAGGATGAAGGTGCGTATTCACCAGCAATGTTGCTTATTTGAGCTGTTGACGGCTTATCCAAACGCAACGAAGGAACACACCCCCCAACCCAACCATCATGTCGTCGGAGCCAATCCATCCCAAGGATGAGATCATAACCACCGAGGAGAGTAACATCCAAAGACAAATCAGACGTAAATAAAGCTTGAGAGTCATCCAAAACAGAAAGTCCTCCCTGCCAAAAATGAGTCACTAAACCATCCTTCCCGCTGGACCCATCAAACGTGACACAGCTGATTGGGAATGGACGTAAAGAGAGTAAAAGATTATTGCGAGAAACAAAACCCTTATCCAAAAAACTACCCGAAGCTCCAGAATCAATAAGAGCCTTCGCTGGAAAGGACCTTCCCCCTGAGGTTAACATAACCGACAAAATTAATCTTGAATCATGAACATCTGAGTTTTTAAAGCTTATAGAAGCCACCGAAGAGGAACCAGCCTCATCAAGTATACCATCATCCGTAGGATCAAACATAGGCCTGGCATCAAAAGCACCGCCCTGAGAATTGTCGTAGTAGGTCGAATGGTCAAGATTTTGATATTCTGAAAACAGCGCCGAGACTTGTCGAACTGGATCTGTTTCAGCAACAGCTGCTGGCATACCCATCGCCGCCGGCAGCCCAGGATGCTGTAAAGGAACCGTAGAGCCAGTAGCCGAGGGTGGACCATACTGAAACAACGCTGGATGGCCAAAATGAGGTGGAAGTTGATACGGTATGGCCGGATTTGCTGCCACATTAAGAAAACCGGATGACAGATCCTGATGCTGAGCCATAACCGGTGTATCCACAATTTGAGTATTGACACCCACTGCAGGAGGTTGACGAGGTAAAGCATTGATAGATGAAATCGGAGTCGGCTGCCGCACACGGTGTCGTTGTAAGAATGCTTCCACTTCTTGAGTACTTGTCGGAGGTGAATTTGGGCACGGTAGACTCCTGCCATCCGAACTTTTGTGCGTAGAATCATATGGCTTAAGACAACGATGACACATTGCTCGTTGCAAACAAAAATTGATAAAATATTTAAAAGAAATTCCCGCTGGCAATGCCGGGAAAGTTTTACGTGAACTTATAGCATGAACATCCACATCCATAGCATTCGGGTCCCGAGGAATAGAGACTGCCGGAGGAGCTGAAGACAACCGATGCATTGCCGTCGAATGTCCAAAGGAACTATGATTGGCATTGACATGCATCATTTGTTCCGACGCCATAGTCGCAATCGCCTGTCTATCCGCCACCGTCGAACACTTAAACCAATCAGGATGTTTTAATGATCTATCCTTGAGATCCGCTCTTAAACCAGCAGTGGAAAGATTTTTAAGAACAACTTGAGAGAGTTGCAACTGATGAGCCATTTGATTGAAACGTGAAATAAATTGATTGACTGAAAGCTTTTGCTGTCGGAAATTCTGCAACTCTAAAAAAAGACGTTCCTCCGCAAACTTATCACCAAATTTGTCCAAAAACTCCTTAAAAAATGCAGTGATGGTCTTCAATGGATCAATGGTGAAAGGTGTCGGAGTCATAGAGAAATCATCTGCCTCCGAAACCCCATTTTCTCTATCATTCTGTCGAAGCAAACTCATCCACCAATCATGCGTGCTCGACCCAATGGGAAAATGCTTGGATACCCAAACAATACGTCTGTCATCGTTGGCGAAAGAGGAAGAATGCGCCACCAGAGATTCTTTCATAGAATTAACAAATCCTGGAACCTTCCTGGCATCCACCCCATCAAAGACCACCCCTGGACAAGTCGGTGGCTCCGCCAATGAAGCCAATGGTAAGGTACGCTTGAGCTTATTAAATTCTTCATCTAAAGCCGAAAGACAGCTTTTAGATACCAAATCAAATCCTTCCTTCAAACCATCATTAACTTTGGATTCTATCCCCGCAAGGGAAAACTTATCTTTAAATTCCTCCCGTAGAATAGCCATCACATCATCCTTAGCTTGCGCAACCGAGTTATTGAGGAGAACCTCAATGGCAGATGAAGCGGTAGTGTTTCGCTCATTGATTAAATTATTGACTGATTGATTGAAGGTAGCAAAGCGAGGTTCGAGGTAACGTGTCACAAACTGTTGTTCCGCATTGGTTAAAATATAAGGTGATAATGGAGTGTTTCCCGTTTCAGATGATTGTTGAGAAGTCATGATGAGAAAATAGAGTAAGAAAATTGATGATTTATGATAAACGAGTTGAAGTCGATAAAAGAGCAAAATAATCAGATGATAAAAACTACTGCACAAATCAGCAGAAGAGAAATCGATAGAACAGACAAAGTACGAAAAAGTAAAAAGCAAATGGGAGCACCACCACACTAAACACATGAAGAGAATAATGACGTAATAACACCCCCAAATAAACAGAGGAATTATAATATTCAAAGAAATTAACACGCAAATGCGCGCAAAACGTAAAAATGGAAGATACATCAAATGATGCAGAAAAAAAATAACATATTTGAGCAAAAAATCTTTTATGAATGATCGAATTATACTGTAAGGGCTCAGGTCCGGGATCTTGTTAAGCATAGCTACTTAGCAAGATCTTTTAGGCTAATATTTATTGAGTGAGGAATATTACTTTAATAATTCGATGAAGAAAACATTCAATCTTAACAAACTACTATATATACAACTTTCTAATTTGATAACATTCTTATTGCTTAACAACCATTTCTAATCCAACAATTATTTCATTATAAATCCCGTATCTTGGTAACCAATTTCCAAACTATTTCAAATCATTACATGACGCTCTATGGCTCAAAAGTATCTTCATGATGTACCCAGATGACAGTTTGTATAGGTAGACAATTAGCAGTTCTTGGTAGTTTGCTTTTCTTCAAGCTGGTCTTGATCATCTTTTACGTAGAATGCTTTGGCCACTTGGCCGCTTTCCCTCCTGGAGTTTTCGTGATGGACTTTGAGTCCTGACACATCAAATTGCTAACACTATCATTAGAATTAAGTCAGATGGCAGCATCTATGAACACCGCATAACATTAATATTCAAAGTATCAGAGTCCAGAGTGATCCCGAACCCTTAAATTCTTTAAATCAAAAGGACACCTCGGAGACCAAAACGCAAACTAACCATATCTGTTGCGCAAATCATGACAAAATACCACAATTTGCTCATCTATGCAGAGCTCACCATCTATGCTCAAGATGGAGTCAAGCAGACTCACATAGTCAATATCTTTTTTATCTGAACCAATTTCTTTTCAATCAAGATCCGAACCAAGACCTAAGAAGCCTGCAAATCTCACACATTTTCATCATCATGAGTAGTGATGACTGATATAATTACCTAATTGTCGATTAGAATTTAACAGAAACCATTTGGTTACTCTAGACATCTTGAGTTTTCTCAATTTCAGTTTTACAAGTTTTAATTGGCTTTACAGAGTATGTTGTTTAGATCACGACTGCAAGTTACGATTAGATGGAAATTAAAAACCACCGACGTTCATGAGTGACGTACCAAGACTAGCGATCCAGCTGTGGATCAATAACATAGAAGACACCCCTCAGGTTTTTCACAATCTGATCAAAGACTAGGAAGAAATTACGAAATCCCAGTTGGTTTGTGATGGGCTTAAAGATATCATTCCTCTTCTTGTTTCACTACTGGTGGCCGATCGGAGCAAAACTCTGCGTGACTAAAGTGACTATGAGAGGGAAGGGTATGAGTGGAACGATTTGAGCTGCGTAAATCTCGTAAAGCAGGGTCTATGAGAAGCTCTTTGTTTGCGGTTGAGCTATTAGAAGACATTCGTTGGTGATGGGCTCGTTGAGAGGGGGATGAAGGGGGAGTTGGAGAGGGAGAGTTCTCAATAGGTACCGCTAGCTCAAATGTGCTTGTAGACGGTCCTGGGAGAGGCGAGTGGAGATGAGAAGTCGGGATTGCGATAGGATTTGTGGACTGAGGGAATCTTGATGGAGGTGCAGGTTCGGATTCAGATATAGGTACGGCTAGCTCCCATCCTTTCGGATGACGAAACACGGCTGGCACGTTTGGATCACCAGAGGCAGAGATCGGTACAGCCATTTCCCAAGTTCGTGGTGCTCGTGGGGTGATCTCTTCTGGAACATCATCATCATCGTCATCAGCTTGATGTATCGTTGTAGAAGCATCTAAGGGGTCAATTCTGATGTTCGGTTTTTCATCCTCCTGGTCATCTTCTTGGTGTGAATGATCGGGGAGAGTCGAAGGATGTTGATTATTAGAGATCGGTACAGCCATTTCCCAAGGCGGTGGTATTAATTCGGAATCAGGGATCGGTACAGCCTGAAGACGATGACGTTCAGCAAGACGCTCAGATTCAGGGATAGGAACCGCGATCTCTTCAGGCAAGAGGTTTCGACTCAATTTAAGGGGACGTTTGGTCTTCTTTTTGAGATTTGATGTTGATTGAATTGGTGAGGTTAGGACTCTGGCTCTCGGACGTTTCTTGGATGGTTTGGATGGTAGAGGGACAGATCCTGAGGTGGGTGAAGTAAGACTATTGTCTAGAGGTTCACTGAAAAGAGGCAACATAGAAAAATGGTCAGATTAGTCAGTCGCTTGGATGCAATGAATAAAACGTATCACTTCTCCTCATGATGAACTCACTCGGAAGCCGGATGTTCTGGAGGTGTCACGATATCGATCAAGAAATCAAACATATCACTCTTGCTGATTGCGATTGCTATATCATCGGTATTTAGGGTACGTCTATTTGAAGCACTTGCTACCAGATAGGATCGGACAGTGATTTCATTGACGAAGACTGAATGAAGACCAACATAGGATGTATTAGTGAGATATTCATTTGAAAGATGAATGAAGTATATAACTCACTTTCACAAGCTTTATCCATCATGACTACAACTTCAGTTGCTATCATCTATTTGAGAATAAATCACAAGATAAATTATTCACTTTTGTTTAAAATGAATTGATAAAGAGAAAGTAATCATACATTGATTTCAGGATCAGTTTTCATTAACTTTTTGATTCTTGCTAATGGGATTTGACTATCTTTAAAATCTGATTGATAAGATTTTGCATAATTGGTAATGTGAGACCAAAACTCGCTTAAAAAAGTTTCAGATGTAGTGCTTGAGTTAGGTACGAATTGAGCGCGAGATTCGAGTGTTGGTTTTGAAGTTGAAGTTGAAGTGGATTGATTCATTTTAAGTAAATTGATTTCTTTCTTGACTTTGAAAAAGTTATTTCGATCATTCATTCATTCAATTTCTCAAAACTTCAAACTCCAGAATTACACAGCTATCATGACATGCGGGTAACATCCATTCATCCACTTGTAAACCAATGGAGTGCAAGATTCAACATCATTGCACGGGGTTCACAAGCTCAAGAACAGCTCCAAAAACTCTGAAGATGAGTAATTGCTCACATAGCTGATGTTCCAGTTAAAATTGAATTCTGAAGTGAATCTGAAATTGGAGTTCTCTCATACATCCATGCCTTCCAATTGTTTTTAATCAATTTATTCCTAAAAACATCCTTTTTACTCCTGCAAAGGCCAAAACAGCCTGAGGATCCTAAGAGATGAGGAGACATGAGCTTGTCTGAAATAGGCCCCATGTGAAATTGAAATTCAAATTGAGTCCTATATTGAAGATTCATCATATTTCCATGGTTTTTGCATTTGACCAATTTAACCCACACCTCCTGCGCAAGACTCAATGAAACATAAAATTTTGAGAGCATCACCACCCAGGCCAGGTATCTGTTGGAGAATGTCAACATTTTGGCTTTTTACTGTCCAGACATGAGCCATGGCGCCATGTAAACTGACGTCTTCTCCCACACAGGATGCATAAATCACTTTTGGGACACTACATGAAGCGTCCCACAAACAAACAATGCATCCTCCGTTTTGACAGTTTTTGCACAAATTTTGGACAGCACTTCTTCCCTTTCCGGCCATGCAGAATATTGTCATCCCGCAATACCGGTAACATCCTTGGCTCCACATACGAATTGATGGAACACTTCTCCTCAGCTCTCCAGGGCTCTTCCCCAATTGGGAGACCGGGAAAGCAAACTGCATGGTGCGGGTGGCAGGAACACACACAATCACCCACAGCTAGTGGTTGACAGGTTGGGAAAGCCTCTGTATTGATCCAGATTTACCTGGCCTTGGTGGAGATGCTCTGAGGTCTGGAGCTTCACCATGACCTTTACAAGAGTTTCCGCAAAGCCGGAGATAGATTTCCCTGAGAAAGTACCAAATTTGGCTTGAACCGCGGAGTTGGAAAATCTGTGATACGGAATTGTGTTGTTAATACCATTTTGTGAATTCAAATGACACATTTGGATTTTGGCAAGGCGGATCCTGTTGACTTGGTGATCAAGGACAAACCTGAAGGTCTTTGAAGGTGGCTGTGATTGCCTTTGCCAATATGACAGGGAGCTGGGAGGACGTGAGCAGGGAAATGTAATCCATAAGATGCAGATGCACCATTAACAAGCATATGTGACTATTCACCCTTATAGGGGGAATGAGCATCAATGTAAACAAGCATTATCAAGCCATGGTGATACAATGCCAGAGGCAATAAACTGCCAAAAGTCTGTTCCTTGCATATTTGTATAGTGACCTCCCAATGGCAATGCACTTGGGCAGGTTGATGATGCTTCTTTTCGTCAAGAGGAATTTTGCCCATCATCCATTGCCTTGGATTTTTTTGTCAAGGCCCCCACTACAATGTTCATTATCACTCCCACTTCATAGCCTTGTTGTGTTCTCCAGAGGACAAGTTGCGTGTTGGAAGTGTTACTTAGGAATTTTTGGAAGTCTAAATTGTCAATCTAATGATCTGTTGCTGAATGTGACTCCATATTTCCACTCAGTTAATATACTTTTTTTAATTTTTCCAATTTCTTCAAAGGGATCTCTTTGCAACTATGATCTCATTATACAGTTAAGTTCAACTCAACCTTTCAAATCAAAAAAATAATTAATATAATTCAAAATCAAAATACTAAACTTGGTTTCTTTTTATATATATCTACAGATGTCTTGTTCATCACCCATCTTGCAGGTTCCCTTTTTGACAAAAAGTATATAAAAATGCATCTCAGACCTCACAAAAATTTGATACCTTGTAGGATAATCAAGAACAATGACTTACAGCAGGATGATAAACCATATGTGCTACTCTTTGAGCGTATTCATACAATTCTTCATCAGTTTTTACTTTTGGACCAGGAGCAATCTCTTTGCCACCGCTGATTGCTGTGATGCGGCACCAAGCTGCCAAGTCTTCAACCACCCTCAGGGCGTTCAACAGTACCAACAGGAAGTTGAAGCGGCGCCAATAGCGCATCACTTGTCAGTGTTAGCTCTTGCTGAGTCATTGATGTTTGTGTGGTCTCAAATTCCGTTGTTTTTCTAAGCTCCTCTCTTTTGCCTCATCACAGTTTGTTTTCATTATTTGCTCATATGAAGTTATCTTTACTCAGACACTTCAATCCTTGCTTACATTTTGCTGAGACAATTTCCCCTTTCCTTCCTTCTTGCTTAAAATTTTATCTGTCCAACTCCACTGCTTACGCGAATTCAGGATAGCACACACTTTACAATGCAAGTATGTCCGCGCTAGTGTTTTGTCCTTTTCTCTTATTTGGTACAACTCTGTTCATGTGTAATCAAAGTTTCAATTCATGTTTATCTTTCATCAACGCGCTGATGCACGGAGTGAGTTAGACACAAGGTTGTGAGGTGCATTGGGGATTAGGTTTATTCCTGAGTAGATTGTGAGTCCACGGTGTGGAAATCAAAACCTAGGTGGCAGTGGTCTCTTTCTCTTAAGACTCTATTGTACTTTATTATTATATATAAATCCAAGGCAAAGACACAATCACATGTTCAATACAAGCCCATAATCAGTCAATGAAAGTAGGGACAGGCCTATCAGTTAAGTCATTTTCCCCAATTTAGCCCCAAGCAAAGTGTCAGCCCTGAGCCCTGTGTACAGGACCAAGCACTAACAAACACACATGTAAATAAAGGAATCACACATGTAAATATATGTAAGCCGTCTAAAACCATAAGTATTACACCTCATGGCTCAGTATCAAGAGTCACTTGAGTAAAAAGAGTTAAGTAAACCTAACACAAACCTAACTGAAAGAAAACAAACCTAAGCCCCAACCACAGGTTGACGCCTAGGTCTGGAGTATATAAACTCCCCTTCTTCCCACTCTGGAAGAAGGACCAACTGATTATCATTCCACAATTCCATATCACAACTTACTTCATTCTTACCAAGAATATTAATTGAAGTGATTAAATCAACTTAAATCCCTAATCCCCCCTTTTCAAACATTATGCCATTACGGCAGCAATTATGCTATAATAACGTTTGAGAAGGGGCAATACAGGTTTCTGACAACTTCCCGGTTGTGATTCCCCAAAAGTCATTTGACTATAAGGGGACTCGTGGGATTTGTCGATGGACGCTGATTTTTTCCCTCTCATACCCCCTCTATTTATACCTTTTCTCTCCACGCAAGACTACCTCCATTTCCGCTATGCTTCCAAATTCCCTCTTGAAAGGGCTGTTCATCTGTCTTTAAAAGCACCGCAAAGACACATTGTTTCTCCTGAAGATTCCCCTCAACCGCACCTAAAAGCACAATCGAGTCTTCTTTCAATAATAATCCCCAAGACCCACTGCCTCACAATGCCCTTATGCGTTCAAAACAACAATTACCATGCACAGTTGTATGACCTTCGATGGTTGCTTTTGATAATTCATTTTAATTCATGACCCTCTCTTTCCAGTCAACCGCAATTAAAAGGACCATCAAAAGCTCTGTCGATTTTAGTTCCTACAACACCAGCGCACCACGCGCTTATGCGTTTAAAACAAGAATTCCCATCCATAGTCTATGACCTTTGTTGGCTGCTTTTGTAAGTACATATTTGTTATGACCTTTTCCTACACATATTAGCGTTCTTAATGACATATGCATAACCAAAAGCATCACCGGAAGCGTCGATAACTCTCCTGTGGTTAATCGCCAAAGTATACCCGAATCACAATCAAAAGTATTGCTATTTGCGATGATTGTGGTGAGATCAACATGGACTTATCCTTATTTTAACGTATAATCTTTGTCATCCTTCTCTCTCAACGTCATGCTTTTGGTATTATCCTTTTTCGATCGATTTTTATTTCATAAACATTACCTGATTTGATCTTTCTTTTTAAGTCTATTATGCTATTCCAAGATCCGTCCATGATCTCCTCCCATCCTGAGGCGGTGAGGTGCTCGCACATCGCTCAATGCCATAGGCCTTCTTTAATGTTCCGTCTATCACATTGCCTTTTCCTCGCAGGAACTGACAATTGTCATATTTCCTTTCCTCTTACATTCCTTCAATTGGGACCTATGTGTTATTCTGGTCATTGTCGGTGCCAGAATGTTAGACATCGTCCGCCATATACCATATTTGTGAATCTCTTGCTATTAAGACCGCTGTCTCCATTTATTGTCACCGTTGCACCCCTAGAAGATATATTTACATTGTGTCTCTTATTGACAAGTCCCGTGACCAATTGCTTAAGACATAGACTCCTCATTTCGATTGCTATAATCAGATTGCAATTCCTAAGGCCTCCAATTTCTATACTCGGAACTGCCGTCTCCTCACTCAAAATGGGAGCTCCGTCATTTCTTAAACCTCCATTTTAACTCATTCAGAATCCATTATTCTTGCCTTTACACAAACTATTGTCATCAATTATCTCCCACCTAGAACTCTCGAGATTACCTCCACCATGTCTCCTCACTCTGGACCTATTAAGCCCGATATTTACGCTCTAAGGAGCTTTATTCTAGATCAATTTGAGCAATGTACCTCATTCTTTTATTACTTTCTTTAATATTTTTTACTGATTTCTTTCCATAGTTACTAGGGGCGATTCAATCCTCATTTATCCTGACGGTCAAACTCGTTACGTCCATCGGTACAATTGCATAACGTATCATATTGCCGACCCCAACACCCAGCAAGCTCGATGCGTCCTCAACTGCATTGCTTACATTGAGGACGATGGCCTATATCCTCAAGGTACCGAACGTTTTGTGTTCTAAAACATATGATTATCCTAACTATCTGTACTATATCTCATCATAGCAAAATGCCAGCTCAGTTACTTTACCTCAGTCTCACCCGAACACAAGACCATTCCCGTTTTCTCAGATGTCGTTGTTTTGGACCAAATGGTTCTATACCCTGATGATATGGTGGAGTTATTGATGTCCAATAGGATTAATAACCATTTGGTTAATTATGGCTATGCTTGAGTTCAACCTATTATCTTCTAGCCGTGACCCTTGCATCAATTTGTAAACCATGATTCAGTACTTTTGATCTTTCTACGCCATGGTTTATATCTATTCCATTGCTTGTCCAAATTCACTTCCCTTAATTGTCTTATCATTACATTCAGCAAATCAGATTCTGGAATCTCTTTGCTTTCCTATACTCTGTCTCTGTTTAATGTGTTCATCATATGGTGATGCTTTATTTCTCTCTCGAGCTGCATTCAATCATTTTTGTGACCTCCGTACAACCCACCAACGCACCCATAAAAATGTATGTATATCTGTCCATAATAATTGTCTCTTTTCATTACTCCGCCTAATCACATTTCCTTTGGTCATGGAGTATCAACCCCTACGTCTAATGAATCATCGCTCTTGTCCTTAGGCTATGAAAAATCTTTGAGTGCTCGTGGCTTCTACCACATACAATGACATATGCATCGTCATGGACCTGGATCTACTTAAAACATTCTGCTGTCTTCCGCCCTGAGTTCAATTAGAACTCTCTATATATATATATCACAATTTATATTCTTCTTAACTGCCTTATAGGGACCTTAATTATTTTCTCCCGGCCACCATTGCCTAAATTAGATCCAATATGTTTATGTTTCTTCCTATGCTGAGTGTATATTATACCTATATGCGGACATTAGTCTAACATTGTTGATTCCTATCATTTGCCTTAGTTCGTAACCTCATTAATCTCCCACCAACGAATATCAATGTTTTTATAACCCTTGGACAGGGGCACAGAATTCATTAATTGGTTTTCCTCTCCATATACCTAACTTCTACGGTCTCGTCACACCTGAACCCAACACCTACCCAAGCTCATATACTCTTCGTGTATCTCCTCATAGCTATGGCCATTTCGAGCCCTTTCCATTCTGTTCGTCCTGGATTGCATGATCTTGAACTCATTCACATGATCTATTCAAGATTCATATACAGTGCGTACAACGGAACGCTCATATTGGGCTCCATGATGATAACCCTATTTCTTCTGCTTAGACATACCAGCATCGCACATAATTATTACAGGAACTGGGGTATTGATGGACATCCACATGTTCAAGAACTATGCTTTTACAATTCGAAATTTTGGGTCAGATCAAGCCGATTGCTTAATGCTTCATTTGGACGAGTTAGGCGACCCTGTCAACGAGAACCGTACGTCTGCTCCCTAAATTTATCCTCTGACTCAATATTAACTTCCATTCTCTTAGCTTGGTCTATTAAAGTTCTAGAATTACAATCTCGAGGGCCCCCCCTCGACAACGGTGTCAACTACCGATTGTTGTCGCAAAGCCTGATAACACAGCAAGACTCGCTGAAATATTCTCTCGGTTTGTTGCAATCATTACTTCAGGAATAAACCATATAATACATCTTTCCGAAAGCCTATTCAATAGTCTTCTCTGAATTTCCTTATTGCCCCACAAGGACATCCTCTTTCATAGCGGCGGTTATTGCTAACATTTGTTCTATTGTTATATGCTATTTATTCCTTATTTGACACCATCACTTATATGACTGCATCATCATGATCCTATTCATGTATTTATCCAGTCGCCCTCCATTCTTGATAATCCTGAGTCTCTCCCTGAGCCATCTTTTGCTCCGCACCATTAGCCTGTCCATTACTATCTCGTAATAAAATCCTGGAACATAATGCGTGGCTTACGGTTTAGCGACTCCGCATGCGACCCCGCAGTGTCTTAGTACTCACTATGCCTTATGCATACCCATTTACTCTGCTTTCTTCGCCATCCTCCTAAGTTCCATACCCTTCACACAACTGCATTCCCTACTAGGAAACTCGTTTGTCATGCCCCATCTTCATAATCGGCGCGCATAATCTGCCTTGAGATAACAAGTGAGGCGGAATTTCTATCTATATTAGGCACTCTACTGGTCAAACCATTGGCTGATCCGCAAAAGGATATTGAAGGAACGGCTATCCATATTTATAGATCGAGTTCTCATTAACATGTGCGTTCATTCCGTATATCAGTATAACAACAGTCACCAACTACATTAAAATCGGATCTTATGCACACTGTCAAGACCATTATTCCATTCCATAGGTTCAACGCAACCTGGCATGAAATGGCACCTCGCATCCGTTATCACATTGATCATGGTATGGTTCAACCAATACCGGTACCACATACGTATACTAATGCGGACTCTTCTGATAGGGATTCTTGGACGCGAGACCCTGTTGTCGAAATCTCATAAAATGACTAAAGTTGACATACATCAAGATGTGGCATATTGCATCAAGTACCTCGACTGCGGCTTACCGCAATGCATTTGTACTAGGTTCAGTTATGTGGTTCCGAGGTCTGAGAAAGATAGTTAGTCCCCATTCCTTTAAGACTTCCTGAATTGCCTATTCACTTCGATATGTCATTTCCGCAGATATTGCACATATCATTTTTCCAGGGTATCGGAGGGGAGGCCAAAAGGGCAAGGTAATGTTCAAGGTGATGATCATTGGCGAGTATACATTCAAGTACATGTGAGGAACGGCGGAGGCGATGTTATACACGTCCTTGGTTGAATGGCATGCGTTGTCACCATCCGTCAAGACTGGTACTTCTTAGTATACTCACTTTGTAACATCATCTCGCTCCTGGACAATGTCTCCCTGGCAACCTAGACCCAGTGCTTTGGAACTGGTTCGAAAAAGAGATTAATGAAGTCTAAGTTGGCCTTTCTGCCCATTGTGATATATATAGACATCGTGCTAAAGCGCAGATGTCATATCTTCCTCAAGGGGTATTTGAAATTAAAGTCACCCCTCAGTTCGCTTTACATTGCGAAGATTGAATGACTCAGCAATACGCAGGAACCCCTGCACCTTTCCTGTATCCTAATCCTACACATAGCCCTCCTACACATCCAATGTCATTGGACATTTTTAGCCTAATGTTCAGCCACTGATTATCTTACAATATGTGGCCGCATACTTAAACCGGTATCGTTTGAACGTCGTAGTTAAAAGATAGCACTCACTTCCTCATTGTCGTTAAGTAGACAGAATCCACAAATTCTTTCTCCTCATTTTTCTAAACAACATCATAACACTGGGCATTGCCATCATCGTCTTCCATATTTTAATAAAATGTCCAATAATCAGCCTCGCAAAAAGAATCATCCATTCATTCTTTCAGGCTTATTTGATATCATGTCTAAAGTAAGCCAACCATGTTATACATTGTCATTGGTTCATTGGCTTGACTTCTTTCTTTTTAGATCGAAACTGAAGTAACCGGTCAATATGGTTTCCGTGAAAGCATGATCACCATTGCCACCTTGAATCTGGACACAGAGGAGGTTCTCGAGTGTGCCGTCAAAGGTTCCGCTTATGGCGGCATTGACACTGTCCTTGGCGAAGGCGCACTATATTACTTGAAAGGTAGACTTTTAGCCCTCAACAAGAAAAAGCTACAAGTCTTTTATTACGAACCCGATACTACCATACACATCTCAACCTCCGAAACCTTTAAGTCTCTGCTGACGAACAAAGCATCCGTCAGTGGTCTCGGCTTAATCATTTCTCGTGAGGTAGAGAAAGTTACACCCGAAAAGGAGAATGTCACTATAATCATGAGGCACAGTGATTATAACCCTGATCCCCGTGTCCGTATTCTTTAATCCTCTACCTCTATCCATTCAAGCTAATTGCTCTTTCCTCATTTTGTTGCAGGTACGGGACCAGGACACCTTCGAGGTAGAATATCGTTGCAGTTGGTCTCCCTTGATGGTGAAACTGCAACCATTACTTGTACCAAACCGAGAGGCTCTGTTGACCGGCCGTATCATTGGTTATACTCCTAGCCGTCAGATGTGGTCTGTTGAAGTATGTAGAGATGTTTTCTATCATTCTTTTCAATACCTAATAATCAATGCTTGTTGGTTAGGTGACCGGAGTCAATATAACAACCGGTCATGAGTCTGGCACTCCATCTACGCATCCAATTGCTGGGTCTCAATTAGGTACTCCGGGCGGGCGAGCTAGAGGAAAACTGTCCGTGAAATACTGTTTTGAATGATTGTTCAACACCCATTATCCTCCAATGCTGAAAGGCGTTTTTTCTTTAACCTTAGATACATCCCTGAAGGTGATGACACAGAAGGTGCTCCTGAACCATTGGCCAGTCCACAGAAGACAAAAGGGAAAGCCACTGCCTCCCCAACACCTCGACAATACAACAAGAAAACTCGCGTCAACCCTCCCGCGGAAGACACCCTCATTGACCCTTAAGAGATGGATTATGTTTTGTTCTTCCTTCGAATTCGCGTCCCTTAGCACAAACTAAAATTCGCTATCTCAAGGAGAGGGCCTTCTGCAAAATGTCGTATACATCCAGCTATTGTTATATTGTTGTGGGGAAGATTCAATGTCGCTATTACCGACATATTGATGATAATTGAACCTCTCCTCGTCAGCTAGATTTGTGACATGGGGCAATTCTTTCGAGTTCTTCCAGATTTTACTTTCAGTGTTATATAATTTATCCCTAGGGCTTTGTATGCACATTTCCTCACCGTATGAGATTCTGTTTGCGCTCATATGTTCATTTAATTAGGTTGGTGTGAGGCTATTGAGGTGCTTAGTGTTACAAACCTCAATGCCGTATATATCATTCCTGTAAATTTCCTTTTTCAGAACATATCTATCTCTCCCGTCTGTTTCATACACACACCTTACTGTCTGCGGCTGATCTCAGGCGGACATTAGCTGAATATGGCAAATATCAATTTTGTGATCGTCGCGTTGGAACATTTTGTTCCACGATACCATTTCATGATTCTACTTCAACCATTCCACGTCTTCAGATGTGCTCATCGCCTATCTCTATCAAATTTATTCGTCACTACATCAATTCTAAATTGAGATGCCAAAGGGCTTGGCTTGTGTCAACAGCAAACAGAATACAGAACCTATGCTCATGAGGAAATTCGAAGGACAACTTCCTTATCGACTTGGGCCGATGGATCATTCTTGCTATCACTGTGGAGCTTTGCGATGGGGGGAAGAGCGGAGTAAAGAGAGTCTTCGGCTCCGCAAAGAACTATACCTGAACTGTTGTCAATACGGCGCCGTAACCCTTCCACTCAAATTCATGCCGGGTGGTCTTCTCCCTCCGCAGCTATTGCAACTATATACAGGTTCAGATGATTGTAAGTAACCTTAAGGAAATGTCCGAAAAGAGGATGCTGACCATAAACTCAGTCGCTCTTGATTTCCAAAAGAATATTTCGAGTTATAACAACGCCTTATCCTTTACATCTTTTGGGATCAATAAAGATAAGAAGGTCATGGACGAACCCGGAGCCTACGTATTCCGTATATTCGGTCAATTATCACACTCAATTCCCAGTATATATCCTTCAGGCGACGTCCCTCCTTCATTTGCTCAAATATTCATTGCTGGTGATGGAGGGGACAATGAGGTCGATCTTCGGCTATCCCGTCTAAGGAACAAAAGCGTCAACAAGGAAATGTTATCATTTCTGCAAACTTTGATGTATGAGGTCAATCCTTATGCGAAGTTTTTTAAACACTCTGCCACAATTTTAGAGGAAAGGAAGAATTTGAAGATAATCCTCAAATCTTTGCCACCTGGACCCAGAGAAACGAAGACTTACAATAAACCTCAACCCAACGACGTCGCTGCACTGGTTGAAGGCGATGAGTTCATGGATGAGAGACCTCGCCATATAGTCCTTGAAAGGAAGGATAGCTCTTGGAAATTCATTGATGATCTTCACACGTCGTACTTTCCACTCCGCTATCCTATGTTACTACCTTTTGGTTCTCAACAATGGGATAACCATTACATATCCCCGACTTCCGACGCGAACCCCAATCGTAGGTCATTGCTTTATTATAGTCCTTTTCATCCTGATACTAACTTCCTCAAATAGGCAAGAAGAAAAATGCAAAAGTTACCGGTCTTGAATGGGCGGCATGGCTATTATTCGAACGCTCAAATATGTTCTCACCTTTCATCCATGCCAAACGCTTAACTCAACATCTGATCGTGGACCTATACCTTTGTGTCGAAAGAGCAAATCTTCGGTGGGTTCGATTCAATCAGAAGACAATTAAAGCTGAGTTATACCAAGGGCTATGTGAAGCATTCGACGAAAGCGCTTCACCCACTGGCCGCAAAATCGTACTACCATCCAGTTTTCAAGGCGGACCCCGAGATATGAATCAACTTTTCCATGATGCCATGGCCCTTGTGCGAGAATTTGGGAATCCAAGTCTGTTCATCACCATGACTGCGAATAAGAATTGGAAAGAAATAAAAGACGCACTTAAGTATCGAGAGCAACCAGAAGATAGACCGGATATAGTCGCAAGGGTCTTTGATCTCAAACTTCATAAGCTTATTGACGAAATCGTTACTCAAGGTCGTCTGGGCATTGTCATTTCTAATTTAATGGTGGTTGAATTCCAGAAAAGAGGGCTGCCTCATGCTCATTTACTCTTCATTGTCGATCAGAAATCTAAACCGACCACTGAAGATGAAATAGATAGTTTAGTAACTGCGTGCATTCCAGATCCCGAAACAGAAACAAAGTTATATGAACTGGTCACAAAATTTATGTTACACGGGCCTTGCCGCTTAGGAATGCAATGTTATGTGGATGGAAAATGTCGCCTGCGTTACCCGAAACCGTTTTCAGGACACTCCTGTCTATCAGAAGAATCTTTTCCCACATATCGACGCCCTAATGATGGCCGTCACTTTACGAAAGGAAAAACAACATATACCAATGGCCATGTGGTACCGTATAACAAATATTTATTACTGCTTTTAGAATGTCATATCAATGTTGAAATACCCATTGGAACGAAACCCATTCGGTATTTGTATAAATATCTCACAAAGGGCCACGACAAGACCCGGATATATATGGAGGTAGATGACGGTATGACCAATCCAGGTATGTACTATAGCTTTCACAAAATATCTGGCTGGTTTCCTAATGATTTTGCGAACAGGCAGTGACAAAATACATGATGAATTGCTAGAATTCCAAAATTACCGTTACATTAGTGCACCAGAAGGTAAGAATACCATGGTTTACGTCTAACATTGGTGCTGACTGGGTCTGACTCTCTTCCAGCCGCTTATAGATTATTCAAGTTACCAATGAATTCTTCATGGCCGCCAGTTATGCGACTGCCATTGCATCTTGAACATCAGCAAACTGTTTATTACTACAATGAAGATGCAGTGAGGACTAGATTAGAAATACGCCCTCCTCCTACTTCAACATTGACAGAATTTTTTAGGATCTGTCGCGAAGGAGAGCTTGGGTACAATAATGTTCCAGCGAGATCACTTCTCTACGTTGAAACTCCTCGGTATTTCCGGTGGCTCAATGGGAAATTTCAACCAAGGATTAACAATATCCCGACAGTGGGTCGTGTCTACTTCGCAAACCTCACGGATGGCGAGAAGTACTTTCTGCGGATGCTATTATTCCATGTCCGAGGGCCAACTTCCTTCAAAGACTTGAGGACTGTCAACGGTGTCGTTTGTTCTACCTTCCGTGAGGCGGCTGACCGGTTAGGATTGTTAGACTCAGACCGCCATCATGAAAAAGCAATTGACGAGGCCTCCCTTTGGGCATCAGCACATCAATTACGTCAATTATTGTGTTTGCTCTTGGTTTATGGTGAAGTAGCCTCTCCGCTCAATCTGTGGGACAAGTTTATCAATTATTTTGCTGAAGATTGCGAAGCGAGACTCGAGGCCATGGGTGCTATGATTCCATGCCCTGATCACATCCGATATGCATATGCTTTGAAATTGGTCCAGGAGCAGGTTGAGGAGATGGGTAAGTCACTCGAGGATACAGGATTCACCGCAGGGACTATCTCGACAATATCACAACTTTCTCAACTCCAGCTCTCTCAATCGTATGACACTCAACCTGACATAATGCAAAGTAGACAACTCTACGAAAGTCAAGCTTCTCTCTTAAACCCAGAGCAAGCTGCAATTATGTCTTATGTCCGTCATTCGCATGAAATGGCTAAGCAATCTCTCTCCTTTCTCGATGGTCCCGGCGGAACTGGGAAGACTTACACCCTCAACACTATCCTGCATTACTTTTGGGGTAATGAGCTAAAACCGATTGCTGTTTCATCCTCAGGTGTTTCAGCGCTTTTGTTGAAAGATGGTAGAACCGCTCATTCAGCTTTCAACATACCCATTGACACAAATAAAGATTCGACCTGTGACCTCAATGGACGAGACCAAAAAAGCATAATGATTTTACAAGCACCCATTATCATTTGGGATGAAATCTCAATGCAACATCGGCATGCAATTGAAGCAGTTGATCGCACATTCCAGCACATATGTCGCGACGATAGGCCATTCGGAGGAAAGAGTATTGTATTTTCTGGGGATTTCAGGCAAACATTACCCATCATCCCACATAGTTCGCTGAATGACCAGTATCGAGCGTGTTTCAAAAACTCGAAGCTATGGCGGAACGTGAAGGAATTTAGATTGAAAACTAACTTACGGTTGCGGAGTCTTGACCCAGCGTCAGATGCGGAGACCGCTACTTTCGCTCAGTGGTTGTTGGACATCGGGGAGGGAAACTTACACCGCAACAATCGAGGTGTCGTCTCCGTCGATCAAGTGAAAACGGAAATAGTTCCACAGTTTACACCGATCCCAAAAAACCTCGTAGATTGGCTTTATGACGACCTCCAATACTTCACAGGGTCCAATAGTTGGGAGAAGATTGCAGAGTATTATGCTGAGAGGGCAATGATTACCCCTTTAAATGAAACTGTCAAGGAGGTTAATGCCGCAGTTCTTAAAAAATTACCAGGAGACGCCTTTGTCGCTACCTCAAGTGACGAGGCCGACGTCACCTTCAATCAACCTACATCTATAGATATTCTAAATACTATAGATTTCCCCGGTTTTCCAGAACATAACCTCCATTTAAAGATCGGCCAGCCAATTATGATCCTCCGAAATTTATCATTGGCGTACGGTCTCTGCAACGGCACAAGGTTAGTTATCATGACCATCAGTTCAAATATTTTGCGATGCATCATCGCAACTGGTCCCAAGAAAGGGACAGTTATTGCTATTCCAAGAATGAAAATGATACATCGCGGAAATCTGGATTATCCGATTCCATTTAAACGTAAGCAATTTCCAGTGGTGTCTGCGTTTTGTTTGACCATAAATAAATCTCAAGGGCAAACTTTAGCGAAAGTGGGTATCTTCCTTTCTGGCCCAGTATTCTCTCATGGCCAACTCTATGTTGCATTGTCAAGATGCAGTTCAGTTAGCCGCATGAGATTGTGTCTTGCGTCTTCAGATTCAGAAAAGTCTACGATAAACATTGTGTGTAAAGATTTGATAACAAGAACCTAAATGAATCAATTTTGTGTGTAAGATCCGTATTGTAACAACACTTAAAAATCTTCATATTGAATGCTAGAATCTCCATATATCATTTTAATAGCTTTTGCGATGTAGTCCATGCTCAATACTTATTCATTGAAATTTTCCTTAACGATTGCGTTGGGCAGAACTAATGCTTACACATGTTTTTGTCCCTGAGCCCTATGAGAAAGATTGGAAGCTTTAGAATCTTGAGCGTAAAGTTATATAATATGCATCGGGGAGGTTAATAAATTGGGTGAACAGGGCCTTGCCATGGTCTAGACTTTCACGGTATAACAGAAGATTGCTGTATATGACCCGGAGACAGCATTTAATTACGTCATGACGAAGCCATATTTAATTATTACATTTAAGTTGTCACGAAACAAATTGCGTATGGCTAGAAACCGCCTTAAACAATGGGTTTATTTCGTCTTGAATTGAGGTAAAACCATTGATATAAAATGCCCTAAGTCGTATTGTTAAAGTCCTATTCAGATAGATTGTAGTTATGATGTGATCATAGAAATGATGAATGCACTGATTGAGACCATTCTGATGAGATTTGGTCGTCTCTAGGAGGACCCAAGCCCATAACATCAGGCAGCGAAATGACCTCGCCCATGGCGAAACCAGGCAAAATGAATTGCCGATTGGAATCGCCAGGGTAATACGACGGGACCGAATGAGATGGTGGACGTTGCCTATGGCCTCGTCCGTCAACAGCCAAATCCAAGGAGTGACGGGGATGGGCATCGGAAAGATGTCGAAAGAGAATGAATCAGGTTCTCTTCGCATCTATGGTATTAATATTGGGTCGGGATTCCTTTCTTTTTTGGAATATATCGCATCTATCATGTCAGGTATGAACGTCTGATGATAGGTATATTGATTTATTCAGATATATATAGATACAGCGAGAGAGATATTGATATGACAGGGGACTTAGATAGACGTATCCCATGACTAATAATTGCAATTTTACACCGGATACTTTACACCAACCAGATTTGGTGTAAAGTATCCGGTGTAAAGTTATGTTTTGACACCGGGTCGGTGAATTTTACACTCAATTTTGTGGCACCACATTATTCGTTTTTAATAAAAAGGTATAAAACTCAACCCAACACCCGGGCCGATGAATTTTATATAACGTTTTTTACAATTCATTACTTTAAGTACACCAACGCAAAATTCGAAAGGGTGGTGCAAAATTCGAAATCACCCCTCAAAAACAATTTTTATATCAGCTTTTCTTTAAGCCAAATAATGTGACACAAAAGCATAAGTGTAAAAATCTCCGCCCTTTTCTTATCACTGAATGTAAGTTGAATCTATAGTCATGTCATGTACCTGGATATCAGACAAGCCCGGATCAGAGAGTGTCCAGCATTTGAGGGAAGAAAACACAGAAAGCGAACCAGGACTATCCACATGTGCCGTACTTCATTTCTTCCTACAATCTTCCCGCTCATGCAAAGGGGACAACCCAGTGACAGACCTTGTAGACGGCCGCTTTGAATATTGTCCGGCGTACAAAGGTATTCAATTTTAAAGTCTTGAAATAGAGAGATCTAGAGCATTTAGGTAAGTACATGGCGTCAGCATATATCAAGAACATGGGTGACTTACAGTAGGGTCATAGTCCGTATGCAATAATGTAACCTTGGTGGTGGAAGTCTCCGCGTCATGGTCGGCGCATACGAATAATCCATGACTCTCAAGGTTGATTGAATTTATGAAGAAGCGGGGATGGATGGAGGACACATGAATTAGATGGCGGCTTTCCATCCCTGTGTAATACAAAGTAGATTTTATCTGTTCATTGTATGCTAGGAATCGACCTGACAGGAAGCATAGCCCTGGGGAGAATAGTTCCTGCTCGGCATTCTCTTCAGGCAGGAGTTCTATCAAAGTTTCGAGTGGTCGCATTCCTTTCCGTGAGGTCATGATCGTCGCCCTAGCGGACGGACGCTGATTGGTCCCGTTATGGCGCCGCGTCTAAGAGATATCATCAACCATAAGTCCCTCGAGATAGTCGATATCAATTATACGCACCACATCGGGTACATTAAAGAAAGCGCTTATAACGACTGAACCAGGATTCGGTCTTGCCATATGGTAGTTTTCAGATAGTGGTAGTGTCTTGAATGAAGTACACTTATCTCGGGAGCAAAGAGTAGTACAATAGATGTTCTCGACGCAGGTAACTCCGTCTATACAGAGAACATTGCTCTAATTGATATATAAATAGGATCATATGAAGTAGGAACTCGCCGTGATGAATAGATAGCCGATAACAGTCCCAAAAATGAGGGAGGCTGAGGGAGCACAATAACAACTGGTATATATACTAAAAAAGGTCGCCAGGAGAGAGGATTTTAGGTGGCAGAGATTAATGCGAGAATCACTCACTGATGATCCAATGGCTGCAATTAGCTCATGATTTTGATTGACTGTACTATGTCACTTTCTCGTAGTATCGATTGAGGCTTCTACTTATGATAAGTCAACGAGGTACATAGGTCGTGCACAGAGACTATCTACATCTACATTGGATTGTCTTGAGTAGTGACATTATTGATGCTCAAGAATAGCGAAGCGGTCCATACAACAGTTTTGATATCTTTCATTTCAGATAGCTCAACTGAGTCTGTTATGATAGGTGAAACCTATGGAAAGAACAAAGACTAATGCTCATGCTTTGGAGTTCATCAGAGTGCTCTTGGTCGAATTGCACCAAGGTAGGTCTGCGATCTCTGAAGAAGGAAAATTATTATGGACCTCACTTTTCCGGATTATAAATCAAGGGGGCTGTCTCGCAGTGGTCATGGGTCAAGATTAAGATTTATCAACGTAAAAGCATCTTCTCGAAGTGCTTTCTTCCCGACCCGTACAACATTATGCCAGCTGAGATTTAGTTCTAGAGGTCGCCTTCTTAGCTTATCTTCGACACCTAGGCAAAACTTCATCTTCGTATGTTGATGTCAGGTTTGAGGTTTTAGATCAAATAGAATAATCATATGATTGCTTTACACGCTCGGTGCATGCATTGGCGGCTTAGTTCCTAGCAATCATAGTCCTCCCAATGTCAATTAACTAGTGGCTCACGAGATGTTCTCACTATAGAATATCCAACATAATTCAGCAACATCTGTTGGAATTTCTCACTTAAATGTTTTCTATGCCATAACCGGTAAGTGCATCCGATACATATCGAGGTTTGTTTGGCTCCACTTACGGTTGTGGCGGTCAACGACGCCTGAATGGGATAATGCCTTTCAGGCCTGTACTGTATATGGTAAGTGCTTTGACTCTATCTTGAGAATTGATTTATTCCGGCCTTCGAAGCCATTTAGTATCGAGTATAATATTAGTAATAGATCGCTTTTACGCTATGCATTTCGCTTGCGGGGAGCGAAATAAGTGCTATAATTCAAGGGAGAGACCAGAAATTAGTGCCTGAGGCCTGCATAAGGAAATTGGAGCAACAACCTAGCCTTTCAATGAAGTTGAAGTCAGTCGTCTCATTTCTGTGGTAAAATTTCATATGTCCACCTCATTGTCTAATCAAGTACCTACCACAAGAGTGCCCCGTGTCAAAATGAATAGCGACTTGGCAATTCTCGATCAACTACCAGTGGCGTTTCTGCGTAAACTGAAAGAAAAGTTTGATTTTGGTAGGCAACGGTTCAACTGACAACATGAATGTCTTTCTTGTACTGATTGCGTTTGAACAAAAGGGAATTGCAATGCAGATGGCCTCCTCACTCATTCCAATGGGTCCAGTAGAGAAGTCTCAATATTCGACATGTATGCCTTTTGGGTTCCCCAAGAGATCGATTTTCCTAACCGCTGCGCAATCATAATACCTTTGGACCCTACGTTCGCTGGCAATGATAACAGTTCGTGAGATTGCCTATTGTTACCGTTACCTTGGGCTGACTATGTATCAGATACTTACACTTTAGACCTATACAATGTACGCGATGGCGCGAACTCAGCCTTGAGGGGAGTATGGCTGGGTGCAAATGAACATTATTGTTTCACCGATGATGATATCTTTGGGATGTGTCGGCAGAAGGAGAGGGCATTGAGGGTTTTGCAGCCCAGCATTCATGTTCAAGTTTAAACCATTTACATTGAATTGAGGTGCAAGTTATAATTAGTTTTAGGGATGCTATGTTTTGGGACTGGGAGAAGCCGCGGCTCAATGGCCATAGGCATCCCCATATTTATGATAGAGTAAAGGCATAAAAAATGGATTTACTAATGGCGGCGTTATTTCTTCAACATGAAAAAATGTACTGCATGGCATTGGCTTTGTTAATGTGCGGTGACAGGGTCTCTGCATTATCTGCGGCGGCGGGCGAGCCCGCCTCTACTCTAGTTCTATTGTATTTGATCCAACAATTCTACACATCTTATTCAAGCCCTTGTAAGCTTTGGAGATCCTAAGCTAGTGGGATCAGCTACAGACTCAAGCCTTAGAATTGCAAAGGATACCTCCTTAGATTGAGTGTAAAGTATCTGGCAGAACCTTTAAGCCATCAAAGTGTAAAGTCCTGCAGGCTGTGGAGTGCCATTCCAAACTAGAGCTCTGAGTAAGATCCTTTGAAGGACTACTCTACCAATGCACCGGTAATAAATCCTCTTTTAAAAGGTCAACCAACTGTATTTTTCTCTTGGGTGTACCAATTGAAGACTATTAACTCACCTTTCCTAGTGAAGAGTCAGCCTAATACCAGCCAACCCCTCACACCAAAATACCTCAACTGTTCACATCAGTTCTGAATATCTTGAGATGCCTTGATTTTTTTGCAATATTCATATACATAGAGGATTGGTGATAGTAATTGCATGGACCCACCTTGTGATTTGCATGGAGTTTCACACAGTATAACAATAAATTATCCTTGTATACAGGGAAGTGATTTACTGGCTTTCTCAAGAACTTGGTGATCACACTCCACTTTTTACACCTTTATATTTCAGTCAGTTCCCAGCATTTGGGGATTGGTTTTTACCAAAGAAACCACATAAAATCACTTGTTTTCTGATATAAAAAACACAATAATTATTCTAGTGTTTCAAGAATCCAAACACCATCTTTTATGACCTTGTCCTGGCTGGCTAGCTACCATCAGGTTGGCGGGTAGGTAAGCTGGACTCAATTCAAACATCTAAAAAAGGAAATCAGGTTTGGTAGGAAGCACAGATAGGAGATTTTTGAGCTATGCCATAGCAATGTGAGAATGGGTGAGTGTGCAAGTTGGTGGTCAAGATTTTGAGAATCAGTAAGGAGTTCTTTTCCAAGTGTAAAGGCAAGCCTTGGCCTCTTCCACATCTTCATTGAGCTTGAAACTGACCGTACATCATTGGCTCCACCAAGATATCAACATTCAATCAATTTTATCACAAAGCTTGACTCAATTCTTCAAGGGGATTGAATTTCCATCCTGTAGAGCTTCCCTGAGTTTTGAGATTAATATAATTCACCACAGGATTGGTGATTGACTTACAGAATCAACACAAAACTGTTCCCAATGCTTGCTGTATATATACTCATGATAGCAGATGATCATTGATACTACAGTTTTTCAGCAGCATGAATATTCAGCCTTCAAGATGCACCTGCCAAATTTCAATACAAGATGGCAGACTTTTAAGACATACATAAGATGGTGTTTCTCCAGATTGTTAGCTATGAGTATAGTGTGACATTTTATTGGAAAGAAATAATGCTAAAATGGTTCAAAGGCTTATTGTGGGATCAACAATCATGACCCAAAACAAGGTCTTATAGGATTAGGCCATCATTTTGAGGACAATTATGTGGGGTTCTGATGCTATATTGTCAATGTGGGAAAGGAGGTGATCACATAACATCTTGAAGATTCAATTGCAATTCCAATAGTGATAATCATCCTATCTGATTGTAGTAATCACTACAAAAATTATCATGAGTCAGGAACACAACAAAGAGTTGACTGGTTGTAAGGGAAGTTCATCAGGTGGTTTATGATAGAACATGTTTGCTTGACAGGACATGCAGGGCAAGGTCAATATATCTCTTGAACATGTTGATTTTCAGGTAGAATAATTAAAACAACAGTTTGGGTCATTTGGCCTCGGCTGGGCTACTTCAACGGCATAGTAAATATATTCTCCACCCATTGACCAAAGACCCATGCCGGTTCAACAAATGCTCCTTTGAGCCCAAGTCATCCAAGTACTATCGTGGGCATCACTCAGATCACCAGCCACGACAGTGTGTGATACTCATACACTTCACTCCAAGGTGTACAAACACAACCAAAGATTGACAATGAATCCAGCTGAGGCAATATTTCATTGTCGCAGATTGCTTATCCTGGATCCCTCAATCATGTGTACCGAGAGCACTTATCAGGATTCACTTGTTATTTCAAAAATGTTGTTGGAATGATACGCCTAACTAAACCCCTCTAGTGAGCCTAGTGAGCTCACTAGAGGCGCTAAGGTAAGCTTATTGGAATGATCAGGAGTTCACTTTATACATTCTACGCTTCTGATTTTTGAACTTTCTCTTCTCCAGTTCTTTAGATGGATACGCAAAACAAGAAGAGCTTGTGATTCACAATTCATTTCAACAATCCAATCAAGATCCTATCGCTACAGCAGACAAAACAGCCTTAACCCATCTCAATACATAATCTGCAAACAAAGATTGCCCACTCGCCCAAAAAAACGGGGCCCGTGAGATTGCTGAAAATCAGTGATGATACTTTACAGGGGCAACCAGCCTCATCGTTTCACTCAGATCAAAAATGCCCGAAAGAAAAAACAAAACAAAAACTGCGTCGGAGATGATTGAAATTGAACGGCTCTTACACTGCGACATATTTCGTCAGACGGAATGATTGGCTGCGATATCATCACTCAAGTAGGTAATGACACTGCCGAACCAACCTCACCACTACGCTCGCTCTTGATAAGCCTTAAATCTGCAGACACATCATAGTGTCTGAATGCGCGGATTTCAAACCCAACAACCAAGATACCGAAGGTCTTATCGCTTCCAGATTCGCACCAGTTGCAGATCCAGAAAGTGTCTTAAAACGGTTTTCGTGCTTTAGCGTTTCTTGCAGTACGAGTTACACCGGTGGGCACATAGAGGAGAGGGAAAAGACGCACGAAACAAGCTTAGGGGTGATTCACTAAAGGAGTAATTGCTGCTGAGAGCAATAATCTGATAACAACTGGATGTCTGATTCCCTGTAGTGGGATTACTTGATTGGACGCAAAGTTTCATGGCTCCTGTCCTGGATTCGAAAGGACGCCTAATATGTTCGGAAGAGCCTTGTGAACTTGACATTCCTCGTTATCTCTTACAATTTGTCTGTCTATCGTGTCTCAAGTCCAGTAGGCAATGCTCTCCCGGAGGCTGCAATGAGCAGATAGGACTAAAGCGGATCAACTTTTACTGCCTGCCCAGACCTGCATGATCATATATATAGGGGCAGTGAAGGCCATGCGCCCTCTGGAAATCGGACCTGCCAAAAATACGCCGTAGCCTTGTCCTTGTGGATTTCAATCACTTGGTGAGTGCATAGATACTCTCTGCTGTCCAAATCTCTTCGCTTGTCTGTGGTACAATACGCCAACTGGCATTCATCGGTGTCCCTCGCCCTCTCAGAATTTAACAATCAAATTTGATAGCCTAGACTTCCACATTAAAAAATTCAGATCAAGAATCAGTTTTCGACCTTTCACCATGCATTTCCGGGCTATTCCTCTCTATGTTTGTCAAGTTTTATCAAAACACGAGTTTTTTTTGAACCGAAAAACTAATGGGATCTACCATCCAGAATATTGTATTTCTCATCCTGGCTGTTTTTATAACGACAATCGGTTGTCCCCGTGTCCCAGTCCACAAGTGGTGGTATACAGCTTCCCCCAACTTGAAGTTATCAGCAGGAGTCTATATCAAACAAGTCTTGCCTGATACTAAATCGATGGTAATTGAAAACACTGAAAAAAGACGCCAGCTGGTATACTTTTGGGAAAAGGGTCGCGATCCCGGAAAAAGCATTTCAGAAGTAGCTTTGGCACCTGGCGCCTCGCAAATTGTAGAGCTTCCTAAAGGTATATTCTCTGTTGGGTCAGATTTGAATCCCATACAATATCGTCCGAAAGAAGAGTAGACATTTTTTGTCTCTAGAAGCATCTTTATTTTCAAATCGTCGACATTATATATAGCCTTTCTCAAAGTAATCAACGGGCGAAATTCTTTGTATCACCTTGACTGTTCTCAAATGCGTTGTTAACTCATACACATATCCTAGACTAGAAATTAGCAGCTGTACAATCCGAATATTTACGACATGCCGATGAGTTGCATAGGGCGAGGGAGAGATTGCGTGTCAAATCCCTTTTTGATCAACTATCGCTGAGAATTCCACGCGATTCAATTTTTTTCGTAAATTTCAAAGGTAAGTAAACAGTAGACCAATAAGCAAAAATATCCACGTGTAACAGGACCTTATTAGAGGGCACCAGCTTACCAAAAAAAATGTGAGTCACCAAGAGGATTGGCAGAGGATTCTGAACTCATGTAGAAGAAGAAATGGTGCCAAGAAAGTATATCATCAAAACCCTTGAAAAGCCCTGTCAGACTGAGCTTCAAAACATTTACATGACTTTTGTGGAGTTGGGTGTTCTGTTCAGCGGTCTGCATTTCTGATAGATGAGTTTGAGATGGTTGAGTGGCGGGACATGTTGATCAGGGTTTGATTGATTAAACTACTCTGGTTTGGACAAAAACTATATAGGCTTTGAGGGAGCACACAAGTATCGGGTGCACAACAGTGTGAGAGGCGGACGTTCGCGGCAGGTCAGGTGAGGCCGGATGAGAGAAAACAAGTTCGAGCAAAAATTCATGGCCGGAGGGAAATAGGTCATTTGAAAGAATTGCGGCATGGTACAGTTCAATCATTTGATACATTATCATACCACGCATGATTCCATGAACGTACATAGCACCGGCGGAAAGTAGGGGCCATGAGACTACATAGTCCCTCTCGGCGAGGTCCCTCTCTCGCAAAATCGCTCGCCGAGAAGGACTTAGTTTAGGTTATGGGCACCTCAGGAAAAGTGAATCGATATCAGGCAAGGACCAAGGACAAGCGGTTCGCTTTTGTCAATGGAGAATGGGAGGCTGAAGTTGATTCCCAGGTGTTGATTCCACTGACTCAACTTGGTTCACTGCTCATTTTGCTCCATTGAGTTCAGAACATCGCCCATTCTTTCCATGAGAAGACAAACTAGATGCTGGCAGGAGTGATCGCACTTTTGTGTCTCTAAAATTATAAGATACGCGAAGAAAATTGTTCACCGTTGATCACGAGTTTTAATGGGCGTGTCCCGCATATGCTTCAGCAAGTCCATGTCACACGGCTCAACTTGCTTCTCTGGGGAAGCCTTATTACATAACGCTTTTCGACATGGAGAGAACTTGGATTGCTCCAACCTCACTTGAATCTCATGATTCCTTCAAGAAAGACCTTGTCTCGACTCAAAGCAGTTTCACTCGCAACGTTTTTCACAACCATTGCCATGGATCAATCCTACTGTCAATTTGTATCCACTCATATTCCTTCAGATTTCGATGGTCATCATAATTCCCTGAATCAGGAAAAACAACGTGACTGGACAGAAGACTCTTGATTTTGAAAGTTATTCTAAACACTCAAAAGGTTAGAGAAATACGGATTTGAAAAAAATGATTCTTATGATATGCAAAGATGTCAAGTGTAGGGTGGTCGTAATGATGGAACCTTGCTGCGTGGAAGGTACTTATTTGTTTTGATAGACAGCTCTGAGTTGTTCAACCAAGCAGGATCTGATGGCGTAGTCTTTGTTGGTGTGAGTGATTGAAGAAATGGATGTTGAGAATGAAGATTGATGGGGGTCACAAGGAGAGGATTGCGCGCAGATCGATGCAGCCAAGACGATCCTTATGTAGTCCTCAGACCAAAATCCCTACATTGGAGGTGAGGCAACACTTAAAGCAAGAAAAAAGTCAGCCCAGCCTGAGAGAAAGGAAAGAGTTTGACATACGGCTGTGTGTGTATGTAAAATGTAAGTATGTAAGTATGTATGGGTAAATCGTTTCGTTGAAGGGATATGCCTGTATTGAAACCACATCAATCAAATTCACATTGATCTCACGATAATTTCTTTCGATGAATTTGCAAAAAATTGTTCCGTAACTTCAATTTATCAAATCTCGAGTGGAACCAATTTCAGTAAGCTTTCAATTCTGTCCTATTCCACATCACGTTATACTTACGAAAAATACATCTCTGACTTCATTTTCTACGCGTCTTTCCAAGCACATGTCAAGAAACGATGTCTCACAAAACAAATATACTCAAGACGAGTGCATTCAGGAATCGGCCAAGAATGCTGGACTTTTAGAACAACTCAATCGTGGGAGCACTTTGCTTTCGAAGAAGACGGCCGTCCGACTAGAAACACGCCAATGTCGTTAAATAAACAAATTGTCAAAATTTGATACACGCTCACGACGTCATGAGGCAGCTTCAAATAATTTTGGATTCAAATTCGGTTCAGCCTTGGATGTGAAATTAGGGGCCATGGAAAGAATGGGGGCTACTTTCGAATGAAGGAAATAAAGGAAGCGATGAACACACCTTGGTCAGTGGAATAAAGAGACCCATCTCCCCCAATTCTCTCTTCCTTTCCTCATCGAATTATCTGCCTAGTCATTGCTGTTACGGATTTCTTGCTGTGATCATTGACTTACAACACAACTTGTTCTTATATTAAACTAAATAAATAAATTATACCTCTACTCTCTTTAAGTCTTAAAACATCACTTTCTTTACAATATGCGTATCTCTGTCGCCTTCGTCATCGTAGCCATTGCAGGTATTGATCTCTTCTATACGCATTCCTCGCTCTCGATCACATTCACCCAATCTCTCCTTGACAATGCTAATTGGTGCTACATCATTCTTTTCTTCTGCAGCTCTCGGCTGTTCATCTGTGGAAGCTGAGTGAGTAACCTTTCAAGCTGTATCTTTGTGACTTCAACTGATCCGGTCGACTCTTCGTAGCTCGTCGCACCACAAGCGTATCGCTCGTGCTTTTGGCAAACGAAGCGACTACGCCAAGCCCCCCTGCGATGACCACCCGGCAGCGCCCCTGCCATCCACGGTTGATTCCACTGCTGTCAACCCTCCGGCCAATACAACTGATACTCCGGCCACTACACCGGTTGTCGATACCCCATCCACTCCGGTCACTCCACCGGCCAACGATTCGGCATCGACTCCTCCACCGGCCACCGACTCGGCATCGACTCCTCCACCTGCAGCCCCCATCACGCCAACCCCTGATGCCAACAATGCTACTACCAACAACGCGGTGCCCCCTGCTACCACCCCACCACCAGTCGACAACAGCGTTCCCGCTACCCCCGCTCCGGCTGTCACTATGCCACCTGTCGACTACGCAGGCACTGGAGCTGGGGCCGTTCCTCCCCCTGTGAACACTCCACCCGCACCTGTCGTAGACTCGACATCTACTCCACCTCCAGCTCCAGCGGCTCCTGTGTCCACTCCACCCGCACCTGTTGCAGACTCGACATCTACTCCACCTCCAGCTCCAGCGGCTCCTGTGAACACTCCACCCGCACCTGTTGCAGACTCGACATCTACTCCACCTCCAGCTCCAGCGGCTCCTGTGTCCACTCCACCCGCACCTGTTGCAGACTCGACATCTACTCCACCTCCAGCTCCAGCGGCTCCTGTGTCTACTCCACCTGCACCTGTTGTGGATTCCACAGCTACCCCTCCACCTGTTGCGGGAGCTCCTGTGCCTCCTGTAGCACCTGTTGGAGACGTCACCTCTTATGCTGGTGCTGGTGTCGTTCCACCTACGACGGTCTCACCTGTTCAACAAGCTCCTGTCTCCCCCCCACCTGTGCAACAAGCACCGGTCACCCCCCCACCTGTGCAACAAGCACCGGTCACCCCCCCACCTGTGCAACAAGCACCGGTCACTCCACCAACCGCCACGGCCGATCAGCAAACACCACCGGTTGCTGCTGCCGAACCCTGCCCCCCAAATTCAACCGTGGCAGACACCCCCACCAACAATAGTGTCCCAGTTGTCCCCTACACTCCACCTCAACAACCTGCCACGCCACCGACCGCTGTGGATACCACTGCGACTCCTCCCCCCGCGCAGGCACCCGCTCCTAGCCCTCCTGTCTCCACACCCCCGGTTTCACCTCCAGTAGCTCAACCGCCTGTTGCTGCTGCACCTCCAGTAGCCCAACCCCCTGTTGCTGCTGCACCTCCAGTAGCCCAACCCCCTGTCGCCGGTGCTGCACCATGCCCCGACGGAACAACCGCCCCCGCGGCCGCCGCTGTCGCCCCCACTGTTACTTCCCCGGCTGTTACTTCCCCCGCTGTGGCACCCGTCGCTCCGGCTGTTGCACCGAATGCTTACCCCCCGGTTGGAGGTGGCTTCGTTGATGGATACACTGGTGCCGGCTTTGCAGGTCCAGGTGCTCTTGGTGCTGGTGCCGGGTTCGCAGGCCCAGGTGGGTTTGGTCCTGGCGCCGGCTTCGCAGGCCCAGGTGGGTTTGGTCCTGGTGCCGGCTTCGCAGGTCCAGGTGGGTTTGGTCCTGGGGGCGTTCCTGTAGGTGGACCAGGTGCATTCGGCGCTGGAGGTTTCCCTCAAGGTGGTCAAGGCTTCGGCGGTCCAGGTGGCCAAGGCTTCGGCGGTCCAGGTGCTCAAGGCTTCCCTCAAGGTGCCGATCCCAGCCAATTCGCTGGTCAAGGTGGTCAAGGCTTCGGTGGTCAAGCTGGTCAAGGCTTCCCTCAAGGTGCCGATCCCAGCCAATTCGCTGGTCAAGGTGGTCAAGGCTTTGGTGGTCAAGCCGGTCAAGGCTTCGGCGGTCAAGGTGCTCAAGGATTCCCTCAAGGCGCCGATCCAAGCCAATTCGCCGGTCAAGGTGCTCAAGGCTTCGGCGGTCAAGGTGCTCAAGGATTCCCTCAAGGTGCCGATCCAAGCCAATTCGCTGGTCAAGGTGCCCAAGGCTTCGGCGGTCAAGGTGCTCAAGGTTTTCCTCAGGGCGCCCAAGGAGGCTTCGGTGGTCAACAACCTGGCGCAACCCAAGGCCTACCTCCCCAAGCCCAGGCTGGTGGCGGAGGAGGTGGTCTATTGGGAGGAGGGTAAGCACTTCCTTCAATTCTGTCCGTCTTCATTGTCTGACCAGGTTATTCGCTCGCTTCTCTTAGTCTGCCTCTCGGAGGACTGTAAGTTTGTTTCCTCTTATTTGACGACTTGATCAAGACTTACCAGTCTCGTCCTCTTCAGCCTCGGTGGTGGCGGTGGTGGTGGCGCCGGCGGAGGCGGTATCCTCGGCGGGTCAGTCTACATTCTTGCCTTCCTGCGATGTTTTGCTGACATCTTGCGTTTCTGTGTCCCGTAGTCTAATGCCCGGTGGTGGTGGTGCTGGTGGCGCTGGTGGCGCTGGCGGTCTCCTCGGCGGGTCAGTCTCTATTCTTGCTTTCCCGCGATGTGTTGCTGACATCTTGCGTTTTTGCGTCTCGCAGTCTGATGCCCGGCGGTGGTGGCGGTGGTGGCGGTTTACCGCTCGGCGGGTCAGTACTCGTTTCTGCTTCTCCGGAAATTGCTATGACCTTTCGCTGACTTTTGCTCCCCCTCTTTCACAGCCTATTTTGAGACTTGAATGTTTTTCCGTCTTATTGATCCAACCTTGTCTTTCTAACCGAATTATTTTGCTTGACTCATCGCCAAGATCGTCATCTGTTTTCTTGATTCAACCTTTGCTTTCTACCCGAACCATTTTGCTTATTCTACTGCCCAAGTTTTTGAGACGTTCTGCCGCGAATCACTGCGTTGTCGTTTTTTATAATTTGTTTCTTCGTTTCTTGTTTTGCAATTTCCTTTCGTCCTGCTACAAATGTTTCATCTCTTCTAAGCACACTCGTTTAACCCTTAGACCTAGCCTCATGGTATCATAATATCTTTGCGTTCAGCTTCCTACTTTTGTTTCATCGTAGCCTCGTCCCCTGGGTCTTACCGTTCCCTGAACGTTGCCTCGGCTGACACCCACCATTGTGCCTTCTACATTTCGATCCTCCCGATCACTTGCATTTTTCTGAGGATTTGCGTCTGCGTCACCCTGCCTATGAATTCAAATTCTTTGACCACCTTGCTGTTTCTTGAATTTTCCTTCTCTCAACTCCTTCATTCACCTGTGTGGCGCATGATCGGTTCTTGCGTTACTTCCCGCTACCGTCACCTTTGCAGTGACCTGCAGTTGCCTCAGGGATTGTATTGAGCCATTTCTCGTTGCACCTTGGATCAGCTGCCTGTTGGTCTGACTCCGGAAGATTCACGGTCTCCATTAATCCAATTTTCGATTTTCCTGCTTGTGTGCTCGCATAGAGCCTAGTCACCGCTGTGGTAGTATCGATCGACGCGAATGAAAACTCCGCTTCTTTACGCAACACATCAAGCTCTGCCTATGAGTGATATATATATACTTTCGCACTGTCAAGCCGTGATAATGGCACTTTGTACATGAGTAATAAAGTAATCCCCAGAAAATATCACAAAACCGTCCATCTCTTGAGCTCCTTTGTTTCAAGTTTGGCTATTGTAGCGCAGTAGAGACATGAAAATGTGCAATAGGATGTGTTCTTTTTTGCCCAGAACTTGTCTCGAGGGCGAAGCGAGGTGTAGAGCTCCACATGAAGCATTCCTGCACTAAGTTGATCTTTGAACCTCCGATGTTTCCACGCCAGCATAAAGCGCTTGTTCTTCCATCACAAATAGAAGATGAAGTGATCAAAGATTTAGCGTGGCTCAGTAGTGAAATTTGAAGGATCAACAAGATTTAGGGCATCAACCAGATGAGTAATTTCAAGGCAGTGTTCAATACACATGGGGTTTTTGTGTATTTTGTATGGAAAGATAACAACCGGCACCAAGGTGGCTAAAGCTTGCGGATTGTGATCATTATTTTGGAAAACATTCAGAATTCATTCCCTTATCTGCTCTACTATTTGATCTTTTTGTACTGTCACAGCAAAGATCTACTGACTTACAGGGATGGAAATTATGTGTTTTCTGTTTGACAAATATCAGTCTAAACATAAGCTCTTGGCTTCCCTGAGCTGCTCTTTGAGAGGGCTTGTTCAAGGGTGTCAAGGGAGGGATCAATAGCCACCTCTATGCCACTATCAACATTATCATCACTTGTGGGATAAGCAAAGTTGGCCAATTCCAACTTTGCAGCATTTACCACAACAATGCCCCAACTTAAAATGATCAATTCTGTCCTGATTCTCATTACTGGCAGGCCACTGATACCTGTTTGAAAGTGAGTCAGGCATGTATACCAAATTTGAAATGGATCAAAGCCAAATCACCTGTGATCAATCATACACATACCAGTTAAGCAACCATTGATGGTCTTAATCTTAATGATGTTGCAAACAAGTGCTTTCCCTTGAAAGAAATCATATGTGAAATGTACAAACCCATTCAAAGCATCAGATAATGCTGTTATTGGTGCTAGCTGAGTAAATTCATCTGTGGTGCGGATTGCTTCAGGTGAAAAATTGAGATGCTCTTCAATGTGGTACTTGGAGTCCGTATAGCATCACTCCATGGGATTGAGTTCTACAATTCAGGTAGATTGTTGTCAATACTGGGCCTATGATATTTGAAAGCACAGTGAGCACAGTTGTCAGTTTGGAGTGATAAATCATGATAATAAACTCATGGTACAAAGTTTATTAACCTATCATAAGTTGTAATTGTAAAGCGTCGCTCCATGAGATTGTTGTGATAGTTTGATGATCCCTGGCAGGACAACCATCAGGGAGAGGTGTTGCAAGTTCTTGAGGAAAAGGTTTGTTTTCATTGTTGTATCCATCTTTGGCAGCCACAACTAGTGAGTTTGGTATGACAATAGGGTCAATTCCTTCATCAGCAAGTTGATGTAAACACTTGACAGCAATTCATACACTGTGTAATATTTTGCTTGAACAATTCAAATTGTTGCTAATTGGATGATTTTCAATGTGATGTGTTGTTGGTGTGTTGATGATAGTGGCAATATTTGTTGGATTTGTTGGTAGCTGAAATTGGGAGACTGAGAAATTGAATGGATCAGTCACACATAACATACAGGTTGATCTAGATAGATAACTTACTGTGCACTGAATCTAATAGACCACTACCTTTGTATTCAGATTCACTGTCAAAGTTGGAGCTTGGTGAGTTGATGGGAGCCAAGTATGTTGCAGCTGCAAAGAACAGAGAGACTGCTGGGGGATCTCTGGTCATACACTGACCTGGATTCCAAGTTGGGGATATGATTTCTTGCCTTAACCAATCCCACAAAAGCACCCCAGTTCCAATACCAAGAGAGTAATACATAGGATCAAATACAGGAAGCACAGGGTATGCTTTGATGTCCACATCCGTTGTGGAAAGCAAATCCTTCCACAGCATCTTACATTGCATTATCATCACTTCAGTCTTTACATCTGATGTTCCTCACTACCATGATCTCAAGGCTCAGCAAGCCAGAGTTTTTCAAACTTAACTGTATTGGTGATGAGATCACATTTCTCTTAGTTCATTACATTTTTTTACTATGCCTAAACTTACAAGTCTATCAAACTAAAGAAGATCATACAAATCAAATTAAATCCTTATACAGGTGCTCAGGATACAAATGAAGGTGAAAATCGAAATCAGATTTGACATTTAAGGTTGAGTGAAACAAGAATGACGGAAGAAAGAAGATCTAGGGTCCAGATCTAAATAAACAAGTCAACAATAGATTCGATTTTAGGGTAGAAACTGAATATAAACAATAACTTACTTACTTTGCATGAAAGATTAAAATCAAAGATCAAAATCAAAAGTCGAAATCAAAATTGTGCATCAAGGTGTTAATCAAAATCAAACACAAGATATGGATAATGAAGGTGATCAGCCAAGTAGAGCATGGAAGCGAATTGATGGAAGTCTAAAGGATAGGGAAGCAAAGATAGTGTTAGTTAGAAAGGATGAAAAGAGAAGATTCAATCAATAAACTCACCTGAAGATTAGAGCTCAAGATTGAAAATGAGTTGAGAGTATTGTTAAGGTCATACTGAAAGTTTGAGTCAGTAGGTTCAAGGGTATAGCTAGGAAGGAGCTGAGATCGAATTCGATTTGATGGTTCTAAAATGTAGATTGAGGTGTGATAGAGTTGGTGAGATGGTGGGGGGAAACAGATGAAAGAAAGAGCGATCAGATTTTGATTGAATCAAATGAACAATGAGAGAAGAAATAATAAATACAGGAGGAATGTCAACTTACTTTGAATTATACTGCAAGATTGAGTTGAGAAAGGAAGGATTTAGCGTGAGAGGAGCGAAGCCATTGGTCGGAGCGAATTAAAAATAGAAGGGGAAAGAGTCCTGAGGCCGAGTTGTGGGTGGAGTAGGAGATGGATATAAAAAGGGGGTTACTTTGGCTGTTGTCTGTCTATCGGTTATTGTGTGTTTGTTCTGAGTGTTGTTGTGATCAAGTGTTTGTGTTTTTTGTGTTAGAGTGTGTTCGAGTTCTCTTGATTCCAAAGTGTTCTTCAGCGTTATCGATCATATATCGTATCAAGTGTCTAGTGTTTTTTTGAGTGAATTAGAATCGCAATAGTCCTAAAAGAGTTAAGAAGAATAAAAGAAAGATCGAGTATTTTTTAGTGTGTGTTCATCTAAAAGCATTCAAGATAAAGGAAAAGAAAGGAGTCTTACCTTTAAAAGTGTTAGTTACTGTTATTATCGTTCAAGTGTGGAAGTTGTATTCGTGGTATTAGTTCTTGTTGAGTGATCGGCTGCTGAGCTGTGTCGAAAAGAGGTCGTCTGACCGTCGTCTTCAAAAATCGAAAATCAACATCGCCAGCCCGCGCCTCTTGATCCAAGTCGAGGCCGGGTCGAGTCAGGGATCCGAAATTCAATTTTGGACCTGAACAGTGTTACATGTGCTACCTAGCTGTGTTAACTTCGAATCCAACATAACTTTGCGCCACAATCTCGTGTAGAGTTGTGTGTGGTATCATTGGAATCCGCCAGTTCTTGCGGATCCGTTAAAATTATTAAAATAGTGTTACGGGGGATATTCGTAGAGATAGAAGTTTAATAGAATTGTCTCATCTTATTTCGAAAGCAATTTAGAAGGTTGAGGGCAGCTTAAAAGCACCCATAGTTTCATCCGCTCTCTTGAGTGGTGATTCTTCCCCTCTCCGGCTCAGCCTACGCTAGACTGCGTCGAAGTTCTACATCTGGTGACTCTGCCCGGGCAATTCGAAACAACTTCTGCGTCATTGCGGGTGCACTTCCGCTTCGTGGCTTCGACAAATCAATAAATTCATCAATCATCAATCATCATTACATCTCAAGAAAAATCTCAATTCGAAATTCAGAAAATTCTCAAATCTCCACATGTCATCTCAAAATAACCTTGGTCAGACATCAAGTTCAAGTCAAAGTGCAGCAGATAAGGCATTAAAGGTAGTAGGAAGTAGAAGTGGAGACAATATGCAAGGTGGTCAAAGGGAAGCTATGGCGGAAAAGTTGGGGTACAGGGAGAAGGAGGAAAGTGGAGAAGAATCGGATGACGGGGTTACAGCAAGAGGTTTAGGAGTAGATGGAACGGAAATGGAGGAAATGGTTTCGATAGAAGACGTGGAAGGAATGGTTATGAATGGAGGACTTTCAATTCAGGATGCAGAGGAGTATTTAAAAGAGGCTAGGACGCAGGCGGAAAATATGGAAAAGGTATTGAAAGCCTTGAAGGAGTCACAACGTAAAGAAGAGAAAGAGAGAATTCAGAGGAAAAGCAAAGGGAAAGGAAAGAAGAAGTATTACAGTAGTAGCAGTTCAAGCTCAGATAGTAGTAAGGAGGATTCAAGTTCGGATGAGGAGAGTGAGGTGGAGAAGAAAATCAAGAGAAGCAAAAAGAAGGTTGTAAAAATTGAACCTCAAGATTCAGATTCAAGATTTAGTCGTGGGGATGACGTTCAGAAATTTCTTCGGGACTTTGAGGTTGCTGCGGATGTTGATGGAGCTGGTGGTATAGACATGGCAAAGCAAGTTTGTGCCTTTGTGAACGGAAAGGATCTAAAGGAGGAAATCAAAGAACTTAAGGGTTGGGGGGAAGGTGAATGGAATTGGAAATTGTTGAAGTCAGAAATGACGGACAGGTATGCCTCAATTCGTGAGGCGCCTAAGTACACTGTGGAGGACTTGAAAGAATTAACCTTGGAATATGAAAGAAATGGGGGTATAGATTCAAAGTTGGAATTTGAAGGGTTTCGACATAAGTTTGATAGTATACTAGTATATCTCAAAAAGTATGACTATATTGATTCAGAGGATGAGATCTGTAATCATTATTATAGAGCGTTTTCTGATAGTATACAGAAGAGGATCAAGGAGAAGTTACGGGATGATGGAGATTTGAGGAAGACTAAGGATGGAAGGCATAGGTTGCCAGGATGGAAAGTCCTCAAGAAGGCGGTTCATATAGTAGTACAGGAAGAAGTGGAATTGGTATTTGAGGAATTAAGAGGAAAGAAGGAAGTAGAAATGAAGAAGGACGAAGAGCTTAAAGAGAAAGTAGTACAGAAGGATATGGAGAGAAGAGGTCAGAAGATGGAAGGTTTGAATAAGAAGATTGGCGGAAAGAATGTGGATGAAGCCACAATCAGTGAATTAGTTCGACAGTTTGCTTCGTGGAGTGGACAAGGTATAAATAGACCTTTTGCCGTCAACCCCAACAGACAAGTCCATGGCGGTTTCCAGAACAACTCATACTGTGGGCAACAAAACAACTTCGGACCACCACCACAGAACAGAGGGGGTTCAGCACCACCGTTCAACTCCTCAAATTACTTCAGAGGTGGTCAGAACTTCAACGGCAGTGGCCCAGGTCCTAATAATCAGAACGGCGGTCAGTATTCTAACTTTGGAATGAATAGAGGAAGAGGAGGTTTTGGTGGTAATAGAGGAGGATATGGAGGAAACCAAGGTGGAAGAGGAGGATACAACTCAACCTCTCAATGGAACAATTCATCAGGACAGTTTCAACAAAACAATGGTAATAATCAACCATCAAACGGACCTTACGGACCATCAAACAACGGACCGCCCCGTGGGGAGTTTCAAGAAAGACCATTTCGAGACGGACCCATAATGTGTTACTACTGTGGTAAAGAAGGTCATAGTCATAACAGGTGCCCAGATAAACAACGGGACATTAATGATGGATATGTTAGAGAACATAACAATACTTACATTCTATCTAATGGAGCAGTAATCAGATGGGATAGTAGTCGACCAATCCGGACTGTAGTAGCAGATCACTCTTTACAAGTAGAGCAAGCTAAGATTGCAGCAACAAAAGGAGGAGTCCCTCATAACTCAACTTCAGCTCCACCTGGACCAGCTGTAGCAATACCAGAGAAGACAGTGGTGACAGGCATGTTGACTAAGGATGCTAATGGGGATGCTCAGGTTCAGGAGTTACGAGCTAACTGTGGGGTCTTAGAAGAGTGGAAAGCACCTGGGATTACTAGTAAAGGTCTAAAGGTAGCTATGGCAGGAGCAGGTACAAGAGTGTATGACGTGGAAGTTAAGAGAGGAAGAGGAAAAGCGGAACCAGTGGAAGCGCCAAAGAAGAAGAAGGTTCAAATTCAGAAGGAAGTGGAGGAGGTAGAAGATGAGGTTATGGAATTGGATGAAGAGGACGACAGTAGTGAGGATATTCCATTGGCTCAGTTAAAAGGACAAAGGAAGGCAACGGTGGTGGCACCAAGATTGGAGAAAAAGGATATAGTGAAAGGAAGGTTCGAGAGACCTGTGGAAAGGGGATATGAGGGAGTAATGGATAAGGTGGTGGATAAAATTATGAAAACTAAGATAGAGGCGGAAGTGGGAGAACTATGTGCCATATCACCAGCATTGGCGGAACATATGAAGAAGCAAGTGTCAAAACGACGAGTGGTTATTCCAAGGATCATCAAACCTATGAGAGTGGCAACTGGAGGATTGGAGGAAGAGGAAGAAACAAGTTCGGAGAGTGAAGATGATGGCGAGGATGTACTGTATTCATGCCCTTTGGGGTACTTGGACATCATGCTGGGAGAAAAGAAGAAAAGAGTCAAGGCCTTGGTTGATTCAGGTTCACAAATCAATATTCTTCCAGAATCAGTTGCAGAGGAGTTAGGTTTGACTGGCTTGGTATCTGTCAGATCAGGGGTTAGAGGAATTGGCGGACAACGGACAGAATTGGTTGGAATCGGAGAAGCTGTGGAGGTAGTAGTAGGAACCAGAGTTCAAGGGGTGGCTCATTTCTGGATAGCCAAAGAAAGTAAATGTCCCATCTTATTAGGGCGTCCCTTCCTCATAGACTTTAGAGCAGGAATGGAATTTGGGAAATCTGTGGGAGAAAGGTTAACATTAAGAGATGAAAGGGGAATATGGACGAGGTTTACAATTTGTCAGCCGGATGAAGGAGATTGGGAAAGAGAGTTGGATTTGGGGGAGAAGAGGACTACAGTTGTACAAGCACAGCTAGCAAGATTAAGATGGGAAGATCAAGAGGAAGATGTGGGAGGTGCTCCGGACTACGTGGAAGAAGTCTCAGGAGAAGACAAGTCTTTTTTGTAGAGAGTGTTGGTGAATCAATGGGCATTCAGTATATAATAAATCCAAGTAACCTTGGATGTCCATCAGCAACTAGTGAAGAAATGGGGACTTGGTTGTGTATTAGTAGTAATTTTAGTTCTCAGTCTCAGTCTCAGTTTTGGTTTCAGTCTCAAGTTTCCCCTCAAGTTTCTTATATTTCAAATACGGTTTCAAGGGAGGAAGAGTACGTAGGGAGTATAGTGGAGGATAATACATGTCATGGTTCCGAATTTATTTCATCTTTTAGTTTTATTGAATCTTCTTTATCTCAGTCTCATTTTTTAAGTAGTGGTGTTCAATTGGAGGATTACGGGGGAAGTACATTAGAGTTAGAAAGGGGAATCAAGGAAGGATTATTGGAAGAAGGAGAATGGAAAACGATGCAAGCTTTGAACAATGGGTTTGACATCAGACAGCAAGCAGAAGTATGTGAAAGATGGAGGAAGGGGAAGATCTTAAGTTTTGCTGCAAAATACAAGCCAGTAGCAAGGAAGGTCCGGCCAGTCAATGAAGCTATGCCTCAACATCTCAACCCACCTTTACAAAGGCCACCAATGTCTAGAGACCCTTACAAGACACCTTTAACAATGCATCCTCCGGACTTTGTAGAAACAAAGAAGACAACATTGGAGCGGCTGAAGATGTGTAACTTTGGACCAGAGGATTGGTTGAGTGATGAAGAATGGAAGTTGTTGTTACATGTAGTGGTACTAAGAGAAGGAGCTATTGCGTACTGTGAAGAAGAGAGAGGGGTATTGAAGCATTCTTATGGATTCCCTTATGCTATACCAGTCATTGATCACGAACCTTGGCAGAAGAAGCCAATTCCAATTCCGGCAGCCATCAAACCAGAATACATTGAGTTGATCCGTCAACGTTTGAAGACAGGACTATATGAACAATCATCTTCAAGCTACTCAAGTCCGGTATTTTGTGTCAAAAAACAAGATGGCAAGTTACGGGTGGTACATGATCTTCAGGCTCTAAACAAAGTAACAATCAAGGACGCAGGGATGCCTCCAGCACCAGAAGAGTTCGTGGAATCCTTCGCAGGAAGAGCATGTTATGGATTAGGAGATATTATGGGAGGATATGATGAGAGGGAATTGGCGGATTTCTCAAGACCTTTAACAACTTTCGAAACACCCTTGGGACGCTTTCAGCTCACTCGATTGCCTCAAGGTGCTACCAACTCAGTAGCAGTGTATCAAGCTCAGATGATGTGGATTCTTCAAGATGAAATTCCACAGAACGTAGGTATCTTCATTGATGACGGCGGAATCAAAGGTCCTGATTCTACTTACGACGATGCTGTACTGGAAGAAAATCCTGGTATTAGGCGTTTCATTTGGGAATATGCAATTACACTAGAGAGAGTACTGTTTAGGATTGAGGAAGCTGGACTTACAGTATCTGGAAAGAAGTTTGCAGTTTGTGTGCCAGCACTAGAGATAGTAGGACATGTAGTTTGTAAAGAAGGAAGGACAATATCAAAGAAGAAGAAGAACAAGATTCAAAATTGGCCGGTACCAACAAATACAACAGAGGTTTTGGGGTTCTTAGGAATGTGTATCTATGTTAGAATGTTTATCAAGGACTTCTCTAAGATTGCAGCACCTATGAGAAGGTTGACTAGGAAGGACGTGGAATGGAACTGGACGGAGGAATGTCAGGAGTCGCTGGATACTTTGAAGAAAATTATTGGAGAAGATATTATGCTGAAGGGATTAGAATATGGAGAAGGGGCAGGAAAGATTATATTGGCGGTGGATTCAAGTCAGATTGCAGCAGGAGGGGTATTGATGCAGGAAGATAAGCAAGGAAAGGCAAGGCCGGTATTCTACGAATCATTGGTATTCTCACCAGTGGAATCAAGATACTCTCAGCCAAAGTTGGAACTTTGTGGGGTGGCTAGAATACTGAAGAAATTCCAGAGCAAGTTGTGGGGACAACACTTCGAACTTCAAGTGGACGCCAAGTCTTTGATAGAAATGATTAACAGACCAACTCTACCAAATGCACCTATGACCAGATGGGTGGCATTTATTCAATTATTCTCTTATGACATTGTCCATAAATCAGGGAAGAGCTTTGGAATGCCAGATGGACTCTCACGACGCCCAGTTGGGGAAGACTCAGCATCAGAGGGAGAAGACTTTGATGAAGAACAGAAGGACATTGCACCTCATGAAGGTTTCCCAGTTTCGACAGTAGATGAAGAAACAGATGACTTTAAACCCTGGACTCAAGAAGGGTTATGGCTATATCTAGAGAAGTTCTTAAAGACATTCAAGAGACCTGACAATTGCTCCGATGAAGACTTCCAATGGATTCAGAATAGAGTGGCAACCTTTTACGTGGAACGGGGAAGATTGAAGAAGAAAGGAGTACCATGTGGAAGATTGGTGGTTTCAAGAAAAGATGGACAGGAAATTGTATTGCAGAGATTACATGAGGAGATGGGGCATAGAGGAGTAGAGGAAACTTACAGAAGATGTTTAATAAGATTTTGGTGGCCAGAGATGAAGGAGGATGTACGGAAATGGGTTATGTCGTGTGAAGCTTGTCAAAGGAGGAGTCCAAGAACTCAGAAGGAGAAGGGACATGCTACGGGGGAAACAACTGTGTTTGGAAGAGTCAGCTTGGATGCAGTGCACATTAAGACTAGTAAATATAAATACTTAATTGTAGCAAGGGATGATCTTTCAGGATGGGTAGAAGCTAAGGCATTACAAAATTTGACGGCAAAGGTGGTGGCAGACTTTATCTTGAAGGAATGGATATGGAGATATGGGGCGGTAAAATGCTTTACAGTAGATGGAGGACCAGAGTTCAAGGCAGAGTTGAGAGAAGCAGTAAGGATGTCAGGATCAAAGTTGGGGGAGTCAACTCCTTATTGGCCTCAAGGTGAAGGAATGGTGGAACGAGGACATCAACCATTAAAGGATACTTTGGTAAAAATGTGTGGAGAAGATGGAAAGAAATGGGCAGAGAAATTACCTTTGGTGTTGTTCTCAGATCGGATATCAACAAAGAGGACAACTGGATATTCACCTTATGAAGTTCTTTTCAATCAGAAGGCAATCCTACCAGTGGACGTGGAGGCAGGTACATTTCTTGGAGTAGATTGGGATAAAATTACTACCAGGGAAGACTTATTAATGGCTAGGGTGGAACAACTAGAGCAAAGGGAGGAAATGTTAACAAGGGCATATGAGCGGATGATGAGGGCTAGGACAGATGGGGTGATATATTGGGATGAAAAGAATGCACACAGGTTACGGGGGTCATTGGAGGCAGGAGACTTAGTATTGGTTTATAATAAAAGTTTGGAGACACAATGGGGAAAATTGTTTAAAGATAGGTGGAATGGACCTTATAGAGTAAAAGAGCAGTATCCGGGAGGCTCATACATCTTAGAGGAGTTGGATGGGACAGTATTAAGTAGAAGAGTTGCGGCGGAACATATCAAAAGGTTCTTTCCAAGGGGAGTTTCAGCGGTTTCAAGACAAGAAGATTTTCAAGAGGAGGAGTTGGGTAGTGGGGGTAATTCTGAATAAATAATTAAATAAACAAAAAATATACATCTCAGTTTTTTTTTTTCTTTGGTTGCGGTCATGTTGTGGTTATGTTTCTCTGTTTCTTTCTTTCTTTTGGTGAAGGATTGTACACAATAATGGAGTGTTGGACTTAGTGTTATGAGGGGATATAATGGTGGATTTCTTAGTTATCATTTTCTCTGTTATCTTTAAGGGTGGTGTGGGATAGGACGTTGAGGATGGTGGAAGTTGGCAGGAATGGATAGTTATTAAAATCAATTAAACAACAAAAGTAGTAGGGTAGGGGCGGGCATACAATCAATAAAATCAAAATTCAATATTCAAATAAATTAAATGAATTTGGTATACTACTTCAAAAATCAAAATTACCTCGTAAAGGGGCTTCTTTTCTTTCTCTTGTTTCTTCTTTCTTCTTTCTTTCTTTTCGTATACTTTACACTATTAAAACAATCTTAGCAGGGGGCACGGGAAGGGTACTAGTTACATACATCAACAATTAAACAAAATCAAATTACATAACACAAACAAAATGGATTACTGCTAAAAATATTTTTTATATAACCTCTCTTATTTTCTTTTTCTTTCTTTTCTTTAGTTATCAAAATTATTTTCTCAAAATCAATCTCATTATTATTTCTTTTATATTTTCTTTTTTCTTTTCTTTTTCAGTGGTTGGATTCGGACGTTTGAGGATGATGGAGAGTTGGCAAGAACGGATAGACAAAATAGTTACAATATAGTACGTTAAATCAAAAACAATCAGACATCAAATTTACAAATCAAAGACAAATAAACAAATCAAATTACATACAAAGTATAAATATAACAAATAAAGTAAATTCATCAAAATCAAGCTAAATGCAAATAAATCACAAATAAATACATTATAAACAATCAAATTAGTACAAATCAAACTTGGATATGTTTCTTTCTTCTATTTTCTTTTTTTCTATGGGGACGGGTCAGGATAGATGAGGATGGGGGATTAGTTGGCTGGAAGGATAGTATAAAATAAATTAAACAATTGTAGTAGGGGGACTGCGGTGGGACAAATTAATTACAATAAACATTACAATTCAATACGTCAAATAAATAAACAAAATGGATTACTACTACATATATATACGCTTCTTTAGGAACTTCAAAAATACAATCATGTACAAATACAAAACTTCACTCATTAAAATTTTATCAAGTGCGCAAAGTCATGGATATGTTTCTTCTTTCTCTTTCTTTTTTACGGGGACGGAATGGATAGACGAGGGTGTTGGATATGTTAGGTGAAATTAGAATGGCAGTGTTACAATTCAAAAATCAAGTCAAATTAAATAATTAAAACAACTTATATTATATTACATCAATTCAAGGCTGTAGTAGGGGGTTAGGGGATAGGCTGAACATCATACATTATACAACAACAGCAATTACATACAATTACATATGAATTACATACATACAATGGTTACTACTACAGCCGTTTCTTTCTTTCTTTTTTCTTTTTTCTCTTTTGGGGTGTTGAGGGTGGTGGATGGAAATCAAAATTAAAATAGTAAAAACAACCAACTTAATGATTACAACTGCGGAAGATTTTTTTTACCTTACAAATTGAAGACTCAATATTTTAGTTTTACTCAGAGTATGCACTTAGGCGGAAATCTCATCAGTCAAGATTAGTTAGAGCGGTAAATTTTGGGATATGAAGATATATTTATTTCTTGCGAATTAGTACAAGTTAGAATTGGAAAGAAATCCAATGAGTGTGAAATTATTATTGACAAGGCCTGGATAGAGGTTACTTGGAGAGTTTTTAGTTAAAAGTAGTGGAATTACGGGAATAAGAAAAATATTATCAAAATATCTCAACAAATTACGGTTACGATTTTATTGGAAAGTTGGCAAAGTTTTAGCGGATGAGTGCGACGGGGACGATGTTATATACGGGTTAGAGATAAATGAAAATTAGAAGTTAACCTGGTGGTTTTTCATTTAAGTTGGGGGAGGCGAGTCACAATTGCGGCAATTATTCATCTAAGTTGGGGGAGGTGGTCATCAATCAATTTTCTCATGTACAAATTTCACTTCAAGAATTTTTCAGCGGCGCTGAGGACAGCGTGGAAGTTGGGGGAGGATGTGGAAAGCAAATCCTTCCACAGCATCTTACATTGCATTATCATCACTTCAGTCTTTACATCTGATGTTCCTCACTACCATGATCTCAAGGCTCAGCAAGCCAGAGTTTTTCAAACTTAACTGTATTGGTGATGAGATCACATTTCTCTTAGTTCATTACATTTTTTTACTATGCCTAAACTTACAAGTCTATCAAACTAAAGAAGATCATACAAATCAAATTAAATCCTTATACAGGTGCTCAGGATACAAATGAAGGTGAAAATCGAAATCAGATTTGACATTTAAGGTTGAGTGAAACAAGAATGACGGAAGAAAGAAGATCTAGGGTCCAGATCTAAATAAACAAGTCAACAATAGATTCGATTTTAGGGTAGAAACTGAATATAAACAATAACTTACTTACTTTGCATGAAAGATTAAAATCAAAGATCAAAATCAAAAGTCGAAATCAAAATTGTGCATCAAGGTGTTAATCAAAATCAAACACAAGATATGGATAATGAAGGTGATCAGCCAAGTAGAGCATGGAAGCGAATTGATGGAAGTCTAAAGGATAGGGAAGCAAAGATAGTGTTAGTTAGAAAGGATGAAAAGAGAAGATTCAATCAATAAACTCACCTGAAGATTAGAGCTCAAGATTGAAAATGAGTTGAGAGTATTGTTAAGGTCATACTGAAAGTTTGAGTCAGTAGGTTCAAGGGTATAGCTAGGAAGGAGCTGAGATCGAATTCGATTTGATGGTTCTAAAATGTAGATTGAGGTGTGATAGAGTTGGTGAGATGGTGGGGGGAAACAGATGAAAGAAAGAGCGATCAGATTTTGATTGAATCAAATGAACAATGAGAGAAGAAATAATAAATACAGGAGGAATGTCAACTTACTTTGAATTATACTGCAAGATTGAGTTGAGAAAGGAAGGATTTAGCGTGAGAGGAGCGAAGCCATTGGTCGGAGCGAATTAAAAATAGAAGGGGAAAGAGTCCTGAGGCCGAGTTGTGGGTGGAGTAGGAGATGGATATAAAAAGGGGGTTACTTTGGCTGTTGTCTGTCTATCGGTTATTGTGTGTTTGTTCTGAGTGTTGTTGTGATCAAGTGTTTGTGTTTTTTGTGTTAGAGTGTGTTCGAGTTCTCTTGATTCCAAAGTGTTCTTCAGCGTTATCGATCATATATCGTATCAAGTGTCTAGTGTTTTTTTGAGTGAATTAGAATCGCAATAGTCCTAAAAGAGTTAAGAAGAATAAAAGAAAGATCGAGTATTTTTTAGTGTGTGTTCATCTAAAAGCATTCAAGATAAAGGAAAAGAAAGGAGTCTTACCTTTAAAAGTGTTAGTTACTGTTATTATCGTTCAAGTGTGGAAGTTGTATTCGTGGTATTAGTTCTTGTTGAGTGATCGGCTGCTGAGCTGTGTCGAAAAGAGGCCGTCTGACCGTCGTCTTCAAAAATCGAAAATCAACATCGCCAGCCCGCGCCTCTTGATCCAAGTCGAGGCCGGGTCGAGTCAGGGATCCGAAATTCAATTTTGGACCTGAACAGTGTTACATGTGCTACCTAGCTGTGTTAACTTCGAATCCAACATAACTTTGCGCCACAATCTCGTGTAGAGTTGTGTGTGGTATCATTGGAATCCGCCAGTTCTTGCGGATCCGTTAAAATTATTAAAATAGTGTTACGGGGGATATTCGTAGAGATAGAAGTTTAATAGAATTGTCTCATCTTATTTCGAAAGCAATTTAGAAGGTTGAGGGCAGCTTAAAAGCACCCATAGTTTCATCCGCTCTCTTGAGTGGTGATTCTTCCCCTCTCCGGCTCAGCCTACGCTAGACTGCGTTGGAGTTCTACACCGTGTTTTGGCTTGTTAGTGAAAAATTCCTAACAGAGTGTTTACTCCACATGATGTGGATCTCCCAGTCTTGATCCTCAAAATTGACATTATGCATATGATTGGGGACACCGTGTGGCTTAGGACCATTGTGAGCATTGTACTTCAGCTTCACTATGATTTGTTTGAGAGCTGGTGCTGATGAAGATATTTGATTGTGATGACGTCCAATTGAAGTCAATAGTAGTATCTTGCAAAAATTCTTCTCTTGAATTCAATCCATACAGATCCTTCTAGAAGCTTCCTCCCCATAGCAATAAGCTTGATCTTCTTCCAATCCTACTGAGGGACTTTGAGATTGCAGTGTATTTTCCAATGGACGTTTCTTCTGTCAAACAGGGGGGATGGGTGCCACTTAATGTCTGTATTGTAAGGATGAAGCCGCAGTTGTAGTGTTGATAGATTCACGTTGGCTTAGTGGAATTTGAGGAGCTTGGAATGTAGGCCAGATTGCTGCAATTTGGGCTGGATCAACATCATCCACAAGAAACAGTTGGCAAGGATTTGATTGTGTAGTTTTCTGGGGATTAGACATGATATCATGTTGTTATTCACTTTTTTGCCTACATCCCCCACACATAGTAACATCTTTTGAACCCAAATTCATCCCAAAGCCATTGTTACAGTACTTCAGAGGAGGTAAAGTACTGGGATTATCAGTCGATTTGAGCTTGTTGTTGTATAGGCAGGCTTTGCATGTTGGGTGTTTAATTTCATCCATGTAAGGATACTCTTCTGAACACATGTCACACATGGGTAGAGTTATCAATTCCATTTTAAAACAAAAGATAGAGGATGAATAGTTGCTGGTGATGAATTTTGAGGAGGTATCTTCACGAAGTTGGATCCAATATAATTTGGTGAAGCAAGATAAGTGAAACCAAGAGGAACAAGAGGAACAAGAAAAAGAATCAATAAGTGTGGTGAAGAACCAAAGAAATATATTTGAAAGTACCCACAAAATGGGATCTTCGCCCAGGCCAATTCAAAGAATTGAAGTTGGTATTGACCTTTGGAGACAAAGTCAAATAAATAAGCTCAATCCAAATCTATAGTACTCAATATGATTGAGTGAACACAAATAATCAACCTAAGCAAGAGAAAAAATGATGAGGGAAAGATTAAGCGGAGTGAATGGAACAATGAACATGGAGAAATAACACCCACAAACGTGATTGTTCCCTGTATATAAGAATCTGTTGAGATCTCAAAACCCCTCCATACAATTGTAACAGGTATCCAAGCATGCTAACAATCAACCACTTCAGATGAAGCCAGGGGTTGAACTCAAGCAATTACCAGGCCTTAAAATCACACTAATGGCCAAATCCATTCTTGAAAGAAGAAAAGGGTTGGTATGCCAAAGAAGTGCAGGGGGTTCAAGCACTAAGTTTTGACCAAAGATGTCCTAACCTGATGATAGACCAATAAATATGTCAATAGAAATTCAAGGACACAGTAGTAAAAATACAGCTTGGGACTTACTTCAATGGAAAATGATTATTCAATTGTTTTACATTCAAGTCATAACAAATCAAACACCAAGGAAAAAGGTGAAGCTTGAAACAAATAAAGAGCAACTGATTGTTAGGCAAAGTGGTGTTGTGTTGCTCGAGTTGGTCATGGTAATTTGCAATGCTGTGATCATAATTTGACCTGACCTTTTGATGTTTACAAATTTGGTATCACTCATCAAAAGGTCCTAAGGGAACGGAGCCTAAATCCAGTCAGGTCTCCAACACCCTTGCTGGTGTAGTAACAATTGAGCTTAGTTGCAGTCGTGCTGCAATTGAAGAGAGGCAATGATTGAGTTTATGTAGTTGCGGTGGTGTTGGAATCAAAGGAGTTGATAGGGAAAGTCAGATCAAATTCCCAGTGGTGTACTGTGGGTTTACCGTGTCAACTCAAAATAGAAAAAACCTGTTGTACAGGTTGCCTTTAGAGCTTTGATTCAACCCAAATATCTGCATAGTGCACAGCGCATAACACATATTGTGTACAGTAATTGAGGTGGTCCTCACATGTGACTCTTGTCCTCTGTAAGCAACTGATCAACTATTGTAGGTAAACAGCAGATAACGTGCCATGTGACCCTTAGACAATCATGTAGACATTAGGATACAAGCTGCAAAGAAAGATGCATTTTTGCAAAAATTGCTTCCAAGGAAATGAAAAGAGAGAAGACTAGATGGAAATTCTCAAAGAGAAATTGTCTTGAGTTGTTGACAAACCACAGTAAGACTGTTATGCTGACTAAAATGCGTGTAGTGAAATATAGAAATCTGAGGGCACAGGTTTCTGTGTTAGACTACAGTGGACAGCTAGTCTACGACAGGATAAGACAACTAACCTAAAGAACTGCGAGCTCGAAAGAAATCGAGATGAGCACGCGTAAGAGGATATTTAGTAAAGAAAGATTTGAAAAACAAATTTGATTGATTCTTTTCAACAACTTACCTGAGGGCACAGGTTTCTGTGTTAGACTACAGCGGACATCTAGTCTACAACAGGATAAGACAACTAACCTAAAGAACTTCACAAAAAGTAATAAAGAAAGAAGAGAAATCAACAAAGAGTGTAGTGAAGATAAAAACTTGATGTAACACAATCTATCTGCAAGCTCGAAATAAATCAAGATGAGCACGCGTAAGAGGATATTTAGTAAAGAAAGATTTGAAAAACAAATTTGATCTGAGTTGAGAGAGTAGTGATATTAGTAATGAGATAACCCGTGTTGAGCAAAAGAGAAGTGACTTACTGATTCTTTTTGACGAGAAAAGAATCAGAAAAGAGAGAGAACAAAAAACAGAAAGAAAATAGATAACCCAAAAGATTCCTCCATTACCCCTTGATTCTGTTTTTCCAGTTAACCCCCTTCGTACAACATATGCATGTCTTCTACTAGATCAACTTCTTCTACTAGATCAACTTCTCAACCTCCACCTAATCTACTAAATACCTAAAATGGAAAATGATCTTTGACATCTTCAGAATGTAGTATCTTTAACAAGATAGTATCTTAACACTAGAGCATTAGATTATGGGCTAAGATGGTCTAGCAAGATTTCCTGCAATAAATTATACAAGCAGATTCATGGCTTATTGCCAATTGTTTTTCAGAAGGTTGAGGCAAAGTTGCTGAGCGCTTTCATTGCATATGTATCCAAATGAGGGAGCTTGTGTGCTTTAGTTGCACTTTGGTCAACAATGAATTTGTTTTTGTAATTCAATATCAGCAGCTCCAATGTCTTGAGCTGCTTGCAGTTGAATTCCTTTGCAGCCTCTGACACACTACCAGTACTTTTGATCTTTTTGACAACAAATAACTCATCTATCACATTTCCTGCACCATCAATGAATTTCTCCTCAGCTTCAGAGAGAGCATTCCCTTTACTCATCAGCTGGCATAGCAGGAACATGCACTGATCATTCTCAGTCTTCAATCTGGGATATTCTCCTGCAATATCTGAGACAGAAAAAGTAGATAGGTAATTAGGAAGCATGTTTTATGGTAGGTATTTTAATTTTTTTGGGTGCAACTATAGGTTCTTTATCTCTGGTTCTCAAAAAAAGAAATGGGTCAAGGGAAATGGTAGAGTCATGGGTTTTTGACCCATTTTCCTGCCCATAGAAAATATGGACCTAAAAACCCATGGTTTAAGGTAGAGCATGGGTTATTGGGTATATGGGTTGTTTCAGAGGCAACTGTAGATAAATTCTGCAAGATGGAAAAGTGCTCTTGATAGTCTCTAGCAGTTCTCAAAGTAAACCTGGTTTCAAAAAAGAAAGTTGAACAAGTTGATTTTTACAGTGGTTCAACTGGGTATATCTTAAAACCAAAAAGATGTAAGCTACTCGCATCTTCTTCTACTTTGTTACTTTGACAGTCCGATCCCGGGTAGTTATCTAAACCGGGTAGCTATTTAACATTAGGTCAATTGCTATATGTAATTATTCTATTCTTCGTCGTATTAGTTTATAATTATTCTATTCTTTGTCTCATTTTCCGTATATTTTTCCTTATTAGGTCGGATTACTCTTCGACTTTATTTAGACTGATCTTTCATTTCTTAATCTAGCTATCATCTTTCTCTTGTCAATTGAACTATTTTACTTCAATATTTGTGTATAGCTCAATGGCTTCATCGCCGTTTCCTTTGCAATTGACGACTATTCCAATTGCAAGGTTATAATTGAAAAGCCTCTCCAATTGATGTCTTTTCCAATTGCGATTTTCGAGTGAAACTATTTGAGATTCTAGCCTGATTCAAGGCACTTATTCTGAAGCCTTTTAAGGTAGAATTCAAATCGAAAATTTATATATAATTGTTATACTTCCGTAGCCTTTTACTTATCCAGGTCAAAGGTCTTCGACTTCATTTAGGCAAATATTTCATTTTCTATCGTCATGCCATCTTTGTGTCATTATTTGAACTATTCACATCGATTTGCGGAGAACACTCATGCCATTCCCGTATGGTTTCATTTTTTGTCTCCCGTTCCATTGGAGTTAACCTTTGTTACAATTGCGAGGTTGTATGCGAAAAGCCGTGCTTTCTATTGCCTACTCTGGATTCGCAAGTTTGTCCATAGATTGTATTGTTTTTCTTATACTGTTCGCTTTGAGTCCTTTTCACTACTTGTTACCCAAAAATGGTACTTCTGATTAAGCGATATATTGTCGAGCATGTCCATTTTTGGGACATTTATTTTTTATTTCTAATGAATCTGCGTATAAATAGTCTAGAGAAGTGAAAAGAACTTCCCCTTAAAGTCGTTATCTCTTCAAAATAACTCACCCTTTTAAATTTGAATTTGTTCGGGCCTCGTCACCTCAATAACAGCCCTCATTACATTTCAATACTTGGAATTTTGCTACACTGTTCTGATCAATTTAAATCGACCCAATTATTGAAACCGAATATTTCTGGATTGATATCGAACTGGTTTTGATCTGGAAGAATACTGTTACCGAATTAATCTACACCTTTGCAGTTCAACAATTCGCTATATATCAATTCTATCTGAGTATGGCTACCAACAGTTTATCAACTAATACCAAGATTAAAGCCCGTACCTTAAACGTCTCTGGGCCATTGGACGTCTATGAAGTCGTGCGTTTGATTATTCAATATTTATAACGTCCTATTAGTCATAGTGTTCATATTCTCTCTTCTATACAGTTGCCCACCGACTCAACAGCAAGCTATTCTCTTCGTGATGCTTACAGTTCTATTGTATGTAAAGGCCTGCTTGGTACTAATCCTTATGAGTACCAAGTCAAAGTCTCTTCATACGGAAATGATTCAACTTTGTTAAAAGCTGATGGAGTATACATATTGAAATCGCGTATGATAGCCCCAAATGCTGAAGAGTCGATTCCAACCTTATATTATGAGGTAGACCATGCAGTTTTAACTACTACTTCCAAAGATTTGATAGGATCTTTAGCCGATAATACCGCAGTCTCCGGGTTGGGTCTTATTGTAGAAAGATACACTATCCAAGAGGAGGCGTACGACAAGCCCACCGTTGTTGCCATAGTTGAGCACTCGGATTACGACAATGCAGTAAGTAAAATTTGCAGTGTTATGTAGAATCGTCCTGAACTTGTTTTTCACAGTCCAAGCAGATGATAGTCTTCAAGGTCTCGTATTACGTTAGGCCTGTGCGTAATTTGCTGCCTATGCAAACTTTGTTTCAGGTTTCGCGTGAGGCTGTTCTTACCGGCTATATAGTAGATTATGATGCTGAGAGAAATCAATTTATCGTTGATGTTAGTGATTGCATAAATGATTTTTTATGATGATTGTTTTGTGACAAAAGTTTTTGTTTGGTATTGTCTTGCAGGTCAGCGGAATTAATCTGACTTCCGGCCGAGAAGCAGAAAAGGTTTCATCCTCTGTCATCAAAACGGAAGATACAGTGTTAACTCCTGCTGGTCGAGCCAGAGGAAAATTGTTAGTCCTCTGACATCCTTATCCCAATCTTATAGTTAGCTTATTTAATTACTTTGACAGTTTTAAGAAGATGAAAGCCCAGGGTGAATCTTCCACCACCGGGTCTGTATCGATTCCTGAAGAGTACACGGTTAACAAGACGGGTAAAAGGGCCAAAAAAGCTGTTTAAATGTCGCCGGAAGACTGGCATCGACTTTGTCGTCAGACTTCATGAAAATGAAACCACGTGTTCAGCTCTATTTTAAAAGTGTTTATTCCCGCCTCAAATGTTTAGTTATTTCAAACATCTTGTTTTTACCACAATCCATGTTTGGTTGCCACTGAAAATAGTAGTTCATATATGTTTTTATTATAACTTAAGAACAATCGTAATCTCGGTAATACACTTTGAAATATCTAATTATAAAGTTTCGTATTATATATCATTTGCCTTTTTACATTATTCATTAGAATAAGAGACTATAAAGAGGTTTTAGGTTGTTCAATTGCAACGTTGGCCTTGTCTTAAGAATTGTTTTACAATTGACGGTTCCCGGGCCTTCAAATTCGCATACCTTTTACGGATGGTTCCTATCCTGCTACCTAGCACTTGAACTCAAGACTTTTGAGTTATGGCGCTAAGGAATTGCCTTTTTCAAAAGGTCCTACGCCGAAATTGGCATAATCAACACTTTGCCCCAATCTTAAATTATATATTTGCTTAACTTTATCACGAGGTTGCTGTTTTGGCTTTGGTGCTATCTTTTTTCGACAATCCAAATTAATAAAAATAATCTTTGTTAACCACGTCGGCACCTTTCAAGCAACATTATTCCGTATTATACCAAGAATTACCCAGAATAAATCTAAAAGAAATTTTCTTTTGGTCAGTGTGATTTATGTCGATCCAGATTTGAGTGTCATAAGTTTTCTATACTGAAGTGTGTGTTAACCTTTTAACTGTATTATTGTAGACAAACCGAGTTCTTAAAGACTTATTAAACATGGCTATCATCGTAAGGGGACCAGTGTCAAGATCAGAATCATCCATTAAGGCCGCTTTTGGCGACTGCTTTTTCTCTAACGTTGGAAAGTGCAATAAAATATGTGAATCTTGTCAGGCCCTACGTTGGGACAATGAGAGAACTAAACAGTTTCGAGGCACAAAGAAATATAAGTATTCCAATTGTTGTCAAGGTGGAAAAGTTATGTTACCCAGTTTTTACTTTCCACAAAATGAAACACCTGAGATACTTATCTGGTTACTAACCTCTATGCACCCAGGTAATGAACTTGATTTCGTCAATTAATTTCCAATATTGTACTGAAACTCTTGATTCTAGACGCTATTTCAGCGCGTAAACGTATTAGAGATTATAACAATGTTTTGTCATTCACTTCGATGTATGCACCAAATCAAGATCGGTCAGTAACAGGACAAAGAGGTGTCTACCACTTCAGAGTAGGCGGTCAATTGCATCATTACGCTGGCTCGACTCTTCCTATTCCAGGTCAACCCGCAAGGTTTTCTCAAATCTATACTCTGGGCGATAATGGCACGGAAGAGGCCGCAATGAGGCAAATTCATTACAACAACAACCTCAATAATGATCTATTAATTCGGTTGCAGGAGACTATTAATAGCACGAATCCTTACGCTAAGTTATTCAAAAATACTAAAGAAATCTTAGCTAATCATTCCGGTAGCCGATTAGTCATCAGGAGTCTTAAACCAGGAAATAAGGACGATTTCAAGCGCTATAATAAACCTACTCCAGACGAAGTAGGGATGGTAATCCCTGGCGATGGGACCATAAGCAAGGACAACAGAGGTGTGATTTTGGAGCGAAGGGACGGGAAAAAAGTTCCTATCAATGATATGCATACTGGTTACCTGCCAATGAGGTACGTATTGTGTTTTCCAGATGGTGCACAACAGTGGTCCGAGCATTATAAATCTCCTACGGGAACTAAAAGACTAAAACGTGATGGGACCCAGGAAGAAGGTACGTGACAATACATTCCATATTTAAATAACTCGGCTGATTCCTTTCCATTGTAGAGGCAACTAAACGAGTCACGAGCTTGCAATGGTTTGCGTGGCTACTTTTTGAAAGAAACGAAAGATTTTCTCCGTGGCTCCACTGTCGAAGTTTATTTCAGGAATTAGCTGTAGACTTATATCTTTGCGTTGAAAGAGGCCGGCTATGTTATTTCGATTTGAATCAAACCCAGATGAAAGCGGAAAAATATAAAAATATATTAGAAGATATTGAACATAACGTTGAAGTTGAGGGGCGAAAAGTTATATTACCGGCATCTTTCATTGGAGGACCTCGCCATATGCGTGGATTATATCAGGATTCTATTGCGGCCAGCAAGAAATATGGACCACCGTCTCTTTTCCTCACAATGACCGGTAACCCTAACTGGCCTGAAATCCAGGAAGCCTTGAAATACGGTGAAACGGCTAGCGACCGGCCAGATATAGTAGCTAGGGTCTTCAAGCTCAAGCTGGACGAGGTTATCGAGGATTTGACAGTGCATCACCGCCTAGGTGTTGTCGTTTCGTGGGTCTATGTAATTGAATTTCAGAAGAGGGGTCTCCCACACGCCCATATCATCCTCATTCTCGATAAACAATACGCTCCAACTACAATTGATTCAATTGACGATCTTGTTTGCGCGGAATTACCAGACCCAATCGAAGAAAGACAACTACACGAATTAGTTACTACTTCCATGTTACACGGTCCTTGTGGGTTAGGTTATCATAGTCCGTGTTGGAATAAGGTAACCAAACAATGTCAAAAGAGGTTCCCCAAACCATTCCAAAATGAAACAATATTACAAGAAAATGCATATCCTTTATATAGAAGGCGGGACAATGGACGGAAATTTATCAAATATGGATTTACATTCACGAACCAACACGTAGTTCCTTATAACCGATTTCTGTTAATGAAATATCAGTGTCATTTTAATGTCGAAGTGGCACAAGGCATCCTAAGTTATAAATATATCTATAAATACGTTTCCAAAGGCCACGACCGCAGTAATATCGAAATAAGAAATGCAGAAGAATTGGACACAATGGTGGTAGCGGACGACGAGTTTGAGGATCTGACCGCTTCGACGACGGATATCAACCAAGGCCGGAAGAAAGTGAAAGCTAGAAATGAAATCAAAGAATATGTTCAAGGCCGCTATGTGGGATCAGTAGAAGGTTTGTGACCGTTAAAGTGTTCAAAGCAGATACTAATTATAGCTCTTTTTAGCCGTGTGGCGCCTATTACAGTATGAACTTTCTGACCGCTTTCCAGGCGTATACCACTTACCTGTTCACCTACCGGAGGAGCAAGAAGTGTACTTTTGGGACGACGGTGAATTACAAGACAGCGTCAATTCAGGAAATGCGTCAAGAACAATGTTGACTGACTACTTCCGTCTGAACACAATAAATGCACAAGGTAGAAATCAAACACAAGTCCAAGATCTTCTATACGAGGAAATACCAAATTACTTTTCCTGGGCCAAAACAAAGGAGTGGAAGGCGAGGACTCGGAATATACCATGTGCCACACGACTCGACTACGTATCGCCTAAGGCCGGGGAGAGGTTCTTTTTGAGACTCCTTCTGGCGCATGTCAAGGGAGCAAAATCCTTTGAACACTTAAAAACTGTTCAAGGTGTTGTGTACGAGACTTTTAGGGACGCAGCAATGAACTTGAATTTGCTGAAATCAGATAAACATTACGACTGGGCATTGACGGAAGCTGCGCGCTGGATGACCGGGCATCACCTTCGAGAACTGTTTGCCATGATCATAGTGCACAACATACCTTCAGATCCTAATAAGTTATGGCAAAGTCATCGCTTTAATTTAACGGATGACTGCTATTATGGATTAACCAAAAATGGGTACAGAGACCCCATAACCGATGACACTATAATTAGTTACGGGCTCTTGCACCTTAAGCGAGTGATAGAGGAGATGGGCGGAAATTTAGAGTGTTTAAACTTTCAAGATTATAACGAAACTACAATAAAACAAATCGCAACGCAAATCGAAGATATGGATGAAGGAAGAAAGGATAGATTGAGTAGCTACCAACATTTTGTGAAAGAACATTTGCCTCTCTTGAACGGTGAACAACAACTAATCTTTGAATCTGTTACTAAAAAGGTTGAGTCAAAGCAGCAAATATTATGCTTCATAGACGGGCCAGGTGGAACCGGGAAAACTTTCCTCTTGAATAACATTTTGAATTATTTAGAATCGAAGGAGTTGAAAACCGTGGCGGTGGCATCTGCCGGAGTGGCAGCACAATTGCTCCTGTCTGGAAAAACGGCACATTATGCTTTCAAAATCCCCTTCAACATTAACAAGGACTCAATGTGTCTACTATCAGGTCGAGATGAATTCAGTCGGACATTAATGAAGACTTCCTTAATAGTATGGGACGAAATTTCAATGCAACATAAATACTGTATTGAAACTGTCGACAGAAGTTTGCAACATCTTTTAAAATCCAGAAAACCTTTTGGTGGAATTTCTGTTATATTTGCCGGCGATTTTCGTCAGACGCTTCCAATAATTGAAGGAGGTAATCTTCAAGAACAATTTTTAGCTTCTCTTAAAGGTTCTAATATATGGTCAATGCTTACTAAATACCAGCTAACAAAGAATATAAGAGTGCTAGGATCAAACAACGAGGTTAATTTGGAGGCGCTGGAGTTTTCAACTTGGTTGTTAGATTTGGGCTCAGGTCTATTACAAACAAATGATGAAGAAAACATTTTTATTAAACACGTTAGAACCAAGATTGTATCACCGGCAGTTGACTTGGACATAAACACGATCAACCAGATCTATTCAAATTTAAACGTGTTGGCTAGGAATGAAGCCTGGGCGGACTTAGAAAATTATTACGAGGCGAGAATGATCATAACTCCACTTAATTCAACCGTCAAGAAGGTGAATTCATTACTTAGCGAAAGGATTCCTGGCGAAAGTATGACGTCGACGTCATTAGATGAGTTAGATGAAGGATGTTATGAACCAATTGGGCAAGAGTTTTTGCATAGTGCAACGTTTCCCAGTTTTCCCGACCATAGCATAATCATACGCCGTGGCCTTCCCATCATTCTGCTACGAAATCTCAACGTAGCTAATGGCCTTTGTAATGGGACTAGGCTCTTGATTGTAGATTTTTCCGAAAGAGTCTTAAGTTGTCGAGTAATATCTGGACCTAAAAAAGGGGCTGTGGTTTTATTACCTAAAATATGGCTAACACATGAGCCTGATAGAACTTTGCCGGTAAGATTTTCGAGGCACCAGTTTCCAATCGCGCCAGCGTTCTGTTTGACCATTAACAAAGCACAAGGTCAAACATTAGAGGAAATAGCGATTCTTCTGCCTAGCCCGGTCTTTTCTCACGGCCAACTTTACGTCGCTCTATCTCGGTGTAGTTCAAATAAAAAAATCAGTCTATCTTTATCAACGACGGAATTGGAACCGCTTACAAAGAATATAGTACTGAGGGACTCTTTGATCAATTAGTTTAAAGGTAAGAAATACCTAAATACAATTGACGTGGCCATATATCTAATAGATTAGGCTAAAGAGATTCAGAATGGGCATTTAAAAATAACAGGTTGATCAGTTTCCGAAATGACCTTCAAAGAACGCTTTACTCGTATAGACCACAAACAAAGAAAAAGAATAAGGCAAAGGTCTTTAGTTATAGGTATGACGCTATTGAACCTGCATAAACGCCTAAATTGAGAAGTAACTGAAAAACTTAGATTAAGATCTTGCTTCCGAAGTCCTAAATTACCCTGAACAACAAATATCTGGATGATGTATCTAGACCATAGCAAAAAAAGGACTCGAAATCTATACCCAATATTCTGCTTTCCTGGAACTTCTGCAACGATATTTGAATTTGGTTACACATAAGTTTTTTTAAACAAAGTATTCATATTCCTTAAGAATTACCTTTGGAAATTGCTCTTGGTCCTGAAATGAGGAAGGCAAAATGATAGCCTATTTTGAATTTCAGTCAGTGTACTAACTAAATTTGACCGAGGGATGGAATTTAAAATGACACAGCGCTAGACTATAAAACATATCCAGTTGCGCGTTTTCTTATACGCGTGGCTTTTGATAAATACCTGCTAATCAAGCAATCATGGCAGCTGAGGGCCAGTTCTTAATCCCCATCGAATTTAGGAAAAAGTCAAATATTGTCCTTCTCCTAAAGTCATAGGTCGGTACTTGCAAAGAAATGGTTCCTATAACTAATTGACCATGAAAAAGTTTCGAATTCATTTCATGAATAGCTTGTTTAAAATAATTTATGAAGTAGTTTTTTAACAAATAATATGACAATTTTTTTTAAAAAAAAAATTGACATTAAGGTGATGAGTATGAGACGTAAGAGGTATTGTGTTGTGGATAAGTAAATCTTTTACCTGAACTTATAAGAAATTTGCTGTCATGACTTATATTTCAATACAAATAAAGAATTTTCAATTTTAAAGTTGAACTTTTGTCTTACCCCATTAAAATAAGTATAAGGAATAGCAAAAATGGTATTGGTCCTACAAAACAAGGAATAATGAAATGGTCTGACATGCTTCCAAAAAAAATTTGATTAAGTCGCTTGCATAGGGGTAAAATAGAACGTTGGGCAATATGTGATTACTCAGGAAATTGTATACTAAAGGTATTAAGGTATGTGATTATTATTATGGAAGAAGGAAAAACGATATAAAACGTAATTGTTCATATCAACAAATGTTACCATGACAAGAAATAGAGCTATATAATCCCTGTTGCAAGGTTTGAATTAAGCAATTAACAAATCAAACAAATAATATGAGCGAGTTAAGCCTGTGTACATGAGTCGAGGTCCCACTGTCATAATTCAAAACTGCTATTTTAGGTATCGATATTGTTTGTGAATCTGGCCGAAACAGTAAAATGTACATATAGATTTAATCGCAAAAGGAACCGAAAACAGAAATAATCCGGACCTGGTTATCAGGAATTGCGGAACAGGAAATAGTCGAAAATAACCTTCCGAAAAGGGAAATTACCTTGGCTCGGGACAAGAGATGTTTCCCGCTATAACCTAATTTTTTGAGAGGGTCTTCACAAATTGTCATTGTTTGAATAGAAAGAGAATTAAAAAAAATTGATTTGCGCCATATAAGAGAGCTCAATTTACAAGTAAATTAATATTATAAAAGACACCAAGGACGTAAAAATTCAACTATAACTCATCTACAAGCTAAATTCAAAAACTTCGCATCTTATTGGACAATGCCTGTGTTCTCGACATTAAACCTTACCGGGCCGTATTTCATTAATCAGGGATTCTTGAATCATATTCACACTCAATTCAACATATGTTAGTATTGATCAAGCCTAATGACATTGAATAGTTTGAACTGACACATATCTAACAGATACAGAACCAAAAACACTTGTTGTTTTCCCTGATGGAAAATCAATGATAATGCATTGGTGGAAGGATTTTCTGTTTCAAATACGAAATTTTGAAGGCGAGGATGCTGATTGCGTTGCGTTTCGGTTAGAACGTCGTGACCTGTCTCCACCAGCTGATCGTGAGTATGTTCTCATTGGCGTCTTATGCATTTCTAATTTCTGTCTTGAAATAGATGTTACGCTGCTCCATTTCGACACCAAAACGCAATCGATGTTACCACCAGTCACCTTGGCAGTGTTAAAACGGGAAATTTTCACAAAAAAAGATTTAATTATGTCAATTTGTCCTAAGTTAATTTGATTCGTCGCGATCAAGAGATCAAATAAAATTTAACTTGATCCTGATTCTAAGAATCTTAAGAAGACGAAAATTGATATGTAAGGCTTTAAAAAGGTTGTCTTTGAATAGAAATAGGACAAGTTAAGAATGTAATAAAAGCATTAAGTTCCTGTAAGAAAAACCTAAATTCAAACAGTTTCGAGATATAACTTGAATAGGAAACTATCCTGTGTATAGGAACAGTGACACCTTAAAGGTAAAATAGAAATAATTAGTGCCAATTTGGCGGTGAATAAAAGGGAAATAGAACTGCAAAAGTAAAGAAAACGGTTCGCTGAATATTTTCTTACTGAATAAGGGCCTGGGCAATGAAAATTGATTTCTGGCGAGACTTAATGCATTGATTCAAAATGAATTGTAAAATACACGAGGGGATGGAATTGTCCTGGGGCGGGCATGCCCGCGTGTTCTCTAGTGTAAATAAAAAGACCACACAAGCTCTGCTGCACATCTTCTCTTCAAGCATCCACTTCAACCAGAATGTTTCCAAAGGTGAAAAAAAGCCACAGCCCAATTGCCCAACAGTATTTTCCACATACACCCAAACTGACTTTCCAACTTAACTTCACCCTCAACAAATTTGGCCCAATTGACAAACACAAATCTTACAACCCTGACACCACTCTTGACCTTTGGGACTCCAGCTGTATCCCTTTTGCCCTCTTCAACTATATCTAGTACCCAAAATGATTTGTTTAGAACAAGTTTTGGGAAAAACAAGCATTATTGGCGCTCTGATCAGACTCTTTTTGCAATTTCAAATTCTACTCCACCATACCTTCTTACGTTGAATTTGGCTTCATCTCTCAATCTGAGTTCTCAACAAACATCAGTAATGTCTGCTCATAACACAATGAAGAAACCTACCCTCCTTTCAGTCCCAGAAAAACAAGCACAAGGAAGACCAAAAAAAGACACACAAGAGAGACAACGCAAAGCTGAAAGCAATACCAAGGATAAGGTGAGTCAGGTTTTGGGTTTGAAAAGCTAAGTGATGGCTACTTCAACATGGTAGTTATTGCACTGTGGTGTTTGGATCCAGACAATTACACCCGTTGGTGTGACAGGATCCCCAACGAGAGAGCTGTTTCTGGAATCACTGGTTCTCACTTGAAAGACATGAATCATTGGGAAAGACAGGCAAAAGAATCCAAAAAGAAGGTGAAGTGTTTCTTCACCCTCCTTTTAAGCGTCAGAGATTAACATCAATCATTATACTGCTGGTGGGAAGCCTCAAGGCCAAATTCAAAGAGGCTCAATCTAAATTTCATTATTAATTATTATCATCTAATCATCACTCTACATTCTATCATTTTGCATCAAGTTTCATTTGAAAACACAGATAACCTGTCATCCAATTCAATTAAAACAGATCTTCATTATTCTTTCATCTCAAAAGATTTATATTCTTGTCACATTTTTTTTCCTTATTTCATCAAGGAAAATCTACATGGGATCCCTTCCTTGAATGATGCAAAGTTTTTTTGCTAGGCTCATGATTAATTGAATTGGAGTTGAGTGAACGTCCTTCTTTGACCCACTCATGAACTTGGACACAACATGCTTGGCTCCAATCCAGGAACTCTCAGGCCCTTACCTGTTTTTATATCTTGGATGTAGCTTGATGATGATAAATCTCATTCTCTTTAATTCCCATTGAAATCAAATTATGTATTCTTCTCCTTGATTCTCAGCTTCTATTCTTCCCACACATGCAATCCCATCCTGTAAAATCAAACTCCAACTTCTTTCTTGGCCTTGGATTGAAGTGAAACTCTATGCATGTATTTGCCAAAGATTCTAAAATACAAACAAAGACACTCACCCAGGAGCACATCAAAAAGACACTTTTGATAGCCACACCTAATTTCCCCAATGGCTACATTCCAATATTTGATCAACTTTGAATCATTTTCAATACAAGGTCTAATTCAATTTATAATGCTCCTTCAAACAAACCTAAAATTGTATTAGATAAAGTTTCACCAGTTTGTTAGAAGTCTTGACACTTTGAATTCAAAAATGATCCATTGAAAAACAAAAACAACAACCAAAAAAAGTGTTAAGATACTATCTTGTCAAAGATACTACCTTCTGAAGATGTCAAAGATTATTTTCCACTTTAGGTATTTAGTAGATTGAAGTGGAGGTTGAGAAGTTGATCTAGTAGAAGACGTGCATATGTTGTACGAAGGAGGGTAACGGGAAAATGGAATCAAGGGGTAATGGAGGAATCGTTTGGGTTATCTATTTTCTCTTTTCTGATTCTTTTCTTGTCGAAAAGAAACAGTGAGTCACTTCTCTTTTGCTCAACACGCGTTGTCTCATTACTGATATCACTACTCTTGACTCAGATCAAATTTGTTTTTCAAATCTTTTTACTAAATATCTTCTTATGTGTGCTCTTCTCGATTTCTTTTGAGCTCGCAGGTAGATTGTGTTACATCAAGTTTTTATCTTCACTCCACTCTTTGTTGATTTCTCTTCTTTGTTGATTTCTTTTTGTGATGTTCTCTAGGTTAGTTGTCTTACTCTGTTGTAGACTAGCTGTCTGCTGTAGTCTAACACAGAAACCTGTGCCCTCAGCTTTTCTCTATTCACTACACATGTTTTAGTCAGCAGAACAGTCTTTCTGTGGTTTGTTGACAACTCAAGACAACTTCTCTTTGAGAATTTACAGAAAGTTTTGTAATCAGTTTTAGTTTTGAGATTTTAGCACTGGTTTGGCCCCTCTTACACCCCCTCTTATATGAACCTATTGGTCAGGTAATCCGGCAGGACACTGGTTTTCCCACCTCTATGCCCAACCCCCAACCTGTCAGTCTCCCCAGCAATTGGGGGTCTTCAAGATCCTTCCTGGACCCTGGATCTGCCAGAGCCCGTCTGGATCCCGGTTCTGGGGCTCATGCTGACCTTTAGTGGGTCTGCGCCAAGCTAAGACCAGAGCTTAGTTATTGAAAAAAAACCATGTTTTAAGTGCAAAAAAGGCCTGCTAAACCACTATTATTTTGTAGTTCAGAAGGCTGACATCACAAGTAAAACTTACTGCTGCTCATCTCTCACTTTCATTTCAAACCAAATCTCAAGCTCTTTTCTGAGAGGACCTAGTAAGACACACACATCCTTCACATTAGAGGTTCCCATTGGTGTATGTAACCCAATTTCAATTTTCTGCTCTGAATTTCACACTTGATCAACTCTGAAATGATATGGAAAAAGTTAAAATTGGAAAGAAAAATGAAAGAATTGAGAGAAAGATGAAGAAAAGGTAATGAGTTCAGTAAACTGATCTTCTCACAAATGGTTAATCAGAAGAAACCAAGCTCAATATGTATTAGATTGTCTCTCTACTCAAACTCTCAACCTACCACTCAAGATGTTTGGGGTAAAGAATAAGTCCTTTGTGGTTCATGCAGATCACTTGGTATGTTAGAACAAAGGCATGATTACACTTGGTTCAGTTTGTGGTTTTGTGCATGGAGCAGAAAGGGGCTTATTAGATATAGTTATAGGTCACCAGTCATTTACTGATGGGAACATTATCAATATTAGAAATGTATCAAATTACAACATAGTGACATCTTAGGTTCTTGTGTCTTTTTCTTCTTTCAAATTGATTGATCTTATCACTTGTTTACCATATCCTTTACCTACTGAATTCTTCTTGACCATTTTCAGTCAACATCTTCAAAAAAAATCTTTTCTCATTCTTTCAATCATTTCACTTCTTTTGAAACCCTCCCTCTCTTTGAGATACTTATTTCTATCTTACATCAAGGTTTTTAATGATTCATGTGTGAAATAATTTGATGGTTTTATTTTTCAAATCGTTCTTATATTTTTGACTATCACAAATCATTAGATTCTTTCTTATCTTTATTTTTTTAAAAAAAAGAATGTGTGTGTGTGTGGGTTCTTTACTTATATTGTTATATGATTTTTTCTTGATTCTTCAGTTACAACTTTTTCATAGTTCTACAATTTAAAATATTGTAGACCGCTAACCACCCCGTAGGGTGTTGCTTGACGGATATGATGTTCAATTTTATTCCTTTTAGCCTTAGTGATAAAAGGACTTAGCCCAGTTGATTATTTAGTTTTGTTTATTATGAATTTTGTAAGTGCTATGGTTGGAGATCTAGATCTCGGGTTTGTGAAAGAGTGTAAGATGGAAAACCATTTATGGGTATGTTAGATAGTAGATCTCATAGTTGAATGGATCCTTCTATGTCGCCTTTCAATTGATCTAGGCTGTGTATAGGTATCAGGCTGAATAGATCTAGCGAGGCTATGGATTGAGTAAGCTTAACAAAGTCCCACGCTCGACACTCGCGAGTAGTCGAGCGAGGGACTTACGCCAAACTTGCACGCAGGCAAAGGTCAGGAATTTGCGTTTGGCTGGGACCTTCCTTGCAATCCTTCTGCACCTTTCTTTGACCGAGGAAACCTCCTAGACCCATAATAAACATTGTGCGCAAAACCACCGCGCACAATGTACACTAATTTTTTCCCGAGGAATTGCCTCCCTTCCTCCTTTAAATCAACCTCAAAGTTAAGGTCCTGGGAGCACCTGTAATATGTAAAGCAGCTCTGTAATTGCTGCGAATCTTAGGGGGTTAAGCTATGGTAGTTTTGTCATTACCCTACTTATCCACATAAGCTCAGCAGACCATAACAAGGTCAATCAGCCTGAAGCCTGGCCGTGGTTGGTTCAGCTCACTTTGAGCCGCTGAGCATTCTGACGAACCAAGCTAATACAGCAACCGTGGTGATTTTATGGGTCCTTGGCCAGGTACTCACTGATAGACATTGATAGATTGATAGATTGATAGATTGATAGACAGTGAGTAAAACGTGTTCAAGCAAAAAAAAAAAATATCAGGTGATTGAGAAGGGTCTGGATGCCATTACGCAATGAAATCAATCATTGCAAATGCTTGAGTTACGTATGTACTTCAGGTTAGACACGTCTTTGAACCTGAAGTACAATCAAGCAGTTGTTCTTTCCATAAACTTCGGCTCCTTCGTCTCTAAAAATATTGCTAAGACTATCACTATCATGCCTCAATCTCGTGTAGATAACACAGATTTTCAATTGAGTGCTATCAAAATCACGGTTGAAATTGTCGAACATTTGAAGAGATCCAACGTCAAATTCAAAGATTTTCTCCGTACTTACCTACTAGCCGAGGACTCGGAGGGAATTTTGAAGGCCTCTCGCAGATATTGGGGCAGAAGTAAAGGTTGGCATTCGACTTTGGTAATTTTGGGGGCCATCCGCAAACAGATTTGTAATAATCTCAAAGGCCGACTTTTGTGGAGGTCTTTTATACTGGCTGAGGTGAGTCTAGTTATCAGATGATTTAATTCGATGATTGAGCTTCTCACATCTGTTGAGAGCTATCTAGGCCAAGAAAATAGTGGACACGGAGGCCTCCCGCCGATGGCGAAATGGCTGCTACCCTGACCGTGTGGCTGCCCACACTGTGACTCCTGCGTTCTTTGGGGCAAAGAACAGTCAGAAGCGGAGTGCCCAACTTCAAAGTGCCATGGGATTTCTATGGTCACTGATTCGGCATCGGTTATCTTCAAATAGACCAGGAACCGAACCTGACCCTGAGGTCTTGTCAGATGCATCAGAGGCAAGTGTTCCTGAGTTGATGATGGATCACGAAGCCGGTGTCCAGGAAGTCTCGACGGACACAAATGATATACCTGATACATCAGTAGATGCATGGGAGGACATTGAGCCGGCTTCACCATCTTTGGCGATAGGCTCCGGTAATTCCTCATCCAGTTTCTCTGGAGGAAGTTCCAAAGACGATGACAGCGAGACGGGGATTCTGAACATGGATATTCAGAATCCGCCTCAAGGCGACCCGAATGCTGTGGATGATAAGATAGAAGATGAAAATGCGCTGGAAGAATTGATGGATGGTGTAGCTTTAACTTATGTGAAGCATGGCACGAAGATGGAACGCTTAAAAATTCGTTTTGATAGTGTCCGTAGGTCTCTTATGGAATGGAGCCAATGGACACTGCAGGTATTAATTAATATGAACTTTTGTCCTAAAGGTTGCAACGACTGTGTGCTCCATGATTGCTTTTGTAAACAAACGATCAGTGAATGCGCTTCAGGTCGAAAACTCAGTAGCTTTTCTGGCAGGTGGAGTCAGCGAGCGAATCAATCAGTATCTCCACGCCATGGGACTTACGGCATCTCGTCGAACCGCTCTACGCACAGTGACATACTTGGCGAAGTTAGGCTTAAATATACTGAGAGCAAGAGTGTCTCGTGACTATCCCATCCGACCATTTCTTGTTCTAGACAATTTTGATATTCAAGAACGAGTTCATTACTCCAAGGTGGAAGCAGAGTCACGAATGTTCCATGGAACTTATGGCTATCTGCATTTTATTCCAAAGATGTTGACATCTAACGAAGAAATCAATCCAAGGGATCTCACTCTAGATACCTTTGTTCAGGCTATGCGAGAAGCCGAAACAAAGGAGATCAATGTTAAAGATTTCCTACCTAGTGCTTCGGAGCGTGCACACTGGATAAGTACAATTGAAGCACAGCTAGGTCAGGCTTACTTAGACTATATTGTGACTGAAAATAGGACAGTCGAGCCAGCAAGATATCCCGACATAAGTAGAATTCCTCCACCGTTGGACCCCTGTCCAGCAAAAAAACCTGATCTAGTAATGTTACCTTTAATGGATATTTCGTGCGGGTCGGCAGATGGTGTAGGACAGGTCCTTGATCATGTGGCCAGCATCACTGGACGTCCACTGAAGGAGAATCCGGATGATCTCCAGGTGGTTGAAGGTGATGTAGGCACTTGCATTAATCTCGAAAGTTATCGAGCAAAACTTCATCCGGCAGGCCATAGGTACGAAAGCATGATCAACTATCTGACCCTACCCGGCGCTGCACATTCGATGTGGAACGTTGGCCAGTGGCAAATGCTGGGTGGATGGGGAAACAAAGAGGACAATAAAGACTTACCTTTTTCTAAAAGCTGGGAGTTGATTTCAGGCAAGACGGAAAAACCAGTTGTGAAGAAAGACTTTGGTGTGATCATGCGGATGATCTACCATATACATTTTGCAACAATGGTATGGTGTTTGCGGTAAGTCTTTGGTCTTCCTGAAGATACCCAGGTCTGATCCCTATCTCATTTTGCAGCGAAGTCATCAGCAAACAGGAAGAGCAACCTGATCTTTCAGATACAAATATTGCAAAAACCATAATCCATCAAACTCGAGCAGAGTATTTTTCCAAAGATAGCCTAAAGACATGCCTGGAGAAGGGGGATATCCGTGGATATAATCTACGCCTTCGGTTGCGAGATCTTGCAACTTATGTCGAAGCTGATCAAGCTTCCAAAGCTGGCGATATTGGTCGTCTCATTAAGATGTGGAAAAGATGGTCCACAATGGCGCATGGAGCACCGGGTCTATCTCATTATGCTCAACACTTGCCCCGTCTTGTACTACTATTGGAGTATTATCTTCCTCGTGGACTAGCTCGAGTGATCAGACAATCCATGTTGATTTCAGCTCGAGGGGCAAGATACAAGTTTGAGGCCAAAGACCTTCATCTCGAACATCAGATTTGGTGGCTGAAGTACTTCTTCAATCATGCCGTAAGTTATTGTCTTTTGGGTCCATTGTGACTTACTCAAACCAAATATGTGGACACTATTCCTAGGGGTCAGGAACCAAAGTTCGAAGGCTCGCAGTGCGGTATGCATTGAACATTAAATTGGTGAGATACTATTATTCAACGTAGTGTGAATTTTCAGCTAACTATTGATAAGCTTAATGCAAAAATTAGTTTCAGCTCATAATGACCCAAATCAAAAAGAAGTCGGGATTTGACACTGTTTATCAGACTAAACATATTTATTTAACAACCAAATCAATACAGGCTTTTCTTCGAGTGGCTGATCAAATGTACAGCTCCAACAACAACATCTCACAACCCGAACCCATACCTGATCTCTTGCACACTGGCTTCGAAAGATTGCAAGAAATCTTTCAATCTGAATACACTCATAAAGCTAGGTCGCGATTCCGTTGGGGCAGCACCCAATCTCATGACATTCCAATAATCACTCAAGAGACAACTGAACAAACCCACAGTCCTCCCATGGAACACTCCACCCAACCGAACATTAATCAAACACCTGAAGCAGTCAATGAAGAAAGTTAGTTACTAATAGCGAGACATACTATAACCGAAAAACACCAATTATACTCACATGTTAATTTTTTTTCTCGTGTGTAGCTTGGCCAATGGAGCTATAAATCGTTGGTTTATTGTTGTTACTAGATGGATTGTTCGTAGGATTTGATGAAGGTGGCAATCTTGCATTGTTGTGTTGTACATGTCGGTTGATGATATGTCTTTGGCTGTGCAAAGAATCAGAAGGAGGTTGAGACGAGGGATGTAAATTGTTCATTTTATGATTGATGTTGGTGGAAGGGGAGACCGTTGAATATGAAATATGTGAATAGGTCATTTTCGTAGAAGATGACCCCAAGGAATCAAATGTTTGTATTCCTGGTAGAGTGACGTGATTGTAGTTGGAGCGGTTTGATAGCGGGGATCTGTTATTCAAGTGACGGACATTGAAACCCACGTCTTCATTGTATGATGATGAGTGTGACTTGGTCTCTAGAGGGGTGGTTAAAGGAAAGTTGGTGTGTATGGGTCGCCCCATACACACCGGAGTATGGAACAGGTCAGTATATGGTTTTTGCGACGGGTTAGTACCTATAAAATCTGCTCGACTATCCAGGCCGCGAGTTGGATTGGCGATGAAATCAGGGGTCTGTGGCGTTGGAGGGAGGATGCCATTTTGAGATGATTGTTGCAAAAGACCCTCACGCTCCACAGTCTCGAACGTTGCACAATTTGTTTGATGATAAGCATTCTGAGAGTTTGAGCCGTCTACTGCAGATCTCTTAGCCAGTGGTCTTTTAGCCACTTGTAATGATCTCTTAGATGGACGGTGGGTGGTTTGGGTGGATCGATTTTGTTCGATTGATGTATCTGGAGAGATGAGAACAGGTTTTGATTTATATGAGATGTCGTTGTCTAGGTGGGCAAGTTGAGAGTCCCTCTTCTTGGTGATTGTTTCGGTCTTCTTCTGTTGTGATTGCTCGAACCTTTTTGTAGCCGCCGCGACTCGGATTTTATACAGTTGTGCGATGTCAGATACGTTCGATAGATAAATTTCAGAATTTTGCCATTTGGAAATGCAATCTAAAATGCATTTGAACATCCCATCAATCGCCTCACTACCCAAAAAAAATCTAAGTGAGACTCCTTTAGATATTACGTCAGCGTTCTTCGCGATCGGCCAAGCATGTTTCTCGAGATTGAAGACCACATGACGACTAATGCAAAATTCGCCATCAGCGTTTTCAACATTGTATAATATGTCAATATCAGACATTAGACTGTTGACAAGTGATTGGATGACCTTCATGTTTCGAGCCTTGTCGCTTGGTGGACAAGTCAGTATCGATTGGAGGTCTGCTTCATACTGCTTGTCGAACGGGGTACAGCATATATCATGTGATATAGGCTGTGAGTAGGTACCCAATGCGATGTCGGTGAAGTTTTTTTTCGAGGCTTGATGTTGGGAATTTAAGAATTCCAACGCCATTTGTGGCTCGCAATTCGAACAGATACACCGAGGGAAACCCGCCGCTTTCTGCCTAGCTGACTCAACAATGTAATCTGGGTCATCGAAGCTGATGGGAATATGTCCCTTACTGAGAGACGACATAATCAGCATTGGAAGCTTGAAAAAGATAGATTTGAGATTGAAAGTCAAGAGATCAGACTTACTAGTTGTCCACCCCAATCGCCACTCTGAGACAAACTGGGGTAATGGCCAAAGCGTCCATGCGCTCGTCATCAGACATCAATTCCGGTGGCCCAAATTCTTTCAAGTCGTTCTTTGCGCCAACCCCTCCCCTCTTTTGCTCCACCAGCATGACTCCTACACCAGGACGCTTATCGCGTCCACACCGGCCTATCATTTGCACAACTGCTGCAGGATCCATCCGACCTATGACGACGACTCGACGTACCAATTTCCAATTTTGACCCAACCCTAACGCCATGGTGCAGCAGATAACAGCAAAATTACAGGCGACAAAATCAGACGCACGATCGGTTTTGTCGTCTGTCCCAGTGGCGGCATGGTACCGACGAGCACACGTACTATTTCCATCGGAAGAGCGTTCGGGGTGTCCGCGTCCCTCATTGACAGCGCATAGTGTTTCCCAAGTGCCATTTTGGGTGCCCGAATAGAGAAGAGTCGGCGGTAAGTCTTCATCAGGGATCAGTCGTGCGTTTCCAAAAAACGGTTTCAGGTCTTTCGCACTTTTCAAGGGATGTTGCATCATTACTCGGATAAGTCGGATCTCCGGTCGGACGAGTTCCGCAATTCGAACTTCCAGGTTATGTTCGCCAAGGCGAAGATTCCTTTTGATCGCGTCCATGGCCTTTGGCCGGCAGGTAGCAGACATGAGTAAAATAGGCGCTTCTTCACTTGCCAATAAACGACTGAATAAGTTTCCATAACTGGGTCGAAATACACCGGTATCTTGAAGATTCTTGAAACAAGCCGAGTGTTTGAGGTGGCCGCTGGCGACTAATCCCCAATAGTATATGAGATGAGCCTCATCAATCACCTTTAAGACCAATCTTCTTTGAAAAGAAGGTTGGAAGTACAAGGTGGTAAATAGCGGGCTGTTGAGGAAAATTTCCGGACTCTAACAAAGATGTTAGCCCAAGATTTTTCCAGATGAACATGTTGATGACGGACAAGACTTACCAAGTAGATGAACTGAAAATGACCCGCTAAAACTTGCTTATACACTTCTTCGGTAAAGGATCTCTGGGTCAGATTGACAGCAGTAAATCCATCCACGGTCTTCTCTGTTACCTACAAGGGACAATTGTGTCAATAAATTTAGTCACGCAAAAACAATGAGAAGTAAAAGAAATTAATTACCTGGTTATCACCTAGCGCATCAAGTGGATTCAAAACTAACACCACAGGTTTGTCGACTTTGTGAAAAGTGTTGAGATACATCTCCGGAATCTTGCTCTTCCCAAAGCCAGTTCCGGCTAACAGAAACGCATTCATTCCTTTGAGGAGAATCGTGCAAATCTCGATTTGCTCGGTCCTGGGCTCGAAACTATTCGAAGAGCGAAAGCTTTGTTCTAACAAAGCTCTCCTGATCTCTGGCGAGGCATTGCTTAGAGTCTCGAGTCTTCGAGGCACCCTGCAGAGTGCTGGAGCCTTGCGCGTTTTGGGTTCGGAGAAGGATATTTCCGACTTTGACTTGCTGCGAGTGAGAGGCATGAAGGCGTTGAAGATGGAAGCTAAGATGACTTTGTGGTAAACTCGAGTATGAAAATTGGGAATGTTTGAACTCGACTATCAAGCAAGATGTATCGGGGCAAAAAGTGGCAAAAACTGAGTTTTGTAAACTAACCAGCTTTTGGACCAGGTTTTTGATCCGCAGTTGACTTACACATGAGTTTGGAAACCAAAACTTGAATCTTGATTTAAAGGAGGAAGGGAGGCAATTCCTCGGGAAAAAATTAGTGTACATTGTGCGCGGTGGTTTTGCGCACAATGTTTATTATGGGTCTAGGAGGTTTCCTCGGTCAAAGAAAGGTGCAGAAGGATTGCAAGGAAGGTCCCAGCCAAACGCAAATTCCTGACCTTTGCCTGCGTGCAAGTTTGGCGTAAGTCCCTCGCTCGCCTCAGCCTCGCGAGGCGGGCGTGGGACTTTGTTAAGTTTATGGATTGAGTTTGTTCCAAGTTTGTGTGAGTGTGAGTGTGAGTGAGTGAGTATGATTTAGAGAAAGTATGGATGAGTAGAATCGAAAAGAATTGAAGAGATGAAGTGAAAATGATGCTGTAGTCAATATGAAAGACTCACCCAAGGTAACGAGAGGAAGATGATGAATGTTGTACCAATTCAAGATACAGAAGTTCAATGAGATTCTTAAAAATACGATTTAATCAACCTGATTTGTTTCCATTTGATTCCGACCGAGTGAGTAACTCCTAATTTGATTAACGATCAGCTGAAGTGAGTAACATTTCATTTTTGATGTTTGATTTCTCATTTCATTTTCTTCAACTTTAACTTATCTGACCATTTTGTATTTCAGTCTTTAGTTTAACTTTTGATTTTGTTGACTTTTTCTTTTCAATTTTAATAATCTTCTTCATTCATCCATCTCTCGATCGATCTTTCCATCCATTTTCAACTCTTTCTTTCGATTGAGATTCAAATCGATCTCATTGAAATCTTTTTACAAAACCAGTTACATATCGAGTTAGAGTGCCCCTTCGATTTCTTTAAATCCTAAGTTTGATTGGTTTAAGTGCCGAACCCTACTTAAACCTAACTTCCACGTTGAAGGTCTTGTCTAACTTCACCCAAATTGATTTTCCGCATTTCATTCAACAACCATACGAACTTCCACTTCATTTGACTACTATTTATCAACTTATCATCTTGATTTCCTTCATTCAACTTTTCTCAATTACTTTAACCTTCAAACCATTGTAAATCATTCCATCGATCATGTCGACTACTACTACTCCTCATCCTCTGACTTTCATCCATTCTAATCCAATCCATTCAATCCCAATCTCAACTTCTTCACCTACTCCTTCTTCTTCTTCAAACTCAGATATCTCAATCTCATCTAAACGTAAAAGATTAGACGAATCAGATTCAAAACCAAACAAATCCTTCAAACCCTTAAACAATTATGATCATCTACCATTCGATCCATTCAATCCTCATCCTGGAATGACAAAAGAAGAACGTAAAATGGCTAGAATGATTAGAAATCGAAGTAAGCTCACTTTGGCCTTTCTTTCTTCAAAATCTGATTCAAGATTCTAATACGAGTGGTTTGATCTCTAGCCGCTGCTCAAGCTTCTCGTGATCGAAAGAAGGAGCATGTGACCGAATTGGAATTGAGGGTCAAAGAACTTGAATCTCAACTTCTTCAGTTACAATCTCAATCCTGTCCTCATCAATCTCATCATCAACTCTCATCCGAACCTCCTCAGTCGAACTTGAATCATTCAATCTCAAAGTTGACTTTTGATTCAGATCTCTTATCAAGCCATTCATCAACTCAACCTCTTCTAAACTTATCCGATGCGATTGATCCTTCAATCATACTCTCACCATCCTCTTCTAAAGATTCTGTTCCAACTTCATCCAACCTCACCGAGTCGAAATCCGATTCGTCGACTCAAACTCTTCCTACTACTCTATCACCCGCTCAAGCAGAATATCTCTCGACCGTTCGTATTCATCTTCTAGAGGAGGAGAATGCTCAACTGAAAGCTAGACTAGCTTTCGAACTCAAGCGTTCATCTGAATCATCAACCCTTTCTCAACCTTTTCCAAACAACAAGATCACTCATCAAGAACCTGTTAGATCTATAGTACCTCATCCAACCTCGATCAATCCTTCACCATCTTCCTTGGCTCCCTTTGAACTTGACGATGGGCTTTTAGGTTTGATCCTCAAAGATGAAGAACTTGAAAACTTGTTAAACTCTGAACCTTCTTCGAGTCTCTCTCCTTCAATGGATTGGAATTCGATCTTATTTCCAACCGACACCAATCTTTCATCATCATCATCATCATCATTAAGACTCCAAAGTGAATCTGTCAAGAATTTTGAATCAAACACAAATCATCCAAGTTTTCTAGACCCCACTTTAATTAGTGGAGAGAGAAGAACAGTGACTCCATTACCTCTCCGTCCGATTCAACCCGATCAATTTGGCCCGGTTCTAACCGATTGCCGCCTCGTAGCAAGCGAGGAGGAAGTTTCCCTGCAGCGGATCAATTGGAATTTAAAGAACTGTGTGGCTCAAACGATCGAATCGAATTGGATGTTGATGTGGTCTTGGCTGGCCTGGAACCTAACTCGATCGAAAACCCAGGAGATCTTAAACTTGATTCAATTCAAAACAGATCCAGCTTTGATTTTATTAATGAAGAAGATCGAAAGGATGAAATTGAAAATGAAGAAAAAGAAGAAGAGAATGGATTTGATCAGTTTTTTAATTTGTTGGATGACGAATTTTGATTAAGGTTTTTCAACCCAATGAGATCTTTTTCTTTTGGTGAACGGGGAGGGGATGGGAGTTTGATTTTAAGTTTGGTTTATGTGATTTTATTGTTTAACAAAAGAAAAAAATAAGTCTTGATTTTTTTTTGATTTGATTTCAAATTTCAAAAAAAAACAAAGGAGGAATTTGAAATATAAAAAAAGTTAACCTTGAACGTTGTAAAAGCATTTTTTTTTGATTTTTGTTCTTTTTTTTTCTTAATCCAATTCTTTTTTTTTCTCTTTTGTGGGAAAAAGTGATTCGAATCGCATTTTTGGTTTTTTGTTTTGGTATCAATTTTGATGAAATGATTCAATCTCACACCAAAAAAGAGAAATCTTGAGAAACCAAAAGTTTGAGAGGATTAAGAGTATTATATAGAAGGATTTGATGAATGAGTGAATAAAAGTGAGAAATCTTCTTTGAAGTTTTTTTCCAAGTGAAGCTTACCTATCTCTCTACACCATTAATCATCATTCTAGTCTCCATTTTTGTAGAAAAAGTGGGTTTGAAGATGATTGAAAAAAGAAAAAGATAAAAGTCCATTTGAGAGACCTCAATCCATCATCATTTTCTAAATTCATTTCATCCATACATCCTAGAATATCCAAATCATTTCAATCTGATGATCAAATGAATCAAGATCTATACAAGTTCCTTTTAGTTTTTTTAATCATTTCTCATTTACCTTTTAATGTTCAATTTTCAAAAAACCTTTTCCTTTTCAAACTTTCTTTCTCAAATCCAAATTCCATCCTTCAATCTTCATCTAATCTTAAATCTTATGATTCAAAAACACAAAACCAAAAAGATTTCTTTCTATTCAACTCAAATCCAGATCTTCAATTTCGCTTCTCTCAAACTTAATCATCTCATTCTCATTTTCTTAATCTTAGGAATTGATCACCTTCAATTTTGTTTGTATGCATGCATGATTTGATATACTACCAAAACCTTAATCAAAATCAATCCAGGTGATTCTATCTATCCATTTCAAAAAAGATATAAAAAAAAAGTCCGAAAACTTGTGTTAATTAATAGTCTCCTATACTCTCCTTATCAGCTTGCTCGTGTCAACAAATTTTTTTAAAAAAAATCAAACCACCATCACAGTGATCTAAATGATAAACTTTTTGGGTACACATGATCTAATGTAAAACGAAAGTCCAAGTTGTGATTAAACCTAACTCGATATTGATGAATTATAACCCAAATTAAACCACAATTCTGCATTCACAAGAAAAGAAAAGATTTGTGAAAAAGTGAATCACAATGATGAATTTCAACTTACAAAAATCTGTTCAAAAAGAAAAACACATTATCTATTTAAATTTATCTAACCGATTCATTAGCTACTTGATAAGCCCAAAAGGTTTGAATCTCTTTAACCTTAATCGGTCGATCCATCTTAATCTTCTTCTGATGATCATCATCATCATCATCATCATCAAGTTTTTCAAACCCTTTCCACTTCTCTTGATCATCAATCAATCCCAACCCGAAATCTTGAAATCCCCAACCTAATCGTTTTAATAAACCAGTCTCATCTCGAATCTCCTTCCATACCTTTCTCAATTCGTTTTCTTTCCTTTTCATCTTCCATAATCTTTGAATCGTTTGTCGAATTAACTTAATCAAACCGTTTTCGAACCTTTTTGGTAAATCTTCTTCATTCATCTTTCGATTTCGTTTGGATTTCTTATAAAGTTTAATTAAGATTAACGTTTTGGCGAAAAGGTTCGGATCATTGGATTGAATGGGTATAGAGAAATTCCTTAAATCGATCAAATCAAATGAAGATAGTTTTGAAAGTCGATAAAGTAAATGATCATAATCGTTTGAAACTTGTTCACATACTTTGAAAGTTTGATTCAAGATTTCAGGATCAGTTGAAAGTTGATCAGATCCGAGTAAATAATCTATTAATGGTCTTTGATCTCTTTGATTTGAGATTTCGATCACAGATCGTTTGATTAAGTCTTCATTCAAATTCTTGACTTGCTTGAAATTCGATGAAGCTTTTAAAATGATTCTTGCCATCCTGGGTGAAAGATGGGATGGATGAGAAGTGTTCTTAAATGAATGATCGTAGAGTTCATCAAATTGAAGTTGGGTGGCTTTGAATTGAGAAAAATGATCTAATAATCTAATCTTTAACCAAGGTTCTGATCGATGAAGATGATCAAAATGAATCAAAGACCTTAAAAACTCTCTACACTGTTTTCTAACTTTATATGCTTTTCCTTTACGATTCGTCCTAGAGATTTGAATGGATGCAAATCTACAGATCACATCTAATGATAATCGGTTAAGTCTTAATCCGTTCATCTCTTTTCCATCTTTCAACTTCTCACAAATGATCTCAACCGAGTTCAATAACTCCTTGGATTTTTCCAAATCATCCGTAGTCGATCTAAGATGTAATAACAGTCCAGTCACTTGTCTCAACGATCTGTTTTTCAGCTTAGGTTCTTCATAAATCTCTTTCCTATATTTCTCTTCAAACATGATTTCGGTTGCAAGATCCCAACGACGACGAGCAAGACAGATATCAATAAATCTTAATCTACTGATCCGATCAAACTTATGAAGATGTGATTTGAAATATTCAAAGAGTTCATCATCTCTTGATGATCCTAATTTCCTTCTTTTCACTTTTAAACAATCACAAAGTCTAGGTCCATTCTTCAAAAATAAGTTTTTTCGAACATTCATTAAGCTTCGGATCTCATAATCATTTCTTTCATTCGGTTTTCGATGGGATTGATCTTTAGAAGATTTCCATGAATCCACCATTTCTGAAACGGCTGTTGATTTCCAAACTTGAGAAAGTTGAATCAGATCAGGTTTTGAAGATTTAATCAATCGAGAGGAAAGTAAAATTGGTCTTAATTTCAATAAGGCGAGATGTAATGTGATTGGCTTTGGTTTGTCTAATTGAACTAATAATGATCGAAGTTCTTTTAAGTCTTGATCATCTTTTTCGGTTGATCTGATTCGGTCATGAATCTTTGATGTCAGTTGAAGTGGTGTATAGCCTGGGAATGTACTATAAGTTCGTTTGGTATTGAATTTAGAATGATATGATTTAGACGCAGATGATGGAAGTAGGGAAGGCCATTGGATGGATCGGTTACCGTGTTCTTGGTTTGTAGGTTCAGAAGATGAGATTGAGGTTTTGCTGTAAGACTTTTCATTTTGATTTGATGTTTCGGTTGCAGAGGTTGAGATTGGGATTGGTTTTGATGAAGATGAAGATGAAATGAGTTGTGAGATTAAATAAGGTAAAGTAGTGAGTTTTATAAGTTGAAATAATAAATGAGCTGGTGATGATAATGTTCTGATAGCTGGTTGAGGTTTGATAGACTTGTGTTCATGAATATTTTGCTTTTTGTTTTGTTTTGGTTTATTAAAATCGATGAAAGTGTTTGAATCTTTGTTAGTGTGATGATGATGAGAATGAGAATGAAGATTGACTAACAATGCAGTGATTAGATTGAAATTGATGTTTGAACATTAGCCTTTCTTTTGGTTTGATGATAAACTAACATTGACTTGTGTTTCTTAGAGTGCTCATCTCAATTCTTTCTCATCCGATCCATTTCTCTCTCAAATTCACTTCTTCAACTTCTCAAACCCATCTCACCATCCCGGGAGCAGGACCGGGCATCGGGTCTGGAGTCGCACTCAGCATTGGTAATTTCGGATCGGATCACCATGATGCTTTGTTATAGCTGTCCATCGGGTCAACACATCCCACCCAGATTCCAAACCACCAGCACAGCTCAGGCTCAAAGATTTCAAGCTGACATGCATTTATCCTGTGTAAGAACAGATCAGATTTGAATGCGAAATTATAGTCCAATGCTTCAGGCCTGCAATGCATCTTTCCTTCAACAATTTGGTCTGCAGCTTTGATCACATTATGCACAAATCTTAAGTATAGTAATAATCACATACATTACTCATATAAGATGTTGGTATTCATTGAATGAAATCATATGAAAATTCAAAGTACAGAAAACAAGCTAAGAGTAATGAGATCAAGCCTGTGAGGAATGAAATAGATAAGGATCAATAGATAAAGGATCAAATCAGATGGTGTGGTGTTGAAGGGAGTATATTGAAAGAAGCTACATTGAGGGGAATTTATAATAAAAAAAGATACCATGAATAGAATAAGGAGAACAGAGGACCAAGTGCGTGTGCATACTATTACAGATGTCCAATATAAGACTGTAAGCTGATCATCCTCAGAAAAAATCACCCCCTCCACCAAAATCTCCACCAAACATATCACCATTATCAAATCCATTATCGTATCCATTATCATATCCATTATCGTATCCCTGAGAATAACCACTGTGTAGTCAAATCCAAGACATAGTCAGTTTCAAGTGCGTTTGTATGAGAAAGATAACCATCAGACTAACTCATCGTAACCATGGTGTCCACCAAGCATTGAACCTAATAACATCCCACCTGCCAGACCACCCGCACCTGCCATCAGTCTAGAAAGACACAAATCACACCATCAGTTTCAAAACCCCATGTTGACTTTCTCTGAGGTTCTCAATTGGTGACATACGGGTTGATCCCAGCTCTACCCCTTCGATTGTTGTTACCCATCATCTGTGGTAAAGGTTGTTGTTGTTGATAAATTGGTTGTTGCTGATACACAGGTTGCTGTGGTTGACTGTAGCTTCAATTCGAAATCAAAAAACGTGAGCTACATTTTTTGATCGAAAAAGTCGAGAAGCATGAAAACAAAGCTGAGGTAGATCGAAAGCGAACTTACCCATAAGGTTGTGGTGGGTTAAAATTGGTTTGGCCAAAACCTGTACGGTCTTGACCTTGTTGGTGATCAGATGGATGTGTCCAATGTGACACTGGTCCACCAGGAGCGAGTGTGTCAACATAAAAAAATCTTTGGTATCCCTCGTGCCATTGTCTATTTATCATGGACGATCAGTGACTTTGAAACCTAAAACACAAAGTGACTTTGGAAACGCTTACTTTACCCATCCTGCCGGTAAAGGTCTATTGTCTTCGTTCCTACTACTTCCATCTGGATTGGTATAAGGTGAGACGGGCGTGTTAGGATTTGTGACAGTGGGTGGATAAGGATTGAGTTTGGACGAATTGTTGATTGCAGCTGGTTTGGATGAACTGTTGCTGTTGGTGTTGTTAGCAGAATAAGGTGGTGGTGGTGGTTTCTGGCTACCACCAGAGACAAGTTTATCGAAGAATCCCATTGTTTTGCTTGTTCGTTTATTGTAGGTTGATGGTTTGACGAAAGACAAAGAGTTGTGTTGTATCTTCGAAGATGGAAAAAATTGGAAGTTGTAGTGTGTACAGCCTTCGGGGTTTTATTTCCGGGGAAGCAGTGGCTGTGCTGTATGCAATTCGCAGACCCGGTTTGGGGTTTCACTTCGGGACAGCATGTATGCGGACTCCGGAGACTGCGGTTTGAAATTGTCAAAAACGGCACCTCGCATGACTTTACTGTTCTTTACACAAGGTTCTGACCAAGAGCAATCAAATGAGTTGTTGAGGCACGTGTAGAATTGCAAACGCATCAGATCACAAATGAATCATGGAGAACTCTCCACAATAATATCACGGAGAGCACATCAGAGCTTTGACAAATTGTAATTCCATCACTATTTGAGCCAATCTTATTGCTTGCTTGAAGTTGATTAATGCTTTTTCACAAAAAGTGAAGATTCGTGTATGAATCCCTGCAACTTTTAATTGAATAAAACCAATATGTACTTTACCTCGAACAAATCTGTCAAAAAGAACCATCACAAACTCCCTGATGTAATGACAGATGTTCAATTCTCTTGCGCAAGTAGACTTTTTCAACACCGGAAAAGGTCAAGGAGCGTCGAAAATGGTCAACAAAACCGACCCTTGCCATCTTCGCCATATTATAAAAACTGGTTAATCATAGCAAAGTGTTTGATATAAGAGACCGTGAGAATATAAGGAGAGCGAGATCAAAACTCCCCGCCAAAGTCATCACCTCCGCCAAACATTCCTCCATCGTCATTCCCATTATCATAGCGATTATCATCATCATAGCCATTTTCGTAGCCCCTAAAAACAAGCCAAATGTGTCAGACTTCCGAAAGACAAAACATAGCTTGATAAACTGAAAGAAATTTACTCTCTACGTTCATGATCTCCTCCGAGCATTGATCCTAGCAACATCCCACCAGCGAGACCGCCAGCACCAGCCATCATTCTATACAAATTGGTGAATATCGTATTAGAGTCATTTCAGGTGGACCGATTAGCACGCGCGACAAAGGCAAAATACTCGTACGGATTCATTCCACTCTTCCTTCCTCGCCCATCGTTACGTCTCTCATTTATTTGGGACGGAACTTGTTGATACATAGACTGCTGACCGTATCTGAGCGATAATTGACTAAATCAGTATTGCAAACTATAAGAGAAGAATAGAAGTAAGGTCGATTGAAGTTAAATAGTCATGGAACACATACGATTGTTGTCGTGAATCTTGTGGGTGATATGAATTCACATGATTTGAAACTTGCCCGTCCGAAGGGTGTATATTCATCTCAGAAGGATGAATCCAATGAGATTGTGGGCCATTTCGTGCATAAGAATCAACATAAAAATAACGTCGGTGTTCTTCACTCCATTGTCTAAATGGGTCCAATTTATCAGTCTTTGTCATCGTTCTCGTTTGCTTATTTGATCAAAAGTCTCACTTTACCCATCCCGGAGGAAGTGATCGATCTTCATTATATTGATCACTACCACTCTTATAAGCAGGTGGATAAGGGCTGTATGCAGAGGCTGAAGCGTTGGTATCAATCCGATTAGGAGTTGAGTTAGAAGATTTTTTTCCAGCCGACAAAAGGTCAGAGATTAAGCCCATCTTGATCTGAATGATGGATCTGATGAAGGAAAGAGAAGGAGAAGTGAATGGTAGAGCAAGGTGAAGTGAGGAATGAAGGAAGGTTTTATGAATCACCATCAGCATCATCTGACGTCATCTCCTTGACTTTGAATCATTCAAAGCTGTGCTAAAGTGGATCACCAATCGCTAGCTCAACTCCTCTTTCCAGAGCTCTTTCAATATTTCACAGTTTGATTGATGACATCATCTAAAGTCAAACTCCAATCTCAGCTCACATTCAGCTTCGCTTACTCACGCAAATTGTTACGTTCTTGCTTCCTGTATAGGGAAAGGATTGCACTTCCGATCTCAAACATTTCACAACGTTCTCCCTCATAGAGAGAGTTGGCACACTTTACTCATAGGAAACCAAACAATGAATTGATTCAAAAGAATCCTCTCTTTGAGATCACCATTCCTTTCATCAAGATATGCTGAAAACAAAGAGGTGTTGTGATCACAAACAAAACGATGAACGAAAATGAAAACCCAGAGCACAACACAATGTTTAATCATCCTATATTTTTTATTGAATGAAGCTTTGATAGACTGAAAATGATGATCTAGACAAATGGAAACAGCGCAATTGCTTCGGGGAAAACAAAAAACTTGGCCAGGATGTACTGTTTTGAGAAGAGACGATCCTTTCGCCATCTTTGTCCTTTCTTTACAACTCTGGTGCTGTCATCACACCTCTCTACATAGCAAAAAATTAATTCAAAGCATGTTTGAGAGTTTTCAAACGCAAGAAAAATATTGAAGTCATTGAAGTAAGACATACTATTCCGTCATCCGATTAACATCTGTTAACACTCATCAAACTGTTCATCTCTTTCTCACAAAAATCGTGATCCACATGGGAGTCTTTGTCAGCTGAAAATGACAGAACGCTCTACATACCAGTCGAAATCTTATTTACGGTGGTTGTACATGTGGTTTTCGTGTGCCAGCACGACCGCTAATACCATCACCGGATGGCACTCTCTCTGGCACTTTCCAGAATTTATGATCATCAGGATTACGAATATATTTAGGTGTATCTTTTTTGACATCATCATGACTGACACAAGATCATGAGTGGTCAGCTTCGAAAAGGTTGATCCAGAATGCGAGTAGGGATCATAGGTTGAGATCAACTTATACGGGTCTGGCTGCAGTATGGGTCTTGAATCTTTAGGATCAACCTCATGTGGGATTTGTGTGGGCGGTGGAGTAACATATCTTTTAGAAGTAGCTCGATCAATCAGTACTAGTCATTCGATGGATCTATATAGTCAAGACTCTCACGTTTCAAATGCTGGACGAGGTGATTGATCTTCACTAGACTGAGGATCACTACTTTGGCCGTTGGGAGATAGAGGACTTCTCGCTTCCATGGGTGGTTGAGGGTCGTGCATAGCTGAAGCGTTGATATCGATAGGATTGGGAGTTGATTTAGAAGATTTTTTTCTACGCGAGAAGAGTTTACTGAAAATTCCCATCTCTCCGTTAAGACTATCTCAATTGTCTTGGGAATCTAAATAAAAAAGGTATCTGATTTAATTTATGAGGAAGGAAGGAAGGAAGGAAGGAAGGAGAGCTCGTTGACCAAAATGAAGTGAGTCCAATCATCAAGGTCTTATATCCATACATTCTCATCTCTGACGTCACATTTTGAGTACCGGTCTTTGTCAGCCAAGTATACGATTCCGAGAGATGATCAATTCACAGCCAATTTACAACACCCTCTCATTCCAGAATCACACTCAGCTCATCATTCTCAGCCATGAAAACACAGAGTCGCACATAATCCGTGCAGAAGAAAAGCCAACCTCAGCTTATGTGTGCTGTGACTCTCAGACTTGACAAACTGTCACTCTTCAATTTGGTTACCTTGGACCAATTTGTAAGCTTATCGTTACGAGACGTCTTCATGCTTAAATCACATGTTAAGTCACGTCGTGTTCAACTTCAAGAATGAAATGTGGTAGGATGACGAGAAACCCAGAGAAGATCATCATTTGTAGCAAGACGTAAGCTGATCGGTAAGTTTAGATGAAAGCCACTATTGGAGAGAAGATGAGTTATGTAAGATGAAAGAAACGACCAGGTCAAATTTCGAATCTTGATGCCCATCCTGATTCCCGCTGCCTACATACAGACGATTGCCCACCTTGAGTCTGACATGGTAGGGAAGTTTCATCGGCTCGGACTCGAATGTGTCTTGATACCTTCGATACCGCCATGCGCCGGGACTTCCACAGGCAAAAGATCAAGTTGATTCCAACATCTCCATTTATATAATCAGCTCTCGCATTTGTAGACATTCTTCATGCAAATGTAACAAATACCAAGACAGATCGTTTGAAAAGAGACACAATGAGATTTATTGAACAAAAGACTTCACACAAAGTTCTCCCAATCTCATTTTATGATTTTTCCTTTTCTACCAGGCCTAGCGATCACCCTCAACATTCCAACTATCATCACTACTCTGACTGGAATAACTCAATACGCCCTGAAAAGGAGAGATTATTCAGAAATATGATGTTTGGAATTGTCTAAACCCAATCAATATATTGAGAGTTGGAGATAGACATACTCTAGAGACTCTCACTATTCCCTTCGAGAATAGATCCTAATACAATTCTACCAATAAGCCCACCAATCACTGAATTATATTTGAAAAATTGTTTGAAATATATTAGGGATCCGAATCGAAGTGCTTATCAGCCAAACTGACATGAACAAGCTCAACAAAGGAGATCTATTTACTTGTTCCTTCTTTCATCTCCGATCACTGCGTTCAATTTGATTTCCAAATCTATCTCGACGACTTTCTCGGCAATTATCTTTACAATCATCTCTACGAGTATCTCTACGCCTATCTCTACTCCTGTTTCGACGACGATGTCCGTCTATCATAGGTGAAAGAAACTGTTGGGACATAGACTGTTGACCATCTCTTGAAGAAAAAACAAAGCAATGAGTTGTAACCTAATAGAACCAAAACTGAGGATTAAATTGACTTACGATCGTGATCGTTGAACAGCTGGATAGCTAGGTTCAAGATCATTCAAATGTCGCCTACTCGATTGATTTGTATTCATCTGAGAAGTAAGTTTGCGAAAAGATCCTGAACCAGCTGTAAGATTAGAATCAACATAATGATAACATTGATGGGCTTCACTCCATTGTCTAAAACCCAATCAGATTTGAATTATGAGTTTGAATTACAAACTTCACATTCATGAATCAAGCAAACTTCTCACCTCATCACAGATGGAGAGATTCTTTGAGTTTCTAAAGAGTTATTGTTATTGAAGGTCTGATCATAGGGAGGTGGTTCATCCTCAGGTGGGTCAAAGTGGTCAATATTTGAAATCGAATGTTGCGTTTGATTTCGATCAGGATTGGGATTAGCATTGGAATTAGAATTATGATTAGGATTGGGATTTGAATTGAGGAATGATGTTGAAGGTTGTAAAACAGCGTGAAGATTTGATGAAGATCTGGGATTAAGGTTTTGATCAGAATGAGGATGGCGATGAGGATGGCGATTTTGATCAGAATGAGGATTCGGAACAAGAAATGAGGATACAGCCGAAAGAACTGCGACTAATACCATGATCTGAAATGAAGAGTCAATGATGATGATTTTTTTTTGTAAATTTAAATACACGAGAATGAGTGAATGAAGGTGGATGGACGATAATCGAATCAAATCAAACCTTTTATATTTTTTAAGACAGCTTATAGCTTGTGTATATCTTGATTTCACTCAAACTGACCTCGCTCATCTCAGTCTTCAATCATGTCTTTTAATTATTGCTAATCAGGTCAATGATGTCATATCTTCATCTGAACACGTGAAACTCCTTGTAATGTTCTCTCATCATGAGTCTACTTTCCATAAAGAGCGGTAATGAATCAGATTTCAGACCGTCCACAGTATACATAGCAAAATCTTGAGGGAATTGACGTCCTCAATAAGATAAGAATGGCAAGGAGGGATTTGCGAAAATGGTGAAGAGGAAATGAAAAGTTCTGTAAGATTTCTCGTCGTCTGTCCCAGCTGTGGTCAGTCCACATGGAACAAAATATGCGTGAGGGTTATAAGTAGCTTATAGAAAAATTGACAAAACTTCCCGAAACTCAATTTGAATGTTTACAAATTGCTGAAAACACTGGAGGACCACAGGAACAAACAGCATTCATGGCAACATTTGATAAACTGTCTATAGTGGGTAAACCCGAGTACGTGTTCCGACCTGCCCCGCAAAATCGAAATTTCACCTTTCGGGTCAAAGACGGGGCACTCCATTTGAATGTTGGGGACTGGCACCCAGACCAGTGAAAAGATGATATTCAGACAAATCTGGGAATATGGTCCTGGAGTTGAGAAATATGTTTTTGTTTTTTTGGGGTCCCAGATTTTCGGACCTAGGCCTTAAGTACCTAGCTAAGTACCTACTTAAGTACTTAGCTAGGTACTTAGCTTACTACTAGGCACATAACTAGGTGCTTAGGCCTATGCTAGGGGGTAGCCAAGCACTACGGGCTGATACTCAAGTACTGAAGGCTGAGCTTTGTGCTCAGCATATCTCGTGTTGGGTATTGTGATGAACAAGAGTAAAAAAGTACAAAATTTTACACCTTAGCACCACCCATAAACCTGACTTGCCCACCAAAAAAAAAAAAAATTAGGAAAATTTCTCAAAAATTTCGGACCTGAACCTCTATGCGGGGTGAGCTTGGAACACGGACTCGGGTTTACCCACTATATATATGATGGTACAGTCTTTTGATTATCTCACAGATTATATGATAGAAGACGTACCAGAGTGGGAGCTACATATGCATTTTAGAATATATGCGTCAACATCGGGCGCATTGGATGGAATCTTTGACTCCCTCAACGGCCGATGTGTTATCATCCAAGATTATATCAACTTGGACAAAAAGGGTCAGGCCATTGAAATATTCTAGTACAAGATGAAGAAGATTTCAGGCGAAGCAATTAAGCTGAGCGAACGGAGAAAGGGGGTTATATCAGATTGTAGTCTAGCTGTCATTGTAGAAGACCATTTCATTATCACTACTGACTAGTAAGCCTTATTTAAGATGATTGATTCTGTACTAATGTAACTTCAAATATCATGACCGGATGTCAATTGTTTGAAGTTGTCAGCAGCTTTAAATGCTTACGTTAAGATTCATCTTGGAAAAGGATAGATTGGAGGTAAAAAGCTCTAGAATATATGCCACAATCACAGTTTCTCAAACATACAAAAGCTCATTTCCTCTACATGTTTTACACCCAACAACCTTCTTGGAAGTGTGGCCACCCCCCTTGCAGATCTTAACGGACCTTCAAGTTCAGATCCAAGACTCAGGAGAGCTTATCCAGACCTTCCTTGGGGAGATCCTTTGTTTTTGGTTTCTTGTCTACACAAATCTTTTTGGTTCTCCAAACCATAAATCTGATTTCCAGAAATTGGGTAAGAGCCCATGGTTTTAAACAAACCACCCACACTCTTCCCATTCAAATCCACACCCTCAAGAGAGATCTTCAATGTTTATAAGCATATGAAATTTCTAAGAATGACCAAAGATATGTATCTTTTTTTTTAAAAAAAATGCAGACACTGGCATCAAACATTGTTTGAATGAAGTTTTTGATACATATGCAAAAGAAAAGTAGAAATTTCCAAATTTTGAAATATTTCAAACATCTCTATTGAGAGAGAAACTGAAATCTTCAACATGTTGTCTACGTCAAAATCTTGTGAGGACTTAGTTTCAATTGAATGAGGAGCCTATGATTGTTCGATTAGTTTGCTGTGTAAATAAGCTTATGACACACTGATCAAATGAGAATGAACAATATGAGAAGAAAGAATATGGTTGGGAAAGAATGGAATATCAAACAATGATAAATGTAAAGGACCTTTTATGAGAACTCAGAACTTGAGGTCATATCAATAGCGGTACTCAAAGTCAAAAGGTAGATTCTGACTTTTTTTTAACCTAGATTTTTTTGGTGGAGAAAAAAAACTACAAAATTTCTAGGCTTTGAGGACCCCATGCCTACTTATGCACTCAGCACTTCCTATAATCATGCCGTGTGTCAGTGTCCAATCACCTCTGTCCTTGGATTTGTTTCAAGCCTCAGTTAAGGTCTCATTGGTCCTTAATTTCACCCCACAACCTTTGTCTTGTGGTGATGTATGTACAAAGGTGAAAGTAGGTGATTGGCAGTGGAAAACAGGAAATCTCATTTTTTCCGGTCGGGGCCAAGTTTTTTTTTGAAAAAAAGTTAGGTTTTCCAAAAAGGTAGATTCTACCTTTTGACTTTGAGTACCGTAAATGTCACACAGTTATATGATGTAAGCAGAAGAAACATAAATCCAAATGATATGAGAGAATGCCATGTAGTTTGATTTCTACATCTCAATTGTTTTCATATACTCATGTTCAAAGCAAGGTGTTGTAAGGTGTTACATGTAGAAGCGTGGCTCAGACGTATGGATTTAGACGGGTGGCTGGATTATTTGTACTCAGAGACGCCCCAGCTCCATGAAGACTCTTCTTCACCGAATACCCTTTGGATGGAGCTAGGTGAGCTTTCATCTTATCATTTCATCTCTCTCTGTTTCATTTCTCATTCTCTGTAGACTGTGCCTGATGTTGTGTTGGCTTGACCGAATACCCTTCGGATGGAGCTAGTTGTTGGAATTGGAAATACATAGTTGGATTTTAGAATTAATCTTGGAGCTTTGCTCCCGTTCCGTGCCAATCCAGGACCCCGGTATGCTCCTATAAGGGATAGTCACACAGAATTGTGACTTTTGGGCTCCCGCGGAATCACACTTTATGTGATTATGGAGAGCTCTTGTGATTCCTATCACTTTCTGCCTTTGGTTATTGCCAGTTAATGCCACTCTTGCGATCGCTTGACAGCTGATCGCACACTGTGACATCTTAGCAAGAGCTTGAGTGTGAGAGCTTGCGAAAGGCCAAGGCACAGTATGATAAAGATAGCGAGAGGAAGTGTGAAGCAAGATGCAAATTGTTCTTTGTTTAAAAGGAACATTGAATGATATTAATTTTTATAACCCCGCGTAACATTCCATAACATTATCGAACAACACTTTCCGAGCACTCTGCACAAGGAATACTCTGATCAAGTCATGTCAACATCCTCTCCTGCCTCAACTTCATTAGTTTTGCGCACCAACAAAGAGAAGTTGGCTACTCAGCGAGCTTCCGACAAAGATTCGAAATGATGTAAGAGCAGTCCTTTAAAAACGGACAATGGCAAAAGTTGCCCTCAGTGCCTTTTTGAAAAGGACGGACCCAATCAAAGGTTAAGATGTCAAACAAACAAATTTTATCCTACAGAGACCATTAGAAACGGAGAACATGGAAGTCGCTGTTTTTCAAACTTCCTTCTACTCTTCCCTGTGCTCCTTCATTACTTTCAATGTTGAGAAAGTGTTCATTGTGTTTCATCGTTTGTGTAAGCCCAAGTCAGTGTTGTCAAAGGCGGTGAAAGCTCGCAAGGAATTCCGAGGAAAGATTAAACCACACCTAGAGGTATGGATGAAGCCAGGGACTGACTTAGCCGTTTGGCAGGAGCGAGTTCCCGAGGGAGCTCAAAAGTCACAATTCTGTGTGACTACCCCTTATAGGAGCATACCGGGGTCCTGCCAATCCATAGTGAAGGTTCCCTCGAGAACCTTACAGGTGTGTTGGTGACTTCACCTTATAACTTTTCACTCCTCCCTTTTTTGTCTTCTTTTCTTGTATCCGGAGGATTGCTCTAGATAAATCTTATGGAATTCTTCTACCAATTCGATGCAATTCTCTAAATTTGATACCGGCTCCCAAGAGTTGTGTTCAGCATTAAAACCCTTCCAGCTTATTGATTCTAGATGTACAAGCACCACTGGAGATGTGGTATGTTTATTGCAAGCCGGACAAGGCAGAGAAACGGTTGATTGTATATGGATTCTAGACCAATTCTCATTGGTTGAGTGATTTCACGAGTGGTCTGTTGGGCTGTTTTTACTCGACGTTTTAACTTGTCTGGAGCATGTATCATGGTAGCGACTGTCAATAGTGTATCGGACATGGCATCATGAGCTGAAGGGCGACTGGCCGCCTGTGTAGATCTAGTTGATTGGCATGATACTTTGGGTGAAGCCGTTTCTGGTCCACTGCTTTTCTTGAGCTTCCCTGCTGAGTTTACATACATATGTAGGTGGATTGATTTCATGAAATTGTTTGTTTCAATTCTGGATCCTTCTGTTCAAAGTACATACAGGAGTGTTTCGAAGTTTTGTACCTTTATGACAGTGTCAGATCATGATAACTTTGATCAGTTTGGTCAGTTTTGCTTGGGTATGGCTTCAAATGACACATCTGCTTTAGCTTTTTGAAACAAAGTTGCTTACTACAGGGAGTTGGCACTATGCTTTTCGCGATCTCCACTTTACCTTGAGGGGGACTCCGATGCTCTCGAAGATCACAACCAACCGGCGCTCTGATTCAGGTATCAAGCGACTCGCCTGTGGATCTTCAACATGAAGTCATTTCAGACTATGCTCTTGATGTCCAATTGGCCTATTTTGCTACCCGCTATGGGCGTTAGGGATTTATCGAAGATCATAAGTCACCTTGATGCAAACACGGGAAGCTTTGCAAAATCCTGGTCTTACTTTTCAAAACCTCACGACTTGGCACTCCATCAACAAGAAGCTCCTCGCTCGAAAACATATCCGTCACATGCATCACATTCAGGTGTACAGATAGATGATCCGTGGCCGTACACGGGTCCCGATGCTCCTTCAATCGACGCCTATACGGAAGACCCTATAGAAGGGGCACGAGAACCCTTTGAAGACCAACTCGAGAGCCCAAGATACTACAGCGAATTGACCCATGTAGTAAGCCAGCTTCCGGGAATCAAATCAAATTCGCTGTTGTACGAGCATAGCGCAGGCGGCTTCGATGGAGTTCTACACAATGCCGGCTTCCATTCAAGTAGTCCCTACGATGGCATCACAGGGCTCAGGGATTACTCGGAAGTGCTACATGATCATAACTCTCCAGCTCTACCCTACGCACCTCACCTTCCGCCATCACATTCCTCATCAGCCCACCGCGTTCCTGCCGATTATCCGATTACATTTTTGGACAGTGATTTTGCTCGTATGCTTGATCAAAATGAGAACTCTGAATTATCCCATTTTCAATCTTCTCAAGACCAGCCCACAGAATTTTCACATGACGCTTTATCACAACCTTTCGTCTCTCAGGTGAGTTCCTCTGTCGCAAACGGACGACGGCCCTTTGAAACTTTTGAAGACGCTTTTCATCATGTTGCCCACGACATACCTCAAAGCACACAGCCTGTATCACCCATCTCAGAGCCAAGGCAGGCGCCAGAGTCGTCTTCAAACTTGTCGGTGTTTCTGACTGGTTTTGACCAGAAATGCAAATGTTTTACTTATCCTTGATCGGTCTACAGTGGCTTCGGGGGTTCTCATGGAGTTCTACACGATAACGGCTTCCGTTCTGGTAGTCCCTACGATGGCGTCACAGGGCTCGGGAGTCACTCAGAAGTGCTCAATGAGTACACTCATGACCCTCTGGTTCTGTCCTACGCACCTCACATCCCGTTCTCACATCCGTCATCAGGACACCACATTCCAGCCGAGCATCCGACTGAATTGATGGACAGTGATTTTGCTCATATGCTTGATCAAAATCACAACTTTGATACATCCCACTTTCAACCCTCTGAAGACGAGCTCTTAGCGATTCCACATGACGCTTTATCGCAACTTTCCGGTTCTGGGGTGTATCCATACGTCGCAAACGGAAGACGGCCCATTGAAAATTTCGAAGATGCTTTTGATCATGTTGCCCACAACATGCCTCAGACTCAGAGCGAACAGCCTATGTCACCTATTTCAGAGGCAAGGCAGGCACGAGAGTCGTCTCCAAACTTGTCGGTGTTTCTGACTGGTTTTGACCAGAAATGCAAATGTTTTACTTATCCTTGATCGGTCTACAGTGGCTTCGGGGGTTCTCATGGAGTTCTACACGATAACGGCTTCCGTTCTGGTAGTCCCTACGATGGCGTCACAGGGCTCGGGAGTCACTCAGAAGTGCTCAATGAGTACACTCATGACCCTCTGGTTCTATCCTACGCACCTCACATCCCGTTCTCACATTCGTCATCAGGCCACTACATTCCAGCCAAGCATCCGACTGAATTGGTGGACAGTGATCTGACTCATATGCTTGATCAAAATCACAACTTTGATACATCCCACTTTCAACCCTCTGAAGACGAGCTCTTAGCAATTCCACATGACGCTTTATTGCAATTTTCCGTTTCTGAGGTGATTCCCTCTGTCGCAAACGGAAGGCGGCCCTTTGAAACTTTTGAAGAAGTTTTTGATCATGTTGCCCACAACATGCCTCAAAGCACCCAGCCTACATCATCCATTCCAGAGTCAAGGCGGAGCTCAGAGTGGTATTCCAACTCGTTAGTGTTTCTCACCGGATTTGATCAGGAATGCAAATGTTTTACTGATCCTTGATCGGTCTACAGTGACTTTCGAGGTTCTTCCAGTACATCCGATCCACTCTTTGAGGTTCTACCACCACCTAGTCCTTCGCAAGAAGAATACCTCAATTACTTGTTTAGATCAGGACAGCTCAAGCGCTTATTTGAGACAGATCAAGTTGAATCTCAATCTTTGAAACAAACAACTCCTCAGAATCCTTCTTCATTTGCTGACATCGACAAATTTATCAGTCAAGCAAAAAGGCATCGCCCATCCATAGATACTGAAATTGATCCCTTAGTCTCATCAACTGCCATGAATCAGCACCCCTCACCACCGCGAGTTGAACCGTCCGCAACACCTGCACTCGACTCTGAAACAGATTATATCTCAAAGCTAAACGAACTTCACAAGAAAGCAACTACATTGAAATATCCATGGACTACTGAAAAACAACAATCCAATCCGAAGGCTATCGCGAGATATTTCGGAACAACTTGGCGTTTGGAAGAGATGAAGAAGAAGAAATTGTTGTATAAAGTTGATGCACAACATATGAAAAGGTTTCCATCGGATCCCAATCATCAATCAAGTTCACCTAGAGAATTGATTGAAGAATACCAACCTAGAATTCGAGAATTTTTGAATTTATTCTCAATCGAACGTAAGGATAAGAATCATACACCATATTTGATCGAAAATATGGAGAAACTTTTGGATAACTACTTAGAGATCTTAACGATCTATTCTGAAGTGATTTCGTCTCATGGTTTGATTACCAACATGGAAGATGATCTTCGAGATGGTTACGAATGGATCATGGAAAGATTAGAAAAACTTCCAGAGACTCAATTTGATTACTTACCATATCTTGGAAACGCTGACAGAAGACCTTCTTTAGATAGAGTATTTGTGGAAAAATTCGATCGTCTTCCTGTTTATGAGGGTACAGTCTTTTGGATCACTCATAGATCACATAAGAAAAGACGTGAAAGAGTAGCAACAACGTATGTATACGAATTCCTACGTCAAAATAGAAGCCATTGGATCAAATATTTGATACCTTCAACTTCAATAGATGGTACTTCAAAAATGAAATACTTGATGGTCGCAAGAAATCGGGTAAGAGGATTGAAATATCCTGTTAAAACACGAAGAGGATCACAATCGAGGTGATTGAGTTGAAAGAAGGGGTAATGGGCTCTATGGGATTATAGTCTAGATGTCATTGTTGAAGACCAGTTGATTGTTTTAATCGGATCAACAAGAGAGGCTCACTACTGACTAGTTAGCCTGAATTACACTGATTAGTTCTATGGTAATGCAAGTTGATATGTATATGATAATGACTTGAAGTATATTGATTCCAGGTCTCAACGCCTCTAAATGCTCCTCTTATGTTTGATTTCGAGCATGAGTAAATTGGAGGCAAAACGCTTTAAAGTAAATATAATCATTTCAGTGTCCTCAACATCCAACAGCTCTTTTCCTCATCTTCATTCTTTGGATCCAACTCCTTCATACATAGTGGTGCGCAGAGCGCCATCCCTGTACATCTTGATGGTGTCTTCAGAATCGGGAGAGCTTCTTGTTCTGAATGCAAAAGTCAGAATTGATTTTAGACAAGGTGAAAAGTAGAAAGACTTGAATTCCATCTTTCGATGAAAGAAAAAAAAATCTCAAAATGAGACGATTCTTCTTGATTGAAACTAAGACTAAAATCCTACCAATTCATCTTCTCAATCTTTTCTTTCACTTTTGATTTAGAAGCACAAGCTGTACTTTTGATTTGATCACCATTCTCATCATACATCATTTGACAACATTTATATAACTTTTTAATTAATTCATCACATCTTTCAGGTTGATATGTATATCTATTTAAACATTTTTGAAGTTGACATGCCTCAAGTTGACAAATCGGTGCTGATGGATCTGTCTAAGATTGTAAGGTTGAAATACCAAAGATAATGTTAAAATCACAAATTAGGTTCAGTTTCTTGCTGATGAGATTTTTGTGACTTACTGCCATGATGGTTCAAATCAATCTGATTTATGTTCTTCTAAAGTGGGTTCTATTCTTAATCCTCTTTTCTTGAGCTTCGGTTCAGGTTTATATGTTTGATAGAATTGAGTGATACGATTTCATGAAGTTCAAACCAAGATTGAGGTCAGATTTGGTTCAAATCATCCACAAAGTACCCGAGCACATCCGACCGAGTTCTTGAGATCACCTGATATCTGGCCCTGCAAGTATGCTTTGGTACCGCGGGGCCTGTGGGTACAATTCCTTTTCAAGCCTTTCACATGAAGTGGTCTTCATCATCAAATCTTCATGTGATTCACCAAACAAACAAATGCCAAGGTTCAACTCAAATCATCGTGATCATCCCAATCCATACATTAACTTGTTGAGCACTTGTCCCTTTTATTCAATCATCAAGTTAACAAATTTATATCAACAAACCCAAACTGACCTTGTGTATACTGTTTACGCGAATAACACACCATCCAAAATTGAAAGTATACGAGTCTTAGGGGATGATGGACGTTCTGGAATACCTTTGATCGATTCAACCAAAGAAAATGCACGCCAAATCATGAAAGCCATCTCAGCGTTCGTTTACTCGATCAGAAATCATTGGGTCATTTGTCTTACAAAAAACTAATGATTTGGTTTTAATCATTGGTTTCTTTGATTATGATCAGTCAAGTTTTAGTAAGTTGATTTCAAAACCGTGTTCATTGCATGGTCGTTATTAAAATTTTTGATTCTCTTGTTATTCTTTTCTTTTTCAAAAAAACTAATTGAAGCCAATAATGAAAGAACATGGAATGGGTTTAAATACTTTTACAGAATATAAATGGAATTCCGAATTCGCAGGCAGAAATGTAAACTTGGATCCCAGCAAAAAGAATCTTCATTAACAACAATTTTTTTAGAAAAACTCATTCAATCTCCCTTCTTTCTTCTGCACGGGGGTGGGAATCATGAAGTGGAATGGAGGTGAAACAATTGAATTAGTTCTACGTAAGAAAAATGGACAGTTTTTAGTAAGCTACTTGGTTTTGTTTTCCGTCATAGAGGTATAGAAATTGATCTGTTTTCGATTCCATTCCCATTTTTTGTTCAAACAGCCAATGGGTTATCTATTATCAGTGATGGCTCATGAGTTAGCTCATATTCATCATAGTAAGTGATTTTCTTGTCTAAAAAAGATGATTTCATCTCATCAATGAATCCATTAATCAAAGTTAAAGTAATTTATTATTTCTTTTTGAAGTGAATCATGGTAAATTTTATCCATCAAATTCTATTAATTTAAAATTCAACAAACTGAATTCCTAACGAAAAAAAAATTAGGTCCACAGTTTCAAAAACTGAATACGAAACTTCGTTCCGAAATTCGTCAATTACAAGCCAAAGGTTATTATGGACCAGGTAAGGACAAAATAAGACTCTTGATCTTTTATGCACAAATCCTAGACAAGACATTCTACCTGATCTTGTCCTTTTTTTGTAGGTTTTTGGTCTTCAGGTCAACGACTTAAAGATTCCGCGACTTCTGTGGGTGATGGAGCTCTAGTAGCTTCTGATCTACCGCAATACACTTGGTAAGTTCTTTTTTCAATCTTCTCTTTCATACTTCAACACTTTACACTATTTTATCTAACCTCTTTTTTCCTCAAAGTGGTGGCTCTAACACTCAAGGTACACGTCGTCGTGTTTATAAACCCAAAACAACTACAACCCGTACTTCTCGTCGAAAGCGTACTGCTCAACAGTTTATTGGAGATGGACAGAAGCTAGACAATGATGGTCCATCATCTTTCCGGTACGTATCTCTAAACACTCTCGAAGGTTTGATGACTTATCTTTTTTCTCATCGGATCAGAAAACGAGCCAATGCGGCTGGTGCCAAAGAAACTAGGGCACAAGCTGCCGAACTCAGATTAAGAAGGGCTGGTATAATGAATCAATCACCTACTCTGAAGCCTGAAGTTCAATTTCAAAAGTCCAAAGCACACTTTAAGCAAGAATCGAAGGGTAAACAGAGATTAGGATCATCAGAAGCTTCAGGATCTAAAAGAAGATCAAATTCGGTTGAAATGATAGATATATCTAAAGCTCATAACGGTAGCGAAGAAGATGAAGAAGAAGATGACGAGATTGAGATTGTGAAGCTTGAAGCTGAGTGGGAGGATTTCAAAGAATCTGATCGCTTGAATCTCTCTTCGCCGGATCAAGTTGAGGCTGAGCGAAAACTTTTGAGGGATGAGATGAATGAATTGAGAGAAGGATATGAAGATTTGGAATTGAAAGTTAAAGACTTTAAACCCTCACTTTTACCGGATTCCAAGTATCGATCTTTGGAGAAGAGACGAAATGATGATGATGATGAGATTCAACTTTTAGGGATCAAGAAGGAAGACCATAAAATGACAAAGCGAAAGAATGAAGAAGAAGAAGAAGAAGAAGTTCAAGCCAAGAAAAGAGCAGGAAGAATCCAAACAGGATCTTCAGATTTGTGCTCTTCATCTTCAGTGAAACCAGTCGGATCGAATTCAAAGAGAATACCTCTGGAGTCTATGATCATGGAAGTTTCAGGAAGTAAAACTTGGAAATGTAACATTTGTTGCATGGAGGTATGTAGGACATTTAGTTTGGATCATCCAATATGATTATAAACAAAGTTGATGAAGAGTTTGGATCGGATTGGATTTACAGAATGATGACGATTTTGGTAGATGCAGTTCATGTGCTCGTCCGAAGGGAATGAAAGGTCCTGATTGGAGTTGAAAGTCACAGTAGCTGGATTCCTGTTGATTTTAGTATTACTGTGATCATGAGTGTGGGATGGTGATTCCTTTGATGGACCTGGCTTTGGTTTGTCATTTTTGTGGGTTTGATAGCTGTGGGTTTTCTTGTTTTTGTGATTGGTTAAAGTAATATTTTTTTTTGGAATTCAATCAGTTTGATAATATTCTTTTGGATTGATGTATAATCTCACTTTTAAGCTTAACCTTTGATCTGAACTCGTCTTCAATCAAATGTTCATTGTTGAATTTGATTGTTGAATCCAATCATCAACTTTGAAATTAAACGTTTGATTTGTCAATCTCAAGTCTGTTGATCGGTTACTGTGCTTTGTCAATGGGTAGCTGTGTAAATGCTGTGATTGGGGGTTCATGAAGTGATCAAGTTGAATTTTGATTTATTTTGATTCAAGAAATCCAATTTAAAGCAAATCGAATTAATCCATCACCCCTTGAATCCCACACTTTACAATCCTCAAACACTATCTCGCTCTTTAACATCTAAAGTCAGATTCAAGGAGATGAGTTGTTTTAAAAGCCTGTTCAACTTAACCTCAAATGATGCTACTCTACGACGAAAACAAAAAGTAAATAATAAAAAAGCTCATAAGTAAATTTGTCTTTTTTTCCATCTTCTTTTCAAAGGTTTAAAAGTTCAATCAAAGTGTTCAAAGATTGGAATTTGTTTCAGAGCTAAAATTAAGCCTGGTCTATCTACTGCAAGTGGCGCTTTTGGTTATTTTAATGGTGGATTTAGTGGTTATCATGGTCATGGTCATCATTTTACAGGTGGAGATGGTGGTGGATATGGTGGTGGCTATGGAGGAGGAGATGGAGGAGGAGCAGTAGGAGGGGTGGGAGGAGGCTATTGAATCGATCGATCTTAATTTCAATATCTTGTTCTCCTTTGATCATCTCAAAGGATTTCAGCTTGTGAACTGATTTTTTTCTAATTCGATTGAGTGGACAGATTTCAAGTATGGATTGATCAACAAAGAGATTCGACCAAGAGGTTGGTGCGGTTCAAATTTTGATGCTTTTTCAAAAATCACCAGATTTCCTTCCTTTGGGGATATATCACCTTTAATCTCTGTCAGATGAAGACAACTGGAAAACCAAACTATATGGATTTTGTTTGAATCAAGTTGATGATTTTAGAATCCAAATCATCTAGGTTATGCAACAAGCATGGTGAATGAATTAGTTTTGTCGCTGTGAAAAAACGCAGAAGAGCTCCTGTGGATTTTTTTCTTTCACCCTAACAGATTTAATTAGCGCGAGTAAGGCGATGAAGCCGATTGCACTTCACCCAGCGCTTTCATATCAAGCTCGTCGGAGAGTTGGATTAGGTCAAGATCTGTGTTAAGATTCCACAGTTGGTCATGGTCAGGGTATCGCTTTGACGCTGCTCATTAGCTCATCTGTTATGGAGATTCGAAGGACAATCGCAAAGACTTGTTGTTGAATACAAATCAATTTTGGATCAAGAATTCAAGTTATCCATTTTCCTTGAGAACAGCAGATTACATCATCACCTCAGCTTCAGACAATGTTCACTTGGCAAATTGGGTCCGATTAGAACATTGCTCCGTTATTCCTCATCAGAGTTTATGGCGACAGTAAGATTTGACTTTAGATTTGAAAGATTGTGGTCAACGTGTTGCTATGAAGCTACTCATCAGCTGTGACTTCCAATCCCAAACAGCCTAGGTTGAGATCATCGCCAGTCAGCTGAGATTTCCTAGGTTCCTTTGATGTATGCCGCTGTGCTTTTGGACATGATTCAAAAAATATAATCAATGGAAGAACTTCATCCTCAATGTCAAATCAATTTTGTATAAGAAGCAATTTCAACATTCTCCTTGAAAACATCAGACGCTACCTACATCATTTTCATACAAATAATCAAACATCAATGATCAGTAATTGATTATAAGTCAGTCTAGGTCAAGGGATTTCTTGATTTCCTACACTCTTAGACCTTCAAGTTACATTCTAGATGAAAAATTTGAATTCCACCTTAAGAATTAATTTTTTTCTTTTCGTACATACTTCTTTATAATTCAAAACAGGTTTTTTTATTTAAACTCTGAAGATCGAACTTCAAGGACCAGAAGATCACAGAAGAAGATGGGCTTCCTTAAACAACTTTTGTGTATAACTTCAAATGAAACAAGTATGCATTCAAATCCAAAAGAAAATGATAAGAAATCTAAAAAGTACCTAAGTTTCCTTTTCACTCAAGGATTGGTTTAACATCATAACTGAGATATTCAAATTTCTTTTAGAGTTAAACTCAGGCTGGTTACTTCTACCAGAAGGGGAGGTTTCAGATCATTTCATGGTGGATTTAGTGGGTTTTCTGGAGGTGGTGATTTTGGAGGAGGTGGTGGTTGTGGAGGAGGAGGAGGAGGAGGAGGTGCTGGCTGTTAAATCTGTCAATTCTTCATCTCTTGTTACCCTTATGATTCTCTCAAGACATTTGAACTTGTACTTTATTTATCTCATTTTGTTGATTGGAAATCTCATTTTGTTGATTGGATATGTTTCAAGTTTTCTATGATATGGTTGAATTGAACAGAAGAAAGATTTGAAAGGGTGAAAAACAAGATGTTGAGCAGCAGATGTTTCCATATATTCACCCCACTGAGAATTTGGTCAGGTTAAGATTTCATTTGGGATTTAAGACACCATAGCAAGGTTATTGCTATCAAGCTGATGAACAATAGTTGTAATTGTCAATTCGGATTTGATCTTGATGTCATATCAATTTTGCTGAGGTCTTTTGGGTGACCTTACCCAGTCAAGCTCTCAAACTTCTTTGAAGCTGAAAATCACTAAGATTATGTAGGTTTTGTGCTCTTGAACTTCACTCAAGAAATTCGAGGAATTTTTATCAAATTTCTATCCAGAGATTCAAATCAATCATCTATCGGCAATTCAATTAAGTTGTACAAACTTATTTTCCTTAACAATATCACCTTCCACCTATCTTCTCACTTCGATCGAGGATTTCCGGGTAAAGCAAATATCTTGATCTGATCATGATAGCTCATCATAAGTATATAGATGTTTTTTTCTCCAAAATTCATGGCCCTGAGAAACAATAGAATAAATTGAGTTCTGCTGGGCTTTTTTTCCTCTTGGCAAACTGAATGCGAGTGAAAACCATAAAGCTAATCGCTCCGCTATCCCTTATCAAATGTCCTCTCCTCGAAGGTTTCGTTGAGGGTAAGATCGAGTCAAGATACGTTCCGCTATGTCAAAGCTACTGCTCAGCTGTGACTGTCAATCCTAAACACTTTAGGTTATCATCATCGCCAGTCAGCTGAGGTATCCTAGGCTCCTTTGATGTATGGTGCTGTACTCTTGAACGTCATTGAAGGGATTTAATGAATCGAAGTGATGTAGTCCATGAATTCAAATTAATTTTATATAAGAACTCGCGGTACTTATTCTCCTTGAGAACATCAGAGGCTAGCTGCGTCATCTTTCAAATCATCAAAGATATTGATCTAGCAGTCAACACCATTTTTTTACCCTTACATCTTCAAGCTCTATTTTGATTTACTTAATTGAGCTTGTTTTTAAATCTTTTCACTTTCTTCTACTCTAGATTAACTTCATCCAAACTCTTTCTTCACATAAATAATAAATAAAGGAAATGAAGAAAAAGGAAGAAAGAAAGATGAGAAAGTTTGAAAAAGTGGTTTCTAAAACTTTAAATCAAACTGGTCTATCTCAAAAATCAAAAGAAGATCATCAAAACCCATATAAGTCAATTGATTTCTTTATCTTCATTTCAGGAATTAGAAAGATAATTGACGTATTTTACGAATTTGATGATTCCTTTAGAACTAAAGCGAAGCCTGATGTTTCCACTGGGAGTGGACGTTCTAAATATTTTGAAGGTGTATTGAATGGGTTTTTTGATAGTCTATTTGGTTGTTGTTCTGGAGGTGGTGATTGTTCTGGAGGTGGTGGTGATTATTCTGGAGGTGGTGGTGATTTTTCTGGAGGCGGTGGTTATGTAGGTGGGGACGGGGGAGGAGGTGGAGGAGGTGGCTGTTAGATTCGTCAATTCTTCATCTCTTGTCACTTTCCTGATCCTCTCAAGACATTTTGATTCACACTCTACTCTTTTTCTCACTTTGTTGAGCGGATAAGTTTCAAGTTTCTTATCAAACACACGGCTGGAAAACAAGACGTTGATGTTCATTTTGAAAGGTTCAAGTTTCGATTTCTCTATGTTTTGTTGCATCACATTTCTTTTGATGATCACTTTCAAGTTCTTAATGAATACAACCGGAAAACCAAAATGCATGTTTGAATCTTTGGGATACATACAAATATCTATCTAAAGACTAGGTGATAGTGTTTGATTGTCTTTGAAATTTCGTCGCGGCGAGCGACTTGTATCAAATTGGCACATGCTGAGTTTTTTCTGACCTTTGCCGGGTGATTGATTGATGAGGCCGATTGCCCTGCTGATAGTTTCTTATCGGAGATTGTCCGGGACTTTGTTGAGAGAAAGATGAGAGTTAAGATTTGAAAGATCGTGACCGAGTTACTGATGCGAACCCTGCACCGCTCTCAGTGTTATTCTTATACCACTTTTGCTGTGAAGCGGTTCATTCGTTCAGATTTGCTGTGAGATGGTTCATTTCGTTCACATCACCCATCACCAAATCATGTTTGTATAAAACAATTCAACTTCAACATCTTCACCTGGCGAACATCAGATTCTAGCAGAAATACTTATCAGCAATCCAATCATCAAGAGTATTTCATCGATTGGTTAGTGATCATTTTCATCTGTTTACCTTTACACCTCTCATACCAGACTAAAAATGAGTGACAATCTTAAAAAACAACTTTTCAGTTCTCTATAGTTTCAAAACAAATCACGTAATTCACAAGAAATCAAAAAAAAGATGGAATCCTTTATAAAGATTTTTCGTAAGACTTTAAAGAAAACTTCAAATCAAAATCAAAAACCAAATCAATCGATTAAAAAGAAGTAAATCTCATCTTTCATTTGATTAAACCTTTTAGAAATCATAATGAATCTTTTTTGAAATGTTGAATTTTGAATTTCTAGAGTGAGTGGTAAGAGTAGGGTTTATAGTATCATTAATGCTGGATTTATGTCATTTCGTGGAGGTGCGCCTGGACACTCAGGTGGTTTTTGAGCTTGTTCAAATTTCTCATCTTTGATTTTGATGGTGTTTTTCACTTGATTAATTCTCTATGGAACGTTAGTCTTACCAAACCTTTCTTTCTTATTGAAATGAGTTACTTGAGAAGTTATGAGTCTTACCTTTCTTGTTCTCTTGAGTCTAGCTCTGTAATTTAGTAATACCTTCATCTCAATTGATAAGAATTGACCATTGCAAGAATTTCTCGCTCATCTTCATGTGTCATCTTTTTGAATGTGATGAGATCATTGACATCTCAGTCCAGAAGCAATCAGGATATCGAACAACTTCTCGCTCATTTTCTTTTGTCCATGAGATTTGTTTCAAAACCAAATACATCAGGGAGAATCAGCGTCATGGTCTGATGATGTCAACAATATCCTACTTTCTTTAAGGCTACGTTTGGTAGCGTGTAACAAAAAAAACTCCTTTTGACCTCCGGTCCATCGCCCCGGGGCAAAGGAGTTTTTTTTCAAAATGGAGTTTTTTTAAAAAAAACTCCGTTGTAAGTACATTTGTAATTTACATGTTTGGTTGAAATTTCAACCAAACTTCGTTTATCATTTTTTCGCCAAACTCCTTGTTTACCACACGGCGACTTTCTTAACATCACATCCGCTTAATCCGTTCAATTTCACCACCGATGGCTGATATCGACTCGGATTCCTGAATCGGAATGGATGATGGAGGAGGTGGGCAAAAGAGGAGGAGAATCGTTTCCGAGAAAGCTTCGCCCATCTTTCGAAATCACTCTGAGAGTGATGACGAAGTAGAACAGCGGTAATTTGAGATGAAACTAATTTTGAGAAAGAAAAATTTGGGACGAAAATAGGTAATTTTGAGAAAAAAAAATGAGACGAATGAAAATGTGAAGAGTGGAAAGATTTTGAGACGAGATTTCGATAAGTTCGAAAGGGAGTTTATGGGGAAATAAACTCCCTTTTTGCGTTTATGATAAACGCCGTTTTAAACTCCTTTTGAGTCGGGGAAGGAGTTTATTTGTAGGTACCGTAATCGCTGCCAAACGACTTTTTTGGAACAGCGTTTTTTTTTAATTTCAAGGGAGTTTTTTCCAAAAAACTCCCTAAAATAAGCGCAACCAAACGTACCCTAAGAGCACCCACTATCATGAGGGTGATTTGTCGTAAAATTTGCGTTCCTGAACGCCAAATTTAATCATGCGCGTGTTACCAAATTTGGTAACCGCATGAAATCCACTACGGATTGAGGTAACACCTGATTTACCAAAGATAAATCACTGTGAATCAACCAGATTCACAGTGGTTTGATTTTGAAATGAAAGATCTTATCTTTCGAACATTCATCCAAAATAATATTCCATGATATGCCTGCTCTGAATCCCTTGAAAAGACAAATCGACCGTCTTCTGAAGTCTTCAAATGACGACGATGAGCAGCAAGACTTTGACCAATTGGTCTTCGACTTCCTTTTCAACGAGCTCCCGCCACCTCCTTCATTACCTCAAACTCGTATACGCATAGATCGTGACCGCGTTCGACGTGCTCAGCAGTTGTTTGATGACTACTTTGCACCAAATGCTAGTTACGAATCCAAATTCGAACGTCGATTCCGAATGAGCAAAGACCTCTGTTTGAGAATAATCAAAGATCTACAACTACATGACAGATTCTGGGTTCAAAAACCGGATGCGTGTGGAGTGATGGGACTCACGGTATACCAGAAAGTTGTTTGTGCCCTCAAACAACTCACGCTTGGAATTCCAGCCGATGCGACAGATGATTATGTTGGTATTGGAGAGACCACGGCCATCCTTTGTCTGAAGTTGTTCATGAAACACATAAACGAAATATATGGTGTCAACTATCTTCGACCACCAAACCACGAGGAGTTAACTCGAATCATGAAAGAATACGAGCTCCGTGGGCTTCCTGGCTGCAAGGGTAGTCTGGACGGGATGCACTGGGCGTGGAAGAACTGCCCACTCGGATGGAGTGGGCAGTTTGAAGGCAAGGAACATACCCCTACAGTTATCCTTGAGGCAGTCGCATCCCAAGATCTTACGATCTGGCATGCTTTCTTTGGAACACCGGGCTCATTGAATGATATCAATGTTCTGAATCGGTCCTTTCTTTTCAGCGACTTCCTCAAAGGTGAGTCAATTCCATTTTTTTTACTTCATTTCAAATTCTGAAAGATGGCTCTTTCAGGAAATGAGGACGAGATTCATTTCACGGTAAATGGAAAGCTATATAAGCAGGGATATTATCTTGGGGATGGGATCTATCCCGACTGGCCAACGATTGTCAAAGCACCACGAATTCGCCAATCACCAGCAGCGAAACTCTTCGCTGAAGCTCAAGAGGGAGCTAGAAAGGATATAGAACGGGCATTTGGAGTAATACAAATTCGATTTGCAATTACTCACATGCCATGTCGAATGTGGTATTTGATTGATATGCACTCAGCAATGATGTGCTGCATTGTCTTACACAATATGATCATTCAAGATCGAGGCACACTCGATCCTATAATTGAGGAGTACACATCTCAAACCAGAATCATCCCAAAACAACAAGATCCAGCAATACAAAATACTCTCATGGCGTACCTTCAAAACACTCTTCTTCTGAGAGATTCACATGCTCATTCTGAGCTTCAGCGGGATCTCACAATGGACCTCTGGCTTAAGGAAGCAGGTCAATGAAAAGATAATATTAAAATTAATTTCATATACACTATCATTTCAACACTAATCGAGTATTTTACATTTGAAAAGTTTGTTATAATACATTTACATTTGCTCTCAAGTAACCGATTATAAACAAATATTGTACATTAAAAACCTTTTGTTATACTGATTTGAGTTTAGGCATTAGATTTGATTGATGAATAATATTTGTATGTATATTAAATGAATATGAGAAATCAACAATGAAATACAAATTTACTATTGATATCTCTTGGCTACTTCTTCTTTCAAGCCTCGTAAAATCTTCTTTGAAATTTCATCCGGACAGTCTTCTTCCTTCGCTCGAGCAATTTCAAGATCTTTGCTCTTGAGCTCACTTGTCATTAAATTACTTGCAATTCGATTCGATTCTTCGCTTGCTTCCGCTCTTCGACTTGCTACAGCTGTGAAGGATTTGATTGCTTCAATTCTTTCATTTTCATCATTAGTTTTTTTTTTTGAATCAAGACGCTGCTTCTTTGCAGCCTTTCCACCGATCGGACGCTCGCCTCTATCATCAGGCCGAGCATGATTGTTGGCTGCAGTTGATGGAGTTGATTCCTCTCCAGTCGCATCTGAAGGTAGAATAAGTTCTGGAGGGGGTGCTGGAGGGGGATGTTTATGTTGATTAATGACGTTGACATCCCATTTTGGTTCGTACCGAAGCTTCTGCCAAGCAGCAAGGTGTTTGAATGCTGAGTTGGTCTCGACCTGAAAACTCTTCATCGCATCGCTGATCCAGGTATCAGGAGACGAGCCGGATGGGGGATCGTGGACCAGACGAGCGTAGATACCGGAAAATTTCTGGGTTGCTGGGTACAAAATACGCCACCTGAAAAGTGGAAGTTAGTTGAATGATTTGAAAAATAGAAAGATATATGATAAAAGGTACTTACTGGCCCTTGCACATCTTGCCTGTGCGAGTTGTGACCGAGTGTTCATTGAAATGGATTGAAACGGATTCAAAGAACTGATCGCCCGACATGTTGTTCGAATGTTCTGGTCGAGTGCTAGTGACTACCCAAGATATCGCAAGTTGTTCGATTTCGGGTTCAGTCCACTTGTCTCCGCGTTTTGGACCAGTAGTTGAAGGGGTAGGGGCTGAGGCAGGGGCTGGAGGAATCGACATATTGATTTGTTTCGAAGTACGAATTCGGGATGATGACTTTTGAAGGATGAGTTTTTCAGTTAATTTCAAAGTTGACGTCTTGAACTTTGAACTTTGAGATTTGATGTCTTGAGAAGTAAAGTTTCGAAGTTTGAATTTTTGAAAAATATAGTTCTTGATGGATTATCCTACGCTAAATCATGTCGTAGGGTTGCGTAGATCTACACACACGGAGTGCGAACTTTAACGCAGTCGTAGGGACCGCAGGTCTAAATCAAGTCCATAGTGGACCGGCGGGAATTTTAGCGTTACGGGACCGCTAAATCAGGTCGTTAACGCAACCATAGTGGGTGCTCTTAGCTTATATCTCGATTTAGGTGAGATGCATCTGGCCCTGGACCCCATCTGTCTGAATGTGCTCATACCTTTGAAGGCTGTGCAATCTTTTTGATCACTGAAAAAAGGTTCAAGTTTCAAGACTGTCATCCATCACTTCTATCTACCAATATAAGAGACACCTTAGTGAATTCTCAAAGGGATTACAACCATATTCCCCTTCTTAAACAATTTTCATAAAAATTATAAACATAAACACTTACCTCTCCGTTAGTTCTTCTGGCCTTTCTTTACCCTTCTGTCGTCACTCAAACTGATCTTGACCTTCATCATGATACTCCTAAAACACAGCACTATCCAGAACACCAACAAGATGGGTTTCTTACAAAGACTCTGCTTTGGATCTTCACATCATTATCAACATGATCATGGTGATAAGTAAGAATGCTGTTCTCTCAATTCTTAGATTTGTTTGAGGTTAATAATCCTTGAACGCATCCTGGGAACGTTCTTAGGGTTCGTTATGGCGGACGTCGACGATTTGGATTGTTTGGTGGAGGATTGGGTGGGCATCATGGTGGTCATCATAGCGGCTATCATCACGGCCATCATAGCGGCCATCATTATCAAAGCGGCGGTCATCATCACGGCGGTCATCATCACGGCGGTCATCATCACGGCGGTCATCATCACGGAGGTCATCATCATGAAAGTCATCATCACGGAGGTCATCATCACCATGGATGCTAAGATCCATTGCAATATTCCATCTCTCTTCGAAAGCTTCACTTTTACATGTGGCAATTCCATCGTCCACTTCTATCATACTTGCTCTCAGCGCTTTTTTCCTTTACCAAGAGATTGTGAAATTCTCGTTTGTTTGTTTGAAAAGAATTGTATCAATATATGGAAGATGAGATGAGGAAATCTTCAGAGTTCATCACAATCTGAAATCGGATGTGTGTATACGTAACAGTTTGATCGCAATGAAAAACTAATCCCCAGCGAAGGATGATGATATCGGTTAAGCGTGTTCTTGTGAAAGTGGCGTAAAGTAAAAGGGCGTGAATGGGATCCATCTTTGGGTGGGTGTATGACCCGTGAGTGAGACTGAGATTCGGAGATCGGTCCAAATTACATCATCGATCTATTGAATTCATCGATCATTTCAAATTCAGGACTAAAACCATTCAAACCCATCATTCACTTTAAATTTCAAACTCGCATTACAAACATCCTATTCTCACTGTCGTCTTCCTATTGACTTCTTCACCATTTTCACTTTCAATTTTAAAACAAAAACTTCAATCAAAGCCATTCATTCAAACCGTTTTACTTTTAAGCTTCAAACTCGATTTGCTTTCCATATGGCGCCTGTCCCTCAACATAATTATGATTACGATCTTTTAGTGATCGGTGGAGGTTCAGGTGGATTAGGTTGTGCAAGAAGAGCGGCTCAGTATGGTGCAAAGGTAGCTATCATTGAACGAACTCCTGTTTTAGGTGGGACTTGTGTCAATGTTGGTGAGCGATTAAGATTTGCTTTGAATGAAGTTCATAGAAAAGAAGTCTATTTGATGAAAGTGATCATTTCATTAACGATCCTGTTTGATTTTTTGAATGATGACGTGATAGGTTGTGTACCAAAGAAAGTGATGTGGCATGCAGCAGACGTAAGAGAAAAGTTAAAAGCTGCAACACATTATGGAATGAAAGTAGACACGATACCCGAGTTTGATTGGTCAGAGATGAAGAAAAAACGTGACGGTTATATTGAAAGGTTAAATGGAATATATGAAACGAATTTAAAGAAGGATGGAGTTGAATATCTTACGGGTCATGCGCGGTTCATTGATTCCCATCAACTTGAGATTTCTAAAGGTGTTCAATCTACTCATGCTCATCCTCAAGCTGATCCGACTGCCAAAGTTGTCGCTCATGATGGTACTAGAACTCTTTCGGCTGAAAAGATTGTGATCGCGATCGGAGGTCGACCTGTACTACCTGATATTCCTGGTGTGGATCTTGCGATCGATTCCGATGGATTCTTCGTTCTTGAATCTCTTCCAAAACGCGTAGCAGTGGTCGGAGCTGGTTATATTGCTGTCGAACTCGCTGGAATCTTTCATACACTCGGTGCTGAGACTCATTTGTTGATCCGACATGAGAAACCACTTAGATCGTTTGATTCAATCATTCAAGATACTTTACATAAACACATGGAGCATACTGGCATCAGAATCCATCCAAATTCAAATGTTTCTAAAATCACTACCTCTACAAAGGGGCCCTTTGATCTTACCAAACCTTTTGAAAAAGTCATTGAAACGAAAGAGGGAGAAAGGATCACCGTAGATTGTGTTCTGTTTGCTATTGGACGTAAACCTCTTACAGACTTACTCGACTGTGACAAGGCAGGTGTGAAGTTAGATAAGAAGGGTGACGTGATTGTGGATGAGTATCAAAAAACAAATGTAGACCATATCTTTGCGATTGGAGACGTTCAAGGTAAAGCTCTCCTCACACCTGTGGCTATTGCTGCCGGTAGAAGATTGAGTAATAGATTATATGGTGGTGTGAAGGATGACAAGATTAGCTATGACAATATTGCTACTGTGGTCTTCTCGCATCCTCCTTGCGGGACCGTAGGTTTGGTGAGTCTTGTAATCTCATCTTCTTCACTTTTGTTTTTGACTCTTATTCAATCTTTCCCCTACCTTTACAGACTGAAGATGAAGCCAAGGAAAAGTATGGAGAAGAGTCCATCAAAACTTATACATCTAGCTTCACAGCCATGTATTATGCTATGATGCCCGCAGATGAAAAGGAACCGACAGCGATGAAATTAGTATGTTCCGGTCCTGAAGAGAAAGTAGTAGGGATCCATATGATCGGAATGGGTAGTGATGAGATCACTCAAGGCTTTGCTGTGGCGATCAAGATGGGTGCTACTAAAAAGGATTTGGATGATACGATTGCTATTCATCCAACTAGTGCTGAAGGTGCGTTTCTTGGTGGCTTTTCTAATTAAATTGGAATTTGCTTGTCAGATCAGGTGACTGATTTTGAATGTGAAAATTTTAGAGCTCGTGACGATGAGATAGGTTTGCATCAACGAGGACTTCATGGAAAACTTGTGACACTTGATGAAATTTGTTCATTGATAGCTTGGGTTGGACATGAAGCTTTGTGGTTCATACTTATGATTGATTGTCCTCACAGACTTCAATGTTCATATGTTGCATTATTCAACAAGGAATGTGATGATTTTTTCATGATGACAAGGAGAGAAAAAATGAAGCTTGTTTTGATATCTTTGTAGGTCTTTGGATTTCCTTTTAATAGAACAACTTTGAAGTTCATTTGTAATATCTAACTTACAAAGAAAGATACATATATACATATATTGTGAACTTTGGAAAATTTTCTAAGAAAAGTGATTGAGGAAAAACTTGCTCGGTTCATGCAATCTTTGTCCCTGGAGGGGGAAGAGAGCTAAGAATCAGTCCACAAGCTTAGTATGTGTGGCTTATATACCAAGACATGTGTTCGGGTGGGTCTCTATTCATCAGATCAGATGACTAGATATGTTTTGTATGTATCAAGAAGACCTTGGGGTTCTACCATCCAGTAGTGAGTATGCTTTAGCCATGTGTAGGTTAAAGTGCAATGGTTGACTTTGGGGTTTCAAGACACAGGTCTCAGAGATGCTTTGAGATGAATGAAACAACATGAGATTGAGATTGAAAGAATACGGAAACAATAGAAACAACTAAGTCATGGGTAAGCATATATGATTTCATAACACACGCCCAGATGGCGATGATCGCGGATATCCAAGCAAATGTTCATCAGCTCTTGACAGGGTCAGAGTTCCTTTTGCAACAGGACAGATGTTTGAAAATATTATTGAGAACCCACTCTCTATGGGGATGTTGGGTCTTCAATGGCTTCAATCCTGTATGTCACTTTTAAGGCGCTTGAGTTTATATCTGGGAAGATTGTACTGTGGGAAGAGATTTGAATGTATTACAGTCAAAGATCCAGAAATGAAAAAGTTGAAAGTTGAAAAAATTGAAAAACGAACCAAATGACAAAACACATCTTCCTGAACATGTCCATCTTGTTCATACATTTGATGCATCACATCACGAGAATAATGGATTTTGAAATCAAGTAAAATGTTTGATTCATTTGGTCTTACGAAATGAATTAAATCAAATAAATTTAAATCAAAATCTTTTAACCATTCCCAAAATATATACCAACTGATAATCGTCCATCTTGGAGTAAGGGTGGCGAATTCCAAATGATGAATAAGTTGAATGGGTGAATCTATCTGTGGAGATTCTCTAAAATCTTTCATCTTTTTCCAAATTGGTGTCTTGATATTTTCCTCCACATAATCAAGGTAAGCATGTGCGTTGCTTTGGAGCCATTTACAAAAGAATTCGCTTGCTGAAGTATATACTAGTGATGTATCTGTAAACCTTTCACTTATCGAATGATCTTTGGTTGAAATGCTGAGATCCTTGGTCAAGTGACAAATCCAAGAAACCTGACGTATAAAGATTGGAAAAAAGACATGTTCTGCTTTGAAGGGTACGATCGTGTTGAAATTTTCCATCTTCAATTCAAAACCGTGTCGCCTTAAAGTCTTTGTCATGAGTTTTTCAACTGAATTAAAAGTGTGAGAGATATCCTTAAAGATTTCTTTGTTTGTATGAATGATTTGTTTCCCTTGATGGGCAGAGGTGAAGACTAAATCACGCGTTTTACGCCAGGCCGCTTCGCGACTACGCATAAATGATACATGCGCTTCTCCTTCTTCTTTCAAGAACTCTTTAATCTTTGTAATCAAGATACTGGTCTTCACTGGAAGAAGAACCCGTTTAGGTTCGCGAGTTGATGGAGCCGCTATTTCCTGAGAAGGAAGTTCTGCTGTTATTCTTTCAGGATTAAGCACAGCCGTTGCGCTCAAAAAGTCTGAAGAGATTTTGTGCCTGTCTGTGTGATCATCTTGTGGAAATTGATTTTTAACTCTCCTCTTGCTGCGAGACCCCCGATCTTTGATATTGTTGCTTCGAGTCCTCCTCTCATACCATTGAAATTCTTCATTCTCATTGACAGTACTGCTTCCTGATGGCTGGATGTTTTCAAGATTTGTGAGTTCTAATCGCGTATAGATTTTTATCAGCAAGGGATTTGTGGAGGGGAAGCACACATCATGAGATACTACCTAGATTGGCGTCATCGAGCAATTCTCTGTTTCGAACGATATTCATTTTTTCTGATGATGGTTTGGATTGTTTGTTACCTAGCTGGATAGATTTTTGCCTCTTCGAATTTATTAGTCCTGAAATTGAATTGTGAAGATCAGTGTGTATAGATTTCTCTGAAGATTCTACTAGTTTGATGGGAGCCTAACCAGGTTGTGACTGTGATCCATTCTCAGGTTGATTCTTTTTGTTACCTGGTTTGTCTTCCACATTCTTGGTTTTGAGAAGCTTAGCGGGTGTTGAAGTCATCTTTTCCACTTGATCAGAACCCGTACCATCTTTATTTCGTACTTTCCTCTTGTTATCTGAGTTGAAATATTTTCTCTTGATACCGATAGCGGCTGGGCCTTTAGATACTGCAAGTTTTGACCTCAGTTGTTTGTGTTGATTTTGGAATGTGAAGTATTGATTGTGTTGAATAGACTCACTATCTGAGATACTTTTGTATCCATTTGACTCATTCAGAGGTGTTGACTCTTGGATACTATGCCCTAGGCTGCTGCCTGGGGACTGTTGTGAAATTCTGGCAGTGTTTTTATATGCTACTGAGTCTTTGAACACTATAATTTGCCCAGGTCAACCCACAGGCATCAGCTTAGATCTGTGTCTTCTGGAATAGTTCGGAATTCAAAAAGTACCTTTGTTCATTTCAGGGATTTGTCTGTTGGCCAAATTTTCAATGTTTATTGCAACTGGCTGCATAATATCCTCTAGTTGGTTTTTGAATATTTCATCTGGCTTGGATGCCTTTTCTGTGTGCTTCCCATGTTTCTGAATGAGATGTGCCCCTTGGTCACTTGGATTACTAGGAGACAGAGACTTGGCCCTCACACGACTCTTCTGTGATCTTACATATACTGCAATTGAACCAAATTAGTCAAGATTCAATTATTCTTTAATATCTTTACATAAAATTTCACCTTTCAATGGATCATAAATTGATCTGATATCTTTGTCACTTTGATCAACAATAGATCTGGACTGTGAAACTTCTTCCCAGGCAGGTATCTCTTCAGTTTCATTTTCCAACCTATTTTCCCCAGTAGTTTCTTTTGAAATGCCATGATTAGATGAGGAGGCAGCTTTTGTTGATTGCAATAGATCTGTTCCCAATGCTCTCAAAAGTTAATCAGAATGAAAGAATTTTACAGAAAATTTTCAAGAATCACCTTTCATAGTCTTTGACTTGCGGAATTTCTTTCTTGATGAGGTAGGTTGAAACTGAAGATGTTTCCCAACATGATCATTCCCTTTCCTAGTTTGGTGCTTTTTCAAAGTACCAGGTGTACCTGGCTGTCCTTCATTTGTGGAGTGATCTGCTTCAAGGGACTTACTTTCTGTGATTCATGAAAAAAATGAGTAGGTGTCAGTGTAGATGAATTCCACTCAGAACTGCTTATATTGGACAAAGTACCTTCAGAGGAATCAATTTTTGAAGATTCTATTGAAGTAGTCTTTCTTGGATTTTCAAACTCATCCCAATAGCTCATGATTGAATTGATGTCATCAAGCTGATACTCCTTGTGATTGTTTGCTGTTTGAAAATTTGAAACCATAAGCATAAGTCATTTGAATTCTTACATTCAAAATCATGAAAGAAAAAACACTTACTAAATGGGTGATGATCAATCATTGATAGATCATGATCTACACCTCTTGGTATCTTTTCAGTAAAAACTCTGAATCCATCATGTTCAGAAGCTTTCCAACTTCCAAGAAATATGCTATCAACTGAGATAGGGTCAATCAAAGTATTAACATCATTGTCCATGATATGACTGCAAAAGGTGGAAGAATCATGAAATTCTGGGGATATGCTCTTCTGAAAACCCTGTTCAACTGTACTTGGAGCCAAGATATCTTTTGTGAGTGACAAAAAGACCTGTTTGGGAATCATCAGCCATACAAACAAAGAAAAACCTTCAAAAAAATACATCATTATTGGAGTTTTGGTAAGAAAAATTAAGAGGACAAAGAATGGACAAAAAGGCCTGGAATTGATATATGGTCAGAAAAAGTCAGAAAATCATTCAGTCATGTTTGATGACAGTGTATCCTCCAAGTATGGTGATCTGATCTTCAATTCCATGTTTCAATGATGGATTTCAGATAGGATCTGTGAGGTACTTTTGAAACATGCAATCAGAAGGTGTATGGTGGGTTGATAAGAGACATTGATTAGATCTTGAAACCAAGAAAATCATAAATGTTAGAAGAGGAGTGACTCAGAAAGAGAGCATAGTAATTAAACATCAGATGAGAGTAAGAGCAATGTCTAAGATAACTTCAACCAACATGAAAGAAAGAAATCAAACACTGAATTATATGTGAGATTGAATTCAGAGTCATTTCCATTTCCCATCCATGAAAAGAGACATACATACATACATTTCACTATTTTAATCAAGATTTATGTTAACTTGTTCTGCCTATGTTATTTCATTGTTTTGGATGCTCTGTTGCTTTGCCTCTTTTGTTCACAGAGATCAATTATCAAATAGACAGATATATCATCAACTAGCATAACTCTCTACATATTATTCTGTATCATCTTTCAGGTCAGAAGCCTCCTACTAGATATTGTGTTGATAATCATGCTTATCATTGCAGTTGGCCACTTCACTAGATGCTTGCTTAGAGACTCTTGGAATTTCACAGTATTCCTTGGTGAGAGGTCTAAATCTTTAGAACAGATGTATATTTTGTTTAATAAACATGTTTTGTTGCACAATGGAGTGCAGTGCACTTCAGTACAATCTGTCTTCAAGTTCAAGCCAATCTACATCTATGGTATACAGATATGTCTTCTGTCAATTTTCAGACAAAGTGACAGAACATTTCTGAATGCCAGAAACTTGGATTTTGGCGGGTTGGGCAAATATCTGGAATGTCAGGTCCCCAGATCCCTCCAAAACTCAGGGCCAGAACACAAGTTTTTGTGGGATGTACCAACATTTTCAGCGGGATGTGCAGATATTGGGAGATTCAGAGCCCCAGATGACAACAAGACTTGGGTTTTTGGAATTTTGAGAAATGTTCTGTCAATTTTCAGATAAATTGACAGAAGACATACTTGTATGCCATAATTCTCTATCTGTTGTTCTGTCAAGCACTTCAAATATATGCATACCCATGAAAAATCAATCAAGATGGATATTGGGGACATTTGTGTCTTTTGTTTTAAAGTTGTCATCTTCATGAATTAACTGATATCATAGTTCACATAGAAACTAGTATTCAAGCTATTCTCATACTTCAATCTTGGGGCACACAGAGCACAATCCCAGTGGATTTTGTTGGGCAACAAACATGTGATGAGATACTAATTAGGCATATGACACACACACATGTCACAATTGGGTTACCAATTGTGATTAGTATCCCAAAAACAAGAGCTATACTGCTTACACAGGACCTCAGTAAGCTCCTAAAAAGTGCAGTCATCCGGAAAGGTAACTTTTGAGCTTCTAAGGAAACCCATCTCTGCTAAACTGCCAAGTCCATCCCTAGCTTCACCCATGGCTCCAAGACAGGTTCAAACTGTTCTTGGAATTCATAACACTGTGTTCAAACCTGTGAGATAGATAATAACTCAAGGCAGAAATGAGTGATATGCATGAGAGCAATTTATAATCCTGTAGGGTGTACCTCCAATTGGGAGCTCAAAAGGTACTTTTTCAGATGTATACCATTTGTACAGGAGCTTACCATGGCTCTCCTCACACTGCAATCCATCTGATCTTTATCACTGATCTCTTGAAGAGACCTCCAGTGGTATGTGTTGCTAGCTAGCCTCATCCCAGAAAAAAACACTCTTTGATCAATTTCTAAAAGTATTTCCGGTCTTCAAGGTAAAACTTGACCAGTGATTGTTACTCAAAATTTGGGAAACAGGGTTCCACAGATCACTATTTGGTTCTGGTCAAATGTCACATTTCACTTACTGGAAGACAGATCCTGCAGGATCTGTGAAAGATATCAGCGCACATTTTTTATCTTTCTAGATATAAATTTTTGCTAGAGAACCATGTATGTAGGTCAATTTCTGATCTGAGCAATGACTCTGTGCAAGTTTGGCATAAGTCACTTGTTGGTTTAGACTGTCTACAGCAGTAAATGTATTAGGTTGTTGAAGTTTGTTTTGAAATTCTGCTGGTTGTCTGGGAGCCTGACCAGGTTGTGATGAGCCTTTCTCAAGTTGATACTTTTGGGCACCTGATCTATATTAATTTTTTGGAATTTTGAATTTGAATGTCTTGCTGATGAGAATGTAATTGATGCAGAGTTCCAAACCTAAAAGCAAATCATGATCATCAAGTATAAGATTTCTATCAGATTCAAGTATACCATGATGTCCAAGTTGAAAGCTATCACCCAGCCTGAAGAATTACTTTGTTGTTTTTAGTAAACTCTTTTGACCAATACCAAACCTCTTGAGATCCTTAACTTGAGTGCCCCACATGGTCATCAAGCTCAACATTCATGTAAATCTTGAAGAAATCATCTTTACTATCTTCTTGATCTCTTTAATAGACACAGAACAACAGTCTGGGGGTTTATTGAGATTGATGTTGCGTCAGACTCAATGAGTGAAATGATGTCATGTCTTGAAATTTAGAAACTCCTTTTTTTCAAAGCTCACAATGAGTTAAATTATTTATAATACAAACAAACAAAAAGAATAAAACTACATAAAAAGACTCAAGAATCAAATCAAATCATTAGATTGATGATTAGAGTTTGAAGAAGTAGAAGAAACAATGGAATCCATTTGACCGTTCCAACCAGGTGCGAGTTTCTTAAGTAAATCGATTTTCTTTAATTCGATTTGTTTTTCAACTTTTTCTTTTTCGATTGATTTTAATTGATCTCTTTGAGAAAGATAACTTTGAGCTGATTCGGATTGGATTTCTAAGTTTTTTGGATGAGATTTTAAATTTGATAAATAGTTTAATGAAGAACTTTCAAGTGTATATGGATAAACGAACTACATATGGAAAATAACGTATCGAAAGGAATTTATTAGTTGCTTTGTAAATAAAGTAAGTGAACTGAAGAGGATCACTCACATATGCTGTGATATCATCTGGCATTGGATGTAAGTCGGCTGGTAAGACAATCTGTGATGATGATGTGATGTAAGGATCTATATATGATTAGTTTGAAGTGAAGTTGATGATTGATTTGAAACTGACTGGTTTAGGTAACCAAGTTCCAGGTGCTTTGATGAGTGGGATGTTATTGAGCAATTCATGTGGATGATGAGAGTTGACTTTTTGTTGATGATGAGAGCTAGTTGAAGGCTTGAAGTCCATGATTTGAAGTGAGTTATTCTTCAGAGAAGTTTGAAAATGGATGAAGAATGACCGCGATGAGCAGTTGGACGATGGTCAAGAGAGGTTTAGGTACTTAAGGTCACTTGACAGTTAAGTTTTAAATTTTAGTTAAGTTTTCTAATTTTTGATTTTAAAATTTAAAAAGAAAATTAAAAAATAAAATAAAATTCAAAAACATTTCAAAATCAAATGAATTACTTTTTACCTCAAAATTCTTATCATCATCATCATCAAAAAAAACCAAAAAAACCATCAGCATTCCCATCTAAATCAGAAAGTCAGGAAAGTCAAGAATCTAATCTGAATCATGAAGAATCAAATATTGAAGATTGGACAACAATTGAAATCAAAAATCAAAAATTAACTTCATCTAATCTAGAAACTAATCAAAGTGAACCTCACTCAGATTCAAATCTTATATCAAACATCAGATTGGATTCACCTATCACCAATCTAGATCAAAGTCAATTAATTTCTAAATTATTACCAAACGTTACCTTTGATGAAAATCAAATCGATTCATCGATCCATTTCGATCCACAAGCTTGGAAAAGAGGTGAAGAAGTTAAAAGAAGTAGTGAATCATCTTCAGCTCATCAACATCAATCTGAAAAACTCATCAGAAATCTAATTCCAATCTCAAATAAGATCATCAGATCAGATCCAGTGATCTCTAATGAGCTTCGATCAAGCTCTATCTCACATCGAATTCCTTCTACTTCATCACTAATCGCAACTTCATCTCATTCAAACTTGAACAAGATCTTGAATCACATTCCTCGCTCTTATTCAAACCAACAAACCCATACCAATTTACCAAGATGGAGACCGTACTTGTCTCTTTCTCGAATTCAAACCAAGAATTCAAAAATCGACTCGGGTCAAAAACCTATTGAAATCCTTCCAGAGGAAGTTGAAGACGATCACAATCAACCCTCATCAACTCATGAACATCATTCAAACAAATCAGATTCCAATAAAGCTATCGATATTGATGATGACGATGGTGTACCTCCTAAAGATTGGTGGTTCAAAATTACGATCAACACATGGAACTTTATTGGAATCAGTAGCTTGGTGATCGCATTTGGAATTGGAATAGGAATAGGAACCAAGTGAGTGATAATTTTAAAGCCTCTCTCTTCTTCAATAAAATCAAAAATGTTCAAGATTTGTTCTTTCATATTGATCAAACCCATTGTTTTTGATTGGATTTGAATCACAGGAAATATATCAATTTGAATAAATTGAAATCCATCATCTTCAAATCTTTTAAACATTTATCACATTTCATTCTATACTGAACCCGTATCATGTATTTTTTTTCAAACCAACTTTTCTATCGTTCTATTTGGTTGATGATCTTCTCTTTCTTAAAACGGTTTCTCTTTTCTCATCTTCACTCATATCTTGTAAACTTATTTTCAAAATATCTATCTATCTATACACTGTAATATTGTACTTTTATCATTCTTTTCTTCTTCAACTCTATGTATGATTAACTATTTTTTTTTGATCAGTTGCTCTACATACCTTAATCAAATTTGATTTTTACGTAGTCCTTCCAGTTAGATGTGACTGGACTTGAGTGGTCTTCAAGAATCTAGGCTATCTCTACCACCTCTTTGCAACTCTCAATGAAAATCCAAAAGTGGAAGATGTTTGTGTGGTTGACAACACATGTCAGAACCTCAAACTTGTATCCAAACCTAACAGAATTTGGGCAGAAATCTTGAATTTCCACACATGTTCTAGTTTTTGTCCAATCCAGTTGATCCTTATGATTGGTGAAAGCCATGTATTGGCAGTACAATATCTCTTGAGGTGCCAAATCATTTTGAGTGATGAGTAGAACGGTCTTTTCTGTTCCCTACCGGAAATTTTTGTTGTTGTGCCTTACCCATTCTTGAAGATACATAACTGGTCCTGCTTCTGAGTTGTATTAGCCCAAATGTGGTATTTTTGATGGTGACAAAATGACATAACTGGGAGCAAAAAGAAAAGTTTCATTGGTTGTAGAAAGTTGATGTTCCAATAATTGCTAGGTCAACTAAAAATTGTGACCTCATCTACACTGATGTTGCTAAAAATCTAGAAAAAAAAATATGTAAGATCCTGGGAAGGCATACATTAATTCAACCCATTTTTTCCCAAATTGTTCTTGTCATTTTTTGACTTCTGTTTAGTTTGCTATGGTGTCTCAAATTTTTGAACTCTGTGGCAAATTTGAAATCTGACATAGTGTCAAGTTACCTAGGATCTATGCATTTTAGATTGCATAGCAGTATTTGCCAGAAAGACAATATGAGTCAGTTTGAGGAGTTTGAGGTATGTAGGAGCCTCTCCCACAAGCTTCACAAAAGCAATAGAGAAAAATGTAACATAAATGTGATCAAGTAACCTTAAAGCATTTGCAATCATTTGCGTTAAATTTGGATTAGTTAAGGTAAAATTACAGATCTTTAGCCAGGTTTGAACTGACTAACCCACAAAATTCCACAGTTATTGGCTTTAACTTGAAGTTTTACAAATCCAAATTCCAAATTAAAGACCGGGTTCACAGTTTTCAGCTTTGACTTTCATGTCATTTGACTGCTCTCATGCTCAAAAGTTGTCACCAATTTCAATTCAATGATTCCCTTTGCATGCATTGGAGGCTCATATCTTTAATGATTCTGATGATCAAGTTGTTTAGTGTATCATCAATCTATCATTGATCGAGATCAATTTGATTTCTCACTTTCAAAGATAAGCACATCAATGCTCAAAAATGCAGGCATTTCTGGGAAAGATAAACAAAAACAAAGGAAAATGATGAAAGAAGGAACTTGAAGAAGATTAAGATTTTTTTTTTTTTTTTTTTTTTTAAGTGCTTTTGATTTCACATATCGCACTATCTAACAATGTATGTAATTACTGTAACAATCGTACAGCTCTTTTTTGTGTTTTCTACTATGAGCCGGACTACTGAGCCTTCACCGCAGACCATTGTGTAACAAGTTTTAATACAATGATAGAAATAGGAATAGAAAGTTAGAAGGAAAAGGGACATAAAGAGGAGAGGAATTTGGCATAAGTGAAATAGTTGAGATTGTAATCATTTATCTAAGTATGTTCGAAAATGATGGAATCTTTTTGTGTCCTCAATGTACTGAGCTAGGTAGGGAAAGGCCGCTGGCGTGTCCAGTAGATTCAGAGCAGAGTTTATGTTGACTTTGATTTTTTCTTCTTTGATTTTCTGTCTAAAGACTTGTCTTTGTTTGGTGTATCTTCTACAGAAGATGAGGAAATGATTTGGTGATTCCGTTACTCTGCAGATTTCACACTTTTCATCTTCTTCAACACCTATTCGGTGCAGGAATTTTCGGAGTGGGCAGTGTCCACATCGTAGTTGAAAGATTGTGGCCGCCTGTCCCTTCTCTAAGTTTTGTAGTGCATCAGCTATGTATTTGCCTTTCGTTTTGAAAAGTTTAATGGACATATCTCCCCTTTTGAATTTTTCTTTTGTGTGCCTGAGTAGACCTCCTAGACTGACTGGTAATGATACCAGTTCCTGTTTTGTTTCGGCTGCTTCCTTGGCGGCTGTATCGGCTTTCTCGTTGAGTTCGATACCTTCATGGCCCGGCGTCCAATACAAGGATATCTTCTTGTTTGTTGGGATTGTCCTTCGTGATTGGCGTAGCATCTTGGCCAAATATTGTAACGATTTGGGTTGAATAGGGTTTGCCATCAGGTCCAAAGCCGCTTGGCTATCGCTAAAGATTGCCAGGGACTTGTATTTTGTTGGATCTTCCGCAATCGTTGTGCTAAATTTCAACAGACCGAGTATCAGCGCCATAGTCTCCATTTCATAGTTTGATATCCCTTCTATCGGGCCATAGGACTGGCTCAAGGTGTTATCATCCGTTGCTGCTGCAGCCCCTCCCCCAGTGTTAGCGATAAAGGAGCCGTCGGTGAATACGACATAAGCTTCGTTTAACTTCTCTTCTTGTATCTGTTGTGGTATTTTCTCTTTTACTACATCTCGTTTTTCTCCCTTGTTCTTCACCTCCAATGTCGGTTCTATCCAAGGGGGTTCGGGGTATGGGTGTATCGTCTCTAGCGTCATGTCATTTAATATAAGCATGTCAGCTTTTCGTAATGTCCGGTGTATTGGGCTCAACAGGTTACGCGGTGTATTGAATATTTCAACATCCAATATGCGTCTTGTTGGGTGATATTTTGGTGTCGTTAGGCGTTTGTAGATGAAGTTGTGGTTGTATTTTGTAGCTAGATCTTTAAATGAAATCGTGTTAGCGTCATGGGTCAAGAAGTCCATTGGAGAGCTTTTGAAGGCCCCTAGGATTAATCTGTTTGCTGCATTTTGAAGTAGATTGAATATTTTCGTGACTTTACCTTCAGTTCTAGTGTTGAACCACACTATACATCCAAATAGGATACGTGGTTTCAGAATCGCCATGATCAGTGTTTTCGCTTCTTTAGGACTGACTCCCCAATAGCATTTATTGATTCTGCTGATTTTTGCGATTGTCGTCTTTCCTCTCTGGTACATTCTTTGGATGTGTGGGCCGAGGTTTAGTTTGGGGTCTAGCCATAGTCCCAGCCACTGTAGTTCCTGTTGTGGTCGCAATACCTGTTTTCCAAATAAAACAATTGGGTTAGTGTGTTTCTTGTGTGTGAAATGCATTAGTTGCGCCTTTTTTTGATCAAAAATTGCTCCATGTCGTTTTCCCCATGTTAGCGCGTTTTCTCCTTCTTCCTCTAAATCCAGAACGTTGAGATCTAGGTCTTTGTTTGCAACTAAGTGAGTTATGTCGTCTATGAAACCTATTGAGATCTTGTCCGATTTGAAGTCGACACTCAGGTTGATGAGCAGTGATGAGTTATAAATAATGTATAGTATTACGGATAAAGGCGAGCCTTGGGGTAAGCCATCCTCTACGTTGAATTTTTCAGATATGAAATCTTGTAGCCGTAGATCTGTGGTTCTGTTGGTCAGGTATTCCTCTACCTGTCTTATTAAGTAATTCGGACATTTCTTCTTCTTAAGTGAATCTGTCAGCCTGCGCTTTTGAACAGATGGGTATGCCGACTTTACGTCCAGAAATAAGCCAGAAACCACCTTTCCTTCCCTCCATTTGTGGTGGATCCATGATGTGAGGATGACAAAAGCGTCGTCAGTGCTATGTTGTCGTCGGCCTCCCATATGCCCTTGTGCTAATATAACATTCTTCTTGGCCCAGTAAGTGACTCGTCTGGTGATCAAGGTTTCGAACACCTTTCCAACACAGCTCAATAAAGCTATAGGTCGGTAGGCTCCCGGTTCTGAATAGTTGTCCTTACCGTGTTTCCTGATGATAGCTGTTGTTGCCGTTCTCCACGCTGTGGGGAAGTAACCCAGTGTCAGGCAATTCTCAAAAAGACTTGTTAGGATTGGTATTAAGCAGGACTCAGCTATTTTTATCAGTTCGTTAGGTACATCATCTCCACCTTTCGCCTTTTTTGAGGGGAGTTTCCTGATTATCTCGGCTATTTTGTGTTCGGACACTCGTGGATGGTCGAAGTTCGTATCGTCTTGGGAGTTTCCTGTGATATCAGATAGGTCACATTCATTGTTCACTACAGACGTCCCGGTAAAGAGGAGCTTAGCTTGTTCATCTTTGTCCGTCGCCAAGGATTTATCTTCACGGTATAGTGGTGCTACCAGGTTTGGTCCTTGTGTCTGTGTGTACTTGAAGGCTTTGAAAGTTAGTCCGCTCTGTGTCTTAGCCAGGAAGGTTCTCCAATGCAATCTCTTCAGTTCGTAGATTGAGTACTTTACATAATTGCTCCATTCCCAGTAGCATTGGGCGGCTTCATACGTCCCGCTGAGTATCATCCATTGTCTTGCCCGGTTCCGTTCCTTGATAAGTGGTCGGAGTTTTTCTTCGTCCCACCACGATTTGTGGCGATGTTCCTTCGTTTTGACCGTTTTACCCTGTTTATAGAATGCCTGGGTAATCGAGTCTGTGATCAATTTTACTGCATTGTCAACGTCCTGAGTATTTGTTAGGATTGTAGGAAAGTCACTCAGCCAGTTTTCAATTTCATCACAGTATGTTGTTTTGTCAAGCTTCCCCAAGCACGCAGAATTATGTGTCGGTTGGTGATGGGCGTCTTCTGTGTTGATTTCTGTTATCAACAGTTGGTGGTCTGATCCGAAATTAGTGCTTGACGTTGTGCATAAGACTGTGTGTTTGGAAAGTTTGAAGTTGATCCACGTGAGGTCTATTGTAGTTGGTTTCCCTCTAGCCCGTGGATAAAAGGTTGGGATGTTTTTCTGGGATTGAAGTTTGAAACCTGAACGTCCACACATGCGTATGAGTTCTTTTGCGGCTGAATGAGTGTGCTTGTAGTTTGTTGGGTTCCAGCTTGGGTGATGTAGATTCGCGTCTATCCCTACTAAAGTCGGGGTTTTACGCTCGTTGAATTTCCCAAGCCAGGTTTCAAAAATTGGTAAGCCTGCATTGCTTCCGGGGGGGTTATAAACTGATACTATACGTAGTTTTGGTATGTTTTTCCCGACGTCCTTGATTTCTATCGCCGTTATGTAAGGTGAGCCGCTGGGTAGCATCGTGATATTCCACGATGCTATTCTCTTCGAGACATAAATGCCAGATCGGGTCTTTTCCTGGTATGATTGTGCGGAGTAGTCATAAGCAATGAATTCGTGCCAAGCCGGATGCGTTGACATTCGTAATGTGTGCGGGTTTATCCAAGGTTCCTGTAGAATAAGTATGTCGAAAATATTGTCAGCTAGTAGGTTCTCGACCACAACTTGTCTGTTAAAACAGTTTAGTTGTGCGATTTTCAGGGTGTTCTTTTCTGAAAAAGAGTCAGGTATGTCAGTAATTATTGTTTCTGGTGCTGTATAAGTTGGTTGTTTAGGCTGATCAACGGAGTGGAAAGAGAAAGGAAGAGAGGAGGATGAAGAGCAGCTCCTTGTAACCTGATCTTGGTTTTTTCTTAACATGAGTGAATTGATGATGAGGGTAGTCCTTTAGATCTGATAGGGCAATTTGCACTTGAGGCAGAATGATCGTATTTCTCATTCATCTTGTCGATTGGGGTCTCGGGGTTCAGCGACTTATCGTGAGTGACACATCTAACACAGTGTGGGCGCTCATCTCTTTTGGGGCATGTTCTCGAGTCATGATTGGCTCCACAGTGTTTACAAAGTAAATCATTTTTACATTGCAAGCTTATGTGACCTGGTTCCTGACACCGAAAACACTGTACACGTGGTTTTTTGCACATTCTAACCCGCAGGCTACAGCCCTCAAAATAGACCGAACCCCTAATCATCATGTTCATCAGTTCCTTATCTAACAGATTTACTAAAATGGAACCGGTACTTTGCCCTGTCAAGTTTGGTTTGCTTAGCCATCGAATGGAATGGATCTTGTCGCTGGGAATCGGGTTTTGCTCGGCTAACGTGTGTCGGATGTCGTCAGTTTCGGGGAAGTTGTCTGTGGGTACTGAGTCGATAACAACTGGGAAAACTGCGGGGGAGGTAATTAAATCAGGGTCAGCTAACGTGGACCAGAGTGTTCTATTTTCGAGTAGCCATTCCGCTTCGGCTCGCGTCGTCGTGAACAGTTTGACGCTCCCTGACGGTAAGCTGGCCGCGCCTTTGACTTCGATCTTCTTGCCTGCTAATTTGATCTCTAGTTGGGTTAGTGCCAGGTTAACGCGGTTGACAATTTCCGTGGCTTTGACTCCCTCAAAAGGTTTTTTGCCCTCTACGGTTCTGATGACTACTTGGCTCGGTTTGAAGGCGTTGATCACCTGATTCGGCGGTGGTGGTTGTGGGGCACGTGTTGATGTCATTTTCAGGCCTTCCGTTGCTTTCGCTGCCCACAACGTTGGCTTGGCAGGCAGACCGTTGACGTTGGGCTGGGGGGCCGCTTGAGCGTGTCGCGCGTCGATCAGAGTTTTGAGCTGTTGTTCTAGTCGGTCCAGACGGGATGAAGGCTCGCTAGGTGATTGGAGTCGTGCTTCCAAAGCATTTAGTCTCAGCTTCGTTTCTTGCATCGTAATCATCAGCGCCGACATAATTTGCACAAGTTTTGCCGGAACCACTACGTCTCCATTTTCGAGCGTGTTGTTCTCGGTGAGATACTTCCATAGCTCGTTCATAGACAGGTTTTCAAGTCGTGGGGGCGGCTCTGAGGAGGGTCGTGAGGTCAAGTCCATATCTAAATCGGTGGTATCCATCGCGTTCGTTCGCGTTCTTGACGCGTCCGGTCGCGCTCGTTTCGGGTCGAACCGGTTATCACGGGAAAAGGACGAGGGATCAGGGGGCATGAGAGGATTCTGAGAGCGATAGAGGGGAGTTTTAGTTGTTTGAAGATGGGTAAGAAGGTGATTAGAGGGTGGTTTGACGAAAAATAGAATCGCGATTACGCAGTCACTGCGCAAAAGTTGACTGTAGTGGTAAGAAGTCAGAATTCCTCTTGATCAAAAAGAAGATTAAGATGTGAGATGAGTGATTGGGTAACCAACATTTGCATGCGGCATGACTGACCCGACATAAACTCAACTAAGTTCCACCCTTGAACGCATCAAAGTCCCTAGTGGTCTTGGCAATGGCTCGAGAGGCTCTGAGCCTGCAATGGACTCCATGACACACTCAAATGCTTTTGCCGGTGTGGGGAACTTCAATTTTGTTGAGAAAGAGTGCTCTTGTAAAAAGATAAAAAGATCGGGCACGATCTTCCAGGAATGCTCCGGTGGGATCAGACGGGGGTGTGTGGGTCCCGGCCATAGCCCGGCCCCTACTAGATAGTGCGCACCCCGGCTAGATAGGTTGTAACGTGTACTTCTGTAAAGAGCTGTATGCGGAATTCCATACAAACCATCTGAACAAACTCCACCTCTCTAGGCTCTGATTGATTATCCTGATTTCACAATGGAGAAGGACGCAAAACCAGAAGGATCGAAAGGAGAAACCGATCAAGAAAAACTAAACTGGCCAAATCATCAGAATGATGAATCCTCAACTTCAATCTCAGAACCTAATCAATCTTTAAATCCAACACCGATCCCTTCGTTAACTTTAAGTCTTTTTCGTCATTTGTTTGATGATAGATTAACTTGGGATCGTAAGATTGGTTGTATAACTGCTACTTTAGCTATCAATCTTTTTTTACCTTTTATAAATGGGATTATGTTAGGTAATTGTTTTCTTTTTTTTCTCTTTAAGACAATCAAGTTACTAACTTTCAGTGAACGGTTTTTGTTCTTCTGGTGGAGGTCTTAGGGTTTGGCGAGATAGCTGCTCGTGAACTTGTTGGAAAATATATGGGATGGGGACCACTTAGGGAACTTTATCAATCAAATCAAAAGAATCAAATTAAATCTCATCAAAAAGCAGATGATCTATTACCATTAGAACCTAGTCTTACAATCTCAACAGATCAAACTCGATGGTGGCAATCTACGAATCATACTTCAAGTAATCAAAGGTGACAAATCGAAATGCGTTTGAAGGTTTTGGATATCAAAACAAAATCGACCTTTAGTCATGGGTGAGTGGCTCACCAACCAAAACATCAGTCTTTTGAAGTAGATTGTTCATTTTTTTTACCCTCAAGACCATCGAAACAAGTTCTTACTATCCTCTTCTTTCTCTGAGTGTGTAGGCTCGTCTCCTGACATCCTTTTCGACACTTTAATGAAAGTCAATCTATCTCCGGTGATGCTCTAGCTGTAAATCTAAACCAATACACCCCCACCTTGTTATTTGCTGTTATCCGATTTGCTGCAAAGAGTGACTTCTCTCTTTCATAGGGATTTCGAATGTTGATCAATCTATCAAGAATCACACCATCATCCAAAACCAATCAAAGATCTGATTTGATTTAAATTTCAATGTAATCATGAAGATTTGCAAAAAGATAAGATCAAAAATGATAACCTAAAGAAAAAAAAACCATTGATATCGAAATCCTTTCCATTTCTTTGACTCAACTTTCTCTTTTCATCAAATTTTATTAAACGAAACATTTCACCTCTTTCAGACCCCACAAGAATCAATTGACATTTTCGAGCACTTTTCAAACCTGCTCAGATGATCTTTTTAATTTTCTTTTAGGTTACATCCTTTGATCCAACCTTTTTCTTTTCCTTTCTTTCATCTACCATTCTCTGATCTCTTGACCATTTAGATGTTTGAAGTTCTACATCACTAGGTTTCATCTATATTTATATATATATCAGTCTTTTGAAGGATGAGTCTTATAAGAAAGTGATCAAAGAAAAAGAGAAGTCTATGAAATGAAAAATTCAAATTTAGAGAAGTTCAAAGATGAAGACTGATCCATTAAAAATCATCTTAAACAATCTTGAAACATTTCAAAAAAGAAACACTTTATTCCAACTTTATTTGTGATTCATCTTCAAATCTCTACAAAAACAAGTTGACCTACACAATCTTACTTTTTTTTCGAAACTTTCACTGAACCAAATTTTTCTTTTGGATTGAGTTTCAAAATCCCTATCATTATCATCATCCATTAGTATATTCTTTAAAGTTTCTTTTTTAATCCTTTGATTAACTTCCACTCAGAGTCAAAAGAGAAAAAAAAATCAAGTCATAAAGAATTTTAAGTCAGTTTTAATTTTTCTATTTCCAGGATTTTTCTTGTGAGGAGAATTTGAATGAAAAGAAAAGAAAAAACAGTTAAAAACCAAAAAAAAAAATTGTTTCCTTCATTTGTATCAACTTCTTTTACAAACAAACTCTTTTTTCTTTTACAAAACCTTTTCATATTTTTAAAACTTTGGATTGAGGTGGTTTTTTTTGAAATGAAAAGTTAAAAAAATTTAAGAAATGATCAAAACTTGATCATATAAAATGATAAAATCAAACTGAAATAATTCAAAAGTAGTCAATCTCATCAACTCAAAGAATATCTTTTCAATTCATCTTTTTGTAAAGAAAAATTCAATTTAATCATCATCATCATCATCATTTTTATTAATCACCAGAATTTCCAACCAACAAAAAAGTAAAAAAACTTTAACTTCTCAAAAACAGATATATATATATATTCAAACCTAAATCCATTTTTTTTCAAAATCCCATTTTTTCAAATTTCAAAGCAAGTAAAGAAAACACACACATATATATATATATAGAAATATATATACGTCAATATAAAACAGAAAAAAAATGATGAAAAAATGAGAAAAAAATATAAAACGATTGATCAATAAAGAGAGAGAGAAAGAGAGAAAAAAAAGACTAAACTTGAGCAAACAAATCACACATCAATCAATCAATCAATCACGCACACACATATCTATATATATATATATCTATAGATATCTATCTATCATTACCATTCCTAAAACACAGACATTTATAAAAACAAAGTAAATAAAGAAGAAAGAAAGATAAAGCAAAAAAAAGAATAATAAAATTTTTGATTTTTTTTTGAAAAGATTAATTTATAAAATTTTGTAAAGAAAAAAAGATCATTCAAGAAAAAAAAACAAATAAGAGAAAGAAGTAAGCTATCACACCCCTGCCCGCCTCCCTTCCAACTTCCTTCCTTCGAAAAAGAATAAGTGGGTATGAAAAGAAAGATGCTTCATCTTGACTTTTTTCCAAACTTTTCCATCTTTTCTAACCTATATCAACACACCTTTTAATCGATAAACCAAGAATACATTCAATTCCGTCTTTCTCAAGTATATATCAACACAATCGAGATTAGAATATAAGAGAAAAAAAAGTGTACGCGAAGAAAAAAAAACCTTTCAATCCGATCTCTTTCTTTATTCACAACACTTTTCACTTCCCTCACTTTTCCTTTGTTTTTCTTTCGGTTCTTTCCATTCACTTCTCAATCAATCTTTCTCCTTCATCTTTTTCTCAAATTCTAACATCCCATCCTAATCTGACCATGTCCATCCATACTCCCACCACTAACAGATCCAGTAGTCCCACTCACAACCCAAGACTTTTCCCTTTCTTGTAAAAGCATCGCACTAAACACCCACCAAAAAAAAAAGAAGAAGACCAAAAGACGTCAATCTCACTCTTCACTTCACTTCACTTCACATCCATCTTTTCCATTCCCACTTACGAAAGAAACCGAACCACTTCCGGCATCAACGGCCGCTTCTCCGAATCATCATCCCACATCTTCTCAATCAATCCTACAATCTCTCGACCCCATTTACGTCTGATCTGACTCGTACTCGGTCTTAATCCATTCTTACCGACTTCTGCAAAGATCGCATGTTCATTCATTCCCTTAGAAAAGTTCAATTCAACCAACACCATCAGAACTTCATCAAAGGAAACCAGAAAATCCACTTGATTTCAAAAGGACTTGGGGATTTAGCTTTCGTTCGAACCTTCACTTACTTGAAACGGATAAGTTTTTTCCTTAAAGGACCAACACAAGACTTCCCAAAAAACTAATCCAAGTGCATAAACCTAAATAAAGGAACCCAAGAAAGAAAGAAAAAACACCCATCTCAGTCTCTCATCTCATCCCATCCATTTTCTCCACATGGACATCGCAAAAAAAAAAAAAAATTATAACCCATCGAACTCTTTGGGGTGAAAGGAAAAAAAGAATCCAAAACTGACGTCTATCGAATGATTATAAGAAGGATGAGCGACCCAAAGTTCAGGTGCTTGCCAATTCAATGTTCCACAAGTTGTAGCACACATTGACATCACATCTCTCTTCACTCTTGCCAAACCCTAAGAAGTGATCGATCAAGAAAGGGAAAACCGGGATAGATTCATGAGTTGAATCTCTCAAAAGGATGAAGGTGAATGTGAATGTGAATGTAAGATGAATCGAGAACGTCACTCAACAAAGTCAGTGATCTTCGCTGATCCATTCGCAGTGATCAACACATTCGGACTCTTTAAATCTCGATGAATGATCGAAGGAGTACGTTGATGACTGAAACCGGAAAAAAAAACCCTCATCCGATCTTCAACCTCGGTTCACACACCCGAGACACGCTTCATAGAGTCCAAAGCAGAAAAAAAGAAAAGACTCACAGATATTCCACTCCTCGAGCTGCGTCTAACATCATAGCCAAGATTTGGACAAAAGGAGGACAAGGAATCTTTCGGATATAACTAAAAGAGGAAGAAAGCAGTGAGGAGATTGATTGAGTTTGGTGAAAAGGTGATGATAGAAAGAAATGATCAAAAGGCACGAACTCATAAAGATCACCATTTCGACAGAGTTCAGTGACGATAGTACAGGGGACATGACCACCGACCGAAACGCCGATGAACCTCACAATGTTAGGATGTCTAACCGATCCCAAAAAAGAAAGAAAAGAACGGGGAAAAGAAAACTTGAGGTTCAGATCAAAGTGTAAATCTCCCCCAGGAAAAAACGTAATCAAACCAAAACCTCACCTCAAATCACGTAAGAGTCCTAATTCTTTAATATCCATATCCGTTAACCTTCCTCTAAGATCACAGATCGCTACTCTAAAGTTTCGATATCGACCCATATAAACATCTTTAAAACTACCACTTCCCACTTTCTGTTCTCTAGCCTTTTAGAAAGAAGGAAAGAATTCATTCAAAGACCACTTTAAGATTTTCTAAATCGGAAAAAGAGAGAGAGAGAAAGAGAAATGAACCTACTAATTTCTCAGGAGGGATTTCTTTATCCGACAATTTAAGGTCTTCCAAATCTAACAAAACATCTAAATCATCACCAGCCGTAGGCGAATGAGTAGGTTCAGATTGATTTGGATCTTCATCTTCAGTATGGGTGGATTGATTCGGATGGGTATCGACCGAGGCAGGTGGTGATAAAGGAGAAGGTCGAGGACCCAAGGTTTTGATCGGATCCATCTTCACAGTGATGGGCGTATCATTGAGAAGTCGAGTGGGACCTTGAGTGCCGCCTATGATGACTTCTGACATGTTAATCTTCGAGATCGGACCGATCGAAGCAATCTTCGTGCCTACTAATCTGATACTCTTTCGTTTCGAGTTCGAATGAGTTGGATCATCTAGAAGTGGAATGGTAGGAGGATGTTGCATGACTTCGATCACTGGTACCGGTCCTGGTGCTGCATCGATCCCAGTAGCAGCTAAATAATCAGCTAATTGACTCTGTGGTGAGAAGCCGATGGGCATAGGACTTCGTGTCTTGGGAGATGAGCTTTTGATGGTTTCATCCTTTTCGATCAATCGATTACGTAGATTATAAAGAATCGGTTGATTATTTTCAGGTGAACAGAGTTGAGGATCGATGGCATCATCTATTGAAGTTTCGGCCGTATGAGCTGAAGGATGATGAGCAAAGAATGAATGATGTTGATCATCTGATTCAGAGGTCATCGATGAATCTTCTGTTTCAGAGAGTAACATGCTAATTCGATGATTGATATTATATTCGCGCTAAGGTCATGAAAAAAAAGGGGAAGTGAATGGTGAGTAATTGAAATTTCAAGAAAATGGATTCAACTTGAAATGTATGAAATTGAAATTATTTCTCAGATGAGAAAAAAGAGGGAAATGATCAAGATTCATTCACTGAAGAACAAACAAGCGATCAAAAGCTCACAAAACAAAACAAACACAATTTGAAATAAACCAGAGTAGGATAAGAAGATGATGAAGAGATTTAAAGAGGTTTAAAATCGGATTGAAAAAGGAAAATCTAAAAAAAAGAATCCAAAGGAAGAAGAGTAAGAGAAGAGATGCTCACCCATCCCAGTAAAGCTTGAACCATTTCACGTTTCGTTAATTCATGAGTTTCACTCAATAGGTTCCTTTCACGACACAATTCAAGTAATCGGTTATGTTTCTTTCTCATCAGACTAGCTTCAGTTGCATGTGAGAGACTATAACTCGGAGCGATCGTAGAAGGTGGATGAGCTTGATTCAGAAGAAAAGAATGAGAAAAGGTCAGTTGAAGTTGAAGTTAAAGTTGAAATTGAAATTGAAGAGAGGAATGGATGGGAGAGCATCAGATTTGAAAGGTGAACGGACCTTGTTGAGCTCGATTGATGATAGTTTGAGGAGCAAGAGCGGTGATGGAGGGATTGAGAGCATGATTCCGAATGAGTAACTCATCCGGTACACCTCTATAGACCATGGTCACTGGCGCTGGTTTTTCTTTTTTCGTAGGACGTTTGGTATTGATAGGATGATGCTGATTGACAGATTGGTCGGTTGCGATTCGATCCCGTTTCTTGGGTGGTGGTGGTGGTCTCATGTTGATGGGATGTGGTTCTAGGAGAGGTGATTGAATTAGTTCAGGAGAGATATGTTGATGTAGTTTGTGTAGGGGTGATTGAGTGGATGGATCGAGTGATGGTTGAGATGGTCTTGTTGGATGAGTAGGAGAAGAGATTGAGTTTGACTGAGTGGTAGGATCAGATTGTTGTTGATGATGATGTTGCTGATCGGTTGAGAATGAAGATGATGAGGATAGATGAGAAGGTGATTGTTGAGTAGAAGTAGATTGATGATGATGATGATAGGTTTGTAATAGATGAGGCGGTGGAGAAGGAGAAGGAGCGATGTCGAGACGATGTTCGAGTTGAGTGAGTAGCCTAGGATGTAAGTAGTTGATCTTTGGATTGGGTGATTGCTGCTGCTGCTCTTGCTGAGGATTATTATTCATTTGAGGTTCAGTCATGGTTTTTGTATTCTGAATGAGTCTGAAGTGATGATCCATGAAGTGTAATTTGATAACAATCTGATGATGAATGAATGTCTCCACTCGATCTGGTTGAGTTCTTGACTCTTTCGTTCTGCTTTGAGGAGTCAAGTACCAGTAAGTAGAAAGTGAAATGGATCAATCGAGTCAGTCGTCTTCAACTTCTGAGTCTGAATTCGAGTTGCAGTTGGAGTTTGAGACACTTTGAGTTTGAAGTTTTGAGTTTGGAATTTGGAATTTGGAATTTTAAATTTCTTTCGAGTTTCATCCACTGATTCTCTACTTTTCAAATCGATTCATTCCGATTTCTTCACTCCAAACCTCCTTTACAATCACCATCTCATACTCTCAACTCAATCCATCACCTTCAACATCCCCATTCGATTCATTCTCACCTTCATTTCAAACTCACCATCTCTCATCCATATCCCAATGGGTTTCAATTCACTCTCATCAACTCTCACTCTCATCACCCATCTTCATTCACCCTTCAGATTGTATAATCATAATCATCCTGATCTTCAGTATTCAATATTCAATATTCCTTGACGGTCAATCCGACGAGAAAGACGGTTTGATCTATTTCCATCTGCCTAGTTGAGAATCATGAATATATATATATACAATCCAGTAAGATTTGGGATTCACTCTGAAGGTGATGATCATGAGTCTAAAGATCCTTAAAGTGATCCCATTCCAAGAACCTAAACCAATCCATTCAAATCTAAAACAAACCTCAGATGCCTAAACTCCAATCCAATCTAAAACAAAACCTCAGATTCCGATCAGATCCGTTTCAATCTAGATGCCAAACTTCCAGGTACAGCTCTCGAAGGCAAAGTCACAAATCGGCCTCGAGTACGAAGGTCACCACCCAGGATCGAACCTGATCCTCTCGGCCTTCCTTCTTCCATCCCACTCACCGTCTTTCGCTGAGTTGAAGTGATCGGTCCATTCGGATTCGGTTTACCTTCAGCTCTGGCTTTCCATGCTTGTTTGATCCTAATCGCTCGTTTCGAAAGCTGTGTAGACCATCCAGACCTCAATCAATCAACCCAAAGGATCAGTCCGATGAGAGATGAGGGAAAAAGATTCGTACTTCATCCGCTTCAACCCCATCTTGAATACTTTGAATGATCGAATACACCACACTACGATAATTTCCTTCTTTCTTATCATCTCGAAACCTCAGAATCTTCCAAGTTTGTACTTTAGAATCCCAAACTACTTCCACCACTCGATTGTCAAGTTGTTCTCGACGAAGTTTACGTCTGTGTTGAGTGAAGTTGAGATGAGAGATGGCCTCCGAGAGAATGCTTCCGGGTAGGATAAGAGCAGATTGAACTTAACTCATACCACTCTTCATCAGACATCTCCAACGTATCAAAAAACGTTTCACCATCCCCACCACAGTTCATCATGAGCACAAAGATCGGTTTCCCAAAGAAATCTGCTTCCGTCGGATCATCAGCACGAGGAGGGAATCGAAGTTCTAGCCTGAAATCAATCGAATTCTCCGATGGTGGCTTCCACTTCAAGCTAAGACAGATTCAATTCACTCTTCTTCAATGAGTCAAAGATACAGACATCAAATCTGGTAGTAAGACACCTACATCTTGGGATCAGTGCCGATCCTGTAGGGTGAACAAGCACTTGTGAAGATCAACCCATCGTTTCCATGGGTCAGCTTAGGCATATCATGCCGTAAGACTTTTTCAATCCCATAAGCAAGTTCCATTGACTTGAGTTTGATACTGTGATCGGATCCAAGTTTTCAGTGAAGCTTATCCAAGATCAAAGATTGGAGGAGATGAGCGTACTCGAATGGCATCCTCTTCCGGAAGTGAGGTTGAGCGGCCATCATCTTCTTGAGTGGAGCGATCACCCAATCTTTCAGTCGCTGAATGAGTGATCCCAGTTTTGAGTGAAAGTTAGAATCCAAGATCAAACCAATCCACTCACACCATATCGATTGTTCAATGGTTTATGCATCAGATTTTGTCCCTCTAGAGCGATACAATCAAACACCAAGAACCTTAGAACCTGATTAATAAAACCTCATCGATCAGCTTACTATCCTTTGAGCTTTCAGCTAGAAGATCAGATCATCCTCATCCTCACCTGTCCCACTTTAGGTTCCACATCAATCACTAATTCACCATCGATGATGGTATCCTTCAAAAACCTATTTTGATGTTCGTAATGAGGAAATGAAATGTGATCGACCAAAAAGAATTCATCTCGTCGATTGATCTTTCGGAAATTGGATCAGTACACGACCGACCCGAAATGATCAAATGAAGATGATGAAGTGTTTTTTCCTTCCTTCATCAAGAGTTAGATCTTAAAAAAAGAACTTACAAAGTAAACTTCTTGTTGACCATTCTCATTCGGACCATAATAAAACCTTTGTCGATCGGAATTCACCACTAAAGCCATCACCCTCACTCCATCCGATTTCTCACATACCCAAAAACTGAGGTGTCAGAAATCATTATTCAATCAATTCATCTCTCTCGATTTTCGCATTCATGGTCTTTTTTTTATGTGGTTTTTGAGGTGGAGATAATCTTCAAAGCTTAACTCTTCACTTTCGAGCAAATCAAGTGAATGATAGGTGAAACTAACAGGTTGTGATCCTGGAAACCTAAACAATCAATTCGAACCGCGAATCAACATCCACTTTCTCTTCACTCTTTTTCCTTCTTTCTCTTCCTCTCTCTTTCATCTTTCCATCAGATTTACCTTTGAGCTCCATTGAGAGAACAAAGTTGAGCTAAATGTTGTTTGAGGGCTCGTAGATGATCTCGATCGGTGATCAATCGTCCAGGGATCGTATCAGGCACTGGGAAGTTCGTGTTGACCATTCTTTTGTCCTTTGAGTTCTTATTCTTGATCGACTCTTTGATGATTGATTTTTCTCGGTCTCTTGAATCTTTTTTGAAATGGGTCGTACTTTTTTCTTTTTTGACGCGTAGAAGTTTCCTAATCAAGTTCTTTTCGGTTAAAGTTGTCTTAGTAAAGAGGAGTGGTGGTCATGCTTGATTTTCGAGTTCTGCATCTGTACAGCCTCAGCCAAAACTTATCCGGTCCGCCGATCTTTTCAAACACGCCCGGCCGATTCTCATGAGCTTTTTGGATAGACTCGGGGTGTTGAAAAAAGAGCTCTGTCAAAGGGTCAAAAAAGATTTCACACCAAAAGCTCGAGTCCTCCTCACCCAAAATTTCGAACCCCCCCTACGCTACGAGGGGGTAGTTGGGCTTTGATGAGACCCACTGTCATAAGATTTCTCATAGTATCTATTGTCTCTTTTATCCAATACTAAGATTTATTTTTGTTTCAATTTCAGGTAATGAAGAATTTGATCTGACTGTATCCTTTCAATCTTATTATAAGATTTGTCAGAGTATATATTGTCTTCTTTATCTTATACTAAGATTGTATCTCTATTTGGATTCAGTCCAACACAATCTACCCTTGTGTTATCGAGAGACTCTCGTGCTAAGAACAAATATCAGCTGTTGGCCAGTTCACACATACAGTTTATACCTCATTGCAACACTAAGGATTCCCATCTGGGTGCTATCTATGAGGGTCCGATTGTAAACCGATTAGCTTGCTTGGGATAGAAATATATATATCCATCACTGAAACATAAAATCACAGTGGACTTGAGCTATAAGCGTATGACTTCTGTCAGAGCCACATCGCTGAGTATAGTCCTCGGTTGTCGCCAAAGGAAATTGTGAGACAGCGCAGTACCAAACGAGTTTTGTTGATGTTGAAGAGGGAAGCAAGAGTTGGCTTCCTCTGTTTCACTTCCATTGGGCGAGCCTCGGTGACATTAAGTACGCATCCCTTCTCATGTCATCGTATATTAAGCGCCAGCTGATCTTGTCCCTTTTATCTTTATTTTTATCTTTATCTTTATTTTTATTTTTATTTTTTATTTTGATAAATCATCTTCATCCTTTCTTTGAGAATACTTCACTCTACACTAGCGTACACCTGGTGATCTTGTTCCTTTTTCTATCGCTTCATTTCTATCATCTTTATTTATAATTTTCACGTTGCATAAGCTTTCAAACTGTTGGTCTTTAGTTTATTACCTCTCTAGCTTTCTCAAATTCGACTTCAAATTCAATTGATTGACTTTTCAATTACATTCATTTTACCTTTGCTCCAATCCATTTGGATCCAGTTGAGACTATCAGCCTGTAATCCTTTGACCACATTTTTTACTATATTTCTACTCAACCTTAACTCCAAGAAGCAAAATATTCCTGGAAAAACAACCTCCATTGATTCAATCATGATGAGCAAGTCTTCAAAGTCAAAGTTGAAAGATATATTTCTCTTATGGGCCATTACCAATGTGCATTTCTGTGTCAAGGGACACCCCATGTTTGTTGTAGATGACATGGCACGTGTTACTGGACAGGCCGAAGGTGCTGGTGCTGCTACCCATATAGAAAACGGTATGTATGGATGCGTTTTGTCAACTGTCTGTTTGGGATCATCAACTTATTTTCTATAAACTTCATGATCCAAACAGTGAACGACGCTTCAAAAGTAGCCACTGGTTTTTCACATGAATCTTCAAATGGTGATGAAACTCTCATTTGATCTTTTACCTTTTTTTTGGATTTGATTGCTGAGACCAAACATCCTTGACGCTTCATAGGTCGAAAACTTGGAACCTCCGCGGCTGCTAGCCTTCCAGGAACCAGCTCTGGTGACGTGAAGACCGTCGAGACCATGGGTAAAGGTCACCTCGATGGTATCAACGCACTCCGTGAACCAACAAAGAACTTGGGATCAGATGGAACATCTTTGGCTGGTAAATTTGATGACTCCAAGTCAACTTCACAAGTGACCGAGGGCGTGAAAGCCTCTGAAGGAAACCCAACCCCCAAAGAAGTTTCAACTGAGCTTTCAGGTACAAAGGGTATTCCTGTTACTGAAAGCTTTCATGCAGAAGGTGGACAAGGACTGAAGACTGCTGTTCAAGACGCTGAACAGCTCAAGTCACCCCGTCAGATCTTGGAACAGGTCACGCTAAAGTACAAGAACATGGAACCTAATCTACTCAAAGATATTTCAAAAGGTCAACAAACAACAAGATTATCAGCGGCTGGAGCGCCTGATCTACCTCCAATCTTTGACAAAGGACTTGGCAAGACACTCAAGAAGGATTTCAAATATCTCAAGCCAGCTGAAGTGCAAGAACTCTCTCCTGTGGATCTTCTTCGATACCTTTCAGAGAGGGATGCGAGTGTTGGTAGGAACTCCCAAAACCTGGACGGGCTCGCAAGAAAGTACTACGCACTTGAAGCAGATCTCTTTTGGGAGGCTGCAGGTAGAGATGCAAGTCGTATCAGTGAAGAGATTCGGAATTTGGTAGATCCGCTTGTATCAAAGGGTAAAAGCTCCAATAAAGACCTCCAAATGTCTTCCCAGAATCTGGGCATGTCTATCCGAAGAGATTTCATTGAACAAGTGGCAGCATCAAAACTAGGGACCGAACACTTTCAGAAAACCTTCAACAAACTACAGGACGCCAAAGCTACTTATGATCGAGTTTTCGACATTGCCCATGCGGATGCTAGGAAACTCATCTCGACTGAATCACTCTCACCAGAAGCGCTCAAAAAGTTCACCGATAAAGAATATATGAGCAAGGCAGCATTGTTTGACCAAAAGGTGGCTCGAAACTATGACAATTGGTTGTCATTCGAAGGCGAAGTGCGTAAGGCGACAGACACGTTGTTTTTGAGATACAAGAACATTCAGGGTGAACCAGCATTCAATGCTAAGATGGATAGCATAATCAAAGGATTGGAATCCCAGGGAGGAAGAACAACCGGTACAGACATCATACAACAGGCTAATAGGCAATTTATCAAAGAAGCAAAGGCTCTGAAAGATCCAAAAATTTCAAATTTGGCGTTTGAAATCTGGGTAAAAGGAAAAGCTGCACAAATCTCTCGGAATAACGCTTTAAGAGGTGCTGATGGAGTATTCAAACGTAATAATCTTTTGGATTCTACAGGTAAGAATGTATTTTTGTGTTTAAAGAACGTTTTCTGAACGATTGAGCTAACTCATTTTAACCCCTGACCGCAAATGCAAAAGCGTTGAGATATAAGCACACCGGTTGGTCGTTTAAAAAGTTTATGAAAAAGATCTCGAATTGGATTTTTGGACGTCTAAGGAAAGGAAAACAGAACAAAGAAGCAAGCACAGCAACAAAGCCATTACCAAGTGATGGACCAGTACCAAAGACATCCTCTGAAGCAGCACCAAATGTAGAGGTTTCCGCAGTCAACACGGGCAAACACACACCTGAAGTTGAAGTTGGAAAACAACCAGCAGTTGAAGCAACTTCTTCCAAAGATGCTAATAGCCCAGGTAAGGTTGATTTGAAAGAAGAAGCAAAGCCTCTGGGTCTCCGGAGAATCTTCCCCTCTAGCTGGACCAATAAAGCTTCATCAGCTGAGAATCCCAACCCGTCTCAAGGATACTGGAAATCATGGTTTTGGCCTGGAAAGAGAGTCCAACCCGTAGGAGACAAAGCTCAAGCTTCTCAAGACACAGCCTCTTCCAGCAGATGGTGGCCCCCATTTAGAAGCAATGCAGTTCCATCTGACCCACAGAAGGCTCCGCTCCTTGAGACCAATCCCACCATCAGCTGAAGAAAAAGCCCAACCTGTGAAACCACTCGGTTCCAAGGAGGGCAGTGTTCAGTTGATGGCCCAGCTGGAACTCCATCAAAGGGTGGAATAGTTCCCTACATGTCACTTTACCACACTGCCTAAGGTTCATTATATGTATCTTATATGATGTGGATACGCATTGACAGTAATGGCTTCATAAAAATTCTTCTTGTATAGATTGTTCATCTCAAACATTTGGTGGTACAAGGATTCTTCTAAAGTTTCTTCACTACTCTCACCTATGTCATTCATTTGTTTTACTTGCGTGGTTTTTAACACTTTCATACTCAAGATTATGTAGACAATTTCTGGAGAAAAAAGATGTTTTAGATTTTTTGAGCCTCTCAGAGGTTTGATGTGAATTTGATACCAAAATTTGACTTCAATCATGTTCATTAAAATGAGTACATTCAAAAATCTACAAACATATCAGGTGATCAAAATGATGTCCAAGTTCTTTAAGGTGAGGTGGCAATCAGTTTTGATTTGACCAGGTGAATACTGAATACCAAACACCAAGTAAGGGATACCAGAGTGTATTCTGTAACTTTGAACGCTTCACAATCAAATGTTTTGCTATCCTTGATAACTTGAGATCCATGTGCATGTAGCTGATGAAATGTATCAACTGACCTTGGAAATAAACTGAAAGGCCACAAAGGAACTTACCCAGATCACAATTCAAGTTGTTTGAGCAAGGTTAATCTGATGGCCATTCATTCCCTGAGTCAGAATCCCTGAGTCGGAATCCCTGACTCTTCAATTTTCAAACCAAAGACTTTCTATTGAGCCCACACAACCTCAGTGCTTGGAACATGTAAAATCTCATCACTTTTCTAAAAAGTTCAAATATCTAATCAACTCGTGATTACAGATCCCATTGAGATACTTTTCACCAGTCTGAATTTCTGTTATCTAATTTAAAAATTCCTGATAGCAATCATTATGAAGCCCAGATGTTGATTAGAAACTGGAGACCTGCATCAACCTATCATGGCAAGATGATCATGCTATTTATATGATTGTGTGATCTCACAGAAGCTGCAACTACTTTAGTACATGCACATCCTCTCTTATCTAGCCTTAAAGGGGATGTAGATCTTTACCATTCAATCCATAGAGGAAAAAATATATCTTTGGTGTGTGGATCCAAAGACAAAGAAGGGGAAAACTGCAAAAAATGCAAGAGAGTAAAGATTGTTGTTTTCTATACAAAGGCAAGAAACTTTCAAAGAGAGATTCCAGAAGGCCAATTCTTTTGCATAGACCAGCATCTCCAGAGTAACATAGCTCTATACACACTTCTCTTTCACTCTCTCTGCCAAATTAATTGTTTAGAGTTCTGCTATCAAGGAATTCAATGGTTCATAAAATCACAGCACAAAGAGATCTCATCCAAGATAAATTCAAGTTTGGAAAAACTGATGGATATCTCAAATGGTCAATCCTTTCCCTTCCTTTCCTTCTCTGTATATTCTCTAAGTACATAACATTCACAACAACAGATGATCATACAGAGAATCTTTTCTTTGACATCTTGACCGCCGAACTCTGCTGAAGAAGCTGTTCAAGACAAGCACATTCTTTCCAAGCTTGTAAATGTGGGATTTATTCAAAGTTTTCAATCTCTCACTTCACATGAATAAGTAAATCGGATAATTCAACTTTTGATGATCGCGAGTGTGTAAATTTCTTTTCGCTGAAGGTTGAGAAGTCTATGTATCAAAAAGGTGATCAATAAGTTGAGGCGAAGTGTTAATTCAGTCACGTCCTCAGATGATTCCTGCCAAAGCGGAGTTAGTATCAGGTCAAATTGCCTGATCACTCGCAGGTCGTCTTCTCCTGCGTGGGTTAGAGTACCGCTCGTGTTCAGAGTGACGATCACTGAGTTCTCAATGGGTTGTCACTCATGAAGGTCACACTTGACCTTCTTTTCCTTTTGGTATTCCTCTCAAGATGTTCAAACTATTTTCTTTTTCTATGTAAAGTCCTCTGTTCATTTTAATCACATCTGACTTGTCATCTTTCGAAGATGATGAGTATCGAAACTCGCTCGTGAGATTTGTAATCAGGAAGATCAACCTGATTTGTGATCATCTTGACCCAGAAGAGCAAGAGAAGTTGAACATGGAGTAAAGTACTATCTCTGAGAAGAAAATGAGAAAATGGAGCACAGTCCGAATCTAACAAAATCAAAAGAGGAAAATGAAGAGTGAATAGGACAAGAACATCCAATTGATGACTTGTGATTTTCCTTGAAATAGTAAGTATTTAAAAGGGGACCAGATAGGAAATTAGAAACCTATTCAGTGGAAACAACAGGTAAGCTACTTATGTGAAAATGGCAGTCAAACATAGAGTGATCAAAAGAAAGAGTGATTTTGTAATGGGTATTTGGAGATTGGTTGAATCAGATTGAATCCACTTTATCTGTAATTCCATCTAGGTGTACACTTTCGAGAAAGGATTTGGTGATATATGAAGTATCACCTCTACCGATCCCTAGGTAGTCCCGACTTTTAAGTCCCGGACTACCAGTGTTCGGGTTTTCTTAAAAACCCCCCCCCGATTTTTGTTGACCTGCATTTCTACTTTGGTCTAACAAATTTCGGCTCAATTCTTCTTAAACTTATACCGAGATATCGATGATCTTCCGATATCTCGAAGACTTATATAAAGATGTACGATCTGGATAAGTAAACAGTACCAGCCTTAAAGGCTGATGGGTTTACTTTGATTCTCACAATGGAATCATATATTCCATAAGAATGAATATACAAAATTTTACAAATTCTTTATATACGATTTAAAGATTAAGAAGAAGTCGAGGTTTTTAGAACACTCTAGAGGGTCACTAAACCTTGATCTGAGCAGAGGATCAAGGATTCAGTAGGAAGTTTAAATTCCCCCCTACCTTACTGCTTCAAATTCATCTTAGCTTAAATCTAGATTCTCAGCTTCATATCAGCAGGGTGGGTGGGATGGTTTTTAAAAATATTATAATGAAATGAAAATATTATAATAAAAATTTCGAATAAATATTATTTTAAGAAAATATAATTTATTCGTGGAATTTCTTGCTAAAGATGGATTGGTAAATGGATAAGTGGAGAAAGGATGAGGGGATTAATTTCTTCCTCATCCTTTCTCATATATAATCCGCTTGTTCTTACTAAGACTGGATTACCTCATCTGAGTGTAATCTCCTATGCCTAGTCCAGGAGATCTCGTTTGCCTGGACTAGATGCTATTATTTAACATTGTATTTGGTGACAAATCCCTGGGCAAGGCGCTACAAGTGGATTAATCGCAATACACTTCCCATTTACATTACCCGACACCGTGGACACAGTCCACCTCTGTCGTACCTCCGCCGGAAATCTTACATCCACTTTATCTGTAATTCCATCTAGGTGTACACTTTCGAGAAAGGATTTGGTGATATATGAAGTATCACCTCTACCGATCCCTAGGTAGTCCCGACTTTTAAGTCCCGGACTACCAGTGTTCGGGTTTTCTTAAAAACCCCCCCCCGATTTTTGTTGACCTGCATTTCTACTTTGGTCTAACAAATTTCGGCTCAATTCTTCTTAAACTTATACCGAGATATCGATGATCTTCCGATATCTCGAAGACTTATATAAAGATGTACGATCTGGATAAGTAAACAGTACCAGCCTTAAAGGCTGATGGGTTTACTTTGATTCTCACAATGGAATCATATATTCCATAAGAATGAATATACAAAATTTTACAAATTCTTTATATACGATTTAAAGATTAAGAAGAAGTCGAGGTTTTTAGAACACTCTAGAGGGTCACTAAACCTTGATCTGAGCAGAGGATCAAGGATTCAGTAGGAAGTTTAAATTCCCCTCTACTCGGTGCTGGAAGCCTGAGCCATTTAAACGAACCCCAACCTTTCACACCGAATGTATTCTTAACCCATGCATTTCATATACAATTTCACCTAGTCATCTAACTTATGTAAACTCAATACCAATAACAACTCTTTAGTCTCTACCAATTCCTCTTTTGAATATGGTTTTATGTACAATCTCCAGGCGTTTGATTTCCATCGGCCAATCTCGCATATGTCTTCCACTGGTACCCCTAAGGCAAACCTCAACGACGCGCCGCCCACTCTGAATGAATGTCCTGTAATGCCATTAAATCCTCCTTCTACCCATATCTTTTGGCACGTAGCCATGATCATCTGCTTTGTTAATGGGATCCTGACAGAGTTCTCGACGTAGCTAAACAATATATCTTTCCCTCCGGTCGTGCACGCTAGTCTTCTCTTCAACGCAGCTACAGGACATAGCAAGTGATTAAGATTCTTCAATTGAAGAATTTGAACTTCTCCTGGTTTCGCAGTTTTTGCCCCCCTTAACGTTATCAGACCTTCTTCTTTACCGTCCTCGATTGTAATCCTTGCATCTGATGCCATAATCAATTCTGAAGAATCTTTCTTGTCCCCCGTCATCTCTCCCAACCTGGCTAATCCCCAGAAGGTACACAGAACTGTATCGAAAATGGCCAGATCCTTCAAACCACCTTTGATGAGAGTCGCCAAGCATAGTAGGTGTTTAAGGTGAATAGCTTTCTTTCCTTCACCTTTAGGAATCGAGGCGTCGATTTTCTTTGAGGCCAACAACATCAACTTGATGGTCGCATCGCTAACTTTAGGGAAATCCTCCCTATGGTATAGATGCCAGGCTTTTAGCCCATATAAATACTTTTCTAAAGTCTGAGCTAAAACATCCTCTTTTGAGGGGCCACTTCCCGTCCTTCCTGCCCATACACAAAACTCGTAAATATCATCTTCCGTCGCCGGTAAGTTGAATGGTGTCGACGATTTTTCCTTCTTACATTTCAAGAATTTTCTAACAGCTCCGTTGTAGCTTAGAAGAGTATTCCACTTCCAACCGTCCAACACGTGTTGTTGAAGTTCATTGTAATGTATTTTATCATCACCTCTACTGACAAACTGTAAGATTGGTTTGAGGTCTTCATGTGATAATGGCATTTTAGTTGCAGAGTCTAATTGAAAGCTTTCTGAGTGGTGAATGAGATTCGAAATCAAAGTAGTTTTCACTCTGGGAGCGTTCAGGGTTTTACCCCTATATTTATGGAACTTTTTCTTTTCCTCTCGGGGTTTAGCATCGTACAATTTACATCCTCTGAAACAGAGAAAGCCTAATCGGTCGAGAGTGGGTTAATTAGTGGATTGGGATAGCGCGTATTATACATTTCATGAGACATAAACTAAGGGGATATTAACCCTGGGAACTGGTTTCTCAGGGTCTCCTTATCAACACTCCACACATACTTTTGTGAAAAAATGTCATACAAGTCTGATGGGACTGAGGCCCACACTCTATCAGCTTCGTCTTTACTACACCCTCTAGAGATATCGTCTGCTTTGTTCCCCTCAGAAGATACTCTCTTTGCGACTAGATCCATGTGACAAGAGATTAACAATTGTTGTATCCTTCTCCACTCTTTATTTACCTCAAGATCATTTGATCTCCTATTTGTAATAGCATTCTGGCTCGTTGTATTGTCCGTCCAGACAATCAACGTCTTCCCATCATAATTGCCGTGAGATATGATGTGCCACAGACCAATCCTAATGGCCACCGTTTCCAACCACGCTATACCGCGCTTCGAAGTGCCTGAATTTTCCCAACCTGGTTTCAGTTTTAGCTGAATCCACTGCTTACCTAATAAGATTCCTATTCCAAAGCTAGTTGATGCATCACCGATCCACCCAATGTCGATTGGGTCGCTGTACTTTATCAACCTGGTGTGCTCAAAATTCGAAAGCATCAATTCCCAATGGAGTAGATCCATCCTTACGTCCTGAGGAAGAAGCTGAGTTGCGTGTTTATAAACCCAACTTTTCTTCCACCTATAAAGACCCGTCATGTAGCATTTCAATTGCGGCAGGATTAGTGTTACGTGTACTAGGCGTCCAATAAGGACTTCTACTTCATTGAAAGTGAATTTCTTATTAAGTTTCAAGGCTTCTAGAATTTGCTGTTTTCGTTGATTGAGTTTTTCTTCTGGTAGTCGGACAGTTTTTGATACCCCATTCCAGATAAAACCGATAAACTTCTGTTCTTCTTTGAAGTTTGACATCTTTTCCTCGTTGGTAATCACTCCCAACTTTAGGCTCCTTGATACCACATGTTTCATATCCAACTCAGATTTCAAGGATTTAACAAACAAGGCATCATCTACCCAACGAAAGATGTCTACTACATCAAATTCTTCCTTCATTATATCTCTCCATGCATCCGCGGCTCGTCCAAATGATCCACAGCCAGCTACACCTCCAAAACCAATACGTGTATCCCACCATATATTGCCATCTGCATCCTTTATCATGGTGTAAGGTTGTTGGTCTCTCATGGTTGGAATTTGGCGGTACGCCTTTTCCCAATCGAAAATTGCTAGCAGTAAGGCCCCATCCGATTTCCTGAAAAAGGATGAAACCTTGGCAAAGTCGTCCCAAGTGGTTTTAAAGTCGTCTGCGTCCACGAAGGAATTTACTGAGGGGATGTCAGGGTTGTTCCTGGGAAATGATAAGTCGTTGATGGGTCGTATTGATCCATCGCCGTTTACTACGGCGCCTAAAGGGTTCGTCCTAAAAAATCCCACTCTCTTGTAGACCTCATCATGCGTGAATGGACCGAAAATTCTTCCTGCACGCTTTTCCTTTTCCATATTCGAATTTATCTTCTCTTTAGCCAATTCAGAAGAGTCATGGTTATCTGGTGTATACCATTTACAGTCAATAAGGAAATGATGTGGGATACCCTGATCAAACCCTTTCTCGAAACCTACTAAAACATCTTTGTATCTATCAAAAAGACCCGCATCTTTCAACGCCTTGCTCCACTCAGGGATATTCATTTCACAAGAAATTTCTCCTGGCCATCGATGATCATCTAGCGGTACGGTTTTCTTTTCTGGTTCATTTGGAATTATGTCATCTTCAATTGTCAATGTAAGCACACTGACTGTGGGCCTATTTATAACGAAAAATGGATCAATCAATTGCAATGAACAAAACCAAGGGCCGTGAGGCAAAGTAAATACACGGAATTTCTTTAGCATGAAGAAAATTATAACAATATAAATGGGATGGGACTTCAAGAAGGAAGTGACAAATCAGGCAGGAACATGGAAATGAGACGAGGTAACCTACATATCAGGTTTATCTCTATTTTTGCCTTTCACTTCCGGATTCTTTTTGTAATTTGGATTAAAGTTCCTTCCTCTATAACTGCCGTATGGGCCACTTGGCCTGAAGCCTCTCCTGTCGTTTGAGTTCCTTGAAAATCCTACTGCGCCTCTCGAGTTTGAGCCAGACGGAACATGAGACGGATGGTCTATTAACGTATCTGAATAGGGATTCCGACCATATTTGTCACCTCCTTTCATGTAAGGGTTATCATGGGTGTTCAAGTCGTCTTGTACCCGCGCATTATAAAAAATCTCATTTACTAAGCCGGTTGGTTCCAAGGAAGGGTTAGGTACCTTCTGATCTGGGTTTCGAATTGCAAATACGGATTTTCTGATGGTTAAGTCATATTTGAAGGCTATGACCCATGACCTTTGTTCCTTGAAGATTCTAATCACATTCCTTTTATGCGCTTCCATGGCGTCGGCGAATCCTGGAAAGCCGTAATCATCTTTCAGCATCAAAATGAAATTATCCATGTTTTCACTCCATTCAAATCGTGATTGCGTCCACTCTCCTGGGAAAGGATAGCCTTTGTACTTCTCAATCTCCTTATCCACGTTCTTATATTCCACGTGATTGTCACTAGCTGACTGTTGCCAAGCTCTATTGAAGATAGTTAGAGGTAGTAGCCCTTGGAGAAGTTGCATATTCTTGTGGAAGAACAACGGCAGGGATTGTGCTTTCGCATCTGGGGTTATGCTGAAGTCGAATGAAATGCCGCCTTCAGAAAATGTTGATTCTTTCAGTTTGAATGAATTAGTGAAACTATGAGTCTTGTTAAACAAAGATACCGCTCCCTCATCCATTCTTTCATCTGCTGATCTATCTCCTGATGGTACTTTGCTTTTCTTCGAGTTGATCTCTCTCAACAGCTTCACTGCTTTTTCGAAGGACTTCTCGTCTAGATCTGGTATGTCCAAAACATTAGTCTTTTTAATTCTTGAAAACTTAGGAAGTTTAGTTGATGTACCGAAGATGTTGCAGAACTCTGCCTCCAACCTTCTTTTTTCCTTTTGCATAGTGTCCTCTGGAACCGTTTCCTTTGGCATAGGTCTTTGATCCTTTGCCAGATGCGAGTCTTTCTCTGCGGTAGGTGGTCTTTCTGGATCTTTGTCTTTCGGATCTAGGATAAATTAGGAGCAAGGTAATAGAAGCATTTTGTTAGTCTTTCAGTCTTGTCTCGCGACTCGAACACTGGTAGTCCGGGACTTAAAAGTCGGGACTACCTAGGGATCGGTAGAGGTGATACTTCATATATCACCAAATCCTTTCTCGAAAGTGTACACCTAGATGGAATTACAGATAAAGTGGATGTAAGATTTCCGGCGGAGGTACGACAGAGGTGGACTGTGTCCACGGTGTCGGGTAATGTAAATGGGAAGTGTATTGCGATTAATCCACTTGTAGCGCCTTGCCCAGGGATTTGTCACCAAATACAATGTTAAATAATAGCATCTAGTCCAGGCAAACGAGATCTCCTGGACTAGGCATAGGAGATTACACTCAGATGAGGTAATCCAGTCTTAGTAAGAACAAGCGGATTATATATGAGAAAGGATGAGGAAGAAATTAATCCCCTCATCCTTTCTCCACTTATCCATTTACCAATCCATCTTTAGCAAGAAATTCCACGAATAAATTATATTTTCTTAAAATAATATTTATTCGAAATTTTTATTATAATATTTTCATTTCATTATAATATTTTTAAAAACCATCCCACCCACCCTGCTGATATGAAGCTGAGAATCTAGATTTAAGCTAAGATGAATTTGAAGCAGTAAGGTAGGGGGGAATTTAAACTTCCTACTGAATCCTTGATCCTCTGCTCAGATCAAGGTTTAGTGACCCTCTAGAGTGTTCTAAAAACCTCGACTTCTTCTTAATCTTTAAATCGTATATAAAGAATTTGTAAAATTTTGTATATTCATTCTTATGGAATATATGATTCCATTGTGAGAATCAAAGTAAACCCATCAGCCTTTAAGGCTGGTACTTAAAAATATTATAATGAAATGAAAATATTATAATAAAAATTTCGAATAAATATTATTTTAAGAAAATATAATTTATTCGTGGAATTTCTTGCTAAAGATGGATTGGTAAATGGATAAGTGGAGAAAGGATGAGGGGATTAATTTCTTCCTCATCCTTTCTCATATATAATCCGCTTGTTCTTACTAAGACTGGATTACCTCATCTGAGTGTAATCTCCTATGCCTAGTCCAGGAGATCTCGTTTGCCTGGACTAGATGCTATTATTTAACATTGTATTTGGTGACAAATCCCTGGGCAAGGCGCTACAAGTGGATTAATCGCAATACACTTCCCATTTACATTACCCGACACCGTGGACACAGTCCACCTCTGTCGTACCTCCGCCGGAAATCTTACATTACAGTGAGAGTGTGATGACATGTGTGTGTGTTTGTGTGTATGTAATTGTTGATTGTATGTGTAATGGTGATTTTCATTTTGAGATCTTTCAGAATTCTTGTTATAAATCAATGGTCATCATCAACACTTTCAACTTCAACTTCAACTTCAACTTCAACCATCGATCATCATCATCATCATCATCATCATCATCATCATCATCATCATCATCATCAACTTATCGTGTGTTGTACTTGTTTCAATCAAAATGAACAATCAAAAGTCAAATTCAGATCAAGTTCCAAACTCATTCACTACTCTCAATTTAATTCAACAATCTCAATCAAATCATCATAGTACTATAAGACCTCATCCTATTCCAAGATCTCAATCTAATTTGAATTTAGATCAAACTTCAAAATCTCATCTTTATTCTATCATCTTACAATCAATCGAAAATTCTGGTTTAATCTCAAATCTAAATCATCATCATCATCAAAAACGAAAAACTAATCATCAGTTCAATTCAACTTCCCATCAACAATTCTTTTGGGCTAATGAACTCTTTAGGATCATTGAAACCGATCTACTCAATTGTTTTACTGATCAAATCTTAACCGAACTTCAACTGACAAAACTCAATCTATCCAAATCACTTCAAGAACTTCATCAGAGCCATATCTCATCCAATTTACGTAAACTCAAATCAAATCCTAATTCACCTCATCCTCTATCTCATACTCGTAGTGGTCTTTTCTCTACTAGAGTCAAAGATCACAAGGATGCTTATCCTGCCCTTCAAACTCCCGATCTAACTCGCTCCAAATCGCCTGATGCCCTTCTTACCACTCAAACCAAACAAGATCGACCAAACCTATCACCTTCTCTCTTTGGCACTGCTCTTCAAACTGCAAGTCCACCTGAACTTTGGCTTCCGGAGCACTCACTTTCAACAAACACAGCCAAACCAGATCTGATCTCTAGGACTACTCTGATCGAAAGCCTCAAAGCTAGAACATCCGAATTGATCATTGACTCTCATCCCGATCATTCAATTTCAGACTCTTGTATATCCCCTAAGCTAGATACTTCAATTGGAGATTCAGATTTCCTAGAAATCACTGTGCGCGCCGTTAAATTTCATCTCAAGCGGATCAAAACCAAACCACTTGATAATCAACGCGAAGCAAGTTTTGAACCTAATCAATGGTGTACAATTCCCAACCCCGTACAAGATCATTCCACTCAGACCTCACATCTTCCAGAAGCTAGTACCTCTAAAGCCATTCGAACTAGGATCATGGGCCAAACAGACATTGTCGAACTGTTTTCTGACTCTTCCTGTAAGATGTCGGACTTGCTCGGTGGTGATAGTAGTGATTCACTCGAACCTCTCATGGTCACTTTACGAGATGGAAGGATCGCTCGAGTACGCACAGAACTTATTGGAGGTACGATCACCCTCAAAGGCCCTGGTCGAGAATTACGAAAGTTGAAGAAAGTGATTGAATTAGCGGTAAATTGATGGTGACATGTTTATCTTGTCCTTTTGTGTCCTCTCAGATTTCTTTTTCAAAAACCCCTTTGATTGAATGTTTTTTGTTTTGATTCAATTTTGCTTTACAGATCTTTGCCGCATGTAACATGAAACTAGAAGTCCACGTCCGTCGGGACGCATTTTGCTCTCGTCCGGTTTTCCTTTCTTCACAACAATCTGAGGAACCACGTTCAATGATCTCAGACACTGAGGAGAGAATAAGCACACCGCCCCCTCACCTGGATGATCTCATCCCTTCATCGATTCCTCAAGACACACCCCATGTTGCATTTGCTCAAGATACCCCTCCACAATCCAAAGTGACCTTCAACAACTCACATTCTCCCACGAGCCTCTTTGGCACACCAAACAAACCTCCTCTTCTGCATTCAATTTCTTCACAATATTCAATCATCACGGCTGACTCAAATTGGCTATCACCACCGCCACCAGCGGTCGCCTCCTCTACCTCTCTACCTCTCTCATCATCTGAAACCCTTTCTGTCGATGCTTCACCCTCCACTTTGGGTTCTCCGGGCCTTTCACTTGATTACGCGACGCCTCCTCAATCTCCGCAATCATACAGGGAACCTCTTCATTCTACTTCGCCCACATCTCAGCGTGCGCCTTTGAATAACAGTTCAGTATCCGTTACTGGTCGAGCCAAATGGTCAAAGGCAGGGTTATGGGGCATGCTACTTGGCAAACCGGCTCAGTCCCATGCTCATCCTCAGCTTTTCATTCCTTCTGCTCCATTACCTCTCGATCAAGCTCACTTCGATCATCATGGTGTGATAAGTGGACCTTCAGAAAATGATGGAATCATAAGCGGTGATGAAGCCGATACGGACGACGACCCCAAGTCCGTCACACCGGATCAAACGGCTTCTGCTACCCCTAAAAAGGCAATCACCAGTAGTCAGACTCCAAGCTCCTCACGCTCACCCAAATCTCCATCTGTAACTCAATCTAGCCCAACCGCTAGAAAAAGATTTGCACAACGGATCAAAAAACGCTTAGAAAGCTCGTTGGAGACCTCCCCCACCAAACACCACCGTGCATCCAAACAGATCATGCCAGGAAGTTTTTTCTACAACACCTACGGTTTGGGGAGCGGCTTTGGACGCCGAGGTTATGCTGAAAGTGACGAATGGGAGCTAGTTGCTGGCTTTGCAAGCACCCCATCTGGACATACCCGACGTGATAGCGCTGAAGATGGCGATACCACTGATGCCGGTGGGCACGGCGGTGAAGAAAATCGTAGTATTGATAGCATTGATAATCCGCTTGAGACGTCAACAGAGAACCGAGTTCCATCTCCGGACGTAACTTCAGATAGCTCTGACAAACCAAAGAGTCGGACGTTTGCGAATAGACTCTCGAATACATTCCTACATTTCAAGGCAGCGCGTTTAGCATCTCAGAAAAGTCATCGTCCCCCTAGCAAGATCGCTGAGATCACTGATGAGGCATCTCAATCCACGTCGATCGAAACTCAATTGCCTGACCCACAAAATCTAACCGAGACAGAGGACGAGGTTCAGGGGGATGAAAGCGTGATCAATCAGCCGATCGTCGGTCGATTCGAAAGGGTCATAGAAAAGATGAACCGCGCCATTCTGTCAGTTTCGCCTGATGTCGTCTTTCCACCTCCTCACCTACTTGTGCGACTACGCCAGCAGGAGATTGCAGAGATATCACTGTTCGCCTCAACCACCGATGTACTCCCCCAACTGTCAGATCTGGCTAATCCAAATGAAGCAAGATCATCACCTCAAATCACCTCAGCAAGCGATGAAAGATCTCCCAACACCATTACTTCCCCCAAGCTGTCGGATTTCAACTCAAATCGCCCCTCACCACTAGACAGACAACGATCATTTGCTACTGCCGATGCAGAAGTCTTATCGAACAGATTCGCAGACAACAACTCGTTGCCGAACTCTGCTGAGTGGACACCCATTCGAACTCAGAAATCACCACAGCTCATTCCTCAATCTCCCCGTAGCGCGTTATCTGCATCAAATGTCCCAACCTCGCAACCATCTCAGAATGTAGAAGTGGTCGAACCTCGTGAGACCGCACCAGATGCTCTGCACCCCAATCTCCTTCTTAGCCAATCCCCGCGTCCACGAAAACCTCTTGAACAACGCAAGATAGCTGTTGATGCTCGTGCTGGCCTTGCGTCCCTGATGACCAACAACTCATCTCTGGATGGAACCTTACGACACCAATCGATTCAATTCTTATGTGAAAAATCAAGCCTTTTTTCGAGTCCAGGTACGAGTGCATGCGAATCACCAACATGGAAAACTTGGAAATATTATCAAGATTTTTGTCTTAATCCTCGAGCTTTAGACCTTCCCGAGCGAAAGGGAAGGCGTGATGGAAAGAATACGGCTCCTCCTATGAAAGACACAGGCTTCAATGTCGGGAGTCTGATGAGCCTAGGAGCTGCAGCTGAGCTTTTGGGTAATCAGACTTCCAATGAGCCCCTCTTGGACACACGTGGCCTTCAATATAAGCTAACGGGTACGGTAGGACAGGTGGTGAGTAAGTTGGTCGATGAGCGTGATCAACTGTGTGTTCAAGAGTCTGGTATAGCGGGAAAATGTGGTGGAAAAAGAATGGGAGATCATGTGATTTCGTTGATTCACAATACAGTTCGAATCATTGTGTCGGTGGAGGACCAGTTAGCCGCGGCAAAAGGTACATCATCATCATCTCATGAAGATGATTTGACGATTGATTATAAAGGTTTGAAACGTAGTACTAGTGATGGTGGAATGGTGGACATGCAAAGCTCTTTAGCGAACTCTAAAGAAGTCCTCAGCGATCATGAAATCGTCATGTGGACGAAATGTAGGATATGTGGGAGGTGTACCAAGGTTAGCGAATTTCTTTAAAATTGTAATCAGGGGATTGATGAGACTCACTGTTTTTGTCCTTTTGAACTTTTGATGGAATTTGACTGTTTAGCCGGTGGTCTGCTCGGAAGCCACATTATTGTTTTCATTCGCCAAATACCTTGAATTGATTCTGTATGATGGAAACTTTGTTCCAGCGCCTGAAGACTTGTGTGATCATGGTACTGAGCGACAAGATGCATTGATCAGGTTCTTTTCAAAGGGTAAAGCTCGTGTTAAACTTGCTTTAGAAACGGTCGAGTGATCTTGTTCCCCTATATTTCTATTTCGTTCACAAACAAGCCGTGCTTACAACTTACGCTCTTCGCATTTGTTTCTTAGTTTGTTCGAGTTGAGGTTACCTACAGCTATTGACCAGAGTATCAGGGATGATGGTATACAGACGGGTCGTCCGAGTTTTGATCCTCATCAGAATGACTCCATACGACAAGTTGAAGATGAGATTACTGGGTTCTTTCATTCATTATACACTCGCACTTCGATGATTGATGATATCTTGGTTAGACGTGATCAACGACTGGAGCTTGTTCAACAACGCGCAAATCCCTCAGTCTTATCCGAAGATTCTTCCGAACCGAATCGGGTGACTCCTACTGTGAATAAAGAGTCTGTGTCAAGTGTGATCACAGAAGAAGAGAAGATTGAAAAAACTTTAGCTGGTGGAGGTATCTCCCGAGGTCGAAGTCATACAATCAAGGCTGCTGTAACTGATCATCGAGGTCAATTACAAAACCTTATTAAAGCCTTTGAGAAGGAAGAAAGTGATCTCAAATCACATTTACCAGACCTTGATCCATCTAACCTCAATAGCTTAAGGAAACCATTTTTCGATACCATCGTTCGATCCAAGGCTCGATTGATGACATGGGAGAAGAAACACTTGTCAACATTAACCGGACCTGACGGTCGTCAGAAACTTGGGGAAGCTAATTTCTTGGAACCGATATATGCTCAATCTGGGATACATGCACTACCGGCTGATACATCAATCATCATCAGGGAATCTGAGATTTCGAGTATCATTGCCTTTACACTGAGTTCATCTGATTACAGGACCTTATTATCATCAATCAGCAATCCTAAGCATGCATCGACTCCAGGATCTTCGTCTAACCATTCAAGAAGTTCATCAAATCTGTATGGAACACCGATCCCTAGTCCTCCTGGGATGAACAACAATGCTCCTAAACGTGACTTTAGCCTGCCGATCGCGTTGTTGTCTACTACTGAAGAATTGCCAGATGTTCCGTTGGGTGGTAAGGCTTCACCACTTGGATCACCCCGAATGAAATCGACTCAGAATAACAGTAATAACCTTCTTGGTCAGAAGAGTAATACTAATGATCCTGATGATGATCAAGCCACGTTTGGAAAAGATTGTAGTTTTGAAGGTCGAGCTAAACTGAAGAAACCTTATAAACAGAATACTTCAATCCTCTCATTACGATCACTTTCAAAGCAGAAGAGTTTTGACGTAGGTAGTTTCCGAGCATTCGGAGGTGTTGGATCGAGGATCAACACCCCAGCTGCAAAGAATATGACTCAAGATCCTATGACGATGTTTGATGAAGATCCATCACTTTCGATGATGAATGAAGGAGGTGATGATAAGATCTTGGATGACTTGATTACTAGCTCTGAAACTAGTACTATCTCATCATCGGCTACTGCTAAACCGAGTTCAGTGGCACCAGGACCGGTAGCAGCTTTACTCAGTCGAGGTGCTAAAGCTGAAGTATCCACCGTATCCATCTCACATGCAGATACATTGGGAGATTTGACACATAAATCCCGTGCTAGTAGTATAAGGTCAAAAGCATCGATTGAAGATTTGGAAAAAGTGATTGAAGACCAATCACCATCGATGAATGCAGTGTTGAGTGAGAATGAAGATGAGGTCGAGATCCTTTCAGTTGATCAAAGTGATTCAGAAACCCAACAAACTCCACCAGCCAGTCGAATGTTATCAAAAGCTCAACCCTCACAACCTCGTCCAGCCCATTCTTCAATTCTTAGTGCACCTTTACAAGCGATCTGGACACTTGGTGGAAGTATCAAGATGAAACAAGGTGGGAATGCTACTGGAGGTGCTGGTCTAGATCTCAAAGAGTTTGATGGATTAGATTCAGAATCGAATCCAAATCACTCACCACATATTAAATATAAATTCAAACATGGTACGAAAGAATTTTCATGTACGATTTGGCATGCGAGTCAATTTAAAGAGATTCGAGAAAGATGTGGAGTGAGTGAAGAGTTTTTGATCGAAAGTTTATCTAGATGTAATACATGGAATACGACCGGAGGTAAATCATCCTCGAATTTTTTCATTACGAACGATCAACGGTTCATCTTAAAAGGGATGATCACGAATTGGAACAAATCCGAACGAGAAGGTTTATTGAGTTTCGCACCGAATTATTTTAAATATCTTTCGAATCAAACGTTGATCAAACCTTCGTTGATCTGTAAGATCTTTGGATTCTTTACGATCAAGATCAAGGAGCGAACCCATCAGAATGGAAAGAATGAATCGAATCTGATCAAATTAGATTTGTTATTGATGGAAAACTTATTCTATGGTCAGACGATTACACGAAAGTTTGATTTAAAAGGCATCACTAGTCGGGTGGCTAAAGTGAAGAAAGATGAAAAGGATGGAGGAACGGGTTGGGATGCTGATTGGATTGAGGGTAAGTTTGTAAAATTTTGAAACGAAAAAAAAAATCAACCAAGATGAAGCATAAGGATCGATTGATTGTAATTTAATTTTTTTTGGGGGGGGAGGGTGAACTGATGAATTTGATTTGATTTGATTTGATTTGAATAGGTTCACTTCGAACTTTATTATTAATTCATCCTCATTCTAAACATGTGATTTCGAATGCGATTGAGAATGATACGAAATTCTTATCGGAAAGTAACGTGATGGATTATTCACTTTTAGTGGGAGTAGATGATTTAAGAAAAGAATTAGTAGTGGGTATGATTGATGTGATTGGAAGTACGTTTTTCTTTCTCTTTCGAAAGAACCCCTCCCCCCCCAACCAAAAAAAAATACAAAACTCAAACTAGATTCGAATCTTGAGTTGATTTTGATTTGGTTTTGATTCGGTTTTGTCTTTTGATTTTTTCTTCGGGGTGTTTTCCCCATAGCTTTTAATTTAGCTAAAATGTTAGAATCTAGAGGGAAGATGGTGTTGAAAAGTTCGGATAAGAAAGGAGAAGTGACGATCTTACCACCGATTGAATATGCTGATCGGTTTAAAAAAGCGATGGAAACTTATTTTGTAAGGATCTTTTTTTTTGAAGATTGGTGTTTTTTTTTCAAACCCGAACACCCACACCCGTTTTCGTTTTCTTTCCTAAATTGACACTTTTTTTTGGTTTGGTTTGGTTTGGTTTTGAATGGTTTTGAATGCACTTTTTAGGTGGCTGTACCTGAGAAATGGAGTAGACCGTTAGAGAAAGAAAGTAAAGGAGAAAGAGAAGATCAAGAAGATCCAAGTTTGTCTTCTGTATTCTAACTTCAACACTCCTGATGGATCTCTTCAGATCAAATCCGGATTAGAAATCTAGGTGCTTTGGTTTTTCGTCAGGATTTCAGATCTTGATTTTAGGATTTGTGTTTTCTTTTTTTTGGAATGAATGATCATGAATTGTTGTTTTGAATATGATATTTTTTTTCTCAAAAAAAAATGATAAAATAATTGAAAGGAAATTGTTGTGATTATTAAAAGATTTGAATGTGTACCTCCTGTCTGTGTGTACCTGTCTATGTGTGTGTGTGTGAATGTGAATGTGAATGAGTTTTTGTAAAAGAATATGATTGTTTTTTTTTTAAAAAAAAAACTTGTTTTGAAATATAATGGTGTTTTTTCTTTTTGGGTGTCTATTTTTTTCTCTCTCTTTGTAAAATTTGAAAAGATTTGATTTGGATTTCTTTTGATTTATTAAATGTATGATGTAAGATTAGAGAAATTGAATGAGATTGAATTTTTTCTCAATTTTTTCTCAATTTTCCTCAAATTTTTCTCAATTTGATTTATTTAATTAAGCTTTGGTTAATAGATTGAATCAGATTTTGGGTTATGCTTTATTTATGTTTCAAAGAGAAAAAAAATCAAAAAAAAAAGTTTAATAAGATTTTATACTTCTTTTGAACACAAACACACTAAAAAAAATATTCAAGAAGAGGTTTTTTTCTGAGAAGAAAAAAAGATGATGATCAAGATTGAAGGATTGAATTTCAAAGATGAAGATCATCAAATCAAGATGAAATCAAGATTAAATCAAATTCAAATCACAAATCAAATCAAATTGAAAAAAAAAACAAAAAAAAACAAGAAAAGACCCCAAAAAAAGTCAAAAGATAAAATAAATGGTTTCTTCAGTCAGTTAATTTTTTAAATTCTTTTCATCAGTTTTGGATATTTTTCTATAGAGTTTTCTTCAGTAAATTTTGTATAAATCTCTTCATCAGTTTTGGATATTTTTCTATAGAGTTTTCTTCAGTAAATTTTGTATAAATCTCTTCATCAGGTTTGAATATTTTTTTTTTGTTTGCTAAGTTTTTCTTCAAGATTTGAATCGGTTCATGGATTTGATTTTTTTTTCTTTGATTCTTTCATGATGAATTGAATTGAATTTGAATTTGGATTTGTTTTTCTTCATTAATCTTTTCGTGATTGAGTTTGAAGTTTTAAAATGTCTAAAACCAAATCTTTTTCATTTTGATGAATGTCTTGAGTTGGATTTGATAGATTTGGTATATTTGGATGATCTTCAAAAAGATCGATACCAGAATTCAAACTAGAAATTAAAAGTTCGAATCGATTAAGAGTAGGATTTGAATTTGATTTTTTAAAAGAGGATGACTTGGAATCTAAATCTTGACGAATCAGATCTAATTCAAATTGAAATTTATCAACTAGGTTTGAAAGATACCATGATTTGAAATCGGATTCGGATTCTTCAATCTCTTGATTTAAGGTTTTGAGTTTTTCATTTGATTTAGACATCGGTAAATCAAACTTGGGTGGAGTTTCGTTGATGGGAATGGTTAAATTTAAATTTGATTGAGTTTCGAATGAGATAGGTGCGGTTGGAGAATGTGGAATAGGTGATGGTAATCTTTTGATGAAGGAGGTGGAAGGGTTTGATGAGGTCTTGAGGATGGGTTCTAGTAGGGTTGATTTTTTTTGTTTTTTAGCTAATCTACCTCTCTTGGCTGTAGTGATGGATTGAGTTTGATCTGAATCGGAATCTGAACTTGATGAACTTGAAGTAGATGATGAAGTTTTGGTTTGAGTGGAGATCAAGTTTGATTTTCTTAAATGTTTTGATTTAAATTCTTCATCTTCACTACTACTACTACTGCTACTACTGCTACTGCTGCTGCTATTACTATTATTACTTGATGAAGATTTGATGAGTTTGGTTGAATCTTGATTGAGTTTGTTGGAATGTTTGATCTTCTTTTCTTCTTCTTCATTCTAGATTTGAAATTCAAAGATTAAAAGGTTGATGAGATGGCGAATGAATGAATGAATGAAGAGTGAAGATTTGACTTTTGAATGACTTACATTTGAATCTGATTGACTACTACTACTACTACTTTCACTACTACTACTACTTTCACTCATCTCTTTTACTTGACGTCTTCTTCGAACCCTTTTCCTTGCACGAGCTGGCATCTTATAAGTAAATAGATAGATTGAAATTGATTGATGTTTGATGATAATTTGATGGGTGAAGGCTTGAAAAGATGAGATTCGAGATGGAGAAAGTCGATTGAAGTGGTTTTGGGTTTTCACTATAAACATATCTGAGATCCACTTAGCTTAAGATGCTTATAATCAGATATTCTTCTGATTTCATTTTGTTTGAGTTTCCTTTCTTTCTTGCATTCAACTTTCCCTTTGAATGAATAGATAGTTTCTTTCGCTCAGTATAAGTTAAATCCATTTGATGATCTTGTGAATTGATATGATTTGATGAAAGTTCCTTTTGAAGTGGATCAGTTTAAGATATCGATGATGGGTTGGGATGGGTTTTATGCATAAATCAGATCAGAGTGGTGGTGGTCAACAGCTCTTCTTTGGATGAGTTCCTTTTTAAATTTCCAAAAACCATTGAATTCAATTCTCAATCCGAATCCTCAACTCTTTTGATCAGTTGGTTTGATGAAGGCTTCGGTTTGAATTTAAAATCAAATTCAAATTCAATTCAATTCTCATTCTTCAAACTCATCTTCCATCACTTCACTTCACATCATGGTCATCACTCGTCGAGCTGCTGCTGCAAATCTTGCAAATCAAAATCATGAACTCACCAACAAAACCCATCATCAATCTATCAAACCAAAACAAAAAGATAAAAGATCTCATTCCACTTCATCATCATCAACTCACCCCACTCTGATTGGAAAATCAAAATCAAACAGAAAGAAAACTAAAGTTGTTCATCATCATCCATCTTCTGATCCAACTCATCCATCAGATTCAATTCAAAACCCAAACCAGGTCACTTCCTCTTTCTTTTCTCAATCCATCATTCATCATCTTCATCTTATCCATCATTGATTGATTGATTGTTCATTAGGATAAAGAAAATAAAGAAAAAAAATCGGTAAGTTGTTGATCATTCATCAATCATAAGTGAATTGAATGAAGCTTTGATTTGATTTGATGAAATTGATTTCAATTTTAATTCAATAGGTCTTTGGTTTCAAATTTGATTCAAGTTCAATTCCAGTTTCAAATTTTAATCCAACTTTAGTTTGTCATTCATTCTTTAATCAAATTCATCATCATCATCATCACCAGAAAGATTTAAAATCTGATGGGGTTTGAATTGACATTTGGTTTTGGGTAAAAGTGTTACGATTTCTCTACTTCATTTGTTCCATCAAAAGGAAATTCAGTTAGTCAAGATCAAACAATCTATCTCTCTTTTTCTTTTGAATCATTTAACTGATAGATTATGTACAAATGTCTTTTGCAAACACAAGTTAAATTCGATTCAATCTAATTCATTATTAAATCCGACTTCATCAGTTCATCAAACTCACCAAAATTTAAAATCGACTAACACAAGTTCGATCAAACCCAATTTAGAGAATGATGAATTTCAAACGATGAAATCAGCCATCAATACCATCACTCAATTCTTAGCTACTTCTAATGAAGATCCGAATCATATCTTATCCATCTTTGAAGGTATCATGGCAGATCCAGTGATGAGAGCTAGAGTACCTACCCGACTTTTACAAGATTATGAAATGGCACTCACTCAAAGACCAGGTTGTTCAAAAGAGATGATCTTGATTGATGGTTTGGTAGCTGCTACTGGAACAGCGACTCGACTTGCTAAAGATTTGATGAGAAGGAAACAACAGATTAGACAATCATTTCAAGAATCGACACATCATCCTGCTTCTTATCCATCTGTTCATCCTTCAACCCATCCCATCGTACGTTTTCATCAAGAGCTTCATTCTGTGAATTTGCTGAACGAATTCCAAAGAATGTGTTGGCTGATGACTTTCTTTCTTTCTTGACAGACATCTGCTTTATCATTAAATAGAGGTGATCCATTAACTGAATATAACTTATCACAATGTGAATCATCTATGATCCCAGGGAATCCAATGAACCCAAAACCATTAAGTTTTCAACCGATTTTAAATCAACCCATCCTTCAACTTGATCCACCCATTCAACTTCGTCAATCTACTTCAAATCTAGAAAGTGGATTCGAAGTTCAAAGTGTCACTCCTAGTCAGTCTTCTCTTCTTCAGTCTTCTTTGTTTTCGAACGATCTTCTGAGTTGAGGTTTTGCTTTTTTCCAGCTGTTATTGAAGCGAACCCATCCACTTTACATCCACGATCATCAACTTCAAACCCCCAACCGTCAAACTCACAAGCCCAACCGTCAAACTCACAAGCCCAACCGTCAAACTCACAAGCCCAACCGTCAAACTCACAAGCCCAACCACTCTCAATTCAAGCCAGCCAAGACCCACAAGCTCATCTAAACCCTCATCAAACCCAACAAATCTCCAACCTACAAACGATTTTAAATCAATCCACTTCGATGAACCTATCCTCAATCCAAGACCCAAGCTCAATCGAATCACAAAGGTTACGTAAAGCGAAGACGACCTTAACAGCGATCAAATTACAATCAGGAGAAGAAGAAGCCAAAGAGGTTTATGCTGGATTCCAATTGATGGTCGTTTATGAATTGATTGGGATTCTATCGACTGAACTTTGGAGTGATGTGTATACCAAGTATTTGAATGAGACTAATGATGTATCGGAAGCTCAAAGGGAGAGTCAAGGACCAAGTGAAGTGGCTCCAGAAGCTTCAGGTAGTGGTGGTGTTGATCAGATTGGTGGTACTGAGAATCCAAAGTTGGGGTGAATTGGTACCCATGGGAATTTGAATTCAAGAGATGAGTTTAGATGAAAAGGAGAACATCGAGATTGGGTTTAAGATTAAAAGAAATGAAGTTTTGAATGCATTGGTTTAGGAATTGATGAAACCAAGAAGAAAAAGAAAAAGAAAAAGAGAAAAAAAAAGAAATAAAAAATAAAAAAAATTGAATGGGTTTTCTTGTTTTTGCTTGGATGAAGATGGTTTTGGGTTTTTCTTATTTTTCAAGAAGTGAGAAAATGTTGAAGTGATTTTGATTTGAATTGAATTGAAAGAAAAAGCAAAAGAAAAAAAAAAGAAAAAGAAAAAAAAGATGAAGTTATATATATATATATATTGGAAGATGAAGTTGTATTAAAAGGTTTTAAATTAAAAAGAAGAAAAAAAATGTGATTTGATTTGATGTGGATGTGATTTGATATGTGGATGTGGATGAACTGTTTTTTTTATTTTGTTTGATTTCTCTAAGAAATTATATTTTTTTATGTAAAATTAAATCCAAATTTAAATCTTTTTTTTTCATTTTTCTTGAAAACTGATTCTTAGGTTATATAAGAAACTTTTATGATTTTTTTTGAATATTCAAAAAAGATGAGTAAGGTTTTTTTTTGTATATCAACAAGAAAATTTTTTTTGATTTTTTTAGAGTTTGTGGTCAGTTAAATTCAAATTTTCAAACCAAAAAAAAAGTACTTTTTTTTGGTGGAATTTCACTTTTGTTGGGTGTTTTTTTTTCTGGGTTTTTTGAAGTAAAGGATTTGATTGAACTTTTTGATGATTTATTTTTAGGTTCAAAGATTTAAAAAATTCAAATGGGTGGGTTTTTTTGTATGTACATAATTTGATTTTAGAATTTTCCAAATTGAGGAATTCATTTTAAACTTTATTTAGAATTTAAATTTCTTCTTAAATCTTAAGGGCTTGTTTGGTACAACTTAATTTAAGCAACTTTTGGTGAAAATTGACTTTCAAAAGTCAAATTTCAAAAAGTCCGTTTGGTACGGAAATTTTGCGACTTTTCAAAGCTACTTATGGGTACCATAAGTAGCATATTTTGCTACTTAAAATAAAGAGCTCAAGAGCTCCTTATTTTTCAAACAAGCTACTTATTTGACCCAAATTTGGGTCATTCACTCTTTTTTTTTGAAATCATACCCAACTTACAATACCCCCCCTCCTGTCTTCAACTTGCATGAACATTGTCATAGAAAATCACACTCAATTTCCCTCGTTTCAGTTTCCATCATCTCAAATGACCACACAGCATGTACACCCACACTTTCAAACCAGAGACTCATCATCACATTTCCAATCACACATATAGCTAATTCTAATCTAAACTCATGTGTGAGTTGTACTACTTGTAAGATCTCAGAGCATCTCCTATCGTTCAGTAAATTTATGAGTAAATTTTCTGTACCTAGCAAATTGGTACAGTATCAATTGATACAGAATAGTGGAAATCCACTATCGTTGGAAATAAATCGACTCGGTACGTATCAAATGTACAGAAACCTAATTTTCCCACTATCGTGGAAATTTTGTGCCTCTGTAAACTTGGAATTTGGTAGCTTTGGTATATCATGTATGATACAGGGAGATACCGACTCGGTAGAGGTCCAGTATATTTACTGGACCTCTACAGAATTTTGACCGATTTGGTACATACCAATCGGTATATTTGCCACAATTGAGGATTTTGACCCTTGGTACAGTAAAATATACCGTACCGAGGCGGTTTACCAAGACGATAGGAAATGCTCTCATAAAACTATGCTGATGTCACAAAAAGCATGTATGTTGAAAATTCTCCTAATTCAGCCAGACAAATCACAAAGAGAGCTGATTTGATCAGAGTAAATGATAAAAGCAAGTCAGTGTATATCCTTTGACTTCAATCCCATCTGATAATCCATATAATATCTCAATACTACAAGTTGTGATGACCGCAGAGATGAATGATTCAAAAAATTAAGTTGAAATTTGAAACGGTCAACAAACTTTTCCGCTGTTGACTGCCAAACAAAATTCTACTTATTTGTAATTTTAAGTTGACTTGTCATTAAAAGTCAACTTAAGATGAAAATCAACTTTCTCAGCCCGGAAAGTTTGTACCTTTCAAAAGGTACGAACTTATATAAAGTGTACCAAACGGGCCCTAATTCTATTACACTTCATTATGATGACTATTTTTGTTTTGATTGCTCACTTTGATACTTTGATGAGTGTAAAATGTTCAAAGGAATACATATGTAGGCTTCCTCAACAAGATATATCAAATATCTTTGTTAGGTCCAGAGAGAGTGTTTTGCTGTAATGTGATGTGGTAAGGTGGGCAACACCAAAGTGTTGTCTATGCAGTTTGCTTTTAATATATCTCATAGATGTCTAGAGGACCAAGATATGTTAATTGGTGTGCTTGATTTCAAAGTGAATACAAGATGTGTGATTGATTCAAAAGTGAAGACAAGATTCATGAAGGGTCTCATAGGGTCCCAATAACATAGCCACTGTTCTAAATAGTGGAGGTTACTTCATAACAAAAGATGTTAGAGAGAAACACATGTGGAACATTGGTTTTTAGAAAAGAAGTGCAATGAAAGGCAATGAGACTCAGGGTGCCTGTGTAAAACAGCCTCACTTTGACAATGGCCTGTTGGTGTTGGGTTAACACACAACCTTTTCAAGCTTATTTTATGTGTCTACCACAAGTCATTGGTGTGTCAACATGCCATCACAGACTTTATGTGGTGGGAGTTTGGATAGCTTCTTCTTATGAATCCTTTGAGATGATCACAATCAGATTCACTACAAGAAAGATCAAATTTTCTGGATAGAAAAGAAAAGGGTTGAGATAGAAAGACATTCAAAGCTGAGTAAGAGAGCAAACAATATAACAAAGATATCCACCTTGTTCCCGGCTAGTGGAGCTTCAATCTCAATACTTATTGATAAGCCTTCAGCTTTAGCGAATTACAACCTGTGATAGGTGCTGGCATTTGGTTCATGAAGGTTTGAAGCACATTTAAATTTCTAAGAAAGTCCAAGATATTTTCAATTCCAGTGCAATAACCTCAATTTTTGACTTATCAGAAAGCTGGATGCCATGGGTACATAATTTGTTTAGAAAACAAAACTGAACCTACTTGATCAAAGAAGTTATCAAAGTTTGAAGAAATTACTACATATAGACTCATGGAATTGTTGGAAGACTAGGTACATATTTGATGTCTTAATGAATGCTCTGGAGAAGAAAGTCAGCTTTTTAATGAGCTAAGAATCAAGGTTTTTGGACAAGAACTGAAAATTATATGGCCTTTCTTCAAAATCAAGATTTCCTCTTGCTCCTCTTGAGGGAAATTTTAACTCAGTTATAGTTTGTGAATTTCTGAAGCTGAAGGTTTAGCATTAGTAAATTCATCAATATTGGCTCCAAAAATACCAAAAAAATACTCAGATTGAAGCTCCAACAGCAAAGAACAAGATGCATATTTTTTTATATCTTTTGCTCTTTTCCTGGGCTCTCAATATTTTTCATTTCTGTCCAGAAAAATGTCATCTTTCTTGTAGTGATTGATGTCAAGAATAATCTTGAACAATTACAGGAAACTCAGGTTTTTGCTATGCCAAACAAGGGGCATGTCCAAAGTATGGCTTGAGCGTTGGACAAGACTTTTGGAGGTGATATTGCTCCAGATAAAGCAGTGCACAGAGCAGTTGGTGCAGGGGTGATTGTTGTCACTTGTTTTGTTTTTGGTCAGATGCCCTTTTGGTGTTGCTAAGGGGTTGCAAACCCCTGTGAAGAACTTACACATATGTATATATATGAATGTCAGATTGCATAGACAAGGTGCTGTTGGGGATATCATAGATGGTGGCGGCTAGTTGTTGGCTGCTAGAAAATTTCACAGGCCTTCAACAATTCTGCATCGTGGACACTCTAAAACAGTGTGTGTATTTCAGTGGAATGGGAACTAACCCTGAGAGCTCACACAGAAGCAACACTGACACAATCTGATTGGTGGGGGATGGCTAGTTTGCAGATGGTGGATTAATGCACTGTTGAAAATCAACATTGGTACCAAATACAAACCAATGTCAATGAGCTTGGTTCTCCCGCAGTCTTGATCTCAGCATTGGAATTGTGTTTGTAACCAGACAAGTTTAGCAGTGGAAACCTCAGTTAATTTTACAAGAGAAAGAAATCACTTTCAGAATTGTAAAATCATTATTTTGATTTCCTACTACTCATCCTCTTCAAACTACTTTTCATTCAGATTGAAATATCACTCAAATGCTTCCCAATCCAAATTTTATTCAAAACAGAAACCAAAATTTACCAAATCTGATACAGAAATAAAGAACAAAAATAAACCAAAACACATAACATAAACAGAGAAAGAATCAAAGTAGAGGGGAGGAGAGAACAAGGAGAATCAAAGTTTTTTTTAGAATCATTTCTCATTTTCAATTAGAATGAGAAGGAATCATTAGAAGACTAGGAATATAATCAATTCGGTACCTATTCTGTTGTATCAACATCCTTTTGTTCATCATCTTCAAAAAACAATCAAAGGCTGGTAATTGTTTGTTATATCATGGTTGGGTAGATGACCATCCACTTTTGTGGTGTATGCTACTAGCATAGTGTTTACAGAAGGAAGCATGCCTATCCAGGGCCCATGTCAGCCCTGAGTACATATACATGTCCCCAAAGACCAACATGTAACATATCAATCAACATACAAAAACCATAATAAGACCTCATAACTCAGTATCAAGAGTTAATTATGCTTAAATCACATTAAACAATATATAATAAAAACGTATTATTAATTATATATAAAAAATAGAATAATAAATCAATCTAAACGTAATATTGTAACAATTGTACATTTCACCACATTAGCTTTACAGAACAAGGTATATAAACCATAAAATTTGACCATCCACAAGGAGAGAGCCAAGTTTATTTATGCCTATTTCTAAAGAACATCCAAGTGTTCAAAGAATTTCATAATTCAAAGTATTATTAATATAATACTAGTGATTCCCTTTGATAGCACCTTAAGTTCCTGACTAGAATCAAAGCAAGTTATCCTTCATCTTGATCCCATATACTCCATTTAATATAAGGTTGATGACCCCTGAGATAATAACCATAGGTTGATGATCTCTGAGAGATAACCAAGTTGGTGACCTTCAATCACTCCTTATATCTTTAACTAGAGTATATTGAGAAGCTCAAGGATCAAGCTTCAATTGATATAATTTCAGTGTAATCAAACTCCTTATTAAAGAGTCAACTAACTGTAGTCTGCCAAGATCTGCCCCAGCTGACTCTTAGTTGTTCCCTTGTATCTTGTCCAATTCCTTTGTTCTTACACATATACCATTTGTTATATAGTTTGATTTATAAAATACAATAGCATACAATTATTCAATTAAATTAAATAATAGATATAGCCATTTAGTGAGAGTACCCTCTTCCACAAGGGCCTCTACCCTCACAACCCCGGAGAGCCCCTATGGAGGTTTGTGACCAGAAAAAGACCCTTTTTCTGGTGAATTTCAAAAAAAAACTCAATTAATCCCCACTCAGGTCAAATACATGAGTTGGTTTTTGAAATTATTACCTAGAAAAAATCCCACTTGTTTCATATACCTCAAAAAAGTAGGACCATGACCATACTGTCAAACATTGAGTATATTCCATCTTGTTCTATCAAAATGCAATCAATTTTTAGTATCATGATTACCACCCTTATAATTACATAGTCAATACTCATCAGGAATATTGACATTGTTGGGCTGAGATTTCATTTGTTCTAATACATTGTCATGTTGGTCAACCATCATCTCAAGATGGATGGACAGAGCCAAGCATGTTGAGTATGAGTGTTGGAATCATATGGAAAACTTCTCCAACCAAAGTGAATGTTGAACCTGCAGAAGACTCAAAGACATATACTACATCAGTAACATCTGAGGAGGAATATGTCAATGGCAAGCATGAAGTTGGTGTTATCATTATGATATCTGGGTTGTAAAAAAGTATTTGTATGGCAAATCAGAACCTTTATTGCATTTCAAATTGTCACAAATTTGTGTTTTTTGTTGACAATCTCATAAGCAACAAGTGTTTGTGCCAAGTCCAAAGTTTAATAGTATCAAAGATGCATCAGAAATTGTTATCACCATTATCACCAAAGTTGTGAACAAAACATACATGATTCTTGATGACAATGTTGAAGCTCCCAGGTTCCATTTGGTTCAAAAACTTGATTTCCCCACCTTTGAGGGAAACCAAACCATAGCCTTGGTGGGTCAAAAATCCCCTTTCCAGGCACATACATCAAATTCAAGGGCCTAAAACATCCTCTTTCAGGTCACATAGATTTTGGTAGAAAATGGCCCAAAATGCCCTTTTTAGTGACATGCCTCTGTAGGGGCTTTCCTGGGTCCTGCATATCCCCATGGCTTTTTCTCACCTTTTTGTCTAGAAATCAAACCTTTTATAATGTGAGGTGTCAATAATCATCAGTACAGGGAAGACTGAAATCAGATCTTTGTTGGTCCTGAGTCTTGACCTTGGGATATGATAGTGCAGTTAGAATTGATCAGAATTGATTGCTCAAGTCATTGTCAGCTTGAGAAGACTGTGCTATCTCAGAGTGGCTATCACAAGATTTGTGCAACCCGCGGCTCCTAAATCAGCCCGGCCGCGTGTCTGTAGGGCTCTCACGCAGTCCCCACCTACATGCCTCAAAGTCCCCGTCCGACGAGACTGACGATCTCCGAGCTGCTCCGAGGGACGCCGCGGTATGGTGTGACTAAGCTACAGTCACCGCAATTTGACGTAATGCCGTGCTGAGTCACATCATCCATTTGCAACGTCCCAAACATACAAATGGATTGAGTCAATCTCTCTCAAGTCCCATTGGAATTATATCATTTCCTTCTGGGTTTATGAATCAGCCAGATGTTCAAAGTGGTCAGGTTTTTGGGGAAATAAATATATTGAAATGCGCTGCTTGGGTATTTGATGTAGGCAATGCGGCTGTTAAAACCACTATGGATTCATCAAGTGATCAATGTTCATAACATTAATCTTGGTTTTGAATTTTTCTCCTTCAAAATGTATACCCTCAATTGATTAGTGTACTCTTAACCGTATGACACCGCTTCAATATTCCTTGACAAATCAAAACACATCCATGAAAATTTCTGGTGATAATGCACAACTCAACATTCTCTTCGTAGACTTGAACCACACGCCAATTGACACAAGGCGATGAATAGGATGGCAATATAATGCTGCGAGGCAAGAAGATGAAGTATGCGTATATACAATCACGACTTGCACAAGTTTTGTCAGGTGCGCTCAGATGCGATATTCAGTCAACCAGACAAAGTTCCTCTTGCTAAGGAAGCTTGGCAACCTTGTTCGCCCATTTGGTAGGTGTTGTACATTTTGGAACATGTGGCAATCGAGATATAACTACGGGGTCTGTTCGACCGCCCGTGCAGGGCGGATCGCAGAAAGGTGCGAATATTCACGCTCAAGGTAAGGTTTAGCTGAGTCGCAGCGATGACTTTGTCCTGAGACGCGGCGTTTGCCCAGCCAAGTTGATACTCACCTGCGCACTTCTGCGTTCTAGGGGATAGTGATGTTACATCTACTGAATTCCTCATTGCTTACGAAACCTGCGGGCATATAAAAAGCAGAAGTATCTAATTGTCACAGTGGCCAACGTTTAAGATCAATCCTGACCAGCGTTAACAAGTTTATCTCGCGTTGCTGTCTGATGATCAAGCCGATTAGCTTATCTTCGTACTGTTATCTATGGATTCACCTCTGGAAACAGTTCATGATTCCTCAGAAGATATCAGGACAGCAGTAGTCAACCTGGAGCCCCCTCCTGCAATTCACATATCAGACTATCGGATCTCATCTGTTTACCTGAATTTCAGGCCCATGACATATCTCGATGCCAACGCTACAAGGACTATCTATGATCTCAATCGACTCAGGATTAGCTTGGAAAATGGAAATGACGTGGAAGAAAAGAGTTCAAGAAGCGAACCGAAAGATGTCAAACATGAGAAAGAGAAAGTGGAAGTACCTGGTGATGACTGGACTTGCGATTACAAGTGGCTTGTCACTCTCATGGGTTCGTCATTTCTTATTGATAGTCTGGTTTAAGACCTGAATTTTATTCCTTAGGCTGATCAGCGGTATACTGACGCTGTGATCAATCTCATCCCAATCATAGTCCTTTCGATAGTATACAGTTTGTCCAGATTTATCTTATGTGCTCCTGTCGATTGATGCTAAGATTCGGTGATACTTTGATCAATCAGGCCTCAATATATTTTCCAGCATGGCGACCATATACACTAGTCAATTGAGGTCCGCACTGGAGACTCCGTGGAAGAGTTTTCCGGGAATTTCAATCTATATTTATAACCTAGGAAGTTAGTGGAGTTCTTTTGACAGTGATCTGTTAATAAGTATGTTTTTATAAAGCGTCCTGTTTGTTGACATGATTCTCGACGTTCAAATCCAAACATCTCAGCCATGTTTGGTGCATTCTTTTTTGCGCCGCCGTCAGAAATATATGGTAGAGCACCGATGATGAGGCTGGGATGTGGATTTTTTGTAGTTTTTAATTTTGGTTGTGGATTTGCGCGAACCCATTGTCAATTGGCTTTTATGAGACTTTTCTGTGGGATCTTTGCAGGTGCTCCCATGGGACTTAGCCAAGTGATTCTGGCAGAGATATGGGGAAAGCAAAGAGGAAGGCCCTTGTGTTTATGTTCATTAGCTGCTACAGTTGGACCTTGTATTGGTACTATCCTTGGTGAACAATTTTCAGCCTCCAAGACTTTCGATTGATGATCTTATTCTGACACTTATGTCTTTACATTTTCCATTCTTTCACGTCAATCCTGATCTTAGGCTGCTTAACTATCGAGGTATTATCTTGGAAGAAGTTTTTCTGGTTGACGAGCGCCGTCGGTTGTACTTCGCTGTTTGTGATGTCGATGTTCATTCCCGAGAGTCAGTCGTATACTGCACACTCTGCTAAATTGTGCGACTAAACTGACGATGAATTTTGACCGCACTATCTGCATTTCGTCATATATCAGCTTACCCTCCTGAAGATCTCAAAGATGTGATTTCTGTCCAGCCTGAGGAAGGTAGGTTGGAGAAAGGTAACATACTAAAAACTCTCCAGGAACAACCACCATCAATCTCACCATCCCAAAGACCTAGTCTGTTGAATCCATGGTAAGTGTAGTAAAAGAACTCCCATTGTTTTCATCTATTATCCCCAGAAGACGTCCGGCCAGAGTTGACTAAGGGTATGATTTTTCTATTTCAGCGCATTACAAGACGCTTTGCGTGCACTCACTCGACCAATCAGGATCGCTTGGAAGGAGCCGATAGCTATAGTTATAGGTCTTCAACTAGCGTAAGATCATTCTGATTGATGTTATCCTCATCTCTCAATGGAATCGCACCATCTGAGAAGTTATCACGATCCAATAGCTCATAGAATATAAATTGACTTTTCAGTCTTATCTACACAATCTTTGCCATAACTCAATGCTCTTTGATTCATATCTTCCGATACGATCTTGGGCAGAGTATGCAGATCAGTGGATTACATTGCCTGTTGATAATATTTGGAGCCTGCCTTGCAAGTAAGATGGATACGTGTTTCCTCTCAACTTTATGTGATAGGCTGCATATCAAAAACCCACATCCCGATCATAGACTAGAATACAAGCTACGATGTATGATTCCAGGTACTTTTGTCCTAGCGATTGGAAGTGTCATTTTTGGTAAGACTCAGAGTCAAACGCTATTTACTTTTTAAAAGATCCAATATTGTGGCTGATCCCGCTGAATTCTTGGCCGACTCAGCTCTGGCCAGGTTTTATCATACTTCCTCGGCGGTCTTTGTTAGTGTCCCTGGAACTTTGATTCTATATCATCAAATATATTTACTTATTGATAATTCGATTCATTTTTAACAGGACCTTGCCCTCTTTTTCATTGGTGCGGCAATGACATTGGCAAGTCGAAAGGCTACAACGTATATTATTGATGTAAGTAATCTCTCATAGCTTGATTCTTGAGGTTTACTACTAGCCACAAAATATTGATAATGTGTGGATATTGTGTAGAAACACAAAGAACAAGCAGCGTCTGCTTTAGTTGTTTCAACTTCTTTCAGAAGACTAGCAAGTTTTGTGACCCCAATCGCAGTACATTTGACAAACCCAATGCAACGCTCCACTAAGCTTGAAAAATTCATGCCAGTTCTTTTACTTGTGTTTATCCTTCCCACACCTTGGATTCTGTTCAAGTACAAACCCAAAACATGTCGCATAACTCATCAATGATTCACCTGATGGGCTGGTGCTAAATTTTATTTATTAAAAATCCAGCTCATGGAGGACACATGGATGTCGCAAAATACTAATTGTTGTATCATATAAAATTTCTCTCCACGACTAATTGTCCCGAGTATGAAGATCACTCCAAAACTCGAGCAGTTTGCAATTATAGATAGCGTGCAAAATTTACTGGTGTGTGCATGGTACTTATGGCAATGTGTCATCTAATCACAACTGAATAGGGAAATTTGACATCGTATCTCTTTTGATATCATTGAGGCACAAGGCAGCATCATTCAAGACTTGAAAGTGAGGGCCAAAGATAATATGGTAACCCAAACAACAAATGGTCTGCACATCTCAAGAATATGAGTTATGAGCGCCGCGATAAGTTTGGACCTTTAGATCTTGGTTTACATGTACAAGAATAGGCTAAAAATCCGGGTGTTCGAAAGAGCTAAACCTAAGGTATCGATAAACCTGAAGGACCGTTGTGAAGCTTCAACCTATACCATTTCATCTCCTCTATTGATGAGTGATATAAACCACTGACCCCAATCACTTCGCTTGACTAGCGGTCAACCGTATCTAAGCAGCTTCATCCTTCGCTGCTTGTATCTGTTCTTGCATCTTCTTCATTCTTTGCACGTAACTGGAATTATATATGGGGATGAGTTTTGAAAGTAAAATAGAAGATACCATTGGTCAACACACAGCACACCCGTTTTGTAACAACTGTACAGAAAGCCAAAGATAATCAAGACGTACTCTTTGTATTGGCAATGCTCATAAGCGTGCCTGTGGTAATTTTCATCGCCAGAAGGGAGTGTATCAGAACTAGACATCTTCACCAGTGAATCAGCGAGCCCCGATCAATTCAGCAAGAGACAGACCTTTCATCGCCACATTTCCATGGCATGAAGTATTCTTTATGTCTGCATTTGTTGAGTGTGATCAAGTAACTAGAGCCGGTGTTTTGAGGATTCATGATGTTTTCGTCAGCCGTGGCAGTTTTGAGCAAAGTCATCAGGCTCGGTTAACTGACTTGGCGCAACCGTCCCGATACCTGTGGAATATTTCAGAGATGTTAGTCCGAAATGTATTAAAGATAAATATTCAATGCAGGATCGATGACAAAGTGAAGATTTTTTGAACCCCCTCAGGCATGCATACGAAAGATCGAGTCTAGAGATATGATTCTCACCCTAGAGGTAACCTGGCTTTCTTCATGTCCTCCTGAGAAGCAAAACCAATCTCTGACATCATGGACAAATGTTGAATCGTCTTTGGGATTTGATAACAAGGCTCGCTTGAGTCTTCTCTGGCTTTAGTATTCGGGATGTAATCGATCGATGAATTTATCGTTGCTGAGTCAATGATAATGAGTGGATTGATCTGGCAGCCGCAGAGTGAGGGTAGTCCCGCCAACTCGAACCGATCGAAGCTGGACTGGCTTTACCAGTCGAGCTGTCACCCCGATGTGTACATGCGGTACACCTCCGTAAAGCCATGAATTGTGCCAAATGGTCTTTGATCTATGACATGTGAAGAATTTACAATCCCTGCAAGGCTCAAAGTCAAAACTTACATTGATTGGGGTTGCTGGTGTCCGAAAAAATCATATTGATGTAGGTTTAAAGAAACAACTTGCCTAGGTAATTGTCTCCAAATCTACTGAAGTTATCGAAAAAGTGGCAGAAGGGGCTTGCAGGGCAGTTCAAAGTGCAAATCTTCCTTTTTGGGAGTAGGGAAAGTCAAACTTGAATACAGTCGGCTCCCTAAAAACCCATATTCCTGTAATCCCATACTTCCTGATAATCCATAGAAAGTTGAGTCCATAAAATTTATGGGCGGGGAAAAGTGGCCTAAAACCCATACCTCACACTTTTCCCATAACCCATAGGTTTTCTTAGGGAGACCAGGTTCAAAAGCCATAACCAGAAAGTGAAAATTTTTTCTTTGTAAAAACCACCTCCTTGTCAATCATTCCTCAGCAGAAAGTTTCTCAAGAGACTTCCAAAAGACCTCTCAAAATTCAGCATATCAGATATTGAAACAGGCTTCAATTACGGGATACAAAGTTAAATCCGGGAACGGATCCGGGTTTTTTTCCCAATTTCCCAAAACCCGTTTTTTGCGGTAGTTTGGATTTTGGGACGAAATCCGGTTTTTTTTAACTTTGAATCCCCAATTCCTCCCATCAGCCACCACATTCCCATCCAACTCTTACTAATACTACCCGAGCGCCTCAAGTTATCCATCATAATATCCTCAAACTACCACACATCCGATCGATGCCTCGATTTACTCGCAAATCCACCCTCCGAAGGACCATTCAAGAAGCGAGACAATTCAGGAAGCCATATGCTCGGAACGACTTGATTTCACTTGCATCCTTTGGACTCGATCTCGCCGGGGTTCGGTTTCTCCTCCAATTGATCCAAGCCCTTCAGATCCATCGCCTTGCAGTAACCGACGAGAATCGAAAGAAGGCCACCTTCCTTTATCTGGTGGGTCTCATTGAGTTAGTACCCCGTCTTGATCACGGCGTCAAGGTTCTTGATTTTGCATATTACTTGCAAAACCGAGCAAATCAGGAGCTGGAAGTCCTCAACGAAGCTCTCACGATTCTTCATCATAAACGCTTTGTTTTAAACCGAATCTCACGTGGTTGCAAGGATCTGCAAAACGCTTGGTTCTCCCAAGTGTTGGACAAAGGAGGCGATGGCTTTATCAAGCTAGTAAGTGAGTTGATAGTTTGGTGAATGGTTTTCAAGTACTTACTCAGCAAATATGACAGGCGCGAATGTCGAAATCTGCTTTCATCCAGCTCGTCGACCTGATTAAAGACGATCCTGTGTTCACTAACAATTCCAAAGTACCTCAAGCACCGGTTTGGTGGCAGGCTCTTGTTGCCCTTGGAAATTTAGGGACTTCTGGTAATGGTGGAGACCATTACCATCTCGCACGGATGTTTAATTGTTCAGGTAGGTCAAATTTCTATACTTCGCCTGATTAATGATCCTGACTGACTCTTTTTCCTTTATTTCACCTTTCACAGAAGGTAGTGTTCAAAATTGGACCAATCGCTTCATTTTTGCGGTACTCAAATTGGAACGAAGATATCTGCATTGGCCCTCACTTCAAGCACGCGACGTCCTGAAGCACGAAACAAGCTCAAAATCGTTCTTTAAGGATACGGTGGGTTTCGTCGATGGTAGTTACATCCCTCTGGCCACAGCCCCGCGCGAAACTCCTGAGGATTATTGGACAAGAAAGATGTTTTATGCTTTCAATGTCATGCTGGTATGTGATATTCATCGCCGTATTACCTATTACGAATTAGGTTGGTGTGGCAGTGTCCATGACCAACGTGTCTTCCGATCGTCCAAAGTAAGTTCACTTGTTTATTGGTCTCACTTTCATCTGATGGTATTCTCCAATTTAATTTGACCCGTTCATGATATTTTTAAAGCTTTTTGAAAACCCCGATTGTTACTTTTCACCTGGAGAGTACCTGTTGGCTGATTCAGGATACACGGTCTGCGATTTTGTGATACCCTGTCTCAAACGATGTAGAGGTCACAGACTCCGGGAGGATCAGGACGCTTTCAATAAAGAAATCAGTTTCATTCGGGTCATCATCAAACATTGTATTGGTATGGTTAAAAGCAGATTTCAATCCTTGAAAGATCTGCGATTGGTAATCAGCAATGCAATTTCGGCAGTGCGGGCCAATCATTGGATACAGGCATGTTTCATCTTACATAACTTCCTCATTTCCATTAAGGAGGAGTGGTCTGGTGTGTTGGGCAGCATATCAGAAGGTCTTCAGAACACAGCGCGAGTCCGACAACCCCCTAACAATGCTCCACCCTTGGATGATGAAGATTGGCTTTTGAGATCAGATAGAAATGAGACTAGAAGGAATAATCTATTTGCAGAATTTTTAGCATCTAGAGAAAACAATGATTTGTAATTACATTTTGATTAGTCAACTAGCTTTTTTGGAATTGAATCAATATGTTTAAGATACTGAGATTTTGTGAGATCATTTGCGAGCTTAAGATTCTTATTTTTTGTGAGATCATTTGTGAGCTGATGATTTAATATGTTTAAGATACTTATTTTGTGAGCTCTTGTTTGTGAGCTTAATTGATTAATGTTTTGTGAGCTGATTTGCGAGCTGAACAAAATCCTCTTTCATCTGAGCTGATTTGTGAGCTGAACAAAATGCTCTTTCATGGAACTGTTTGATTTATGTAATTAAATAGTTATGAATTTCATCATCTCGGGCTTAAATATGGAAAGACAACTCAATTGCAAATAAGGCATTGAAAAAGCTAAAAAACAAGTGATACGCTTCTGATAAATCAAAAAAGGAAGACAACATATAAAAAAATTTCATTCAACAACCATTCCTGATTAAATTCGAACCCTTGTGTAATTCTCTACCTGAGTTAAAGGGTTAGATAGAGATTTCAACCATACTTACCATCTAACTCTTCCTTGAATTGTCCACACTCTTTGAATTTGATCTTACATTGAAATACAGAACAATCAGAAATTAGATTGCACAATGAAGACTTTCAAAATTATCAGAAACTTACTTTGATTAATCATCTGAACTAGATATATCAGTACCTTGTTCTTCAGATCTCAATCCTGCTTTCGTCGAACTTGATTGTAAAGTTGAGGAGGTTTGGATATTGGAAGTCAATTGCACCATGGCTTGAGCCGATTGAGCTGCAATCATTGCATCCTGTAGACTCAGGTTGTTTTCCTTCATCAACATACTTATCAGTTGAGCATGCCGGGAGATCTGCTCATGATTGATTTCCGCTTGGTACCTCTGCATTTCTAAGTTGTGCTTTTCTCTGCGTGAAATCAAATCGAAGTCGTGTTGTTGCAATTTCTTCTTTTCACTTTTAAGTTGCACGGCCGCCATGTCGAGTTTGATCTTGGCTTTCTTCTTGGCATCATCATCAGTTAAAAAGGTCTTTTCGGGTGGAGGGAAAAGATGACTGGCGACGTTATCAGCTAATTGAGATAACCGATCCAATTGCCGAGTATGTAATTGAGAAACTGGCCCGTTGATGATATCGATCTCCTTATCCAACGGGTTGTTTTTGATGAGATCCTGAATGGAAGCTGCTGAGCCAGACTTCTGGCTCGACCCACGCTTTCTTGAGGACTCGACACTAGATGATGCTAATGACGTTTTGGAACTCGTGCGTTTCATTTTAAGAGAGGAGGTTGGACCCTGGTATCGAGTTTGAGTCGGCCGAGATGGAGTGATTGGGTTGGATTCAAAGATATCACCATCGTTGTCTTCGTTATCCAACAATTGCTTGATTACATTCATACTTTCATCCAAGCCAGCCATATTCATATCATCATGATGAGGTAGGTTCGATTGGAGTTCCAAGTCCTCGTTGTGGATTCCGTTTTTGAGGTCATCATCAGCTAGCTGAGAGTGTACTGACTGATCTCTGGCCATACCCTGATGTTGAGTTAAGATCTCAACATCGTCGCTCTCGTCATTCGCTAAGCTGTGCGCAGGGGCAAGGCGGGTATTACTGTGGCGAGTCTCAAAGAAAGGTTCGAGTTCGAAATAATATTTACACTTCTTCAGGATCGGAGCTAAATCAAAGAGAGAAGGGAAAGACGTTAACCCTGCAAATAAGTATAATGGACAAGCAGCTTACCTAGAGCTACTTTTTCTAACGACAGCCATTTAGGATCGTCATCGGCCCACCCCTCGACAGCCTTCCGATCACGCGCTGTGGTCAGGGAACCTTCACCAGTACGGCAACGTATGCCGTTAGCATCTCGCCAAGACTTCTCTAAACAAACAATCTGCAATTGATAAGAGATTAGCAATCGTTCGATTCAGCTCAAATGAGAAATGAAAGGTAAGAACATACCTTCTTGCCAATTGTTGGGGCATCTCGCGAGAAGATACCGTTCTTAATCATGTACCGCTCTATTTCTTCTGCTACACTTCTCTTTTCGCATTTGTTATCCTTGTATCGGTCGTAGTTTCCTTCTTCGGTGAGCCAATCAAGCAAAATATACATCGAACTCTTGCCGTTACCATTATCATCTTTCTCCCAATGAGGATTTCTCTTCTTGGCGGCGCCCGATTCATCGTCTTCATCTCCAGATGACTCATCATCATCATCTTCACTTTCACTTGTCGCCTTTTTCCTTTTCTTGATGGTGTTCACTTTTGAGTTACGAGAATGAGATTTTGATTTTCTTTTAGCAGGTTTTGACTTTGGAGGAGTGCGAGCAGGGGGTTTTGAAGAACGAGGCCGGCGCATCTCATTAGAAGCCTTGAGGTTTTTATTTGCGGAAGAGCCTGATTGAGCAAGTTGAATGGCCCCGGTGAGAACTTGACTGAGAGTGGAAGGATCGATTTGTATGGCGCCAGGAGTAAGTTGAGAGCCGGTGATAGCATTTGGATCCGCTTCGGAAGACATGTCTGTTGTATTGAAGGTTTCCAAGGGTAAATCTTGTGAAGGGGGCATGTTGAAAGTGGAATTTAAGGGGTGAGGCGGAGGCTGAGATAAAGTGGGGCACCGATAGGATTTGGTCGTTAAATTGGGTGCCGAGTTTTTTTATATCTCTTTTCCCAAATATCAACTTGATTTGGGAAATTGGGAAATTGGGAAAAAAACCCGGATCCGTTCCCGGATTTAAGTTTGTATCCCGTAAATGCTCTTGAAACAGAGGACAATAAGAGGCTTAAGCCACTACACTAACTGCTCAGCCAAGGGAGGAAATTATCAGAGGAGGATGAAAGATTCATGGACTCTTTGGGCAACTTGATAGACAAAGTCATGGTGTTGAGAAAGATAAAAGCAGAAGGCAATGTTTCTAAGGCTGCAAGTCAATTCAACAATGAAGAGCTCAAGAGACTTGAACTTTTGATTTTGAAATTCAATCAAACAAAGCAATCAGTGGTACTCAAAGAAGCCAGTAAGTTGTAACCTCAAGGGCCCTGTTGAAATGTTCACTTGCTGAAAACCTGAGCTGTTGAATATTATAGGTTCTAAGAAGTGGGCTGCTGAGAAAGGCAGCAGACAACACAGCCATACTTCAGGACCAGCAAAAAAAAGAATAAAGGTGGAAAGTCTTAATCAACTCTGGCTCAGAGAGTTGAAGTCCTTGACTGGCACAACAGGAACGGTCACAATCAATCTAAGACTGCCCAACACTTTGCTGAAATTTATCCCAAGTTGAATATCAAGCAGCCACTTCTTTCAGCATGGGTCCAAGACAAGACTAAGATTTGAGAAAATCATCAAGCTGGTCACACTGGATCTCGAAAGAACACCACTGAGCATCCACGGGTTGATGAAGCCCTCCAAGCCTGGGCTCAACAGGCTGTGATTGCAGGCTTGTCAGTCACGGGTGATGTGATCCAAGCAAAGTGGATTGAATTTGCCAGACTCTTCAAAATTGCTGAGCAGGACTGGCTCAGTCTTAGCAAGGGCTGGCTCACACAATTCAAGACTAGGAACGGTCTCCAACAGATCAAAAAGCATGGATAAGCAGGCTCTGCCCTTCCTGATACTGTAGCTGCCAAGCGTCAACACCTTTGAGAAATCACTGACCTCTACCATCCAAGAGATATTTGGAACATGGACACCAAAGCATGTTGAGAGTCAGCTTCATGACTCTCAGTCAAGTGTTTCAGTGACCATGTCGTGGATATGTGAAAGGTATCAATACATTCAAAGAATCACAGTTCAAATACCCCGACACTCCGATTGAAACTTAAATTTAGAAATTAAATTCAATACTAAACCTTAACGCCACAATCCTATATGAATTGCGCCACCCCTTTGACGCGTGTACTCCTCTTTTCCTCATCCGCTATTCTACGGAAGGAAAAGAGTGAGTACCAAACATCCCATCAACGTTTCATTTCTCATTCTCTCTAGCTCTTTCTTTCTTTATCAATATTATCATACTAATTGCTTTCCTACATTGTATATTCCTTTGTCCCACCTGATGTATTGATGATGATAGTCACGCTTAGACTAAAGCGTCAATCTTTTCTCATATTATTTTTATTCCTGACTATACCTAAACTAGGTCAGACATTACCAGCCTCATTCATTCTGATTTTCTATATTTTATCTTACGTATCTTCAAGTTGTCTGTTTATATTCTGTATAGGTTAGCAAAGTCAGGTAGATAGAGACAAGAAGTGTAGGCTCACTTCTAGAGCGTCTCTGGGTTTTCATCAGGTGAAATTAATCCGCTATTCTACGGAAGGAAAAGATCACGCTTAGACTAAAGCGTCAATCTTTTCTCATATTATTTTTATTCCTGACTATACCTAAACTAGGTTAGCAAAGTCAGGTAGATAGAGACAAGAAGTGTAGGCTCACTTCTAGAGCGTCTCTGGGTTTTCATCAGGTTAGCAAAGTCAGGTAGATAGAGACAAGAAGTGTAGGCTCACTTCTAGAGCGTCTCTGGGTTTTCATCAGGTACTTCGACGGATTTCTTCGCTTTTCAAAGCATGGATGACTTTTGAGCTGTTTAGTAGCTGGATAACAAAGTGGGACCAAGATCTTGCAGTTCAAAAACAACACATCTTACTTCTAGTTGACAACTTCAGCAGGCATGGAGAGCCTCCCGAGTACAAGCTCACAAACATCTGTTGCTACCACGTCCAATATCATAGAGGGTTCCCCTTCTTGCCCAAGCTACTCTGCCTTCAAACAATCTCTTTCTGTTGTTTCCAAGTATGTTAAGCATGTGGATACGTTGGAAGCAAAGTCTTTTGAAGCTTTCATTTGTGCTGCTACCAGACATTTTTGTGTGATTCATACACGCTCTTAAAAGCAGGCTTTGGTATCTGACTTCTTCAATAAGAAATGACTACAATGGTCTTTTCATGTTATTACCGCTGTTCTATTACACAACAATATAGAAACAAATCGTTTGAACAACCCTTTGAAAAAAAAATCTCCCTCTCTACCCAATCCTCCAAAACCATACACCCATAAAACCCATAATTTTGGGTTTCCCTAAAGAGGTATGTGTTTTGAGGGAGTCGACTGTAAGTTCCTTAAGAGCTGTACTGGGCAGCTCAAACAAGGGACCTTATGTAAGGTTCTATTAGAACCTTCACTGAGGGTTCGGAAACTTATCCGGCACAACTTCTCACAAGAGCACACACCGACTTGGAACTTTGCTATGATTTCAAACTAGCTCCAGAAAGTCACTCAATCAGCTCTTGAAGAAGTAACAACAATTATGATAAAGAGAAAGAAAGAAGAGACTGCAATCTCACCTAGCTCCAGAAAGTCACTCAATCAGCTCTCAAAGAAGTGAGGACTCTCCAACGCCCGGCTTTGGAGAGAAAGGTGAAGTGTAACCTTCATAATCCCATACCCATACCCCATAGCCTCTTGCCTATGTGTATATCCTTACACCTTATGCGTAAAGTGGAATATTTGGCCTGGGATCTGTCTGGGCTTTTTGCCAAAAATTGGCCTCATTATAAAACTTTTGTTACAATTTTGACTTGCCTTCACTTTGATGATGAAAATCATTGTAGAAATCATTCAGGAAAAGCTGAAAGCAGAGCCAAGAAGGGGAGGAATGAATACTAGAACAACAAAGACACACACAAGATTAAGGATAAGTCTTGAGTGGTGAATGAAAGACTTCAAACAAAAGGAATGCCCTACTCAATAAGGGACTTTGATTGCAATGAATTAAATCTAAGACCTTCAAGTCTTTAGATTAATAAAAACAAGGCTGAATGAAGACAAAGAAATCAATAATAACACTTTCCAGGCGCACTCAGGCACCAAAGCAAATGACCAAATGAGTCACCTGTGTCACTAGAAACGTTTGGACTGTATCCGGAAGGAACAAGAGTGAAGACGCCGGATACGGTCCGGGCATTTGCACACAGACCCTTCCAGACCCTTCAGACACATCTGAGGTGACCTTAGAAAAAATCAAAGTCTCCCCTGCCCAGTACTTCAGATGGATCTGCACCAATCAGACATGAATTGAAAATCAAGGTCAGACTAGCAGATGCATCTGATTTGTAGTCTCCTGCCCAGTACTTCAGATGGATCTGCACCAATCAGACATGAGTGACCTTTGAAACAAAAATCATTGTTCCAGATGCATCTGGACACACTGACCTGGCTCATTGGCCAGATGCTTCTGATCCGTTTTTCAGTTGAAAATCATGTACACTGACTAGCATGATGACAAGCACTGATTCCAGATGCATCTTATAATATTTATCTGCATGCACTCCACAAGCGCTTTCAGAATGAGTCTGAGTACCAGATACATCTGTCCAAATGTATCCAGACTTCTGGGATGAGTCTAAAGGTCAGATACATCTGGTTGCCTTACTATACAAAACAGCATAACAATATTAATTACATCAGAACACATCTCCATCTATTATTACATTGTCAAGAAGTATTTCCCATTCATTGAAGAAGATTTCATCATCATTTTCAAGAGCCACTTCCAAGCTATCAGCTGCCTGTCCACAAGGAACTAGAACTTCCCATATAGCAAGAGCACCATGGACCAGTCTCACCCAACCTTGAGACAATTCTTCATACACTTCAACCGGCACATCAGTATATTTGCATGTTTGATGCAATGAATCTACCATACTGTCAGGACCCCAATTGATCCATAGACGACAGTGCTTGTGCAACAGTGATGAGTGCAGTGAAGCCAAAACTTCCGTGGACTCATCCCAAATTTGCTTTGAAACCTGAGACTTCCCAAATACCCACTCAATTGGCTTGCAGTGATCAAAATCATCACTTCGCCAAGCTATCAAATCACCAATGGTTGATGTCAGATAAGTTCCATTTCATATGAAAAAGAAATGTACATACCTGCGTCACATACAGTCTTTAATGACTCCAGTTTGACTGAGATGCCCAATGACCAATCCACTACTTGGAAAACTTCAAGGCCAATACGCCGTAGTTCTTTAGTACAGCTTCGTAACTTCAAAAAGGCGTCAATGCCTGCTTGCATAGCCAGATTTACTGCCCAGTCTTCTTCCGGATGAGTCAGGTTGCCAAAGTTCCAGAAACAGTCCTCAATATCCAACTTGTGTACACGCTCTAGGTTTGGGCAAATGATTGGATCATTCGGATCATAGGTGTTGTTATACTTTATAACAAGACCGCGATATGTATTCCACTTTGTTTTTAATAGCTCTCATCTGCTGTTTGAATGAATGTTGGACCTTTGTGCCTAACTTGACTAGCAATAAGCTACTGACTTGTAGGAGACGCATCATAAACCAGGAATTCACATACCTAGGCCCGGTTTATCCCAACGTTTTTGTAAATCGATTATCCCAACTCTGGCTTTGTAGAGACGGAATTTTGCAATACGGATTTGTATCAGAGCCCTCCCTTTCTCATCTTGCGACCGTGGCAAAAGCGGTAGAATTTTGAAAACATTAGATACTATTGAACTGTTCAGTATATCCAAAAGTTAGTGCACCTGAGGCTCCTGGAATTTCTTGAAATTCCTCACTTCGTAGTTCCACAACAACCTCATTTATTTCCACCTCCAAAAACACGAGATTGACAGGCAGGCTAGCAAGTTTGGCATTTTCCTCTTTGGTGCAAGTTCTTTGGCGCTTATTGCAAAGCTCCTCCAGACGCTGACTAAAGGAGAAAACATTAAAAGTAAACCCAGTTGTCAATAAGATGCATATGAGATTTCACCTCCACATTATGAATACTCACACAGATACCCGCAACTTCTCTTCCAGGTCCATCAAACGCTCCAACTGGGCAGTCAAGTCCTGTAGAGCGTGGTTACCTAGGAGTTCAAGCTGGCATTGACATTGCCAATTCCACTGCTCAGCATAATACTTGGGAAGCCTCCCCTCTGATATCCACAAGCCTTCAAGTATCTGTTTGTTGTCGGTAAGTTCTTTCTTGTATTGTTTCAATTTTGATTGGCATGATTTGACTGGATCAAAGCAAGATAGGTCATATCAGTGGGTATATTGGATTATTTAAAGATTTTCTATGTAGCTCACCCGTGTTCTCAAGGGACACACGATTCATGTGCTTTGTTTTGAGCTCCAACGACACAAGTCTGTGATGACTTGTTGCATAGCAATTGACAGATACAGTCGTACCTCGGATATCCGGTACCCTCCAAAATCTGATTGGATTTTGATCCACCGAGGTGGTTCCCAGCCAGATATCCGGTGACCTCCATATTCTGGTATCCGGTGCTCAAAAACAAAGAAATCGAATTTCAGAGGTGGATTTTATAGGTGGATTTAGCTACAAGGCTAAGATTTTGGAGCAAAAATAAGCTCAAAGCTGTTTGAACAGTGTTTTACTCACGCTCAATTTGATTTTTGTCACTTGATCACCTTTACTTTTGATTGTGAGGTGAGAAAAAAGTGTTTGGATTGGAAAATACAATATCAAACGACTTTGTTTGATCGTGAGTGTAGTCATATCTAAAACAAGCCAATAGGACATCTTTGAAAATGGGTCTCTGATTGTCCAATTGGCCTTCATGCTCAGACAGACCTGAGAATTGAGTGACATAGTCCGTTTTCCCCTCCTAATTTCTGGCTCAGCATTTATTTTATTTTATTTTTTTATTTTTTTATTTTCTAGAATCCGGTCACCTCTGCTACCCGGTACAAAAGCCGTCCACCAAGCATACCGGATTTCTGAGGTATGACTGTACTTGCAAGCTAAGTCGGAACCACACACATTCAGGACCTTCACCATCTGATTTTCCCCAACCCTTATTCCGTCGCGGATCATAGGATAGTTGACAACCATATGCGTGGGCATATGAATGAAACGCACCTGTCGCAAATTTCATTCTACCATCATTTCTTTCCGTATCAAAAAGCTTATGCTGATGATAGATTCACAAGAAGTAAATATTAATGTGGTTTGCTTGATTTGAGTTGATGGACTCACCTTTATAATTCCCTTCTCAAGATTACACCCAATGTCGTAGATGACACCCACTTGTTTATGTGGACCATCTGCACTACGAAGCTGTTCAAACAGCCAATCAATCAATGCATGCGCAAAATAAGCTCTGGTGTCATATCAGTTTGTGATTATCTTGGAAACAGGAGAAAGGTCGAGTAAGTAGCACACTTTTCTCCACTTTGAACCACGTTCACATAGGCCAGGACATGGTCGTGCCTGCAACACATGACAGATAAGCCAGTGTCATCAAACGCTCGCCACGTACTACCTGTACGGCGGTTGTTTGCTGCTGTATGTTGAGTGCTGCACTGATCCTGTCAACATAACACACAGGTATCAGCTCAAATTCCAGATAGCAATATTTCCAGTGCCCACTTTAGACAGAGCTCGATTGGGATCAGGCTTCTGAGCCCAATTTGTCAGGTGGTCTTCAGACAAGAAGAGGGAAGGTCGCGATTTTTGAATGGCATCCAATTCAACACTTGCAGATTTATGACGACGCTGCTGGAAGTTACAATCAAGACAAACCAGCACATCAGGTTTGTCTGCGGGTAGCCTTCCTGAAAACCCCCCGTAACATCTTGGGCATTTGGATTTGAGCTTTCCAAATGCGGTAAGTTCAAGTGCTTGCTTGCTCAATTCCTTTTCTAGTTGTATCATTTCTCAATAAATATCAACGGCTGATGTGAGAGTAAATCTCCATTGCCTAGCCTGTATGTACATATAAAAGAACATGAATCACAAAGGAAATTGAGTGGATTTGAGTGTTCAAGAAGCTTACGTCTTGCCCCTTTTGGTTCCAGAGTATAGCGTGAGTCAAATCAAGGAACTTGTCAATTGCCTGTGCAAAGAGTTGCAGCCGGACGTTGCAATACTTCCAGATACAGTGATGAAAAAAAAGCAATCGAATGGAGAATGCTGTTTGAGGGTGTACAGGTGAGCTACCTATATACCCCATCTGAATAAGTCGCACCTGATCAATTTGGCACCAGCAGAAGGTCACTGGAACTCTCCAGCGACCTGATTTGAAAAGATTAAGTCACTCATCCTCCAGAAGATGCACCGAAAAGATCAAATACGTACCAAATATGTCAATCAAATCAATTGTTCTCGTGGTTGTCCTGGATTTGTTGCAATAGCAGGCCTTTTTCAGATCAAGATTCCACTTATCTGGGTCTCCTCATCTAACCTGGCGGCATTTCATGAAGGACAAGAACATTACAGGAGTGATCTCCACTGTGAACATTAATCAACTTCCACAAGTGGAAAATGAATTCTTCTTGGGAGAACAATCAAGAGAAATCCCCAGGTTGGAATTTGAATGGAAAATGATTCTGATGTTCTCAAGGACGGGGAGGAGATAGATTCACTGAGCAGTGATTGGTTAGGTTTGGGTTTGGGTCTGAAAAAACTAGAAGAAAATTGACATGTTATATGTCACTACATATGGGTGATTGGGGCATGTTGAGGGAAATTTAATTCCCTTCAAGTTGGATAGAAAAGATATACAGACTGAGCCATATACAGGCTGTGGTGAGGGTCACTGTGAGACATGAATACCTCAAAATGATGTACACTCAATACGTAAAGTTTAATTCAAGAAGAGATTGCATATTTTTCTCAATTAGATATGGGGACAACAATTTTGTTGAGCTGAATCCTGAGTCAAACACAGAGGTAAAATTGGTTTACAGGGGAACAGGTTGAGGGTCATGTTGAGTGGTTTGAGCTCCACAGGATGTTGTGAGCAACATGGTATTGTTTAGCTGAGGAATTCATAATGATCCTAAGGACAGGCACATGAAATTTGCTGTGCTATATGTCAAGGCAGGTTCAGGGTTTACATGTCTCTCTCACATTACAATCAAGCTTTCAAGAATTTCTGTATTGTAGCATGCTATTCAAAAACATAGCATGTATATGTAGCGTTATTGAAACAATGTTCTTATGAAGGAATCTGTTTTCCCAGGTTGGGGTGATGCAGGGCAAAGGAACTTCACACATCTATAGTGCCTTCAAACCTTGGGAGTTCCATTTTGAGTGACAGGTGATTCTCATGTGTGCATAGTCAAATATTGTCTATACATATGTAACATCAACAAACATGTGCTATATTGCACACACAGTGACAGTGATTATTCAACTACACATATGTAGGGCTGCAACCTGACCCCGTGAGTGCTGGGCTGACCCTGGGCTTGGGCCCAAATTCAGCCCTGAGTAAATCCAATGACATCTGAAATCTGCTCAGGGCCAAGCAGGGCCAATAGGCCACTAGTGTGAGGGCATTTTTGTGGTGAGGAAAGGGTTGGCACCCTGGCTGGAATGGGCGCCCGTGTCACCTGAAGACCCCATGGGCCATATTCAACTACCATCAAGCCAAAATTAGATACACCAGGGTGTGTACTGTCAGCTCTGTGAAAGTTGTCAGGCGGAGTTGGCGTGCCGGGGCCAGGGCCAGGGCCAGGTCACAGCCCTACAAATATGCAACATTAGCAAGCACAAGATATTCCATGTTTAGTGAAAAAATCACTGAATATACATATGTAACATCAGCCAGCGCATGATACTACATGTGTAGAAACAGAAAATATTTGACTATACATATGTAAACATCATCAATCACATGGTATCACATGTGTATTGACAGAGACTGTATTGCTATGAAGATGTAACATCTGCAAACACATGATATTATGTTTGTAGCAACATGCAATATTCAACTATACATATGTAACATCTACATCATTGGACATTGCACGTGCAGTGACAGAAACTATTTTGATATACATATGTAGCATCTGCAGGCACATGATACTACATGTGTAGTGGCAGACAGTATTGGGATATCCATATGTAGCCTATGCAAACACGCAGTATTACATGTGTAGTGACAGAAACAATTTTACTTTACATATGTAACCTCTGCAAACACGTGATGACACATGTGTAGTGATGTAATCAATACCAACTTGACATTTCATGTAGTGTTGCACAGGCACTGTCCGTAGCTCACATACATGATATGAGTCACCAAAATTTCTGAATTGGTGGTGAAAAGGATAGCAATGTTAGAAAAAGAGAAGGAGAACATGAAAGAAGAGGATTGATTAGCTTTTGTTGAAGCAAAGGTTAAGTCTTATGAGAAGGAGACAACAGATAAGAGGCCAAGATGAGTGATAAGGTACTTCATACTCATTGGAAGGTCTACTCTCTACTGGATGAGAGAAAAAAGGTTATCATAAAAACAAAAGCTAAGAAACTATGAATGCTTATTTCAATCTTTCTTTTTGAATAGTAACCTATCCTTGGAATTACAGCGGTAAACTTCAAAAAGAGATCTATCTTATTTTTTTATCAAAGATATTCAATTCATTTACATATATGAAATGGGATAAGCCTCTTCTGGCCTAGGCGGCACATCATCAATGGAAGTAGCCATAGATCTACTCCCAAAGGTAACTTGGTTTTTCATTGTACCATGCTGAAGATGAAGATAGTCACAGGACCTTGAATGAAGTTTATCTATGAACTTGGGGCTGTTTGGGTGTTCTTCTTCATGTGAATCTAACAGTTTTAATTCTTGCAAGCCTTCCCTATGAGATATTTAATTACAACAAAGAATCAACATAACATTTCAAGACTGAGAACTGAAGATGCTCAGATTTTGAAACCCAAGGATATTGTCAGGATGGGTCCGATGAATAACTTGTCTAATATTGAGGGAATGCATGTTACATTGGTTTTGTTTGGTGGAGTATATGTGAAAGCCTGTTACAATTGCATTCCAGGCCATCATGTATGTGATTACACTTCCATCCTCTCTATAGGAATCTAGTTCATGATACATTGGCAAACTTGAACTGGCGCTTAAACAAGCTAGTTTTTTTCATTGTAGATATCTCTATCAGGATTTTGATTGATCTTGATGTAATCTTTTTAACCTCTATGAAGACAGACCACCATGACTTTTCACTAGATCAAACTTCAAGTCAATGCTTCACATCAGGATTTCAAAAACAGCTTAATTCATCCACCCAAAAACCTCCATCTTCATTTCGGACACTAATTATAATTAGTTGTACCTGTTTATTCACCAGTTCGGCTTGCATTTCCTTACTATGATCCTATAAGCTTTTCTCCCATAAAGTGAGTATTTTTGTCCCCGTGGCACATGGCTGATTATTAGCATGTGCTTGCTAATTTCATCTCAATTCATCCTATTTTGCATTTTCCTTTGTAGATCTACATACATACTATCTACAACACCAAGATCATCCAACATAATCACTGCATATCCCTGATCCTACCATGATATGGTGATTTTCTACTGCATGCTCTGAGATTTGCGCTGGGGAACCTGAAAGAATCCAATCCTGTCACCTCAACGACTCTTGGAAGTTAGTATTCCTAATCATGGGAATAGCAGTTCATGTTCACCTTGAAGAGCATGAACTGACTTTACTTTTTATATTGTCATCCAGGAGTATTGATTTATCTCACCTTCCCCAAACCCTGACCCCATCACAACTTAACTCTGCTCAGTTGATATGTCTCTTCTGTGAGCTGAACAAAGTAAGAATCATTTTCCATTGAAATCCCCAACCCAGGGAATTTGATTGTTTATGTTCCCCATAGGATTTCATTTCCCACTTGTGGAAGTTGATTGATGTTCACAGTGCTCCTTCCACTGTTGAGCTTCCCTTATCCGGCGTTCCTGATATGTTCCACTGCCAGTGAGATGAATGTAAGCCATCCCAGGATTTTTGGGTTCTGAGTTCGAGAGCATACAAAGGACAATGAAATTTCCGGGCCAAAACGAGCATGCCAAAACGAGCAGTTATCCAAGCGACTGTCCCATGAGACGCAGCTCAGTCAATTATTGAGACTGGACGCATTTGGACAGTTGAAACACTTGATCCACAATGTCAATCATTACCCCGCCCAATCTGTCAGTTCCTTCTTTGTAGAATATAATGGACACTCAAAAGAAATTGGTTGTAAGGTGCACCGGTTATGAAAGAGGTCATATTTTTATTACACGGTGAGGGAACACCATCCATCCTACATCAATCTCAGTGAAAAAACAATGTTTATTGGGGAGGGAGGGTTTTGGGTGGCTCTTTCCGATTCATACGGAAACATCCTTCAGTATTTTGATGTCAGCACTGATGGTATAGCTCTGCCTACATGCTTTCGGAAACAAGATAATGGCATAGATAATGGCATATGAAAGGCTCAAAAGGCTCCATATGCCATTCCACACTACCAGAAATGTAATGTTTACCAGGCGGTAAAGAAAAGTATTCACATAGAAAAATCCTGAGACACCCAGAAGAGAGCAAAAAATCCAAAAAAATTGCATCTGATTCCTGGATGTTGGAGCTCCATGATGCATATTTTTTTGTATTTTACACAAAAGTATTGTTCAATGTACTAACAATAAAGGTGAAAAATCACCAAATAACAACCTGTAACAACCCCTGAAATTTGGCCCAAGATCTTGGAGCCAGGATTTTGCACTCTAAAAATAGCCATACCTTTTGCAGTTCTCACGCAAACCACTCGATTTTGAGCTCATTGGAAAGCTGAACCTCCCCTGTACAATTCCACATAGCACATCACATACATAGCTAGTCTGTGTGAGATTCTACATAGCCATCTATGGGAAACCCTTACAAGAAATATAGCATATTTGCATGGCAAGATGACCCCAAACTGCCTTAATGAAGTTTAGAGAAGTGAGGTCCAGCTTTTGAATGAGCTAACAATCAATGGATTTTAAGCAGAATTGCAAAAGTTATGTCTGTTTTTAGATTGCAAAATCCTGTCTCCAAGATCTTGGGCCAATTTTCAGGGGTTGTTACAGGTTGTTATTTGGTGATTTTTCACCTTTATTGTTAGTACATTGAACAATACTTTTGTGTAAAATACAAAAAAATATGCATCATGGAGCTCCAACATCTACAAATCAGGCACATATTTTTTTGGATTTTTTGCTCTCTCCTGTGTGTCTCAGGATTTTTCTATGTCAATACTTTTCTTTACCGCCTGGAAAACATTATGTTTCTTGTAGTGCCATCAACCATTGTCTTTACACCGTGTAAGGTTGTGCGACGTCGTTAGGGCAAAGATTACGTGATGCTACTTTGAGCCGTGTGAGATTCAACTCATGCGTAACGGGCAAAGGCTTGTGCTCATCTGTGAAACTGGCTCGGCTCGACTTTGCTCGGAATATCTGCTCGGAAATTTCATTGGCCTGCCAATGTTCTGCTGAGTCCACATCCGATTCAGATTCTGAACTCGAATTGTAAGTCATCATCCTAATGTCATCGCCGACGTGGTTGAGGTGAACATTGAAGTCATCTTGTGGTGATGCTGGAGGTTTTGGATTGTCCTCATTTGGCCTTTTGGGTTGAATGATGGCCTGAGATAGTCTATCAAGAAAAGGAAGCACATAGTCCGCCTCCATCTCTTCAAGGTCAGCTAATTCTTGAGCCGCACTGCCCAGGCGGCTGGATTTCTTTTGGACTTGATTGCCAAGAGGGCACGGGATTCGCAAGTCAGACATTGCGCTTCAGAATAGAAATGGATACAAGGTTGGATTTTTGAATGAAGGGGTAGCAAGTTGGTCAAATCAAACCATTCATTGACTAACTGATTTGGTCATCTTTTTTTCGCTCTCACAACTAGTCTGGAATGAATGCGTTGGGGGCATGTGATTGTTCCACTTTAATTGGTCCTTGATGACATATTTGGACAGACCAATTTATCTAATTGACAGGCCAATGCCCATGATAGCTCAGAGTCCTCTTGAAGGAGACACCAATGAGATATCTATCATCATTCTGAATGAAGAAGGATTATTCTGCTTGAAGGAAGAATGATGTTCATTCTGAATGAAGAATGATGTTATACTCTTTGTTTGGGATAACTTAATGATTTTATGTTGCAATGATACAAATTGACAAATGGTTGGTTGGTTATACGGTTGTGCTGGATGGAAATAAAATCACCTCGTCAGAACAATATATATCTTAGATGACACTTGTTTACCATGAAATTATCACAAACCTATTGAAGAGCGGTCATTTGTTTAAAAAAAACTGTGTCCAAGAGTGTTTCATTTAATCTCATGAAATTGGCGCACAGTCCTTACCATCTAGGTAGCCTGTTTTTTTAAGTTGTCTTGGTTGGTTCAATGAGCTCAGTTCTCTGAGACCATGTCCATTGTTTTCTGAGTGCATTCTTTTGATAAAATGCAAGGCTCTCTGAAAGTTTTTCATACAATACTTGAGATTATCACTAGCAATAATCTTAGTACTTTTCCATTCTTCAAATAACCTGATCTGCTCAACTTGAGCTTTGATAGCTCTTATCCAGTATCCCCATTGATTTTTCCCAAAAGACACACGGACTTAGATCAAAGCCTGGTGCCATTATTATGTTCTTCATGGATTTTTCATTCTCTATCAATCTATTGAATTGGACTGTGGGTAACCTCATATTCATATACCCTCAAGATGCGCTTGTGTAGCAAATCTACGAAGATATTGGAGGAATCATCTCTCAAAGATTCCTCCCTGGGTTTCTTGGCCTCAGAGTACACTTCCAATCTTGCATGTTTCAATTTTTGCCTTGCCTTTACCAATTAGCTACAACCTTCATGGCTTTCACTTTTTCTACTTTTCTGACAGGTTTAGTCTTTATTGATGTTTCTCATTTTATACAATCATGATTTCTGAAGTCGTGCCATTTACATCTTAAAACAAATCTAAACACTAAAAACATGACTCTGAACTGGATGCAACTTTCCTTCCAAAAGTCTGAAATAAGATTTATACTATTAGTTTTTGAGCCTCTACTTTGGCTGGTGAAGAGTGAGAGGCTAGGCCTGAAGGAAGTTTAACTTCAGATATTGAAAGGACATTGGGATTTGGGATCTTGTCCCTAAGTATCTTGAGAGGAAACATTGAAAGTTAACTTCTAAATTCATCGAGATTTCCTCACTTTCTACCTTTAAGATCTTTTATTTTGACCCCCAAAAAAAGTAAATAGATTGTTGGTTTCTTTTTGTATCTCAAAAAGAAGGGTATAGAATCATCTCAAGGACAACATTGATCAGACATTTAACTATCATTAATCCAATTCATCAAATATGACAATGGGTCCAGGTCATCAAGATTTTCCAGCTCAACTCATCCTTCAAACTTCTGGCGGTGAGTTTTGTTCTTATTCTTCATTCTCAAAAACGTGATCATATGTTTCTAACTTTTTGAATTCTCCATAACAGATCATAAATTGGAAATCGCCTTGAACTCCATACGTGAAGCAAGAATACAATCTCAAGTTTCAACAAATGGTCATAGGAATTTCAAAAAGTTTTCAAAACCAAAACCTGATCCCCATCTACATACCTTGAACAGATATCAAACATTTTATTCAAATCATTGGCAACCAATTCATTATATAGATCTCAAGCTATTATTGATATACTTGAAAGTTTTAATCCTAATCATTGAGATCAAGTGAAACCTCAACTTGAGATTCACTTCAGTCAATGACCTGAGCCCAGTTGTTTTGAAACTAATCAATCAAGATCTTCACCTCTCCCTGATTCACAATGGGTGGACAAATCAAATTCGAATCGTCCTTCAACTCATAGTTCTTCTTCTGAAACAAATTCATTACAAACAGATCAACAAGAAGTTTCCACAGAAATGGAAAAGATTGGCTCAAAAAGAAGATGGACTACTTTAGATCTCAAAGAAAGATCAGATAAAGCCTCTAAAAAAGATGTCACAATTCATAAAGGACATATCTCTTATATACTTTGTGATGAAGATTAAAGACACTTAAACTTGAATCAGATGATTTAAAAAATTTAAATGATTGGAAAGTCAATCCTTTGAGTATTCCTAGATCTTATTATAACTTCAACACCCCTTCAAAAACGTTTATCCCTTCTTTTGATCAATTCCTTTTATCTTCTGTGTAGATTGTTTTATCTTCTTTTTGTTCTCCCAACGAGGGAGGAAAGGTATCAATAATCCCTACTATTCTCAATATACTGCTTGGTTCTTTTGAAAGATGACATAATCTTTTGTATCCTACATAAAAATAAAAAAACGTTGCAAGGAATTTGTGATTCAAAGCAATTTCATGATCAAGAAAGTTTGATTGATCATACATACATAAACATTAAAACTCATACAAAAGATTATGTATAAGATCATGGATCAATCCAAAGAACTGTGGCAGGATTTTCCATAAGAATTGAGCGCTTTTTGAAATCAACTAGTGAACTGTGCAACAATCACGAATTTCCTTGATAAAAAAGCATAAAAAGATGAACAAATCACCAATTAAGTAGAAACCATCTCGTCACACTCATTATTCTCATCTTCAAATACTTTATAAACCTTTACTAGTCATGATTTAGCTTTTCATCTTATATCCTTAGTCATGAATTACTTTCTTCCACTTACTGAGGTGCTTCAACTCTTCTTTTTACTCTTCTATCTTCAATCTTTCATTTTGATTTCGGATCTTCTTCATTCCCTCTCTTAATTTTCCTGCACTTCAATTTTTCTCAGCAATTTTCTTGGTCTCTGATCCTGATGGTCCCAATTCAATATCATATGCAGCCGTGCTAGAAGCAGTGTCATAAATCGGCGGAAATCAAAGCCTTATCTCCTCAGAACACCTGGCTAGGTAGCCGGCAATGTAAAGACTCTCAACTCCTGATCCCTACTGTCATGATTGCCTTGACTGCTCCTGTCATCTTGGCGGATCCAAATACAAGTCCAGTTGAATTGGCTAGTTATGATTGCTACTGTCATCTCAGCGGGTTCAAATACCAGTCTCTTTGAAATGACTAGTTATTACAGCTTTGAACATGTGAGAAACTCAGATCCATCTGATGAGAGACCGGCTTCAGTCTTTTAGAAGCGCTCATTACTGTACCGGACATATCTGGCATGTAGGTTAAGCGGCCAGATTTGTCTGACCCCTTGCACTATATCCGGCCGGTGTGGAAATCAGAATGGGCTGATTTTGATTTTATCTTTTTTTTTATTAAATTATCTTTTTTTTTATTATTTTATTTATCATTTCTTTATTATTCACTTTATATTATATTGTTTATCATTTTGAATTTCTATCTTTAGTTTTATTACAACTTTACTATTTTTTATTATTGATTAATCTTAATTTTAATTTTATTTACTATTTATTTTATTATTTATTCATTTTACTTATTATCTAATTACTCATAATTATATAAAAGAAAAACTTATTTTTTTAAATTTCAATTTATTTAATTTTTACATCTTGAAATCATTTTTATTTTCATATTCATTTTATTTTATTTTATTAATTTTATTTTTTATTTTTTATTTTTAACTATTTTATTTATTTTTTTTAATTTAATTAATTTTATTGAATTTATTTTTATTTTTTATTTTTATTTTATGGGTTATGTGATATGTGTTATGTGGTAATGGAGGAATTGAAGAAAAAAGTCGAAATTATGGGTTTTTGGGTGTAGTGTAGTGATATGTAATATGGGGTTATGACATGTGTACAGGTTTTGAGTTGAAATTTCGAAATTATGGGGTTTAATAAGGGTGACTAATTTATTTATGGATTTGAGGAGTTATACAGTAGATTATGGGTTCTTTGGTTATGGGTTTAAATGAGGCTAAATTTCGAAAATTGAAGATATGGATACATTGGGGCATGAGTGGTAAACTGGGGGTGGTAAACTGAAATGAGAATAGGGTCTGGCATGATACAAAGAAACTTTCAAATGATTCACAAACCACATGGTTGAAAACATGAGGTCTCCATATGGAATTGGTCAATTCAAAACTTGGAAATCATTTTCGAAATCTGAGAAAGTTGCATTTTCAATCATAATGATGTAATTCAAGAGTACCACAGCACACTTCAAGGGTTAATAAAGGTTGGGGTAGATTCTACTGGCGCATGTGACCATTCAAAACTAATTTATTCATCATACTAATCATCATTAGTGGTATTATCAAGTGGTAAACTGGGTAAATCCCAATTTCGAAGATTTTGGCCTATTTTCAATTGCTTTGTTAGGGTACAACCATTGAAGATACAAACTAGCTTGGCTGAGCAAAGTTGTAGAGCGTGAAATTCCCTTCATTTCTGTCTCTTCAAAATTATTTTATGGTCCCTCATTTCAATTTTATTTCAGATTTCAGGGTAAATTGGTGGAATATCAGGTTTTTGTGATAAACAGCTAAGTATTAGTGTGAACTGTGTGCTTGAAAATTTGTCAATGATCAATGTGTGTGCGCTGAATATGTTTATCAATTTCAATGTGGGGTTTGATAAGGAGTATCTTTGTGAAACAGTTGGTTGAAGTGGAATTTTGAGTTTGGGGGTTGATTTTTGTCACATTTCTTTTTGTGTGTGCTCTTATTTTTTCTTATATACATTGGTATCATTTGTAGGGACTTTTGTCCCTCTTTTAATCAGCAAAAATTATTATTAGAATATTAGAATAAGTTGTATCTTTTATTATTATCATTCAGGTAACAACTAGTGAAAGTTGGAATTTTATAATAGTCAGACCCTTATTTTTCTTTTAATTAATTTCTAGTTGAGTGGGTACTCATTTGCTCATTGGGTTTGGTTCCTGAGTGCGCCTAGAAAGTGTTATTATTGAAATTATTTTTCTCAATCAGCCTGGTTTTTATTAATCCAAAGACTTGTAGGTCTTAAATTTAATTCATTGTAATCAAAGTCCCTGTTTAAGAAGGGCATTTCTTTTTGTTTGAAGTCTTTCCACTCACCATTCCAAGACTTATTATGATTCTTGTGTGTGTGTTTGCTGTTCTACACTTCATTCTTCCCCTTCTTGGCTCTGCTTTCAGCCTGTTCTGAAAGAGTTCTACACCGGATACGTCTGGTACCAATTGTCAGGGATCCATCTGAGGCCTCACGCCATGGCAATTGGACAAAGCTTTCATCCACTTCCAACATCCACCTTCAAGCAACTATCAAACCGTTTAAATCAATTGCTCATCATCTCCCCCCTTCAAATATCAAGTTCTTTCAATCAACTCCCTGTTTGAAGAAAAAATGAGACACACTTGCTCTAAATCTAAATCAGGAACCGGTTCCGCCTCAAATTCAGCCCAACCTGCAAACAGAACCAACAAATCAAAGTCGCAAGGGACAACATCAAAGAAACACGACCAAGCAGCTGCTTTGGGTGACACACCTGGCAATAATGCTGGTGGAAGAAAGCAACGTAAAAACAATCCTGCCACCAATGCAAACAACGATTTAACTGAGAATCAATCTGGAGACACTAGATCTCCATCAAATTCTGCGGCCGACCCGACCAACAATAATTCAACTGAATCACAATCAGATGAAATCTTTGGTAATGATGTGGAAGAGTTTGACAAGACATTCAATCTTGATAACCTTTATACTGCTGGGAGAACTTGGACGGCTACTCGTGTTGAGGGAATGATCAATGCCAGGGTTAAGTATGTATCACACATACCCTCTGAGATTATTTTGGTGGCAAAGTTAGCTCAACAAAATTATCGGAAAGCAAAGCCCCTGTATGCTGGACTTGCCAAAGTGAAACTCGAGACTCTGGAAGAAAAACTGTAAGTAACCTTGACTACACTTTCTCCAAATCTGATACAGATGTGTTTTGAATTATTCCTTTTTTTGTGCATAGCGGCAAAGGAGGCAAAACTCTTCGGCCTCAGGATGCATTTTGTCGTTTCATGTCGTATGGCAAAGACTCCCTAAAGCTTTGTAGTAAGTACAAAATTGCATTCTAATTTTGAAAGTTGTTTAAAGTGTGTTAACTGATTATGATACCATTGGATATGCTCTAGTGCCATCACACAAAGAAGAGAGGATGGTATTAGGAGCTTGAAACAAGGAGGCTGGCAAGATTTGGACCGAAACTTGCACTACCAATCAATGCCAAGTTTTCCACGCAGATTACTTCTTTGCGTTAGCAGGCATCCCCAATCTTGATCGGCCAACTGACGACAAACCTGAAGCCAAAGGAGCTGCTCCACAGATACCATTGCTCTCTCTTGAAGAAGAAGAAAAATATCGCCCTATCTATGACAAACTGGTGGATCACAACAAAGTCATTCAGTGCAAAGGCAAGATGAACTCTGGGAAGGATATGAATAAACGCTCCTTAAAGCGTGTTAGACAGCTTGGTAAACTTGTAAGTGGGACTGATTGCACTATCCTTCTCTGCCTCATTTTTTGACCTTTTGTGTGTCCTTGATCCTCATAGCTTGCCCGTGATGGCAAAAGATTGAAATTCAAGTTTATTTTCCTAGCTGCCAGTGCCCATCCTCCAGCTAAGGACACTGGTGCCGGATGGTCTTGCAAGTACACCTCTGTACCTGCGATCACTAAATGGGCGGATCGCGAAATTGGACTCTCCCCGGTCTTTGCAACTGTGGCTCAGGGAGAGTCGATGATAAAAGCAATCTCACATAATCATCACAAAACTGACAGAAAATCAAAGGCCTCCACTTCAACTCAACTGCCACAACCTAGTAGTGTTTTGAAAACCAGGCTTTCAAGGGCTTTAAATCAGCGACTTGGTAAGTGTGCTCAATCTTACTATTGTTCTAATATGCTGATATAATATGTTGGAATTGACTGCCACAATTGTTTGTAGTTGAAGTACTTGGCTATCATCCGACCAGAGGAAAATGCTTTCCTTTGACACCTGATCCTGTTGCGGGGCTTGTCCAACGCAAAGTGCCTGTCCGAATTGTTCAAGAACCGGGATCAAAATTGAGTGCTGAAGATTTGAAGGTTGGCCATAAGGCAATGCACAAGGTGCATCAACGGGAATGGTTGGATGATTTGAATAGCAACCATCATTTGGAGCTTTTTGACGGTTCTGAAAGGGCTGGTGCTGGGTCAAAGGGGAAAGGAAATCAAGGTACCCAAGCCATAAAATCGTCTAAAGGGAAGGGAAAGCGCGCAAGCAAAATCAAATCAAAATAAACAGTAAGTGATGACAAAGAAGAGGAGGTTGATGATGATGATGATGATGAGGAGGAGGAGGAGGAGGAGGAACTGGAACTGGAACTAGATGATGATGATGATGTTGATGATGAGGACGAGGAGGAGGAGGGAATTTAATTTTGAATATGAGGAATTGTGTTATCTACCTCTAGTGTTGTATTTTTCTTTCTGCCTGTCTCTCTTTCTTGTTGTGTCTCTTCCTCTTTCAATATATTTCTTCCTGTCTTTAAGCTCTAAAGATAAGAATTTTAGACAACTTATTGATGTTTGTGTTGCTTCTCTTTTCCATTTTTCCTTGCTATCTTACTTACTTTTTATTTCTTCAACTCCTGAATATGAAGTAATCTAAAATTGATTTTCTGATGTATTTATTAGACGGCCTGCTGGGCCTCCTGTGATAACAATGAATGTGGAGTGAGCTGCCCACTGGATCCATCTGGCGCCCAGACGTATCTGGAAATTTGAATCTCAATTGTGGCAGCAGATCACAACCAGATAATTATAAGCAGTAAATTCCAAACCAACCCAACTATCTTTTCATCAGATGCATCTGCTAGTCCTAGCCAGTCTGACCTTGATTTCCAATGAACAATTGGTGCAGATCCATCTGGAGTACTGGGCAGGAGACTACAAATCAGATGCATCTGAGTCAGATGCATCTGCTAGTCTGACCTTGATGTTCAATGAACAATTGGTGCAGATCCATCTGGAGTACTGGGCAGGAAAGACTACAACCTTTGATTTTTTCCCAAAGGTCACTTCATGTCTGATTGGTGCAGATCCATCTGAAGTACTGGGCAGGGGAGACTTTGATTTTTTCTAAGGTCACCTCAGATGTGTCTGAGGGGTCTGGAAGGGTCTGTGTGCAAATGCTCAGACCATATCCGGCGTCTTCACTCTTGTTCCTTCCGGATACAGTCCAAACGTTTCTAGTGACACAGGTGAAATGAGTACCCACTCAACTAGAAATTAATTAAGAGAAAAATAATGGTCTGATTATTATAAGATTCCAACTTTCACTAGTTGTTACCTGGATGATAATAATAAAAGACTAGGGATTTGGCACCAAGCCGCCACATTAAGTCATGCACAAAGGAACCCACTTTCTATCTTTGGCATCCTCAAGGCACATTGCTTTGAACATCACTTTTTTTTGAGATGAAAAATTTTACTTCATTGTTGTCTTCATCTCAGTTGCCAATTTATACAGTGTTGACACGCACCAGTTTTGTAACCTGTGAAAATTATCTCACCGTGATATGACCTCTGTTAAAGAATGGCAGAGGATACAACAGGGGCTCAACAATGTTATGAACCCGCTGTCTTTTGGGAATTGATGCAGCAGAGATGTGGCCAATGACGTTGCAGGGGTCTGAATCCGGTGGGGAACACCCACGTATGGGGTCTGGATCAAGCAACAGAATGCTTATTCCGGCCCTGTGGTGCCGACACCCTTTGTATTGGTATATGTAAGGCAGACACGGTCAAGGAATGCTTTGCGCTGAGACAGGCAAATGTGAGAATACTTGTCTCTTCTAGCCTAGGGGCTATTCCCACTTGGTAGGACATTGTGAGGATCAAGGTATCTTCATTGTGAGGGAACTGTCGCAAGGACAAGAACCTGGTTGTGTTTGCTGGGGCACTTTTTTTCAAGATAACCAAGTTTACTTTATTATTATTAGAAGGATAAAAGCTTATTCCAAATTCTAATGATAATCTTTACTAACTCAACAGAGGCCAAGATTCCTTCAAAAGGTACCATTGTATATATGAAGATAAAAGCACACAAAAAAAAGAAATGTGACAAAAATCAACCCCCAAACTCAAAATTCCACTTCAACTAACTTTTTCACAAAGATCCTCCTTATCACACTCGAAATAAAATTCAGAAACAAAACTCAAAGCACAAACATTTATCATCGACAAACTTTCAAGCACACAAAACACCCTACAACTCAGTTGTTGACCACAAAAACCAAAATTTTGCCAATTTACCCTCAATGTGGGATAAAATAAGATTGGGGGACCATGAAACAATTCTGAAGAGACAGAAAGAAAGAGAATTTTCTGCTCTACAATCTTGTTACCAAAGCTAAACTTCATATCTACAAATGTAGCCTTAAAAAATCTATGAAAATCCAGGGAAAAATTCAAAATTGTGATTCACCCAGTTTACCACCAAATATGATAAATAAAATTGAGTCAATGAGATTCTACCCCAAAGAAAATTGCTCCAATCAACATCTACTCTGCTGAACTGCTGTGGTACCCTTCATTCAAAGATTCTTAATCAAAGCTTCAAATATGTCAGTTGTTGAAAACAATTTTTGAAATTTGAAAAACTCTCCTTTGTCAATTTCATCTTCCAATGTCCATTAAATGTTTCAATCAATTTTATTAGTTCCCTTGAATATATCCCTTATCTTTCATTGAGACCCAAATCTTATTTCAGCTTACCACTGTCCCCTTTTCTCAATACCTTCAATTTTTGACATTTTGACTTATTCAAACCCATAACAATTAAAGCAATAATTCAATTTAAAACCTGTATTCCGCCTCAATCACATAACACATAATACTACACAACAACCCAAACCCGTAATTCTTGACTTTTTCCTTCAATTTCTTCAACATCACACACCTCAATATTCACCACATGTACTCATAAAAATGAAAATAAAAAAATGATAATAAAGATGAAGATAAAAATTAAAGTTAAATGCAAACATAAAGATCAAAAAATAAAATGAAATGAAATAAGATCAAATAAAATAAAATAAAACAAATAATCAGAAAATAAAGGAAAGAAAGAAATAAGATATAATACTGAATTGAAATCAAACAAACAATAACAATCAATTTGTAAGATTGTATATATATTTAAAATGAGATGATGATAAATATAAAAAGACAAAAAATAAAATTGAAAAAAATAAAGGAAACAAAATCAAATCAAATCAAATCTAAATGATGATTTTTCAATGATGGTAATGATAAATAAAATGATAAGTAATCATAATAATTCAATGATTTTGATATATATATATAAACAATGATAATGATGATGATATCCCAGAGCTGGGGATGATTTACTGAAGGAAAAGCTGATTTAACATCAGCAAACAGGGCCCCTATGCCTTGACCTTTGAACCAATCTTTTTTGATTCATGTCACCAAGTGGACTAAGGCCTCTTGGCTTGATCTAAGCGGTGGGGTGATAAAAAGCTTTTCACCCTTCCTCTTTTTATACTCAATATCTCTTGTGTGTGTAGTTTTTTTGTGTTTGTTCTGTGTGTGTGTGCTCAGCTGCAAGTGTTTTGTTATAAAAGAGTTATATATATCTTTTTATAAGAGTCTTATAAGACTTTTAGAAGTCTCATTGAGTGTTTATTAAAGTGTTATACACCTTTTACGGATAAAAGGGTCATTTTTTTTCAAATTTGGAAGTTGTGTAATTTGTGTCTGTGGAAGGGTGTCTGTGGAAGGGTGTCTGTGAAAGGGCTGCAGTTTTTGTTTTCTGCATTACAGTTGACTCCCTCGAAACCCATATCCCTGTAATCCCATACTCCCTGATAATCCATAGAAAATTGAGTCCATAAAATTTATGGGCGGGGAAAAGTGGCCTAAAACCCATACCTCACACTATTCCCATAACCCATAGGTTTTGTTAGGAAGACCAGGTTCAAAAGCCATAACCAGAAAGTGCAAAATTTGATTTTTTTTTGTAAAATCCACCTTGTCAATCATCTCTCAGCAAAGAGTGTCCCAAAATGCTCCCGAAAGACCTCTCAAAATTCAGCGTATCATAATCCCAATGGATTGGTAAAGGACAACCCTAATTGCCTCCAATCAGACTCCAACACAAACCGTTTAAAGGTCTCGGATCCTGAAGCCAAGGCTGAACCAAATGTTGATTGCTGAGCTTCACAATCCTCAGGGAGAGCACTCTAGTGGATTAGAGCAATGGACTGAAGAGGAAATATTTGAATTGATTATTCAACAAGACACTAAGGAAGATCACAATATCACGACCAATATTATAGAGGTTTCCCCTCCTTGCCCAAGCTACTCCGCCTTCAAACAATCTCTTTCTATTGTTTCCAAGTATGTTAAGCATGAGGATACATCCAAAGCAAAGTCTTTTGAACCTGCCATTTGTGCTGCTACCAGAAATTTTTGCGTGGTTCATACACACTCTTTAAAGCAGGCTTTGGTATCTGACTTCTTTAATCAGAAATAACTACAATAGTTTTCAATGATATTACTCCTGTTGTATGACACCACAATATAGAAATGAATATTTTGAACAACTCTTTGAAAAAAAATCTCCTTCTTGACCCATACTTTACCTGCTAAACCTTAATCTATGGGTTATGAGGGAGATTCTCCAAAACCATACACCCATAAAACCCATAGTTTTGGGATTCCATAAAGAGGTATGGGTTTCGAGGGAGTCGACTGTAGCTCATCTTTTTTTTGAGAATTTCAAGTAGTTTTTTTGTTGTTAAGACTAGAAGATCAAAGTTTCAAAGTTTTGAAAGAGGCTGTAGAAGTTCAACTAGCTTCTATTCCCTCTATCCTCCATGTTTTTTTGGTTAACTTGTTTTCATTATTATATTATAAATTCTCAGTTTTTGAATATTTCAAAAGAAGGTTTGAGTGTTACATATAGTCAGGTCTTGTGTAGTGTTGTGTTAAACTTCCTTTAGCCCTAGCTTAAGAATTATCTTTAGTGTTTAAGCACTTTGGTGACCACTGAAACAGTCAAAAGACTTGTTTGAGCTGTTTTGGACCAAGTTTAGTACTGACACTACCAGAAATGTAATGTTTACCAGGCGGTAAAGAAAATTATTCACATAGAAAAATCCTGAGACACCCAGAAGAGAGCAAAAAATCCAAAAAAATATGCATCTGATTCCTGGATGTTGGAGCTCCATGATGCATATTTTTTTGTATTTTACACAGAAGTATTGTTCAATGTACTAACAATAAAGGTGAAAAATCACCAAATAACAACCTGTAACAACACCTGAAATTTGGCCCAAGATCTTGGAGACAGAATTTTGCAATCTAAAAATAGCCATAACTTTTGCGGTTCTCACGAAAACCACTCGATTTTGAGCTCATTGGAAAGCTGAACCTCTCCTGTACAGTTTCACATAGCACATCACATACATAGCTAGTCTGTGTGAGATTCTACATAGCCATCTATGGGAAACCCTTACAAAAAATATAGCATATTTGCATGGCAAGATGACACCCAACTGCCTTAATGAAGTTTAGAGAAGTGAGGTCCAGCTTTTGAATGAGCTAACAATCAATGGATTTTAAGCAGAATTGCAAAAGTTATGGCTGTTTTTAGATTGCAAAATCCTGTCTCCAAGATCTTGGGCCAAATTTCAGGTATTGTTACAAGTTGTTATTGGATGATTTCTCACCTTTATTGTTAGTACGTTGAACAATATCTATGTCTAAAATACAAAAAAGACCTCATCATGGAGATCCAACATCTACAAATCAGGTACATATTTTTTTGGATTTTTTGCTCTCTCCTGTGTGTCTCAGGATTTTTCTATGTCAATACTTTTCTTTACCGCCTGGAAAACATTACGTTTCTTGTAGTGTGAATTTATTAGTAGAAACGTAGAAAACAACATTATTACTGGGAATGGGTTGTGTGTAGCAGGAGAATTTGTTTTAGAATTGTACTCCTTGGCTCTGAACTTAGTAATTTCAAAAGGTTGAGGGCAGAGTAACTGTGGTTGTTGTACTTCCTCCCTCTTTGGTTGTACTTTGTCCCCTCTCCGGCTCAGCCTACGCTACACTGAATAGGAGTTCTACACTGGTCTGCCACCATAGTGGCTGTTGTGGAGCATTTTGAGGTTTTTGAGGTATCTTGATAGGTGGACCATGAGCAGCTTCTCAAGTATTTTGCTCAGTGTGATGAGTAATGTAATTGGCCTATATGCGGGAGCCTATGTGTCAACCCTGAGCACATGTACATGTACTCAAAAGATGACTGAACAATACAATAAACCTCTAAAACCATAATTACATACATATACAAACTAAAAACCATATGTAATATATATGCAATAACCCCATAAACATAATAACATCTCATAACTCAGTGTCAAGAGTTAAAACATACTTAATTACATACATGTACATACTAAACTAGGGCTATGACCCGATCCCGACCCTGACCGGCCGAGTCTGCCCGACAACCTCTTGAAGGCAGACGGTACGCGCCCTGACGCTTTAAACCTAGCTTTGTGAGCGTTCCCAAAGCCCCGCGGGCGTTCCGACGGCCCCGATCCGCAGGGCCGCCAAGTATAGAACTGTCACTTAAAAGAATTCTAACTGTCACTTAAAAGAATTCTGTTGCTTAAAGTTGAAATACAAGTCCGCTGTTATGCCCATTCACCCTCCTTTGTGCTCAAAATAGCACTCCATTGCCCCTAAAATTGAGCCTGGCTTTGCCCTGCCCCAAGTCCTTAAATTCAGGGCGAGCCTTGGCCAACCCGAGCCAATTTGCCAAGGCCCTCGGGTCTACCCAAGGCCTGACCCGGCCTTGGGGCCTGCCCTGAAGCTTCAGGGCCGGGTCATAGCCCTATACTAAACACAACATGTAACACATATGTAAAAACCCATCAAACATAATAAATCTCATAACTCAGTGTCAAGAGTTGAATATGCTTGGATCAAATAAGATATATGATAAACTTAAACCTTAACAACCATAACCAATAACAATTGGAAATCACCATGCAAACCAAAGTAGTGATATAAACAAATATCACAAAAGTTAGGTTAAGAGAGAGGAATATATAAACCCTCTCTCTCCACCTCAGAGAAAATCCCCAAGCACTTATTACACACTACTTTTAAGAACTAACCAAAGTTCAACTGAAGCATAAAGCAAGAGTATTATAATTATAAGACTAGTGATAAACTTCTCCAACTTTAATCAGTTCCTTGATTAAAAGTAAGTAATATACCCTTCACTCCTGTGGATCCTCTACTTCCCTTAAGTAGAAACTCAATCAAGGTTAGTGACCTCAACAACTCAGGCTAGTGACCTTAAGAAGAACTTCAGGCTGGTGACCTTAAGAACAACCCCAAGTTGGTGACTTTAAGAACAACCAGATTAGGGAACTCTACTCACTCTTTAATCTGTTAATATAAGGATTAAAGAAACGTCTTGGATCCAACATTCAACAATCATAACTTTAATATTATAATTACAAATCTCCTTTTAAGGAGTCAACTGACTGTAGTCTGCCTGGATTTATTCAAACAGACTGTTGGTCATTTTCCCTCTTCATTATTGTTTCTTTTCCTTATTTTGTATTGTAATTACTAATTATTTGAAATAAAGAATTAAATAAATTTATTATAGACACCAAATTCCAACTTTAGTGAGCTTAGAGTACTCCAAAAGAGCACCCTACCCTCACACTATGTGTAATCTGATTCCCCAGGTTTGGGGATCATAACCGTGACAGCTGTATTCCAAGCGCTTGGGATAAAGCCTGTGAGGGCAATGCATGGGAAAAGGTATGTTACATGTATCTTTATGCTGTCCCAGACCAGTTTCCAGACCCAGTTCTGGATACCATCTCCTCCTGGAGCCTTCTTTGGCGGGATGTCATAGCAGCTATTGTTTTGGTTGTGATGGTTGAGAATAGAGGTGGGTTCACTTCTGCTGATGAGCGTTGGTATTTGTCAATTGGGAAGTCTAGGTGGTTTGTGTTGTTGAGGCGGCAAGGGGTTGTAGTGACACATGTGGCAGAGAAAAGGGCGCCTTCCTTTTCTTTGTTGGTCAAACAAATTGTACCATTGCCAGTGATGATTGTACTGACCAGTGAAGAGGCGTTTCAGCCAGAAGCTATATGTTTTGCCTGGAAGAGGTTTGTATGGTCAACATTTGAAAGGAATGGTCTCCATCAATCTTCCTTAGCCTTATCAATGGCCTGATTACAGGTGTTACAAGCTCTCTTGTAGGCTTGGAGTGACTTTTAGTCCCGTTCTTTTCCAGTTGCCGGAGCCTGGATGAGTTTCTCCTGAGGGGGTCTAGGATGTGATCTTTGATCACTATACATCCTGAGTCCTTACTGCCTCATGGTGAGGTTAGGCTCAATGGGGGATTGATGCAAAGCAAGTTCATTTGGTGCGACTGAACCAAAGATTTGGGTTACCTAACTATACAATGGTTTTCATCAATTTTCTGAATTTTCTAATGGTTTTACCGCTTCACACTGCTTACTTCACACCCTGTTCAAAGGATGTCATCAATAATTCTTTGTCGGGTGAGAGGTAAGCCCAACTGGTGAGAGGGAGGTATTGAAACACCAAATCGCGAGATGGATGAATAAATCAAGGTATTGGTGAAGGCAGCCAAGACTCGCAGAAGAGATGAGTTGGAGAAAAACTGGCATTTGCACAAAGCCCCGGGTCTTAACTACTTGCAGACTTCTGCACCAACTATGCACCTATTTGGTCATTGCCAAGAAACACTGTTCTTAAGGATTGGTTATACTCACGGCCATGTTTCTCTATGAAAGTAGGACAAGACTGCTGATCATAGCGCATCTTTGTAAACCCAAAATTATGATTCAACAACCAATGAAGAGAAATCACACAAAGAAAACAGACTTTGATAATCTGAACGGGGTGAGAGTGGTGATAGCTTGGAGATATTGACCCAGAAAGAGAGATATCAGTCTATTGGAAGACTGATGGATGATTGAAAAGAATCACAATACTTAAAAGACAATAAGATCAGATATCAGTCTATTGGAAGACTGATGGATGATTGAAAAGAATCACAATCTAAAGTAAAGAAGATTGTAGACATTCTTAATAATGAGTTTGATGAGAAAAGAACAACAAGATAGAAAGGAGAGTTGTTCTAATATAAGGAAACATATCGAGCTCATTATGATGATGTAATGATGTCTTAGAATGTATAAAAGAAGCTATTATGCGCATAACCCACTACGCGTCCTGCTCCTCAGCATGAAGTCGCTACGCGACGTTCAATTGATAAGAGTTTGGAAAGGGAAGAAAAAACAGAACTGAGAGTAAAAACACAAGTTTTGTATATGAACCCATTACTACAAGACTTTTTCTGCCACAATGCTAAATATGATGAATTCCCTGCAGCAAGTAAGATATTGAATCAATCACATCAAATCATGATTATGAACATGAGTTAACAAATTGTGGACATTTGCATCACATAAATATATATATTTACAATTTTTACGCATCTGATTGCCTTAACTATCAAGATAGTTTATCATAATATTCACGCCTTCGTTGCAAATGGTGTCTTGCGCTGGAACTTGTGGGTTGATGAGATGACCATCCTTCATCATAGTGTCGTACATTGTGAGACTTCCCGTTTGAGTATTCTCTCGGTCGTTTCTGGGCGTAATTTATTGATCTCGGAACAAATTCTGGATCACGAGTTCGTATGTGCTCACGAAGATATACGGGCCTATTTGTTCTATCGTTGGTTGGTTTGCTGATTCTAGCAGCGATGGGTGGCTGTCGAGCTGGGTGACCCGTTGTCCGACAAGGAGTATGAATTATCTCTCTCGTCTCCTGATAGAGGCGCCTAGGACGTGTTGTTTGCTGGTGTCGTCTATCTCTAGGATCGGAACTTATTGCTGCTTGCATAGCGAAATTTGAAGACCTGAGTGAAGCCGATGCGGCCTTGCGGTAAGATTCTCTGAAGGAAGATTTTGAAAACCGACCCCACGATGACTGAGAGGGTTGGAATCGTCGATATGCAGCCCGTGTTTGAGCTGCCGAATCCCTGAAATCCTGGCTAGGAGTTCTACTGATTCGACTGGTCAGCGTTTTTGTTGCAATTTTAGGAGGATATCGTTCTTTCTGAACCGCCGACACAGAATCCAACATTGGATCTTTGTCTTCAACGTGATAAGAAAATTCTTCTTCCAATTCATATGATTCAGAATAAGGCGGCGTGCAACATTCACCCAGGCTCTCAGGCAAAGGAGAACCACATGTTGGTTGTTGACCCATAGATGTTGACTCATCCTCGTGAAATGTGTCTTCGTATTCTTCAGTCATTTGATTGGCAGGAGCTGGACTTATACCAGAGTAGTACTCCGAGCCATCCAGATGAGAAGTGAGGTTCCCTAGCGTTGGTAAAGAGGACTGATCTTGCTCTTGGGTTTCTGGATAAAGTACGGCGGTTTCAGACACTTGAAATTCCTCGATTATATTTCCATCAACGCTTTGACGGTGGCAAACTAGATGATTGAGGGCCTCAATGGTACAGTTCGATTCTTGTAAAAGCTTTTCAAGCTCCTCGACTCTTTGTTTTAATCCTACAGACAACACATTTTTCCATCTTAATTCTTGGGTTCAATTTGGTAAGTATTACTAAGAAAAGATAATTCTCACGCTGAATTATTTCATCAGTGGTAGACGAATCATGGGAGTCCATTTTGTTTGTGTGTGGCGGTACGGTCACATCGCAATGGTACACACAATCGATTGCTGAGGGTGATTCTTCAGAGAGATTGTGCGGCGACGGAGATGTGCGCTTATCATTGGAATGAAGTTCTCCCTTTGTCTCTTCGTGTTCCGCTATAGTTTCCATTGGAGTTGAGGGCAATAGTGGTGGTAATCTGACTTGCGTACTGGGATTGAATGATATTCGAGTGCGTCCTTGAAATTCTAGCCGACAACGAAAACCCAGGTTGAGCTTCGGACGTGGAAAGTTATGAGTCGTGCGAGAAAACGATTAGAGTGATGCGAAGATTGCTTTATAACACGGGAGGCGAGGGTTATGATAGCAATTGCCGATACTACTTTTTAAGATGACTTTACGTGGCACCCTCAGCCAAGAGCAATGGACAAGTTTTATATTTGGGGGAAGGATAGAAGATACGTTTCGAAAGGAGGGGATTTGTTATCTGAAAACCATGAGATATACAAACAGATGAGGGGCTCGACGAAAGATAGCAACTGATATAAGATCGAGATCGTGTCACTCAAAGTCAGACACTACAAAAGCTCTGAAGACCACAGTCGATCAACAGATGTAACGACGTTGAAGTGTACCAAAGGCATATGCATCCTGATGAGCCTTAGCGAAGTCCATGACGCTATCCTAAGCTTCGGCGGAGCAATCGTTATCCGAATCATCAGCGCAGTGAGGGTGGGACGATTATTTTTGAAATGGGCAGCTTCCTCTTGAATTTCTTGATGCCATGAATGAAACACGTGTTAAGATTTGATATTGTACTGATAAACAAGATGTGGTAACGTCTCATTGTTCTCAATAACTGCACAGTACCCTTTCTCATCAAAGCCATTGTTTCTGATATTGATCATGGAGCTTGATCATACCATTTGATCGGCTTCGCCTTGTAGTTCTTGCCTACGCGTTCTGCAGTTCCATTAGTGGCCCTGCGGCATGAGTGATGGTTAACATGCACTACAAGTTCGACTCTAGTTTTCCTTTTTTCGTCGAGGTTGTCGCAGGATGATTCGACCGCAATAAATTCTTGATATTTATTCCCGTTACATGATCCAATTGATACATCCGGAGCCTGTCATCACATGGTCGTTTACTTCTGGAGCACACTGAACATATTTTCAGAAAATATACAATCCATCTTTTCCACTAGAAGCTTCTGTACCTGATGATAACTATGTGCTCCTTGCTTCACCACTCTATGAGCGCCAGGAAGACCCATAGCATGAATCTCATTATCAGGGAGATTCATTGAACCTCTATGTAGGGACTTCAGTCATCAGCTTAATTAACCATTTTATGGTATCAAAATGAAGATTGTAAGGATTTCAAATAGGTTGTAATGAGGAAGCAGAAGTAAAAATAGAGTAAGCAGAGTTTCATATCAGAGTAGACTCATTGATCAAATGGTTTGTCATCATTTCTCAAGACTCCCCTCAGGCTCTGTAATTTATCACATCTTATCATCTTTCTTGATTTATCTGCCTGTTTTCGCATTTGTTACAAGACTCTCCTTCGCAACATCCCAGGTCTTTGAAGCAAAAAAGATGCAGATTAACCCTCACTCAACATTCCAAGAGTGGTTGTATACAGACACGGTGTTGAGGTCACAGCTTGCACTCTTCAAGTATCAATCAGCTACTTATAGTTGTTTTGAGTGGGTCCTATCTATTTCCTCTTTCCTTGCATTTCTAAGTCAAGGATAAGAATGCCCAGAATAGCACAAAATGAATTCAGACTGGCTGTGTTGTGCATAAGATAGGATGAGATGGTGAATCTTATAATTCACTAGGGCAGAATGTACAATTCCACATAAAATGCAGCTGATCTTGAGATATCTATTGAAGAATATGTTTACATACTCAAAACATGCCCTTATCATCTCTGCCAAATGATTGACTTGGGATATCTTGATGAGGAAATTAATAATTTGCGTCTTTGCAATAAAAGGTTTCAAAGAGATTGAAATCCCATATGACAACAGTTTTGTGCACAGAGGGTAATGAAATATGTCAACAGACAAAAAGAGACTGGAAGTCCATTTGAGAAAAGCTACTGGTGATCTGATTGATCATCTCGAGTCCTCTCGTTGATTATGGCTTCCCAAACATAGTGGTACTTCAAAGGGCATATAAGATAACTGCTTGAAAACAAGTTGGTAGCCTCAATGTGCTTGAAGTTTACACAAATAGTCAAGTATGTATGGTGATGAAGTACCTTGGGTGCTCCTTATTAAGGGAAAATACATAGTAGAAATAGTCCATGAAGGTTCTGGTTAAAACTTGAGTAGCATGAGTTTACAGAATTGAAGTGTATAATTAGGGTACTCAACACCCACTTCGGTAACTCGTATGTGTGGTGTGCAACCAGACGCACACCACCAAAAAAAGTTTTCGAATTTCGGTTGCATATGCAACCCGAAATTGTCATTCGGTAAACTAGAATGTCACAAAACAGTTATACATATTTTTACACATATGTGTAAAAATCGTGTACATTCTTGAAAACAACTATAGAGTCGTTTTCAATTGTACACATTCCTCTTCTCTCTTGTCAATCACCAACCAAGTGAGTCTTTTTTTGTACTTCAACAAAAAAAACCTTTTCTTTTTTTTCTTTTTCACTTGTCACTCACCCCATCACCTCAAGCTCGATCCAAAAAAAAAAACTTGATTTGATTGAAATCCATAGTTTCATGGATTGAAGTTGAAGTGAATTAATCCTATCTACATCAAAGATTGGAAAGAATAAAAAAAAGAGATGAATGGAACCAATGAATCATCAAACCTTTTTACCGAATGAAATGACTGTCATGATCAATCATTTAATGATCATGATTGGTGATATCATTCGATTACCGAACGTCCCAAACTTTCATGATCCCAAAAATCCGTTACATATACATATTGGTGAGAAAATTCCTCACCAATGTGTAAAAGTTGCATTAACAGATTAATGCAACTTTTTTTACTGAAGTGGGTGCAAAGTTTAGGGTACTCAAAGTTGTACAGTAACATTCATAAAGAATGAAATCTTGACCTCCAAGATTTCGATTCTAGGTCCGTGCGCAGCGTGGGTGTAGGCGCACTGTAGGCGCATTTGGACCGCCAAATTCGGCCAGAGTCCTCCCTTATCTTCTGTCAACAACCAACTCTAAGAATTTTTTTTTTCCGCAACGCCTTCCGAAGACACCATCCCGTTTGGTCTCAACCACAGAATGGCCCAAATGTGGTCAAGACCAACTTTTGGGTGTCAATCAAAAACAATTCCGGAAGCCATTGCACCACCAAAACGACCCCCATCTTGTTCACCGATCATTTCTCACCGATTTTTCGAATTGTTTCGATCTTCCCTCTCTGTGATCATGAATAGCCTCGCTACCCCAGCCCGCATCTATCCCAGTGACATACCGATTAGCCAGCGGCCGTCCCCTAGTTCCCAAAGGTCAGTTTTATTTCTCTTGATTGCATTTATGGCATTCTCACTAATGCCATTTCCGGTTCCATGCAGTGATCATCATGAGCGTTTCCCGGACCTCTCGCCCAGCCGCGGAGCACCTCTGGTCAGCGATTCCGAGGTTTTGTTCAAGACCTTTGGATCGGATCGAGACCCCAGCACATTTCCGCATGAGCGTGACCTTGGCGTGATCAACCCGGATGCGCAAGGTCCGTTCCAAGGCTCGATCGAAACCGAGGCCAGCTCGGACGTGGAATTTGTATCCTCAAACACCCCCCGGGTTGCGTCGCAAGGCAGCGGAGGTAAGCGCGCCATCCCATCTTGAGGATGGATTGCCTAGTGATAAAACGGCCTGACACTTTTTGAAACCCCTCTTTTAGGTAGGTTTGCTAAATGCGAGGCCAGCTCCGATGTGGAAGTGATCACAGCAAAGTCATCCCAAGGTTTAACCCCACGAGGTGGTGGTGGTAAGATTTCTCTTCCTCTCTGGCCGTATCACTGAGTGTTTGATCAGTTCTTTCTACAGGCTCGCCGGGAACTCAAGTCAGTCCCATGAGGGATCTTAATGTCCAATACACCTTTTACCTCCCAAAGGGGACCAATATCACTAAGGGACTGCCCAAAAAGACCAGCAAACCAGTCTATTCGAACATACCGATTCCCCCCACCTCACGCTGCTTTGATATAACGAATCGATCCTTCAACGCTTTGAAGGATCGGTTGTTCCGTTTGGCCAGCGAGATCGACAAGGATTCGAGTGGAGGTAACGCAGAGATTCTCAAATCCGCCGACGCAGGTAATCACGTCAAAATTACGTGCTACATAGCACGACATCCAAATTATGGCCAGAATCGACTCTGCCCGATCTCCAACTCGGACGAGGTGGAAGATTTTTTCCGTGCACTCATGAAGGTTAATACCAACAACGCGGGGTTTATCATTGCCATGGACAACCCCGTGAAAACCGCCCAAGAGGCGAGCGATGTAAGTCACCTTGCGGTCAACCCCTTTTTTTGCCTTGTGAACTAATGTGGGTTTCCCCACGTTCAAGTAGGAGCTCACGAAAAACCAAGCGAGACTTGTTGCGCAGAACAAGCTCAACAATGTCCATACTACCGCCTCCGATCTTGCTCATTGGACTCCAATTCCCGCGGAAACCAAGTTTCTCACCAACTTACAAGATCATCATGGGTCCCGAATGAACAACAAGGGAGAGGGTTGGAGAATCTTCAACAAGCGAAACCTCTCCCAGAAAATGGAATTGACTTTTCGTCATTTCATACTCTGGTCTAAAGAATTAGTAAGTCCGTCTCAAACACCATCAAATTGATCTGGATTGTTCTCACATTATTTGGCACAGGCAAAAGGTGTCCCCAATGTGACGTTAGATGACCCCCCCTTATATCTGAACAACGACTTTGTATGGGTGGATGTCACCTACAAGCGACCTTCCGGACTACCTACACCCGCATCTGCTGGGAAACGAGTGAAAATGGGGGAAGACATCCCCACCTTCAAGCTGGGCAGCTATGCTGAGATGCAAGGACTCAACATTACGATCGACCCAAAAAAGCTTCGAATGACCGAAGGTCATACTAGTATGAGGCAATACATGCGATTCTGCGACCTCGACGAACCCGATCTCGGCAATTTGGAGAAGACCTTTTTGCAACACAAGATCGATGGCTATCGGTTTTTTTTATTTCCGGAGGTATTGAATGCACAGACCGTGGCGTCTTGGGGAATACCCTATGGATTTAGCATGCGTTTGTTCACACGCGCTCGCGACTACTACAAGCTTCAAGTGGACATTGTGGAAGAGCTTGCCGCGCGCCGGGCACGACTTGAGGCTGACTTAAATAAGTGATGAAGTCGATCACTTCTGGAACACTTTATCCCCACGAGTTACCACTTCCTAAATCATTCCTCACATATCTTGTTAACTCACCAGCTTGTCTAACCACCCCCAAAAAATCAACCATCCCCACTCATGTGATTGAATGAATTGTCTCTCAAACTCTTTGTCTGCAATCCATTCAACTAAACTATATTTTTTGGCGCCACCAAAAAAAATTTAGAAGAAAAAAAAATGAGTTTAAAAAAAGTGACTTAAGAGTGAATCCAAACCACCCAAAAAAAAACTTTGGTTTTTGGGAATCAGTCAAAGTCTTTAGGTTCAAGATGAGTTCAACTTGAATCTAAAGACTGACCACAAGTGGGCTGATTTCAAGAAAAACCTTAAGACTGAATCCAAACCACCCAAGACGCATCTTTGGTTTTTTGTTTGGAATCAGAAGTTTTTAGGTTCAAGATGAGTTCAACTTGAACCTAAAGACTGAGCGCAAGTGGGCTGAGTCTTTAGGTTCAAGTTTTTTTTTTGGGAAATTTGAAAGACTTAGAAACTGACACTCTGGTCGGTCTCAGTTTATTTGCTGCCAAACTGAAGCCAATCTGATGATCTCGATTGAATTCGAGATCATCAGATTGATCGTGTGTTGTGTCTCTGGTCGGTATATGGCCAACTTGACTGTTTAATCACCTCTGACAAATTTTGCATTTCACTATGGGGTTAATTATGTGAACTAGTGGCGTGGGTACAAATCAAACTTAGATCACAATAGTTGCCAGTAATCGAAATCTTCACAATCATGTGTTTGTAAGGAGCCGAGAGAAAAGACGCGCGGAAAACCATTTGAAATGGGCAGACTTATACCTCAAGGTTGTTATTGTAAGCTTCCCAATAAGCTTCAGTGGAGTAGCCACTGAAGCTGATGAGCGATTGCATAAGGCTCCGAGTCATGACCTTGCCCGCAAGTAAGAGCAGATATTCTGCCTTATCCTCTTGATCATACCAAGCTTGCTCTCGTCGTAGCTGAGCCTTTAAGCTGTGGAAGGCGTTCTCGATCGGATTCAAATCCGGAGAATATGCGGGTAGATATACCAGCAGGACCCCGGCCTGGTCGCAGAGTCGTTCGATACGTCCACCGTGGTGTATGCGGGCATTATCTAAAACAAGCACCGAGTTTACCGCTGGATATCGGTTCATAAGTGGAAGCTATGAGGAAGGGAAGAGCAGCGCGCGTTAAAATCAGACCAACATGAGTGAAAAATATCGAAACGTACCAAGTGCCGGGCCAGAAAAAGTTCAACATGATGTCTTTTGACCGGCCCATTTACGACCGTACCCGCTATCATCCCTCGCTCACATACTTCCAGAAGGATAGTCCAATGGTCTTGATTCGTCTGAAGCTTTTGGCGATAACTCTGACTTCCTTTCTTGGCCCAGCTTTTCTTTCGGACCGAATCGCGCCCCACCACCCCAGATTCATCTACCCAAAGAGAGATCATAAGCTATTACACCCGTAAGCCATGGGAAATAACCTAGTAAAAGATGACTTACCAATAAAGACAAAATATTCCGGTGGAATATTGCCAACCCTCATCATGTATTCCGTTTGAGCGTGAATACACTGGGCCGAGTGAACCCCACGTGACACCAGATGCGAAAGGCCCAATCGTATATGCAACTCGCGGCCGAGTGTGGTTTGGGACACACTGACACCGGTGATTTGCTCCATTTGCTTTTGCAACTCATCGAGGTAGATTGTGGGACAGCCGTCCACCAACTCGCTGAGAACCCCAAGGTGTTGTTCGGTGAAGAGATGGGGTCGGCCGTGGGGCTGGTAATCTTGAGCATCGTGGCAAACCTTGTTTGTTTGCAGGTAAAGCGTCTTCCATCGCCATAGAGAGGCAGCCGAGATCCTCGTTCGAAGTGAGGCATTGATAATCGGGAGATCGTCACCATCGAGGGACATCTTCGTGGCAAGGAGCTTGATATCGGCCGAGTAGGAACGGAATCCCATTCCGCCGTTGGTATTGATTCCTAGATGGGGGTGAGGATGGGAGTGAAGCGATGGATGGGTTGGATGGGTCAAGTGGGGGCTATAGGCGTCTGGGTCGCAGGAGGGCCCAAAGTGGCTTTTGTGGTGGCCCTGTATCGTACGGTCTTGGCGTCGGGTTACCGAAAACGAAAGAAGTTTGGCCAAATTTGGCGGTCCAAATGCGCCTACAGTGCGCCTACACCCACGCTGCGCACGGACCTAGAATCGAAATCTTGGAGGTCAAGATTTCATTCTTTATGAATGTTACTGTATATACTTTGCTGTATATAGTTTTTTTCTCTCTTTCCACAACTACAAACGACCTGGAAAAAGTATGTCTCATAATTGAAGCTCAAAAATATGTACTTTTAAACCAAAGACATAAGAGACCAGGCGCAGATTCCAGGCCCCCCTTACTACTAACACAGCCTTAGTAGACTCGATTTTCATGAAACTTGACGTTTTGATCTCGAATTTCAACAATTTTTCATTCAGAAACGTAGAATCAGCGATAAGGTTGAATTTTTGTTGAAGAGCCTCACATGGTTTCAGTGAGGCACGTCTTTTTCTACACAGCAGCTCATGCAGGTCAACGCTCCTCTTTTGTTGGGTCCAGATTTTTCTCATATGATAGTAGTTGCAAGAAAAAGCTCGATTGCTCAACTTTTTCTCCCCTTGCTATTCGACATCTTCCCACTCTCGCGGTTTTCAAAATCTCACCTGTATCCTGTCTGAATCGTACCTATCTTGACCATCTTCAAATACTGCAGCAAGATATCACGGGCTATGGGTTTGGGCTGCACAGATCTGTGAAAGGTATGGTCTGGATTGATGCGTATGATATATGCTGAGGCTATTTCATGACCTGTTTGTAGTTTTTGCAATCTCTAACCATATCATTGCTATCCAGAATTATCCTTGAAATTCATCGGTTGGAAGAGGAAGTTTTTCATGTTGTTGAGAGGAAAAGGTCGAAGGTCTTGATTTGAGGAACAAGGAATTGGTCAATTCGGGGAAGGCTGGGATCACACCAGAAACGGGTGTGGTCAGCATGGTATTAGAAAGGTAAGCAAGTGACACTCTAGAGTATGTCACTTGCCCACTACTGACCTTTCGCGCCGATCCTCGCTTATCCAAAAGTTAAAAACTACTTTGGATAGTAATGAGGTCGCAAATTTGCGCCTCGTCCTTATAGTTTTCCCTGGTTTTGTGTAGTCGTGGAAAGAGACAAAAAAACTATATACGGCAAATTATACACAACTTTGAGTACCGTAAATGTAAATGATATGTTGTTGTGATAGGGTAAACATTCACCCCCTTGCTGTGTGACATGATCATGTGATGTGGACAGTAAATGGTCATCGATTGTCATTTCGACCGAAGAGTCTGCTACAAATTGTAAATGATTCGTTCATTTCTCATCTTCATTTCTTCTTGAATTTGGAAAGTTATCAACTCAACTTATCTTCGTTCTTCATTTAACTGCATATCCTATCCTATCATCAACTTCAAGACTTCATCATAGTCCATCGCTCACTATCTATTCCAAATGTCGACCGTCGTCATCTTCAAGGTACGTGCCTCGTTTATACGCTTCCTCTTACGCTCTTCTCATTCATCAATCAAATTTACCTTAAATTCGCCTTCTATCCTGGTTGATTCAGGCTACCTACTCAGGTAAGACTCCTCTAGATCCCTCATTGGTCAAAACTCACCCAACCGCGCCAATAAACTGAATTTATCTTGATACTTATCTAGGGGTTCCGGTTTTCGAGATGCCATGCAAAGGTGTAGCGGTGATGAGGCGACGTACTGATTCTTGGCTGGTTAGCTCATTAAACATCCTTTCATAAATCACCCTGGTGGTCTTCCGATCGATTTTACAATACTCTAGCTCAACTCTATTTGCGACCCTTAGAATGCAACCCAAATTCTCAAAGTAGCAGGCTTCGATAAACCCCAAAGAACGAGAGTACTTGAACGGGAGGTTCAAAAAGGCACACATGAAAAAATTCAAGGTGGCTACGGAAAATATCAGGGTGAGTTTGGGAACTCTTCCATGACTTTACACCTGTCGTGACACGCTCGATATTGACCTGCTCGGTATACTCAATCTTTTGCGCGACTTTCGATATAAGGAACCTGGGTACCCTTCGAACGAGGTGTAGAGCTCGCCAAGCAATATGGTGTCGATCACCTCTTAGCCCCTATCACAGATTATCAACCCTCCGCGAACGAGTCGCCACCTTTGGCACCCAAACATGTTACTGCTCCTTCAAGCCGAGCGAAGAACTCCAAAGCGGCAGCAGCAGCAGCACGCGCAAATGCGGCCACTCTCGGCTCCAAGTTGCCAGCTATAGGAGGAGCAGGCAGGAAAACGAACAATTCAAGGTCGAACTTTGATTCGGATAGCGATAGGAGCTTCAGTGTGACTCCTTTACGCGATCAACCCGTAGGTTCTGCCAATTGGCAAGTCCCAAGCCAACCGAACCGATCTACAAGCGCGACGTATAGTCAGACTAAGATGAATGTAAGCACTCCTGATGTTCCCGTCGAAGCAGAACATCCTCGTGAAACAGTCAGGTTAGTCATTTACCATTCGAGAATGTTGTCAACCTCGCTTTTAACCCCAGATCAAATTGAACCACATCTTGGCAGAACGCCAACCCCCGCCGAAGAGCTTTGGTCATCGCAGCAAGCTGTGGGGAACAGTCGCAATAAGGGCAAGGCGCGGGATATTGAGGAGCACTACGAGGACGTCAACGTTCAGCGTGGCAAACGAAAATATGAAGATGAACCTTTAGCAGAAGAGGGCTACAATGATGTTCTTGATGACAATTATACCGATGAAAACGGAAACGATCCTACGTCATCTAAATACGCTAGAGCCATCTTGGATTACTTTGTCTCTGAGTCAGGACAGATACCCGAATTTTTGATCAACCCTCCCAACGACTTTGATCCAAATGTGATCATTGATGATGATGGACACACAGCCTTGCATTGGGCTTGCGCCATGGGTCGAACCAAGATCGTTGAACTCTTGCTGGCTTCTGGAGCAGAAATTTTTCGTGCGAATCACGTTGGTCAAACGGCTCTTATGCGCGCTGTGATGTTTACCAACAACTATGATCTCCGCAAGTTTCCTGAACTCTTCGAGGCTTTGAACCAGTCTACCATCAACATCGACAGGAACGACCGAACAGTGTTTCATTATGTAGTTGACATCGCTCTACAGAAGGGCAAAGTTCATGCAGCCCGATACTATCTTGAGACGATTCTAAATAGGTTGTCGGAATACCCCAAGGAATTGGCCGATATTTTGAACTTTCAAGACGAGGACGGAGAAACGGCCTTAACGCTAGCTGCAAGATCAAGAAGCAAGCGACTGGTCAAGATCCTACTCGATCATGGTGCTAACCCCAAAATAGGGAATCGTGAAGGGAAATCAGCAGAAGATTATATCCTTGAAGACGAGAAATTCCAGGGACTGTCAATGGCTTCATACGTCACCAACCCAAATGGTCTTGAGCTGACTTCCTCGGATACACAGTCTAGCATGCTTACAGGGATGCCAGCTCCACCATGTCCAGATCCGTGCATCACACCGGCTTTGATCCCCGGCCCATCAAATTATCAATCTCTATTACATACTTCGAAGACAGGACAGAAGGTAATGGACGAAGCGATGCCTCAGATGGTACAAATGATCGAATCGCTAGCAGCTAGCTTTGATTCAACGCTACATGAGAAAGAACACGACTTGCACCATGCTAACGGATTACTGGACGGGATTCAATCAGAATTGGTGGAAGGCCAACAGAAGCTCGCGAACTATCAAGCTCTACTAGCTGACTTTAGCAATAAAAGATCTGAACAGGCTAACTTGGAAGCTGAATTGAATGAAAAGATGAGCAAACGGTATCGGTTCGGGTGGGAGAAGTATGTGAGAGACGAAGAGGAACGAGAGAAAATATTCAAAGAACAGCAAGAATCGCTCATGCAACAGATCCAATCATCAGAACAACAGTCTGGCTCCGGCACTAATATCAATCTCCGTGCTCATCATCAGAGTCTTACGTCTGGTTTGCGCTCATTGGAAGAAGGAAACTCTGATTTGCTACAACTTTTGACAATGCCAAATGACGTGGAAGGGGAGTGTGATCGAGTGCGAGCTAATCTAGCGAGCCTACGTGATGAGCGGGCAGAACTTTTCCGAGAATTTATCAATTTATCAAGTGAAAATGTTTCAAGTGATGCAAGAGGTGAAGGATCCGTAACTGCTAATAGGCTGAACGATTATCGAAAATTGATTAGCATAGGTTGCGGAGGCATTGGGTTAGATGAGGTGGATGAAGTGATTGAGAGCTTAAGTGAAGGTTTGGATTTTCCTGTCTCTGACCTGCTTGCAACCAGCGTGCCGAGCGAACAGGTGGGTAGCGTCACCTTGCCATAGACAGGATTCCTTCTGACTCAAAGATCAGTATGATCCTGATTGACAAAAGTCTTGTCCAATTCAAGGATACCATCCATCACACCGCCTCCGATTCTTTTTACATACTTCACATTGAACATTCCTCGTATCTCATAGATCCAATCAAGCATTTCATCAAGCGAACTGACCCCTCTCCAAAATCGTAGTCGCATATTACCACTCATAAAGCCGATAGACCCCAGATTCCCACATCCTTTGAACACCATAATATAGACAGTCTCAATTTCAAACTTACCATGTAAACCTTGTTGCTCTTTTTCTGTTTATCAATGTCATTTAATCGACCGATCTGTGTTGTGTATCATCATATGTTGTTGTGATTGTTATGTACTTAGAGAATATACGGAGGAGGTGAGAGAAGGAAAGGAAAGGAAAGGATTGACCATCTGACATCTCAATGAGTTTTGCCAGACTTGGAATTATCTTGGGTGAGATCTCTTTGTGCTATGATTTTAGGATACATTGCATTTCTTGATGGCAGAACTCTAGACAATTAATTTGGCAGAGAGAGTGAAAGAGAAGTGAGTATGAGGCTATGTTACTCTGAAGATGCTGGTCTATGCAGAAGAATTCGCCTTCTGGCGTTTCTCTTCGAGGGTTTCTTGCTTTTGTATAGAAGATAACAATTTTCATTCTCTTGCATTCTTTGCAGTTTAACCCTCTTGTCTTTGGAGCCGCACACCAAGGATATATATTTTTTTACCTATAGATTGAATGGTAAGGATCTACATCCCCTTCAAGGCTTGATGATGGAGGTTGAGCATGTAGTAAAGTAGTTGCAGCCTCTGTGAGATCACACAACCAAATAAATAGTACACGTGATCATCTTGCCATGATAGGTTGATGCAGGTGTCCGGCTGACCAATGTCGTACGCGTATAGCCCAAGTCCACTGTGACTAGATGTTTCAGTGATGGATATATAGATATCTATCCCAAGAGAGCTACCGTCTTTCTCGAAAAGCTTGGCCTTCAAGCTTTTCAGAGATAGATTACTATTTGTAAACCGACCCGCAGATCTTGACGATCTCGAATAAGCCAGGTCAACTCTGACCTGGCCAAACACCCCGTCCCGTACTGTCCCCGTCCCCGATCGAGATCGAAATCCGGTCTCGAGGAACGGGACTGGGATTTCATTCGAGGATCCGGTAAACAGCTTCGATCCATTCCTTTCTTTTCTTTTATCGACCGATTCCTTTTTTTTCTCATCGTTTCTTTCTTTCATCCATCTCAATCAAATCAAGACCATCAAATTCATTCAATCAAATTCAATCAATCAAATTCATTCTCAAGATATCAATTCATTTCAAATTAAAATCTTCATTTCCATCATCGAATAGACTACCTTCAAGATGCCTTTCCGGAAGTACGATCCAGCAATCAAAGTCGCCGTCGTTCACATGAAGTTGGATGGAATGTCCAACAACGTGATCCGGGATACGTTACACGAGCCGATCTCCGCCAAATCTTTTCGCCGGTGGCTGGTATTGTATCGCGAGACTCACGCTGTCATCCGAAATCCCAACGACTACCAACGCCGAGGTCGACCTTGTATCTATGGACACGCCGATCGTGAATTCATCGAAGAGCTCGTCCGAACCGACTCTACACTGTTTTTGGACGAAATTCGTGATCAGGTGTATGATCACTCGGGGGTTTGGGCATCGATTTCAGCCTTGCAGGTTGAATTACATTTTCGATTGCAACTCACACTCAAGAAAGCTAGCGTGCGACATTCCCAGCGATGTGGCTTTGCCCGACAGAAGTTCCTCGATGAACTCAGTCAATACCCAGCGGAATACTTGGTATTCACTGGTAAGTTTGATGCTTTTTTTGATTTCTCTCAGACATTACACTAACTTAATCATTGTACTCCATCATAGATGAGAGTTCCATTTGTGAAAGAGACCTATTAAGGTTTTATGCTCGATCGTCCAAGGGATCCCAGGCCCATCGAATTGTCCACAACATGACAGCAAAACGATATTCACTGTTGCCGGCGATTGGGGTAAAAGGACTATTGGCGGTGAAAGTCAAGGAAGGTAGTATCAAGAGATATGATTTCGAAAAATTTCTAAAATATTCATTAGTAAGTTCTTTTAATTCTGTATCATATTCTCTGAAGGATTGCAAATTGATTTTTGATTCGATTATTAAATTCAAGCTACCTCGAATGCAGCCGTATCCAGCTCCGAATAGCGTATTAATTCTGGACAACGCTCAAATTCATCACGGTGGACGAATTGACAAGCTCTGTCGAGATGCAGGTAAGTCATCTCCTTCCTGCATCTATACTTTATAAACGTAAAAAATTCTGACTCAAACCTGATTTCCGGTCTCAGGTATTATGCTTAGATATCTACCGCCGTACTGCCCCTGCCTCAACCCGATCGAGACCGCTTTTAGCGTACTCAAAAGCTCATTTCGTCGAACTCAATCATTACAGAATGCAAATGACATCAAGAATGAGATGATAGATCGAACATGTAGCATTTTTGCTTATAAACTGATGAAGAAGTTATATTCATACTGTGGTTATGAAGAAGCGGGGTTGTAGTGTTCTACAATATCTTATTCAGGATTTTCAACAAACATTTTGAAAGCATTGTTTCAGCAAGAATATACACAAGACAAACATGAAAATTCCAATTGTTCAAGATACTCACATCAACATACACTTAAAATCTTATGAATCAAAATAAAATGCAATAAACAAAAATCAATTTCATCACATTATTGATTTTGTAAAAAAATGTTCAACTTCAATCGTAACATCACTGCTTTAACTAACCTTTTAATTCTGAAAACCATTATCTTATCGAATCTGATTCAATCTCCTATTCTCTTGTTTCATTTCTCTTATTCGTACAGTTATACCCAAATTTAAGGCTGAAATCATAGTTATTATCTATCAAAGTATTGTATTTCACTTCAATTCTTCATCTCGCTAACTAACTGAGAAGTTTTTTAATCAGGCGCTTTTGTAAATTCATGTATCATCTTATTATTAAGTATTTATCTCAACTTACCTACAATTTGTTGATGAAGCAAAAGTCTTTATCTAATATTGAGGTTTGTAAGATACTTTTAAATACATTTATTTTGTTCAATGACAATCTTATACAAACGTTGTGAACAAAATCATGTGCAATAAAATTGATTTGAGAGATGAGAATAATATGTATGAGTCGAGGGTGAAATATTAAAATAGACATCATCTGATAGAATAAGATGAGTCTTTGATAAGGAAAATATGAAGTGACTCAGAAGGATCACAAATTTGATTAAACATCGATATGAGTGAAGTATGACCCTATAGAAAGATTCAAGAAGAATCAGTATGGGTGTGACTGCTTCAAATTGAAGTCGCTCGCACCTTTACCAGCACGAAATTTAATCATCTCTTTCTTGAGCCACATTCCTTTATCTTCCACAGGCTGTTTGTAGTATTCCTCCGCATTTGATGATGATCGCAGGACTTGATGAGCCAATCTTCGACCTTCTTGAGTTAAATTCCATGCTGAAGCCTGGTTTTGTAAGTCGGCAAGGGCAGACTTCAGAAAAAAGAAGTGCTGGTGGAATTCGGCTTGTTCTTTGGAACGCCATTCTGCAAGAGTGGCCTGGGTCCAACGATTTAGATCCTTCCTTTCGGAAGCATCCTCTCGCTTCCATCGAAGCCCTTGACTCGGTGTTGAATTTTTGCAATCGCGATTGCATTGGTTCATCAAATACATATCGAAGTCAGGAAGCTCGTCTTCCATTCATTTAAAGATACAGATGATCAGTCTGAGTAGATCAATGAGAGAGAGAAAACACAATACCTTGGTCCTTATAGAGCTGAGGATATCGCTTGGGATGAGACCAGGGAATCATTCCACCCGGCATAGGCTTGCGTCGATACTTTCGAGGTCCGGCGGCAAACGAGACCTTGGAATGACCATAATTGAGCTTCATCACAAGCTTAGCACTTCGTGGAGGTTGCTTGCGTAAAGGGACCATCTTGTTCAATTTGTAAATAATAATTTTAATGAGAGATTGAAGGAAGGATGTGATCGAAAAAATTGTCAACGTAAGATTGGTTCTTTATAATGTTTTTGATTCAAAGAAGACTGAAATCCAGATTCTTCTGTCCATCATGATATCTATTCTTCTGTCCATCATGATATCATGATTCAATATCATGATGGCCAGAAGAATATTGATTTCAGTCTTCTTTGAATCGGCTCTTCAAAATTCATGTTTGATCTTAGATCATGTTTGATCGTAGATCAAGTTTGATCTTAAGATCAAACCAACTCATTTCACACGAGGCTTAAGGAAAACAAATTGTGACCTTTTCATTTTGGGGTTCAATGATATCATGTTGGTTCTCAATTTCAGGGTTAATGATATCATGATATTGCAGTACGTGGTCAGATGAGTCAACTAAAAACTAGATACTGTGAGATTTTGTACGTAGACAACCTGAGACACACACAAAAAAGGAATCAAAGACATACAACAGGGTCTTTTGAGAAGCAAGTTAAATTGTAAAATTGATGACAACAACTTGAAAGTTGTTACAAAGTGTGATAAAAGATATAAAAATAAAATCATACCCAAAAGAAAATTATTGTACATTCTCATCATTCAATCTTTTTGAGAAACCTACAACATTCATATACAAACGCGCGATAGTTCCTATACTCAGCTTAAGCTCTTTCAAATCTTCCCTAGGCAAGTGATCCGGATTGAATAGATAGTATTGATCGATCCCTGCACCAGCGAGAAGGTCCTTGATTGCTCCATCGGGATCGTCAATATCACAATACCTTAGATAATCCGCCATTGGAGCCTTCAAAGTAGGGCCTAGGCTTGATTGAGGCGCATTGGAAGATGGTTGTGAGTTTGAAGCAATGACTTGCTTGAGCATCGAGGCCATGTCTTGAAGGGTTGAGTTGCCGCTAGAAGCCTTGTAACGCTTCGATTTTTCTGTCGATAGATTCTTCCAATACATACTGGGCACCTTTGGTGGTACATCAACGGTGACCACCTTGGTCCCTTCGTCATCACATTTGAGCTGGGAATCAAGATGAGTAAGATATTTTACCAAAAACCATATCAATGATAAACGGACTTACCTTTTCTTTTGACCAATTTCTGGCCATATCTGCGGTGATGTAAAAGAAGCGTTCTTTGTTGAGTGGGTCGATATAAACTGGGGTTGACGTGCAGTAATCGGTTCTGATCGGATGGCGTTTGTAGATGTCACTGGATACGATCTTGATTGCATCAGTATCACTGTCACCGCCAGTACTTTCACCTGCCTACGAGTTCAAACCAAAACAGATGATTGATCAAGATTGAGAAAAATGTGATTGAAAGAAACAAATCTTACCTCGTCATCCGTGGTCAATTCCGGATCCTCATCATTGTCCGTATCATCGTCTAACACTAGCTCTTGTTGAGTCAAGCCTTCATTGTTTCTGAGATTCGATTTTTTTGATTTCTTTGCTTTCTTTGCCCGCTTGGCCGCGTGGCGATTGCGACGACGATCGACTTTGGCTGCCTCAATCACAAGAGCCTCATTCTTACACAGAAAACAAATCAGGTCAGTTACAATCAACAGAGCGCTGATGAGAATGAATATCTTACCTGTCTCTTTATTTTGTGTGCCAGCCCGGGGTTCTCTATTGTGAGATGAAGACCACAGGAAGTATCTTTAGATACTTCACACACCTGCAGCCATTCCGTCCATTCAGTATCGTTGGTGATGAAGACGATGCGATCTCCAGTCTTTGGGTAAACTCGGCTCCTGGAAATATAAGCGTGCCAATTTAAGCTACCCAAGTCACCCTCGCCATTGTCAGCCGCGCGTAGCAGAGTGAAAGCCTCCATTTTCGCTTGCTTGATTTCGGAGAAAATTTGAACCTTGGCGGATTCGAAAGAGGTTGTGCTCATGCCGGTAAGCAAAACGTTGAGCTTCTTGGCTGGCTTAGTAGCTTCCCAAGTTGGCTCGCTGGATTGTTTCCCGGCTTTCGTCTTTCGAATCCAGATAGTGTAATCGATTGAAAGGTTGATGCCCGTAACAAGCGACGGCCTAGTAGCAACCTAAATAGAAAACGGATAAAGTGAGAATGATCAGTCAGTTTCAATACTTGATATCAAATGTGAGATACTCAACCGGTAGTATCACAACATCCGAACTTGAACTCATGGCGGTTGGATTCCAATCGTGAGTTGATAGCTGGTCTGATGATTGAATGAATATTTTGAAATGATTTGATTTGATTGATTGAAATGATTATCTTGATGATCTTGATTCAATTTGATTTGATTTGATAGATTGAGTGAAAGAAAGGAAAGAAACGATGAGAAAAAGGAGAGAAACGGTCGATGGAAAAGGGATTGGAGGAATCGAAAGCTGATTACCGGATCGTCGAGATTGAACAAATCTGCACCCGGTGATACTCTTTTGATCCCAGTCCCGTTCCTCGAGACCGGATTTCGATCTCGATCGGGGACGGGGACAGTACGGGACGGGGTGTTTGGCCAGGTCAAAGTTGACCTGGCTTATTCGAGATCGGCGGGATCTTCGGTTTGGTTTACAAACAGTAGTCTATCTCTGAAAAGCTTGAAGGCCAAGCTTTTCGAGAAAGACGGTAATTGGTTTACAATTGAGCCCTCATAGATAGCACCAAGATGCGAATCCTTAGTGTTGCAATTAGGTATAAACTGTATGTGTGAACTGGCCAACAGCTGATATCTGTTCTTAGCGCAAGAGTCTCTCCACAACACAAGGGTAGATTGCACTATCAACCATGTCATCCAGAAAACTGTAAAACTTCATACTCTTCACTGAGTGGAACTAGTGTTGATATACACAAAGATACTTGCATATAACAAATAGATCATATAGATAGTCATATAATTATTTATTTTTCTCAACACTTGCTAGCACCTCTTTATAAAGTCATATTTTGGGATTGTGAAGGCTTAACTACATTTCACTTCATTGCATATATCTGAAAATGATACATCATAAAAGATTGACCAATACTCAGTGACTTGCGTATTCAGCAGTTAAAAATTCAGGGAGAAGCAAAATGAATGACATGATGACATAGCAAGTGAGGGTAGTAAAGAAACAAGAGAAGAGAGCTCAGGCAAAAAACAGTAAGATGTAAAGTGTACATAGGGAGAATTTGCATGAAGCCATCAAGATGTCAATCTAAATCCTGATAGTTAGCTGTGAGGTAACACTCATGCAATGTGGAGAAGTGAACCAAGAATTATTCCACTGTTTGATTGAGTTGCAGCTGGCACATCAATTGAATTTTATATGCCTTTAGAATCTGGTGCTTTCATGTTTTCTGCTTGGGAAGGTTGGCCTTTCTCTTTGGTAGACGATGAGAATGGGCTCAAGTAGTTGTATCCTGAGTCAGGAGCCTTCTCAGAGGGAGCTCCATAGCTCTTGAGCCAGGAGAACCATCCATTGGAAGATGGTGTATTCTGCAATGCTTGCGCTTGGTTTTCTGCTGGTTGGACTTTCTTTCCAGCCCACGGCATCCATGATTCCCAGTATCCTTGTGATGGGTTGGGATTCTCAGCTGAAGAAGGTTGGTTGACATTCCCTAGGGTATCTGGACTTTTGTCAGACATCACTTCAACTTCAGGTGTGTGTTTTTCCATGTTGACTAGGTTCTTCTCTGATTGATCTACAGGTTTGGCCATATCTTGCATGGGTGCTGCTTTAGAGGCTGTTTTATCTGATGATCCTTTTCCTGTTGATGGCTTCACTGTTGTTGTCAATGACTTTTTCTCTTGTCCTTTTTTTCCACGTCTAAAAATCCAAGCCCAGATCTTTTTGAAAAACTTTGTAAATGACCAACCGGTATGCTTATATCTCAAGGCTTTGCAATTTTAGGAACAGGGTCAAAATTAGTCAGCTTTGATTATTCAGAAAACAGTCTTGATAGCACATGGGTTTGGTCTTACCTGCAGATTCTAGAAGCTTATTTCTTTTGAATACTTTATTGGCACTGCCCAAAGCAGTACTCTCAGCTTTTGCAGCACTTCTTCCAGCTTTTGTGATTGCAGATGCAGCACGTTGGATTTCTTTGTCTTTCAAACCTGCTGCTTCTTGTTTGATGAATTCCCTTTTAGCAACTGCATCCATAGCATTTGGATCAATTGGTTCTCCTTTCTTTGCTGCCTGTTCTTGTAATCTGGTAGTTATGGCTGCCAACTTCTGATTAATAGTCTCATCTTGCCCATCCTTTTTGACCGCATAAGCTACTTTTGGAAACCATTCCCTTACCAAGGCACTCAATTTGTCCTCAGCACGCATCCACTGGTTAAAGTGAAGGCCTGCATTTTCATCAAAGATTGCTGCCCGGTGCACATAGCGCTCATTGGAGAGCTTTGAGAGTACTTCTGGTGAAAGTGATTTGACTGAAACCAACTGCCTAGCAGCTTTAAGGACCTTGGAAAAACCTTCATTCCAATTTGCTCTAGCTTCCTGCATGTTATTGAAGGCCACTTCAAATTTTGGGAAATTTGCCTTGTGAGCTTCGATTGATTTGAGGAACTCTCTTTGAAAAGTCACTTTGAGGTCTTGTTGGTATACTTTGAGCTCTTCTTTGGAAAGTTTAACCTTTGGTCCAAGCTGATTCATCATATTTGTGACATATGTTTTCATTTCCTGGTCAAAAAGGCCTGGATTTATTGCTCTAGCCTCAGAGACCGTAGCTTCTTCGGCTTTGTAATACTTTTGTGCAAGTTTGTCCAAATTGCTGGCCTGGATGTTCATATACCAATCTCTCTCTGACATGTATCTAATAAGATCTTGAGGAGCTAGTTCTCTCACTTGAGCTGGTTTGAGGTATTTCATTGTTGTGCCAAAACGTGTATTATCATTGATTGTGAGGACTTGATCTGGTATAGGCTTGGGAACTGCCAAAGGATTAGGTTTCTCAGTTTTTGGGGCGGATTTGAGTAAATTTTCTTGCGTATTCTTCACATTAAGAGGTTGGGTTTCTTTAAGATTTGCCTTGGTGGATTTAGAGATACTCTGAGCCGGTGAACTCTCTCTGATGTCTTGTCCGGGCATCTCTGGTCCTTTCCCAGCTGCTTGGTTGGGATTTTGAGCACTCGTATCTACTTTAGGAGCTTTATTGGGTGTGTCTTCAACAGGTAATTCTTTCGGTGTTGGGTTTTGTTCAGAAGCTTTTAAGCTGTCCTTCACTGGTGAAGTTGACCTAGAGTCATCAAATTTACCAGCCAAAGATGTTCCATCTAATCCCAAGTTCTTTGTTTGTTCACGGAGTGCGTCAATACCGTTAAGGTGACCTTTACCCATGGTCTCGGCAATCTTTACATCATCAGAGCCGGTTCCTGGATGGCTGGCAGCCGCGAAGGTTCCAAGGTTTCTACCTATGAAGATAAAGTATGTTTGGTCTCAGCTATCAAATCAAAAAAGGTAAAAGATTCAATGAGAGCTTCATCACCATTTGGAGTTTCATGTGCAAAGCTGGTGGCTACTCTAAAATTATTGTTTCCTGCTTGAATCATGATTGTATAGAAAATAAGTTGATGGTTCCAAACAGACAGTTTGCAAAACGCATCCATACATACCGTTTTCTACATGGGTAGCAGCACCAGCACCTTCGACATGTCCAGCACCACGTACCATGTCATCTACAGCAACCATAGGATGTCCCTTGACACAAAAATGTACATTGGTAATGGCCCATAAAAGAAATATATCTTTCAACTTCGAGTTTGAAGGGCTCCTCATCTTGAATCAATGCTAAAGAATTGATTCTAAAATACTATGCTTCTTGGAGACTGAGGCAGGGGTCGCTATGGATGTACCAAAGATGCGGTAAGAGCGTATCACAGGCTGATGTTTTTAGCCGGAGCCAGATGGATCGAAGCAAAAGTAATGAATGTATTTGATAAGGGAATGGACCAGATTTGAAGTTGAGCACGGTAGAAGCGTAAAGAATCAAAGACCCTGATCAATAGTTTGAGGTTTACGCGACTGGTAAATTATAGATAACGAGTTCAGAAATGAAGTGATGGTAAAAGAACGAAAAAGTTAAGTATTCTAAAAAGACCGTATGAAGATAATATAGAAAAATGAGTATAAAAAGGACATGATGAAGTCGATCTGGCTCTTCATATAGCATGAGACGAGGAGGGCTGCGAACATGACTCAGCTGTACCTTACCCAATCGAAGTGATGCCGAAGAACTTCATTCTCACTGACACGCTTATCCAGCGATCCCGCTTCGGCTGATGTAGGCTATCTATACGCAGTTAAATTGAGTGAAACAGGTTTTTGTTCCAGCGATGAATATGCATTTTTGTTTTCCAAAGGAGCTACCCGATTTTAAATCAGAGCCTCATAGATAAGTAGCATCGAGACTCGAAAGATGAGAAACACTGCGCACCGCAGGACTACCTGTCCAGCTGCGTAGAGCAGTCTACACAGCATTATCGCCGCTGGATTACCCTCAAAATCACAAAAAAATCAAAGTCCCCTTATACATACCCCCAGTACAGCACGTAGGTCCGGTCCGGCCCAAAGCTTCAGCTCCAACAGCTTGACTCCCTCAGAGCATGACCACCGGTGACCCTGGAATGTCATCGGACGTAATAGGAACGTAAGCTGTAAGTGACATTCCAGGGTTGACATTCAGAAATAGTGAGCCACCGGGGTTTTCAAGTCCCACCGTAGGCCACTTGTGAGATTGTATTTGAGAAGCGATCCAGGTCTCTTGGCGTGCTCCCTGAGGTTCTCCGGGGACGCCTGAATCGCTTATATGACATCCTTCTCACACGATTTGGACCCTTTTGTGCTCAATTTTGACCAAAAGGGTAAGAGCTTGGTCAATTGATCGCATCCGCTTTATCACACGGAACAATCAGAAAGGAAAGAATCACAGGAATTTGGCAGGTGTACAATGCCTTCCAGAGGGACCGGTGCAGGGCTCGTAACCTGAATGTCAGATACAATGTGTGAAATCTCAAAAATATTGGGCTGTAGGACGCATTCAGGTCCTGAACCAGCGGTGATGGTCTCACACCAAAGTCATCTGTGACTTGTTCAAATACTTGATCTCAATCTAATTTAGACTCAAGCGACTTAATCACACCTCAACTTCTTCCACTTGAACTGACCAACAGTTCTTGTTTTGATAAACAATTGGAACTCAATCTTTTCATCAGACCAACAAGTGCTTTCACCTCTGACCGGATTCAGACCTCTGATAGCCTTGGGACCTTTGAGAATTACAACCAGATTTGTAACCTCAATTGTCTGGTTGAACTGAACTGAATGATTACGAATTCAACTGCTCTCACCTCATCAACCCCACTTCAAACTATTCACATCAACATGCCCAAGCTGCCAAACAATCAGAAGCACATATCCAACAAAAAACCCAAGCAAGATCCTAGCAAATCCAACCGGCATCATGTTCCTCATGATCGAGCGGTCAATCTCCTCCAGAGCCTTGGATACGGCGTTGGAACAACTCAACCAGCTGAAGCTTTCAGAGATGACAAAGTAGGTTCAGATCATGGCAATGATCATGATCTGAACTATAACCCTCGAGACAACCCTCCAATCCCACTCCTTGATAGTGCGGCCAAAAGCCTGGCTCAGGCGGCACGAGCACAGTTCTACGCTCAAAAACGACTTGATTTTGAACAAAAATGGACCAATCTTGCGGCTCCTGTCACTGCGGTATTCCTTGAGCGTCAACATGCAACTCAGAATTGGACAACCACCTTTTCATACCTAGCCAGTCAACCTCAGTGTATTTGAAATCATCAAAGCAGCCGGCCAATTGACCTCATCAATATGTATGGTGCGTAGTTTGTTTTCAGTCTCACTTGTTTCGTTCTCTATCAATCTTCTAATTTTTTTGCTCTGCATTGATCTTTTCCTTATGACCTGAATCACCAGGTCAAATCAGCAGTCTCCAATTCACCTTTTGCAAGTGTTGGCCCAATGTCATCCAACTTCTCTACGCAGGGTATTTTGCTAGTTCTCCAACCGAACCACACACAGCTTTTTCTATCCCTCTTGTTCAATTCCATCACCGACTTTGGCAGACCTCAGCCCTTTCAACAAGTGCTTTTATTGATGCTCTTGTAGCCTTTCTTGATGATCGATCAGCTTCACCCTTATATGGTCGGCTTTGGAATGGAATGACAACCAAGTGTGAACTCCGAAAACCTTTAACACAATCAATTGACCTTTACCGATGGATCCCATATCCTCAGGAACTACTTTACATAGAGGGACTCAATCTTAGTTCCCTAGACATCTACGCTCAAAAGTGTGCATGTTGCTTTGGACCCAGAGAAGGTGAAGTCAAGGTCTCACCCAAAGAACCTGAAGTAATCATATATGGCAATGGCAACTTTCAACAACTACACTACTCTTATGCCAGAAAAGACAACCCAGCCAAGCATGAGTACCCCTCTTCCTTCTTTCTACCCTCACAAATCTCAAAGGTTGCTCACTTGGTTAAGAAGACAGCTGCAAAAGGCAGTGATATCAAGGTTTGCTGTGTATTGTGTATTCACATGATATATGATTTCACAAAACCAATCATTTTTTATTATTCAGACTGCATGCTTGGACTCTCACACAGCAGCAAATGACACCTGTAGCAGTGCCACCTGGAGGAAATCATGTGACGACAATGGTCTTTGTGCTTTTGCCTGTCGACATGACATCATGCTGAAGATGGCAAACCTTTATGAGGAGTCAGAAATAGAAGTGTTCATTTGTATCTTGATTTTGGAAATCTTGGTCAATTAATCCCAATATCTAGGCTTCATTACCCAGTCAGCATACTGCAACACTTTCTAGAACAACTACCAGATATTGAGTTGTGTGTTCTTTATGATATTGGGTGTCACCTTGATGCTCACATCAAGAAGGTAAGATTTTCCTCCTTTAACCAACATGTCATCATGCTCTGTATTGCCCTACTAACCATAGTTTCCCTTTTTCTGAGTCAGCAAGGCCTCTTACCCAATTTTCAGACTTGGTTGATGTTTGGTACTGCTGTCCTTCATGCTTATGTGCATGAATGGGCCTGCCAGATAGTGTATAATCCCCGATACAAAAACTATTGGGGATTATATGATGGCGAAGGTCTTGAGCGGCTGTGGTCGTTCCTATCAGCACTAGTTGCAGTGCTTTGGACTTCAACCAGGTTACATCGGTTGTGGGCACTGCACTGGCGCTGTGACTTTTACAATGGGGAGCTGAAATCAAAAAGCGGTCAGTTCTTTCATTCAACCTCTCTCTTTCTCAATTACTAACTTGTACAATATTTACAGGGCAATGGATCCTTAGCAAGTTCAACAACGCACTGCAGGTCAAAGACAATGCAAACAAAGGGCTCTCTGACTTGTATAGTCAACGCAACCCTCACAATCCTGACCAAGAGTTTTATTCTGCTGAGTTTCTCAAGGAGCAATGGACACTTGAAAGGAATGCCCAAGCCAGCAAGAAGCAAGCAGAAGATAAACAACAACTTGAACTTGGACGGTTGCTTTGTTTAGAACAAGAGATTCTGCAGCTCTGGTATGTGCAGATGTGATACATTTATCTGCCAATTTCTGTTCTTATTAATGATTGGTTCATATCTTTCAGGAATACTCCTGTGAACACTCTTGCTGCTGAGCACAAGCTATCACGCACGAGAAGGCTGAATGAGACTCAAGAAAAGATTACGGCTCAGCAAAAAAAACTTGGAGCCAAACCTGTGGTTGCTTTTCTAAGTCGTAGGTGTACATTCCAGCTTGCCCATCCCAATTACATAATATATGTGACTGAATTCCGCTCTCAGGCCCTGAGCATGATGGTCTATTGATGGTCTGGTACTGCATGCGTGAGGTTCAATCTAGACTGATTGCAATCCTCAAGGAGAAAATACCATTCAACTTCATGGTTGCAACTCTAATCTTGGTATATATGGATTTTATTTCAACAATATATTTCTGAGCTGTACTAATTCAATTTAACCATAGGTGTTCCTGGAAATACAGTATATAATTTTATATACATTATGATTTTTATGTTTGGAGAATCAATTGAAGCAAATTATAATCTCATATAGATTTGTATGCTTGTTGAGCATACATCAATGTGAAACACAATCACATTCAAGAAAATCTCATAAGAATTCAACAAATATTCTACAGACTATTGTATCATAAGTGTGCACCTTGAATTTTTGAATGTCAGAGAGTGGTGCAAGGACTTGATGCAACAAGTTATTATGTTTGGTTGATTCAATAACATCAGACACCAATAAACAACCAAGTATCTGAGTGAAACCACACCTGTGGTGCGGGAGTGGTGTGGGAGTGCTGATTGGTATACCCTTATGTGGATATATAGATCCATGTACACGTGAGAAATGGTTTGTGGTGGTATACTCACAAAGCCCCAATGTTGGCGGAGAGTTTGAGCCTACCACAGACCTCTTTGGATAGAAAACAAAAAGGTTTTCACAAATTGTGTCCTGGCATGTCACTAAGATGCGCGGGAAAGACATGTAGGGCTCTGTAGATTGCCACATAGGCACAATATTTAACTAGATGGTACTTTCAGAGAGTCCCTGTAAAGGCTCAAAAAAAGGGCCCTTCTTCAAGGAATTTGGATCACAATTGAAAATGTTATCGAGAATTGTGTCCTTGCAAGTCAGCACACAGAAATGGTACAATTTTGAAAGACATACGTGGCTCTACAAATTTCCACACATGTCATGGGTGTAACTTGATGATAGATTCAGAAAGCCCCTGAAAAGGCGCAGAAAGTGAGCCCTTAGTGAAGCTTTTTGGAACAAAACTCAAAAAGTTATGGAAAATCTTATCATTTTTAATCACACCAGTGACACAAAGTTGTAACATGTAAGCACCAAACAAGTCATCATTTTGAGTCAAAATGATAAGATTTTCCATAACTTTGTCAGTTGTGTTCCAAAAGTCTTGACCAAGGGCTCATTTTTTGCGCCTTTCCTAGGGCTTTCTGATTGTACCATCCAATCACACTCATGACATGTGTGGCAATCTCTAGAACCACACATGTCTTGCAAAATTGCACTACTTTTGTGTGCTGACTTACAAGGACATAATCCTTAATAACATTTTCAACTGTAATCCAAATTCCTTGAAAAGGGGCTCATTTTTTCCGCTGATACAGGGGATTTCTGAAGGTACCATCTAATCACATCTCTTGTCTGTGCGGCAATCTACAGAGCCCCACATGTCTTTCCCGCACATATTAGTGACATGGAAGGACACAATTTTTGATAGCTTTTTTGTTTTCTATCCAAAGAGGTCTGTGGTACGCTCAAACTCTCCGCCAACATTGGGGCTTTGTGAGTATACCACCACAAACCATTTCTCACGTGTACATGGATCTATATATCCACGTAAGATTTTACCAATCAGCACGCCTGCAAAGCTCAGTGACTTGCAAGCACACAATTTGTAACAACTATTTGTATCCCTTTAAAAAAAGGCCAGTGGTAGGCTGAAACTTGTTGGAATACTTGTTCATGTTATGTAATAACACTTCCATATTCCCATAGTTTCTGATCAACAGTCTGCTTACCATCTGTTAGCCTCCCATCTAAATGATCTCTTGTCTTCTCATCTACAATCTATGATCATGTGTTCTCTTTGACGGGCTGGATCAAAAGATCCGCTCCTCTCAGTTGTTATGCATCTTACATCCTAGTTACATAATCATTTCATGTATATAAACCACCTAGAGTCGCATTAGGAAAGGGTCCTTCTCTCATATTATGCACTCTAGGTAGGCTTTTATCTAAATACTTGTAGTTTATTATGAAATGCTTATCACCCTTTCCTTTTCTCATATTATGCGCTCTAGTTGAACGCAACAAAACTTTCCGCCAATGTTAGGGCTACAATAAGATACCATAATATCACACTCATCATGTATTTAACAATCTACATAGCCATATTGATCTTCCTGTCCAGCACAGTAACTGGCAAGAATGTGATTGCTTATCACTTTGGCATTTCTTGTGCAAATGGCTCATGTAAAAATGGAAATTCTCCAAAATTATTAGGCCTTTCTGATAATACCATCAAAAAAACCTCTGACATTTGTGCATATATATACGACCACATGTGTCTTGACTGTCTTGACCACTCAGTACTCTTACTAATGTGGGTTGCTTTCACTGAGGTATCTTACAACTAATGCTCCAAATCACTCTGGTGGCTCAAATTGAGCAGCTCATCATTGTACAATCAATGATGTTGTTGAGAAAGGTCTTCATGAGTTATGAAAGACCTTGGAGTTGAAGGCTATACCAGATTGGTTATAAATGTCCAATCTGTTATATGTGTCCTAACCTAATCTTTAAGTGCCTGACCCTGATTACCCTAAAGATAATTAGGGTTGGTTAAATATAGTCATTACCAAATTTTGTATTTAACTTTGTTGCTCAAACACTCACCACAACCACCTCAAGAAAACAACTTATCAGTGCTCTTCAAGAGCTTTTTCTTCCACTTGTTACCAACCAACAATGGACTCATATTCAAACCAGACATCCCATCCCAATCTCTCTCAATTTGCCTATAGTCAACACAACTGGCCAGATTAATCGCATGGAACCAATAAGGTCAATAACAGCTTAAACAAAAATCATCAGTTCATGCAACCCCTAAATCACGGCTACAATGGGCACCAAACTTCAAATACTTATGCTGATTTCCCTGCACATTCTACGTCTCAATCTTAAACTTTACACCAACAGGCGACACCTACGTACTATTCTAACAGTGCAGCACCATACTCACAAGTTGATATGGGTGCAAACTCATACCATGCTGAAGGTATGTATAGGCATCAAGAACCTCACCAAGAGCCTCAACTACCACACTCAACTTTAACTTTGACCATCCAAGGATCAAATGCATGCGGTGGATACTCAAATTTCTCTATTTGCGCGCAAGGTTGTGGTCTTGGGCATGGCATAACTCAAGCTCAACTCTTTCACTGTAGAAACCACACCAAGCCAGCCATCTTTGAAACAGCTCCTGGATGAGTTCCTTCCCAAATCACTTGTCACAATGCTTCCAGAAAATCAAAAGAAAGTCACTCCTGAGGTTGCCACCAAGCTTGAAGAACTCATGAAGAAAGCAGCCTTAAAGCAAACCTCAGCTGCAGAGATGCGAGTTGTGGCCAAAAAATATAGCAAAAAGAAAATCTCACAGGCTGATGGCACTTTATTTATGGCATTAGAAGAAGATCTTGAGATGATAAGAGTTATATTTTGCATCCTTAGATGTGTATCTCTAGAGCAGGATGCAAGGCATATGTAAGCTTACAAAGTTTCTTTTTGAAGAGATGTTTTCTTTCAAAGTCTTCAATTCTGACATTGCTTCAAAGTGGTGAATTCAGAGCAATGCAAGATGCGACCCTTTGGAATGGTTTTCAAGCAAGCCCTGAAGGGCAGGAAGTGTATCAAACACGTTGTGGTCAACCGTTCTTATATTCAATTAAAAATTTATTTTTTTTATTTTTCTCTCGTGATTTTTTTTTAAGATCGATTTCAACTTTTTTTTTTACTTTTCATTACATCATAATTAGGTCATCTCACAGCAGGCTTACAACATTAAAAAGAAGAAAAAAGTTAAAATTAAGAAATCAAAATTTAAAATCTAACAAGTTCCTGTGAAATGGTCACTAAGCAAATCGAACTAAGATAAATGAAAGTCTCGAAACGAACAAAGAAGAAGTGGATCGATTAAAAAAAAAAAAAACCTCCTGAAATAAATAAAGAAATGAATAAGAAAAAAAAAAAAGAAAAAAAGAGACTTATCAGAAGAACGAACTCAACTTTTGAAAACCGACCGACCGAAGTGATAAGTTGATGAAGGTCTAACAAAAGAGACCAAACAAAGAAATAGTAATCAGTAACAAAAAGAAGAGAAGGATAGCTTGGTTAGCTGTGAAAGGCTTATGATAGGATAGAAGTGAAAAAGTAATAAACAAAAGATCACTTACAAAGATGGAAAATTAAATAATCGATCAAAGAAAAATTTTTAAGTCATGTGGATGATTACAGTCTTGATCGATCGATTATTTTTTTTACCTAGAAAGAGAAATCATAACAAAAAGAAGAGAAGAAACCAAATAAAGAAAGAAATTAGTAAGAGAGCAAACAGAACAAAAAAGAAGAAAAAGAGAGATGAGAATGAATTAAGGAAACACAGGACTTACTAATTCAAAATTTGAAAACGATCGAGCTGAAAGCTGTGAAAAACTTATGAAAAGAGCATGATGAAGAAGTGAACGGAGTTGAAATATAACAGTTGGGTCAATCAATCGATCGATCAAGATTCCTAGAAGTCAGAATACACTTTGAGGGAAATGAAAGGTTTAAGGAGATAAAAGGGATTAGTAAGATAAAGAAGGAAAGATAAAGAAAACAAAACACTTACTATTTTGGAAACAAGATCGATTTGAAAAGAGTCGATCGAATCTAAAAGAACCAAAGAAATGAAAATAAAAGTTAAAAATTAGTTTTCAAAATAAGTATATCAAGAATAAGAAAGAAAAAGAGAAAGTTTAGGAAGGAATGAACATAAAGAAAAGGAAAAACTTATTTAAAATCTAAAAAGGAACTGTTGAGGATGGAATCGAGTGAAGAGAATGAGGATTGAGTCGAGTGGAAAAGATGAGAGGGGGAGAGGGAGAGAAAAAACCAAAATTGGTGAGAGGAGTGGTAAACAAGTGAAAGGGAGTTGTGAAATCCCAAAAAACTCAAAAATCACGAGTTACAGAAGATTTTACATTAATTACATATGTAAAATACATTAAAAAGAGGTTAACAAAAGAAGATTATGGGTTATGACATAATACAAGTACATTACATAGCAATTTACACTTATAAATTACATTACACAGCATAATACACAGGAAACCGTGCATTACATGATCAACAAACAAGATTTACAGGTTGAAATTGGACAAAAACACAGCAAAAAGCAGTGATTAACAATGATTTGCGCTATGAATAACTGGTTTACACAGCAATGACATAAGAAGTGAATGTGAAAGAGAAGGAAGATGATGAATGAACATCATTACACACAGCAGAACACAGCATTAATCATCATTACATATAATTAAATCACATGTACACAGCAACAACACAGCATGAAGATCATTACAAGTTGAAATACACTAGTAATTAAGGTTGTATATATGTAATAAAGAAGATTAACATTCAATAAGCCAATCAGGTGGGATTTGTTGGGAATTGGAAGGCTTGAGATGAGTAATAAGTGTGAAAAGAAGAGTTGTTGAAAAGGTTTTTGATTTAATTTTATTTTTTGAAAAACATGTATATAAAGGCCTTCACTTTGTCCCACATTTTTATTTCTTTTCTCTCAGCTATGATATAGTATAGTCATTTTTATCATTATAAATCTACTATACAGTCTTAGTTCACTTAAACTGCCCTTATTTTAAATTAATAAGAGAATTTATTTTAGGCCTTATAAGCTACAAGCTTCCTGGAATAACATAATAACAGTGTTGCTTTAATTTGGAATAACACTATAGTAGTGTTGCAAAATTGTTGCTTAGGATATATTTCTCTGTTATCAGGAGACTTTAACAACAAATTACAGGTTGTTGAAGATTCTCAGAAGGGGCAGTCTCAGGCATCTTCTGTAGATTAATTATTTACAGATTATACCCCTTCAAGCACTGTATAGCCCTTGTGGTGCTATAAGTTCCACAACGTAAGCTTTGTGTATTTTGACTACGTCTTGTATCCTACTGAACTCACAATCATTTACAATCATACCACATAGATCGTGGTTTCACAGATTCAGCACACAGTGTGCTCTCCAACTTATGGGACGCAAAGACAGTTGACAAGAAGCTCACGTATCAACAGTATGTTTGTAAATCAAAAGACATCACTTTGGTTTTGTTGTCTGGATCCAACTCACAAACCAAGTCATACCAACCTACTCACACTGGTGGCAATAAGTGGGTAGCTTCAGGCAGGTCACTTGCAACTGCTCACAAAACTGCCAAATTATGGCTTTCAGACACTCAAGTACAGGTATGTCTTTTTGAACGCACTATCTTTCATTATCATCAATTCTCATTCTATACAAATCTGTTTTATGATTATAATGAAGGCAAAAAGGATTGCACAACTCACCCACAGTAACATCATCATACTGTGTGTATCATTGTTCCTGGGACCAAATTTGTTCCAGATGTTTGGTGGCTCTCTGAGGGGCCTGACATGGCTAAAACTCCACCAAGAAAGGTATGGAGTCGCAAATTGCAACTCCAAGTTCCAGAGCTTCTGCACTGGAGTTGCAGTTGGCAAGCTTAACACGCCCGGCATCAAGGCCAAGAAATCAATTGCATACCCCAAACAAGACCAGGCTTGCAAAGCATTGAAGCACCTTCTCAGTAAGTACTCCCAATCAAGGTCTTGAACTCTTGACTGATCTGAGATTTGGACCCCTCACCACCACAGAAAAGACATTCCCAATCCAAAACTACAGCTGGCCATGGTTGAATTGTGAGGGGTGACTGCACCTCTAGGGAGCAAAAATTATGCTACATCCAGGAGCTACAACTCAGTTGAGTTTTATAACTCAACCAAGCAAAAATCTTACTGATGAACAGAGTGATTGTATCTCAACAGATATCACCCAAGGACTATTTGAGTTGATTGAGGTCCCAAAGGATTCTTCAAATCTAAATCCATGGGCTTCAAAGAAGAGAAAGTGCAAACAGGAATCATGTCAGCCCTGAGCACATGTACATGCACTCAAGGGATGACTAAGAACACAATAAGCCCCTAAAACCATGATTACATATATATACATACTAAACACAATATGTAACATATATGTAAAAACCCATAAAATACAATAATAACTCACAACTCGGTGTCAAAGAGTTGAATATGCTTATATTGGATAAGGTAAGTAATAAACTTAAACCTTAACAACTATAACCAATAATAATTAGAAATCAACACTCTAACCAAAATAGTGATATAAACAAATATGACAAAAGTTAGGTTAAGAGGAAAGAATATATGTACCCTCCCTCTCAACCTCAGAGAAATTCCCCAAGAAGAAAATATATAGCAAAAATACTTTTGAGAACTATAAGGTCTATTGAAGTAATAATCAAGAGTCTTACAAAGAAGACTAGTGATTCACTTCAACTACTATAAGTTCCCTGATTAAAAGTAAGTGATATTAATTCCTTCCTTCTTGGGTCCTCTACTTTCCCCAAGTAGAAACACACTGGGTTAAGAAACCTTTAATAACTCTAGGTTAGTGACCTTAAGAAGCACTTTAGGCCGTTGACCTCATAATAACCCCAAGTTGATGACTTTAAGAATAACCACACTAGTGATCTATAATCACTCTTTAATCAGGTAATTCAAGATTAAAGGAAGGTACTGGATCCAACCTTCATTGAGAATAGTGTAGTCACACACTCAAAAAACATTATTCCCTTTTACTTCTTTCTTTTTATAATTTTATCATTGTATTTACTATATAATTGAGATAAAATAAATAAAATAATACATAATATACACAATAAATATATACATAAAACGTTTAGTGAGCATTGAGTATTCAAAGTAATACCCAACCCTCACAAATCAATTGTTGAAGACAGTAATGAGGGGGATGAAATTGACCAGGAGGAAGATGATAATGATAATGATGAAGATTGAGATGTTTCAGGAGTGTATTTTGCTTTTGCTTTTACTATCTCCAGTCATATCTCTACTAATGCAATCTGGTGAACCTGTCAGAGCAGGGACAGGATTTGATTCAGAACCTTAACTTAGAATCAACTCCACAATCCCTCAAACTTTGAGGATACTCACCTCCATCCAGGATTGTAAGATTAAATCTTGGATGAAGAGAGAAGAACTCAGAAGTGCTCCAACAGTAGTTGAAATATGAAACACAAACAGTACAATAGGTTTTGAATTAGGTTTGAAAGCGTTACAAACATATATGTGAATCATAAGGTACATAATGAAATATGTGAAAGAAATAAAATAATCAGTGTTGAAATTCGTGAAATGAATAATTCTGAAATTACACATTAATGTTAACCAGTGATTCTTGTGCATACTTTAACATCTACTATATTCATTCAAGGTATGCATATCATATTCAGTAGTCAATTGTTCTTTTTGAAATGAAATTGTGCATCACATAAAAGTATCATCTCATCTTATCTGCTCCTCAGAAGCAAAAATTTAAAAAATTGATGTTTTCTGTCATTTGATCCTTGAGCAAATACAACACAATAAAACAGAAGCAAAATAAGAGACAAACAAACCAAAGACATGTCAGTTGTTAAAGGAGCTAACAGGCTCATTGAGAACATGAATAAAGCAAATCAGACACAAGACAAGAAAAAAACTATTTAACTTGTGATCAATACTACATCTTGATTCCTTCATGATCAGCACTAAAATGCATTGATAACTTGAACAAAACAAACAGGGCATCTAATCTCTTGCCTTGTCTACAATCACACGTACTGAAACTAAAACAAATATTGAGAAGTTGAGATAGATATTGATGATCATAGTATCATCTGTAAGCTGTAAGATTTGATTTAAAACAATTTTGTCTATCATTTTGGGTATTGATTGGTTTAATTAGTCAAAGTCTAAGCTGCAAGGTTTACTTTAGGACGATTTTGTTTATCATTTTGTTTATGGATTGGTTTACCAACCAAGCGAAAATCAAGATATTCAGTTTTTCATCAGTGTATAAGTGTCCACAAACACACAGCAAAGACTTACTCATCAAATGAGTCACACTCTTCAATGAAAACACTTGTTGGTCCGATGAAAAGATTGAGTTCCAATTGTTTATCAAAACGAGAACTGTCGGTCGTTTTGAGTGGAAGAAGTTCAGGTGTGATTAAGTCGCTTGATTCAAAATTAGATTGAGATCGAGTGTTTGAACAAGTCGCAGATGACTTCGGTGTGAGGGAGCTCAGCTGTTGGAGCTGAAGCTTTGGGCCAGACCGGACATACGTGCTGTACCGGGGGTATGTATAAGGGGAATTTGATTTTTTTTGTGATTTTGAGGGTAATCCAGCGGCAATAGTGGAGATAACAAGCAATACTGAGCAATAGGGCAATAGCACTGTCTAGAGCAACGGGAGTAACCCAAGGGTCGACCAAATCCCAAGCAGAGCAGCAAGGCAGAGTCCAAGTGAGCGCGCAGGGAAATTGTGTAATTCCATAACCCATATCTGTCCAGGATATCCCCAAATCGCCAAATGTTCTCCCGTCACATAATACCCAAGGAAGATCTTTTCCCAATGTAAGAGCAATGTAGACATCTTCAGCCCCCTCCACTGAATGCATTGCCGTACTCTCGTGCATGGGTGCGCCTGCAAATACCCGCACATATAATGTCCATCCTTCTTTCCTCCATATATCTCCGTTTAAAATTGAAGTATGAATTCTTGACATACTATTTGGTTTATCTAATCTCATATTTATTCATCTTATGATTGCCATTCGTTTCATATCTATGATGTCATAATCTTACTAATCAAATCTTATGCTGTGTTATGACCGAATGTTAGTGAAGTCTTTTTGTATAAATCGGTGCTGCTGCTTTACTATTTTTATTCTCTTTTTCCTCACCGATTTCTATTCTTTACTTCGAGCAGGTTTGTTCAAACTGCTCTATTGGTCATTGAGATATAAATCTCGCTAGTTACTAACTAGCACATTCCCTCAGGTTACTATATTTATTATTTCTTTTATATTGCTCTTGTATGCTTAATTATAATCTCACCAATTTCTATTCTTTACTTCGAGCAGGTTTGTTCAAACTGCTCTATTGGTCATTGAGATATAAATCTCGCTAGTTACTAACTAGCACATTCCCTCAGGTTTGTTCAAACTGCTCTATCGGTCATTGAGATATAAATCTCGCTAGTTACTAACTAGCACATTCCCTCAGCCTTATAATCAACTCGCAATTTTTAATCAGCTTCAATAACATTGTATCCGCATCCTTTGATGTACTTTATCAACCCCATCCACTTACCTCAACCACTACTGTACCCCACTAAGGCGGGAAAACCAACTGGTTTGGTTTTCTCTTCCAAGAATTGTGAGAGGCGTAAACGCTCTTGCCACTCAACTGTCTACTTCTCTCCAAAGCACCTGCACTTAATTGGAGTAAAGGTATGTATGACCCACTGCCATTGAGGGTATTACCATTAACTGATAATCTTGGATATATAGTGCCCGTACGACCCCAAACACCTTTGCACTTACGTAAAGATACAGTTTGAAGCCTTGTGACAGAGCCACAACGCCAAAGTCAAAGGTGAAATAATGTCCCTCCATAGGCTCCTCAACAACAACAACACACAGTTTTTACCAACACCACCCGTCAGTCAACTGCCAGTCAGTTCTTCAAGCACCGGCTGGAAACTTTCACCAATTCAGAGGATCATCAACCAATTCTTTGATATATATTGAAGATTTTCCTTGATATGTCTAGATAGCTTGTTTTGGCGTTGGGAATACACATCTCTCTCTGCTTTTCCTGCCACACATGTTTCTAAATCAAGTTTTATTTGTGTGGGGTATATTTATTCCATCATGATCATGAATGATGCGGCACACAGTGTTATTCATGCAACAATGAATAAACCGTGAATAAATCTAGTTTGAGGCCGCGCTGGCACAGCTGGCACGCATGCATGTCTGCATGCTGACTCAACAATGGTGCACTGTTGTTTTGTATGGGTTGGCAGGGACTCAAATAATATCTCACAAGCAGCAGTTTACAGTGCGTGTGAGAAGGAGAGGTTTGAAAACTGTCCAAATCTGACAGTTTCACACGGCTGCCGCTTGGACTCGACGCTTGCTTGGGATTTGGTCAACCCAGCGCATATTCCGAGAGCAGCTATACAGCAATGCTGTATAGACTGCTCTACGTAGCTGGACAGGTAGTCCTGCGGTGACACTGCGTATCTGACCAAGTCCAGAAATTCCCACACCTTGTGTCAACACCAATGGAATTTAATTTGCATTGATTTCTGACTTGATCCATTGCAAATGATGCAAAGTTTGGGAGGTCGATTCAACACATGTAAGCCATCTGTACAAATTTAGATCAAGTGTGATGTGAGTTGGTGCTTCAGTGATAGATATCCCAAATTATTCTATTCCAAGCAAGATGGGGAGGCTGCTTGGTTTGGAGCCTCATAGACAGCATCAAGACGTAAATCCCAAGTGATGAGATCAGTGGTAGTACTGTTCTACAACTGATGATTGTGCTCAGCACAACAGTGACAGGACATATGTGGGCAGAGTAACACTTTGATTTCTGACTTCCCTTCGAGTCTTGAACTGGGTTGTCACCCAATCATGTTTTCCTTTTCAAAATCATGCAGCAAGCAAGGGCGTAACAGATCCATGTAGCTTCCATAATTTAAAAAGCTTGATATGCCCCATGATCATTGTGCAAAGAAGTGCAAATAATTCATGTACAGTCAGTGACAAAAAGTTCACGTACCTGTACCATAACTCACCTATTTGGCAACTCTCAAAAAGTCTATGTACTCAACATCTCACTACATCTATGCCTGAAATTATATGGCCTAGATGGAGACTCATCAGAGTGCGTATGAATGAATTTAGGATTCATCACTGTAATTTAAACTCTAAGATACAGTGACTTTTACCAGCGAGTTTGTCCACCCTTTGCTTTGAGCACAGCCTTGATTTGATCAGGCATGGATACAACTCAAGCTTGAAGCTTTCTCTGAGGGATTGCTTTCCACTTGGTATACAGTGTTTCATGCATTTCTCACACATTTTGGGGCTGGTGCTTTTCACAGACGTTTTTTTGTATGACATTCCAAATGTTCTCAATCAGGGTCAGGTCTGGACTGTTTGCCAGCCAATCTAACTTTGTGATTGATGTTGATGTAAAGTTTTAATGTTGCCTAAATCAGTTCAGATCGTGAAAGATCTAAAGCCCAAGAAGCTTTTCAAAAGACAAAGGTATGCCTGAAGGCACAGGTACATTGATCAGACAAAGCTTCAGGCTTGTCGACAACAACACAAATAAGAACTGACCTGCCACCTCAAATAAATCCGTGAAGTGCATGCGGCAAAGAAATCAACAGACAAAATAAATGTGAAGTTGATTCTTTTCTACAGTGAACAAACCTGAGGGCACAGGTACATTGATCAGACAAAGCTTCAGACTTGTTGAAAACAACACAAATAAGAACTGGCCAAGATGGTTGAGAGAAAAGAGATTAGAACACAAACACTACAATGATGTGAACTATGAGAAAAATCTAACTACCTGCAAGCTCAAAGAAATTTGTGAAGAGCACGCGGCAAAGAAATTAACAGGCAAAATAAAATTGAAGTCTGAGACAGATAGCACAAAGATTTAAAGATCACAAACGCAAACAATGAAGTTAGTAAGTAAAGAATAGAAGAAATTGATTACAGTAAAAAAAATTGCTTACTGATTCTTTTCAACAGTGAAAAGAATCAGAATGCGCAAAACGGGAGGACAAGCAATATATATATATAGCCAACAAGCCCTGTGTCCACATTTTCCCTTCCTTCAACAAACGTGCTAATGCGTCCAACCAAGTTGCATACAAACTAATGTAACCATCACCTTAACATTCCCACTAGCTCAACCGGTTAACCAACAGTCCAGTTACACCTACTATCCACTTTACCATTACCACATAATGCATAATCATAAAAAAATGATCTTTGACACCAGAAGATATAAGCATATATCTCAACAGTGGATGCCTCCATTCTTTTGCCACTTTACTTGTGTGTACTGGCGCTCCATCTTCCATCAAGATGAGAGTGGGTGAAAAGTTAGGTGAGCTGATGAATGAGTCAATAATGGGTCAATAAATCAAATCAACAAAATCAGGACCAGATCAATGTCCTGCGGGCATTATGGTCATTGGCAAGCAAATTTCAGAAGTGAAGGCGCCCCAGATCATTGCTAAGCTTGTCCGCTCTTGAAACTTTGGGCTAAATATCCTGATTGTATTTTTCGCCTGGCTTATGCCACACCCAAACCTTCTTTGCAGGCTTTCCAATTCCAAAAGAAGATTCATTGGTCCATATGACCTTCTTCCAATCATCATAAGTCCAGTTTTTGTATTGTTTAGTAAATTGAAGATGCCTTAGACGGTGTTGGCTCTTGAGATAAGGCTTGACAACTGCCACTCAAGATTTAAATCCAAGTTGACAAATTTCTGATCAAATTGTTTGAAGGCTTTCTTTAATTGGTAGCTTGCTAGTGATCCAGGCAGCTGAAGCGCGTTGGTTTTTTTAAACTCCGCTTCAAGGTTTTCTGATCCCATTCCAAGAACTTTCTTGGTCTTCCCAGGGTTTTTGAGGCTGTTGATACATGTTTTTGTGGTCATTTTAGATCACCGGGTAGACAGTATATTTGAGATGGCCAAATTTCTTAGGAATTTGGGTGCCAGGAATGCCGATTTGATGCATATAAACAATAGAGGCCTTTTGAGTGGGAGACAGGGTACATGTCTTCATTTTTCAGATGTTTTTGATAGAGGTATTGAGAAGATTCTTGAAGAAATTTTTTTCCATAGACCTCACTACCCTATCACATATGTAGTCAAGGTACGTAAGCTTTTTGTCACCAACTGTACATGAAACCTCACAGAGTTTTAGATTTGAAAGAATGCTTGAAGGAAAGACCCATGTAAGGTCCAGCTACACATGTAGGACTGTGTGGTAACTTATTAGAAACAGAAAGGAACAGTTTTACATAAACAGGAGTAAATAAAGAACAAAGGAATTTGAAGTAAAAAACAGTCTGATGCAATGTACAGTATGAAGCATTCAAATGCATCTATCTTTATACCAAATCACATCATCCTTGCCGTAGTCTACAAGGACTGATTCCATCCTATGATTTGATTGAAGCTGAACTCTCAACTTGACTACAATATTTACCACCTTTGGGAGCTGGCCAAAAGGCACAAGGTCACCAAGTTCCACCAAGATCACTGACAACGGGCTGCGGATGAGTACAAAACGTCAGACCAGGTCAGACCGGTCCCTGAGAGACAATCAGAGATTACCACAACCACAAATAAACCCAAGTCAGAAAATCTGTCTGAGGAACAAAAGTCAAATCAAAGCATACAGTCATCTCTGATATAACCCATATCCAACTAATAGGACTCAAAGTCATGTGTTTTCATAGAGTATTCACAATCTCTTTTAAAATCCATAAAAAATGATATGCATGCTATTCATGGATTATGACAAAGAATTACACAAAGTCCAAGAACATATATGCAGTAGAGGTAACCCTCACCCCAACTCCAACTCCAAATCCAACCCCTCACATACTAGAAGAAAGTTAGAAAGCACACATGAGGCTTTTACAGGACCACAGGCTGTATAAAGTTGACTTCTCATACACAGCCTAGTGCAGTAGTGCCCCAATTTGGTGCTTAATCCTGCATATGTCATGCAATGCACAAAGCCTGCGTGGTATAGCCAGTATATGCCATTCAGCTTGGAGTCCACTGAATTTTTGTTTGATATCTTTTTGAGATCCCCTTGTAGTTTGGCACAGTGAGCTGATACATCATCTCCAGGATTGTTTATTGTCTTGATTAGTACAGGCCATGATGGGTATGTCCCATTGGCAAGATGATAAACATGGGTTTATTGGTCATTATTGATTTTTTAATTCAATAACTCATTGGTTCCTGTTGGAAACATTGTAAGTTTTTTGAAAATGAAAGAGTAATTCAAAGAAAACCTACCAGATATAAACTTATCAAATATGGGAATCTGATTGACCACATTAATATCATTGAAAGATCCTGGAAAACCAAAGAAATTATACCATATCTCAGTGCTTTTGGTTGCCACCGCCTTGAGAGCAATCATGGCCCTCTTGTCTTTCCCTTGAAACTGTCCAGCCCATCCAGATGAACAGTTTTTGCACTCCCAGTGCAGTCCATCAAATGAGCCTTTGCAACCAGCACAACCAGACATATCATAGTTGTCTGTAATCAATTTGAGCTCATCTTCTCTTGATGGGCGGAGAAATGCAGGTCCAAAGTTGTGATTATTCCTTGGGCCAGTTTTTTCAAAAATAAGACAGGGGTAGTTCTGCCATTCCACATATTCATCATCGAGATCTGCTGAAATGCCATCAGCAAGCTGACAAATGGCACAAGTTGCTTGTTGTAATTCCAACAGACCAAGCTGAAGGCAGCAGTCCTACAGGACATGGAAGAGTCTTTTAATCAATTATAATCACTTTGAAGCCACATAGAGATAACATACATACATCACATTGGACTCAAAATATATCATGTGCTTTGAACTTTGCAAAAATCTCCAAAAACAAGTCTTTACTCATTCTGAAGTGGTGTTCAAGATTTTCAGCCCACATGGGATTCAAGTCTATCACGTTCAATCCATGTTCTCCGGTTCCTTTCCTTCTGATTCATGCTCATTGGGAAGCTCTAGAGCAAAGGAGGCTTTGTTGGTGAGATTATCATCTAAATCAAGTTGCTCACATCAGTGATTTTGATTACATTGCAGGGTGTTTGAGAAGAGCTGATTTACTTGCAAGTCATATTCAAGGTCATTGCACATATTAGGGCAGTTCAAGTTTGGCCAAAATGCTGTAAAATTTTATGCACTTTGCGCTCCCAGGACTGTAAAATTTGAGCATCATGGAAACCAGTCTGTCATGCATGCGCTTCTTGGATGCGGCTTCCTGAGACTTTTTTAAAAAAATAAATTTATGAGCTGGATTTTTTGGTAGACTCATTTATGTTTTACTGCTTTTTCAAACTTGAACTGCCCTATTGTGTTGATTGTAGTTTGATTAGGATTGAGAAGGTTTCAGATAAAATCTGAACTTGAAGTTCAGAAATTTTCACAATAGTGGGAAACCATTATTCTGTACATTATGTGCTGTACTGTAGCAACATATATACAGTCAACTCTTGATATAAGCAAGCCCCATGTATGCATATCGTGATTTAAGCATGGGTTTTGGCGCAATTTTTTTTGGTATATGTGAGGGCCCCGCTAAAATCAGAATGCTTGATGCATAATGATTAAAGCATACAATGGCCATGAATATGCTCTTATAGCAAGAATATTTTGACATATGTAAGCATATTTCCCACACTAAAGGGGGAACAATCTCTTATAGAGATTAATTCATATTATTGGTTACTTCTGCCGGATGTTTCTCAGGAAGTCAAGGGTCAAAAAAATCAATTCTTCCCTGTAGTCTCAGGGTTCAAAAGCTCTGCATACACTTCAATAGCACTCCTTCCCTCTCCCTTGAAATACACACACACCCAAACCACAATGTCCTCACCAAAAGTTACCGATCTCATAAAAGAAGTTTTGTTGTTGTCTCAAAACTGCCCTTCAATCAGGAAAGCCACCACTGATGAAAAGCTTTACAACATGTTCAGCAATTCTCTTGTTGATCCCAGCATTGATGAAGACACAATCACCATCACTGTAAACACCAACCTTGACAATGTTTATGGGGTTGATTGTGGATCAACCTACTTACTCAGCGGAATACATGGGATTCAGCGTGTCTTGGAGTATATAGACACCGCACAAAAGCACCCCAATTGGACATCAAATGTTGATATGATTGTTCTTTGCAAGCTTGAAGGTATGAAGGACAAGTTGAAAGGTATGACTGGCTGTTGTTTCTTCATTGGAATCATCTTTGTCCTTTTATCCTGATTTTCAACACAAACTCTCTTCATCACTTAGCGGCTGGGGCTACACGTCCTGCTGTTATTCAAGCTTTGGGACCTGGGAACACGGGACATAAGCCATCAAAAAAGGGTAAGCCTTAAACCCACTGGTCATGGCAAAAATTTCACTGATGCTACATACTTTGATCCAAAGTTGCCAATAAAAATGCCGCCAATGTGGCCGCGGTGTTAGATCATCATGCCATGGGAAAGAAACATCCAGTCTTGGATGTTGATAACAATGCCGGCCAAACAATCAAAAAGAACAAAACTGCCGGAAAAGACAAAACCAACTCCTCAAAAGCTGTGATTGCCCGCCGTTCGGTCAAAGATACTGGTGAAAACCTTTAGATTCTTGCCCTACTCCGGCTTCTTAATTCTGCCCAATAGTATCCGAAGGTAGAGAAAGTCGTATCGTCGGATACGTTCCGTTCCTGGGCCTAGATCTTCTTTTAGATCTCAAGTTAGAACTTTGGGGGATTTTTTTTCAAAGTCCGTCAATAGTCCAAGTAGCTAAACCTCACCACAACCCAACCAGGCTCACCACAACCCAACCAGGCTCACCACAACCCAACCAGGCTCACCACAACCCAACCAGGCTCACACAGCTCCACCAGGCTCACCCCCTCACCAGTAAGCCCACCAGAACCCACCAGCTTACCCCTTTTACCCCGCCCCGGCCACTGTACCCCCTCACGAAGCTTTCCATCTCCAGCACCCTATTCACACACCCCTTTCACAATCCCCCAAACCAGTCGTCTCCTCCATGCAAGCACCGACTACCAGCGACACACCTCCATCAACAATGCTACCACCACCACCCATATCGACTCTGCCAGATCCTAATCCAATGGTCACTGAACCCTTCGAACATCGCAAGCAACTTGACACCTTTGTCAAAGAGTTTGCCCCACATCAAGGCTACGGTATCATCATTGGTCACTCCGGACGGGATCCGCATCTCTACTGCAAATACGAATGCCATCGTGGTGGAAAACCTGCCAAACGAAAGGGGCAAACTGATTCGAACAAGTGTGATTCACCTAAGAAGACCCGATCAATCAAGATCGGATGCCCCTTCAAGATGAAAGCTACTTTCAACAGAGAACGACGCACTTGGACCCTCCATCACGAGAACACATATCACAATCATGGGCCAATGAATATGGAAATTCCAGACATCACACCCAGCATTGCACCGACCTCTGTGAGCCCAGTAGTATCATCTTTTAATACTGTACATTGCACGTGAGCTGACAACACAACTTCAGTTTCCAAAGGCCGAACAGACACTTGCTCTAGATCCGAGTCACCAAAAGAATGTAGTTTTAGACACTAGCATTCAATCACAACTGCTATCAATCAACAACCGTATCCTAACAATGACGCCTTCTCAACAAAATGAGATTATACAATCAATCCACAAACTACTTGATGTGGTATGCAATGTACCTGAAGATAAGATAGCCACCAATCATCCTGACCCCCATGAAGTAAGTATGCTTCAACACCCTTGTCACCGTATGACTTTTATCCACTAACCAAAACCAAACTGTAAATCAAATCAGCAAGCTGCTCTACACATTTTAGACGACATCGAACAATTCAACAAACTCATTCAACTTCGATCGCCCTTGCACGTTAAAGATAACAGTACCAATATCATGTATCATCAGGAACCAGAAAGATCACCTACTCGGTCCAGCGGTATTGATATTGATCCTCTCAACATCACAATTATGAATGACCAGCCATCCTTTGAATCAAACGACTCTTTTCTATTTGAACATCTCCTCCAGCCTGCACCTCTACAACTAAGCATTCATACCAATCGCCAGGTTCTTGATGTGACACCGGAAATTGATATTAATACTGTTGCAAAAGATCATCAACCTTCCAGCCATGACGGTCCAACAAACGTCAATCCAGAGGCCTCTGTCCCCAGCACACTATCCAGCCCCTCAATCAACAAGGAACCGATTCCACCCCGCCCGGTTTGTGAGTCATTGCACGTTGCAATCCCACAGCCTAGAACCACTAGATCCACTACCAAGAAAACTGCAAGTGTATCACCCCGTAGAACCCAAAGTAACGTAGCTCTAGTTACAGGAGTGACAGCGCGGAGGGGTGTCAAACAAACTCAACTTTCTAGAACCCGCAGCACTCTCAGTGCAAAGAAACCCAAATGATGCGTAGATTATCTTTCTTGCAATGTTGCTGTCTAAAACCCACCAAGTTATGCTCATGTCCAAATGCTCGCTTTATGTGTATTGATAAGTGCAATGAAACCAGTCGTATTGATGGAATGAAACCAGTCTGCCTCATCATGTCATGAATGAGACCAAATGTTTGTAAATCCTGCAAAACGTGCGTTGAAATTGTTCAATCACAGGTGTGAGGTTAACCTTTGACATCATGTTCTCCCCTTTGATTTATAAGTAAGGAAATCAAGTGAAGCGAACAAATCGAAATCAAAAGTTTTAGTACAACAAATAGATTCATAGCAGTTGGTAGCTAGTAGCGTGCAGAGTGAGTCTCACACAGTACAACCGATTCATCAACAGGTGATTTCCGATATCAAGGAGGCGAATATTTGCAACAATCAAGACACCTGTATGCATACAGAATACAGGACTGTAAGTGGAAACCTAATCCATCTTGTGTGGGGTGATCCGACAGAAATAAACTTTTTCATTTGGCGCAGTTAACCTTTAATCTTCCTGTATTCCTTATTTCCCATTTTTCGATCATGGCTCCAAAACCATCTCTTTTTCCATATTCTAATCATGGCTCCAAGACCGACACCTTACAAACCTCTCAACAAGCGGAAGCGGCCAGCCACTGACTTGCAGGCCACTTTTCGGAAACAAGAGGAGAAAGATGCCAAGGAAATGACCAAAGTGCGTACACAAACTTTGGATACTCAGGTGTTAGGCATTAGGAAAGATGAATCTTCAGCACCTCACGAAGACAATGTTGACAACTTTGAAGAACATGGAGTAGATCATAGGAATGACACCGGATATACACTTAACGATGACGATTGGAAGATATTGATGAAGACGAAAGTATTCCGATTAATCAACTTTCTGAAGAGCAGCGATAAATTATTTTAGAACTCAACTCAAACCTGTACCAAGAGAAAAGGCTTGCATACGAAGCAAAATGGGCCAGTGCTGTCCAGGCAATGCTTGACGCATATATCATTGCTCAAAAAAACACTAGCAATTGGGGTGATGTTGTACTTTGGAATCATGATTTCAAAGTACCATGTCAGTGTGCAGTGTCCTCACGCGTGGTTACCTTAGTAGACATACACAGTAAGTATGTATAAATTCTATCACAAAGATGAAACCTCTCGCTAACACAATTCTTAGCTCGAAGGAAAGTACCAATCAGCTTCTGTAAATGCCTTCCTGACGTGGTCAGGATCATTCAGATGGGGTACTTTCCTGCTTCTCCATCGCATCCTCGCACAGCTTTTTCGATCCGGCTGCTGTTGTTCCACCACATTCTATGGAAATATTGTAGCGTTCGAATGCAAGGGTTCTCACTGGCTCTTGAGGAATACCTTGACGCCAAAAACCCACTCATGCTGAGTACAAAGACTGGTCGGGTAAGGTGGTTATGATTTGTTTGACCTGCTTGACATTTGGAACTGATCAATATCATCACCTGTTAATGTTTTAGCCCCGTGAATGGCGCAAGCCACTGACATATGCAGTTAGAGCCCATCGACAAGTCCTCAGTTTGATCCGACGAAAAGAGACCGAAATACTGCAATTATCACAACTTGAACAGCTCGCGAGCAACTGCCCACGTTGCTTTGGTCCGCCAGTCGACAAAACTCCAGACCCGGACGAGCCACACATCATATTATGTGTAGATGGGAACTTTCAACATAAACGTCACCTGGCTGCAAGCCACGAAATCCCTGGTCATAATCCTGAACCGCCGGAGCTTTTCATGGATCCAGAGCGAGTGGACAAAATGGCCGTGGCAATGGCAGGCGGTCGCGGCACGAGGAATCCACAACTAGATGAACTGGTGGTAAGTCATCAAGCGATTCTAATAAAGGCTCAACGCAAATGATCAGAGTAAAACGAATCTATTTGTATGTAGGATCCTTGTACCGATAAACACACTGCAGCGGATGATATTAGGGGGAAGAGATCATTCCCAGGTATGGATGAGACAGGATTGGTCGTCATGGCTTGTCGCCATGATCACATCATTAGATTTGTGAACTTAGTACAAAGTGGAGAAAAGCCCGTTGGATTCCCTTCTTTTCATGCTTGTTCAAGCTATTGACAGATCTTAAAGTTTGGATCACACAGGAGTTACTACGCACTTGCCCTCATTGACTGGATCCTGGAAGTCACTTCAGATCATCCCGATGGAGAACGAAGAGTTGGCATACTTTATGATATAGGTTGCAACATTGAGAAGGGCGTTAGGAAGGTGATATTTTTTTTTTGGTTTTCTGTTTCTAGAAACAGTGTATGGGCTGACGAAGTCTTCAACATAGCGAAATCAATTTGCAGCCGAGCGCGCAGCTGGACGCCTAAAGTTTGGCACCAGTGTCTTCCACGCTTATGTGCATGATTGGTTATGTCAATTGGACTACAACCCTCGCCTTAACAAGGGTTGGGGCCTGTCGGACGGCGAAGGATCGGAGCGTGTGTGGTTGGACCTTAGGCCATTGGTTGCAATGCTTCGATACGCAACCAAACAGAATCGACTGGTATCACTTAATGACCGAGGCCTCCATCACAATGAGAAAGCGCTGTATAGAATGAGTAGGCTCTCTTTATTATGTTCTCATGTAGACAAGATACTGATCTCCCACTGGTGAACCTACCAGTGTCCGGGATGCTTTCCTGGACCACCAATGTAGAGAAGAGGCTTGTAAAATCCTTGGCAACATTAACGGATTTGGCCAAAAGAAATCCTAAGTACACCACGACGTTTTTTGAACGACAATGGCAGCGACAGCGAAACATCCAAAGGAACTTTATCACTGCCACTACTCGTAGACTCAAAGACCGATTGAAGGTTCTATTGACTCTGGAGGAAGACTTGATTGAAGCCCGGTTGGTATTTCTTCATTCCTATCTCAACTCCTGTACTTGAATCTAACGCATTAGCCAGTTGTTAGAACCGAGCTGGCCACTTTGGAAGCAAGCACAGCTCCGTTGCGCACCCAAGAACAACAGCACGAGCTACTGGACTTGCCGAGAACGCTGACCATGTTGGAGAATCAAATACAAAACCTTGCTAATGCATTAGGATCTCATCAATTTCGAGAGATCACTGGAATGACCGGTGAGTCTATTCATTGGATTAAGAGTGACTTGACTAATGCATAAGGAAAAACAGACCACCGAGCCAAACCCTTGATGTTGGTACAGATTGCAAAGTCCAAGCTGTACCATTCAAAGGTCGAATGCATAGAAATGCGTGGTCGAGCGGATGGCACCACCGGTACGGGTGATTTCTGCTGTATGTCACATGACGCCGCCGACGCCTGACCCTTGTCTAACCGCCAAAACAACCGCAGACCAAAAGAATCGGGCGCGATATCAGCGTCTGACCTCTGACAAAAAGCACCAATTGGCCTGCTGCCATAGGATGTTGGAGTAGTGTTCTCTCGATATCTTAGAAAACTCTACTCCATTACTCCATCAACCATAGATCTGCTTTTCACCTATCTTCTCACTGATCTGTTCGTTGTCTAGTCTTACTGATCATAAGATCATATCTCTACTCATGTTATTACATACTGATTACATAACCATTAGTGTATATAAACACACTGGAGCCACGAGAGGAAAGGGTCCTTTTTCCTCACCCTTTCCTCATTTCATCTCGTGCGCTCCAGGTGGGTTTCTCTCTATTGTTCTCTCTAGATTCTATAGTGTTATTATGAAATGTTTATCTCACCCTTTCCTCATTTCATCTCGTGCGCTCCAGTTGAACGCAACAGGTTATGAGCACCCTTTCTACCAACTGCGTCGGATTCTCTAAATAAAACTTTATCTTAGTCCTGTAAAAATCCCAAGAACTCTATTGTAGTTCAACTGTCTTGCGCCACTCTCTCAGGGTCCTTGTTCGACTAGAAATCTATCAACTATCTTTCGAATTCAAGAAACTACAACTCTCTACTGTAATTCTTCTTGAGCACATTAGCAATAGTCTCATCTACACATATCGCCCGAATCTTTCTCTCTCTCAATATCTATCTCGTTCACAAGTTCCCCCCAAACCACGATGGAGTCATCAAATACCACCGACGAACGCTCCTCTACCAGGATGTCAGGTATAACGGCACTAAAAGCGCCAGGAATAGACTCGAACTATCTCGACTGGGAATTTGCTGTAGAATTGTATCTGACGGATACGAAACTAGCATACACCATCACGAATGTCGAAATCAAGGATCGTCCTTCAACATTTGCCGATGACAATGCTCGTGTTTGCTCTCTTATCAGCAGAGCTGTCGAAGATATCAACTATCAATTTATCAAACCTTACAAGCGAGATGCTGCTGCTATGTGGAAGTCTCTGAAGCGGGCTCATGAGGACTCAACCTCTGGAGGCAGGATGCTTGTTCTCCACAATCTCATTACCTCTAAGATGGATGATCGTGATCTTGATACCCATCTACTCACCATGAACAAACTTTTTGAGAAGCTATCTTCTCTGATCACTGCCGAGAAACCTCTCACGGCAGACGACATCTTTACAACGTCACTCATTCACTCCTTACCTGATGACTGGGCTCATGTAGTAACTCCCCTCATGCAAAAGACGGACGTTGATTCAGCATCAGTAGTTCGAGCCATCAAGAATGAACAACTTCGTAGACAATCGTCAGGACACTCGTCCTTTTCCTCTGCTCTTAAATCTACGACCTCTACGGCTAAAACGTTCAAATCGTCTTCTTCCTACGACCGACGACCGAAGAATACAAAGCACTGCTCTTACTGCAACCGCACGAATCACGACATAGAACACTGTTGGACTCTCGAGAAAGTCATGTCCGAGAAGAAGCTTTCGGCCAAACGACCAAATCAACCATCTCGTCCTCGTCATCAATCATCGCGTGCAGGGAAGACCTCCGTTGTTGCACTAGACTTCAGCGACTCCGATGCTCAGTCTGATAACGACGCTTCTCATGCTCATTTCGCCTCAGCGGATATGGCATGCGCATCTCGGCTTCGAGAATGGAACATTGACTCTGGCTGCTCCTCAACAATGACTCCTCACATTTCCTCTCTCAGCAATCTCCTTCCGTCTAATCGATCAATACACCTTGCCAACAACTCTGTCATACATGCCACTCATACGGGCAAAGCGGAACTTGCTATTTCCGGACTGTCGTCTCATAAGTCTCTACTTGTTCCTGACCTTCAGGAGCCACTGCTGTCCGTCTCGTCTCTGTGTGATGATGGTTTTTCAGTAGTCTTCACGAAGGACGGATGCAATATATTTCGGGCAAATGATGATCTATCGCTCGCTCAGCCAGTTGGCAACGGTCTCAGACGGGGTAATCTGTACTACCTTCCGGAAAAAGTTGAGGCTCCTTTATCGACTTCATGCTTTGCCAGTAAAGCTGATGAAAGTCTCTTTGACTGGCATACTCGTCTAGGTCACATCGGACTTCGACCTCTAAAGAAGCTACTCAAATCACATGGCATCACTCCATTAATTCTCAATGAGATTGAAGTTCAACAATGCCCTGTGTGTGTTGAGAGTAAAATGTCTCGTTTATCCTTTCACTCCAGAAGTAACTACCGCTCCTCTGCTCCTGGAGACCTCATTCACTCAGATGTAGCCAGCTTTGAAACTGTTTCACGAGAAGGATTTAAATACTTTGTCACGTTCATCGATGATTTCTCTAAACATATCACAATCTACCCGCTCAAATTGAAATCAGAAGTCTTTACCTGTTTTAAATTATACTGTGCTCTGTTTCAGAATCTCACTTCTCACGTCGTAAAGGCTCTCCGCACCGACAATGGTGGTGAATACGTAAATAAAGCATTAGAAGCGTACCTTGCGGAAAAGGGTATTACCCATAACCCAGGACCCCCTCATTCACCAGAACTGAATGGTGTTTCAGAACGGTCCAACCGTACCATTGGTAATCATCTCCGATGTTCTCTCATCAGTGCTGGAATGCCGAAGTCATTCTGGGTTGATGCTCTTAAATATCTCAGTCACACTATCAACTCTATCCCATGCCACTCTCCTGCCGGGTTTGCATCTCCAAACTCCACTCTCTGTTTACCACAGCCCTCGCTGTCGCATCTCTATCCATTCGGCTGTCAAGCATATTTTAAGGTACCCGAAGCCAACAGACAAAAACTGGATGCCAAAGGTCATCTGGCTGTGCTGCTGTCGTACCTTCCCGATGGCAACGGCTATCGCTTATGGGACCTTCGCCACAAAAAGGTCGTGAAATCGAGAGATGTATTATTTAGACACAATGTATTTCCTTACTCCTCGACTGCCCCTCGGGTCATTCCCTCTGTCATTGAGGCCGATATTCCTTGGCCAAAAGATCCTGTCAAATTGGCTGGCACCTCCCTCACAGAAGGTCAGAAGCGAGCTCTCCGCGAGAGGCGTCTGTCGAATTCTATACATGCACCGAAATGCCGTCCAATCTCCACGCCTCCTGAAAGTCCTGATGCTTCGCCAAAACTGTCACCATCTATCTCAAACCCAATTGGGTATCCTTCCTCTGAGTCCTCCACTCCCTTGTCCCCAGACGTTTCTCCACTTTGCTCTTCTCCAGACATATCCCCAATCCGCATACCTATGCCGGTCTCCAGCCAATCTGGATCCGCCTCGCCTTCTCAGGACAACTCGTCGACTGTAATCCCTAATGAATCACAACAGTCTCCATCAGCTTCCTCTCTTGCGGGGCCTGACACTATGGCTCCCCCTCATCCACCTCGGACAGGTCCAAGTGGACCCTCAAGGAAAGCGGTCAAGCTGACCAAACCAGTTTCGACTCGTCGTTCTACTCGTACCAAGACGGCACCTGACCGTTTAGGCAACTGGGCTTCTCCTGCAGTGGATCAGGCCGCGAATATTGATACACCTCGCACCTGGAAACAGGTCCTCCGCTCTCCAAACAAAGACCGATGGTTGAAAGCCGCCGATGCTGAATTCTCAACTCTCATCGGGATGCAGACTTGGAAGCTAGTTCCTCGGCCTGCAAAACGGAATATCATCAAGTCGAAGTGGGTTTTCAAAGTGAAACGAAACATAGACGGTTCTCTAGACAAACTCAAAGCTCGGCTTGTGGCCATGGGGTACACTCAAGTAGCTGGAGTGGACTTTACTGAGGTCTTTTCCCCTACAACTCGCCTGGAAACTCTCCGCCTCATATTTTCCCTTCTCGCATCAAGAAAATGGAAAGGACGGCAAATCGACATCAAGTCTGCCTTCCTTAACTCGTCTCTCGAAGAATCCATCCTCATGACTCAGCCTCAAGGATACGAGGATCCTGATCACCCGGATTGGGTCTGTGAACTCCAGCGTTCCATTTATGGACTAAAGCAGTCACCTCGACTCTGGAATGCGGAACTTCATAAGGTGTTCATCACATTTAATCTTGTTCAGTCCAAATATGACCCTACACTCTATTTCCGTCTGGTTGACGGAAAACTTGTTGGGGCTGTCACCGTTGTGGAAATCAAATTAAAAGAGAGCTTTTTTAGAAAATCACCTTCTCATCTTTCAAAACACATATTTTCATTTTCAACTCATTTCAAAAGACTCATACTTTAGTCTTAGGGCTTTCTTTTATTTTCAAAGCTCACTTGGATCAATTCTTATTCAACTCAAATCATTTTAATTGATTTCAATATACATCACTTTTATTTATTCAATTCAAGATACAACATTAATGAAGTAAACTTCAATAAAATTAAAATACAGAAGGATTCAATCAAATCATAACAACCTATTGATTAATCTAGAAAGATTGATTCAAGCAAGCAAATTGAATAAATAGTAAAAAAAGAGAAAGAAGAACATTTAGCTAGTTAGTATTGTGTAAGAACAAGACAATGAAAGCAAAAAGAAAAGATTGAAATGAATTACCACTTACTTGAAAATAGAATTGATTGTCCTAAAAAAAAAAACCAACCAACATTAACACAAATGATGAATTTAATTGTTAAAGAAGAATCAATCAAATTGAGGATTAAATCAAATTAATAAAATTAAAAATCAAGAACTTACTATGAAATCAAATAAACAAGAAAAGATTTGGATCGATCCATTTGTTAAACAATCTAGAGCAAAGTTGAGAAATCAGAAAGAAAAAGAAATTAATTAATCAGATCAATCAGTTAATTGGACAAGAGTTGGGTTGATAGAGTAATTGATCAACCTAAATCAAGAATGGTAGATTACAAAGAATTAGTTGGGTTCAAAGAGATCAAACAATAAGTCAAAAAGAAAACAAATGAAATGAAAACTTACAGCGAGTTGAAATTTCAAAATCGAATCAAACCGAACGATCTAGAACAAAAAATCATAATAATAAAAATTGAAACAAAAGATGAAACAAGTCAGTTTCAAGTCAGAAGAGGTTGGAAGATGAAGGTGAGAAAGACAAGAAACCCACTCACCTTTAGGTTTAGGGTAGAGAGGGGATTTGGTATAAATATTGATCAAATTGATCGATCGATCCAAGAGAAGTAGTGTAGGGAGGAGTTTTTTTATTTTTTTTATTGGTTTTCATCTTGGCCTCGTTATCGGATTGGATCGAGTGGAAGGACCTAAAGGAAAAGAGAAAAATTAAAAGGTTAGAAAGTTAGTAAGGAAAAGGAAAGGAAAGGAAAGAAAGAAGAAGGAAAAGGGAAAGAGAAAGGAGGTCTTTGAAGAAAAAGACTTACCTTTTTATCGAGTGTTATAAGGGTGATTAAAACCCTTATAACGGTGAATTAAAAGTGTTATAAGGGGAAATTGGAATTGGATAAGGGATTTTTTTGATTTTTTTTAATTTTCGGATTTTTGAGTTTCTGACCAGTTAAGTCAGAAACCTCAAAAATTAGGGTAGCTAAGTAGGTTTTAGGCAGTTACAGGTGGAATTAGGTGGTTTTCGAAGGTGTTAAGGTGTGTAGGGTAGTTTTGGGAAGGGTAGAAGTTGAAAAATAAGGTTTTGGAGGAAAATTCAAGGTTTTTCTCTGGCTGCGGGAAAGTTTTTTGGGACCTTAATTGGAAAAGTATAGTAAAAAACAGCTTGTTTACATCTGTTTTTGAATTACGGGACCTTTTTGGGGAATCTTAAGACTGGGCTAAAGCTTGTAGATTGGATTAACAAGGTTGGAAGCTTAATTTGGTGGTGGTATCGTTGGAAAAAAGGGTTTCGTGTATTTCGAGGGCAGCTTAACAGCACTTTAGTTACACTCTTGGAGGTTTATCCCCCTTGAGTTTGTTTCTTCCCCTCACAGCTCTGCCTACGCTCCACAGCGTAGGAGTTCTACATCTGGTGACTCTGCCCGGGCTCTTTTGGACAACTTTCACATCAAGCAGGAGCTTAATTGTTCAAGTGGTCTACACTGGCTCAAAAATCAATTCATCGATCATCATCAACTCTCTCAAAACTTACAACTCTCAATTCTCTCGACACAAACCAACTTCATCAAAAATTCTTACTTGGATTTTCATCATTTATATTTCATTCTTTATTAATTTTCACGTTCAGCAAAATGGAGCCACCAATATCATTGGAAGGAGGGGCAGGCTCAGACCAGTCAGGAGACGAGGGACTTGGAGTGCCACCTACGGGCCACTATAGGAGGACTCCAAAGGGAGCAGCAGGGGTAGAGGAGAAGGCAGCGGCTGGACCCTCAAATGATCCGTTTGGAGAGTATAGAGCGGTAGGAGAGGATTCCCCCTCAGACGAGGAAGGAAAGGAGGCCTGGGAGAAGCAATTCCAGGCAAATCAGGCAATGATGCGGAGGATGGAGCAGATGATGATGGAGCAGTTTTCGAAGAGGGTGAAAGAAGAGGTGGAGAAAGCAAGAAAGGAGGAGCAGGAGAAGAGCAAAAAGGAGGGTAAAAAGAAAAAAGAGGAGACCAGTGATGAAGAAAGTAAGGGTAGTAGCAGCAGTCCGGAGGATAGTTCGGAGGACAGTAGTTCGGAGGAAGAAAGGAGTAAGAGACGGAGCAAGAAGAAGAAGGTGAAGAGTGTTAAAATTGCCCCTCAGGATCCTAGTCTAAGGTTCAGCAGGGAGAAAGACGTGAAGAAATTCCTTAGGGATTTCGAAATAGCAGCTAAAGTGGATGGAGCCACAGGGAAAGATATGGCGATGCAGGTGTGTGCATTCGTGAATGGTGAAGAATTGCAGGAGGAAATCAAGGAGATGGATGGATGGGGAGAAGGTGAATGGGATTGGAAGGTATTGAAGGCAGCAATGAAGGACAGGTATGCCTCACTCCGACAGGCGCCTAGGTACACTGTGGAGGATTTGAAGGAGCTTGCCCTGCAGTATGAAGGAATGGGAGGCGTGGATAGTAAGGTGGAGTTTGAAGGGTTCCGGCACAAGTTTGAGGTCATTCTTGGGTATCTGAAGAGAAATGACTATATCGACTCGGAGGATGAAGTCTGTAGATTCTACTATGAGGCTTTCTCGGACGCTAAGCAGCTGAAAATAAAGGAGTTGCTGAGGGATGAAAACAAGCTAAGGGTGACCAGGGATGGAAGACACAGGCTCCCTGGATGGAGTGTGTTGAAGAAGGGTGTTGAGAGGGTTATGAGTGCAGAGGTGGATTTGGTATTTGAAGAAATGCGGGGAAAGAAGGAGGTCAGTTTGAAGAAGGATGAGGAGTTAAAAGAGAAGGTAGTGCAGAAGGATATGGAGAGGAGAGGTTTAAAGATGGAAGGACTGAGCAAGAAGGTGGACGGGCATAAGCCTGAGGACCCAGCGGTCACGGAGTTGGTGAAGCAGTTTGCTGCATGGAGTGGATGGGGGGCAGGAAAGCCCAGTAATGTTGGAAACCCTGGGGGTAGGGTTAATCAATTCAACTCAGTCAACAACCCAGCTCCTGCTCTTCAGAACAGGGGGCCCCCACAAGCAGGGATTAATCCCAATACTTATTTTGGTGCCGGACAGCAAGGGAACAATGCTGGACCTGGAGGGTATGGAGCGGGAAGAGGAGGTACAGGAAGAGAAGGATTTGGGGGTAATCAATTTGGAAGGGGAGGTTATGCAGGGAACAGGCCTCAGTGGAATGGTCCAGGAGGACAGTTTCAGGGAAATCAAGGAACTCAAGCTATTGGAGGGGGACCTTATGGGCCAGGAAATTATGGACCGCCTAGGGGGGAGTATCAACAAAAGCCTTTTAGAGATGGGCCGTTGATGTGTTATTATTGTGGTTGGGAAGGACATGGCCACAATAGGTGTTCTGAAAAGCAAAGGGACATCAATGATGGTTATGTCACAGAGCATAACAACACCTATATTCTCTCCAATGGTGCTGTGGTGAAGTGGGATAGTGCTCGACCTATTCGGACAGTGGTGGCGGACCACTCGCTTCAGGTCGAACAGGCCAAACAGGCGGCGACCAACTCAGCAGCTGCACGAGCAGTGGCAGCTCAACCCCCAGTACCTGCAACTCCAGCTGCTCCTGTGGCTCCAGTTGTTCAAGAAAAGGCGGCTGTGACTGGAGTCCTTACCAAGGGGACTGATGGGAGTCCTCAACTTCAAGAGTTGAGAGCAAGCTGTGGTGTGTTGGAGGAGTGGAAGATGCCGGTCATTTCAAGTTCTAGCTTCAAGACCAAGACAGCTATGGCTGGGGCAGGGACGAAGGTGTATGACGTGGAGGTTAAGAGAGCCAGGGGTAAGGCGGAACCAGTGGGGCCAGCAAAGAAGAAGCGGGCCACAGTGCAGGAAGAAGATGACGGGATGGAGGTGGATGAGATCGAGGAAATTGGTGGAGAGGTGTCAAGTGATGATGAGCCACTTGCAGGTTTGAAGGATAAGGAGGGCGGGAAGCAGAAGGCAACAATTCTAGCTCCCAGGGTGGATAAGAGTGATATTTTGAAAGGAAGGTTTGAAAGGCCGGTGGAAAGGGGTTATGAAGGTGTTATGGATAAGGTGGTGGACAAGATTATGAAGACTCAGATTCAGGCTGAGGTGGGAGAATTGTGTGCTATTTCGCCTTCTTTGGCGGAGCATGTCAAGAAGCAAGTCTTGAAGAGGAGGGTAGTTGTTCCTTGTATCCTCAAACCAATGAGAGCAGCGGCGGGAGGTTTGGATGAAGATGAGTCTGAGGAGGTTAGTGATAGTGAGGATGAGGATGCGTTGTATTCTTGTCCATTGGGGTACTTGGATATCAAACTTGGAGGAAAGAGGAAAAGGGTGAAAGCATTGGTGGATTCTGGCTCACAGATTAACATCTTGCCAGAATCTGTGGCCTTGGAGTTGGGATTAGTCTCAATAATACCAGTCAAATCCGGGGTCAGAGGTATTGGTGGGCAGAGAACGGAGTTGGTGGGAATTGGTGAAGCAGTAGAGGTTGGAGTAGGGACAAAGGTTCAAGGATTGGCCCACTTCTGGATTGCCAAGGAGGACAAGTGTCCAATTTTGCTGGGGAGACCTTTCTTGATGGATTTCAGGGCAGGACTGGAGTTTGGGAAGGCTATTGGTGAAAGACTAACCTTGAGGGATGAGAGAGGAATCTGGACAAGGTACACAATTTGCCGGCCAGAGGATGGAGCTTGGGAGAGGGAGTTGGACTTTGGCAAGAAGAGGACGACTGTGGTATGGCAGGACGGGGAAGAATCAAGAGAGGGTATAGGTGTAGAGGAGGATTCTTATGAAGTTCCGGATTATGTGGAAGAGGTTTCCGGTGAAGGGTATAGGGTGTTATAATGAGTGTTGGTGAAGCAATGGGCATTCAGCATAATAAAAATCCAAGTAACCTTGGATGTCTATCACCAACTAGTGGCTAATAGGGGGACTTGGTGTTTCTTTTTTTCAGTTTTTTCTTTCTTCCTCAGTTTTTTCCAATGATCATATTTCTTTTATCTCTTAGTTTCTTTTTTCTATTTCTATTTTTCTATTCATGGCGGGATGCAGGTGGCGGCAATCAATTCAAAAACAACAAAAGTAGTAGGGTACGGGGTGGGCGCAACAAATCGATTCAAAATCAAATCAATTCAAAAATCAATCAATATATTATTGGAACACTACTTAAAACAAAAATTCAAAATTACCTCTGTTTAAGGGGCTTTCTTTTCTTCTCTTTTTCCTTTTCTCTTTTTCATTTTCTCTCTTTTTCTTTTATTTCTTTCATTTTCTCAGGGTCATCATAGGAGGATTGGGTAGGGGCGTATCAAAATTTACAGTCAAGAATCAAAACATTTACAACAAAATCACAAAAGTCTACATTAGACACATCATTCAACAACTTTCAAACAAGCAACATACAATCAAACTTTTTTCTTTTTTCTTTTTTTTTCTTCTTTCTTTCTTTCTTTTTTTAAGCGGTTATAGTGGTGGAATTGGGGCAACAGTCAAAGCAGCATGGGTCAAACAAAATTATCATAAGTCATTTGAGCAAAACAAATCACAGATTAAATCACAACAACATGTAGTAGGGGGATAGGGGATGGCTACCGCGGTAGATCAACAATTACAAACAACACAACATAAATGGATTACTACTACATACATTTTTTTACTTACTTACACATAACATACAACATATTACTTTGAAGACGGGAGGTTATACTTGGGACGGAGGAAGCGTAGTTGAAGGTCATAGGCATTCAAGCATAGATGACAGGTTCTTGAGATATATAGTGTTAGAAATTCTGGGACAGACTCCGGATATTGGAATTGGTACTTTGGTTATGGGTTTATAAAGATGGGTCAGGACTAAGGAATATGGTCACTGTTTAGTTATAGTTTAGGTTATGATTGTTTGGAATTGGGAATAAGAATGTTGGTTGTCAGTGACGGGGATGTGGACGGCTGGAAATTATGTGGAGGAACGGATCAAGTGGGTACTAACTGGTGGATAAGTAATTATGGAGGAGTGGTATGGGTAATGAAAAAGGAAAATAAATTAAAGAAATAAATTTAAATTAAAAAGAAAATACAAAAACAAAAATCAAAAGATCAAAATAAATTAAAAATGAAAAATACAATCAAACGAATAAAATAAATAAAAATTAAAATCAAAAATCAAAATGACGGAATAGGTATTAGCGGGAGGATAGAGGAGGAGCGGGGTTCTGGGATATAAGTTGGGGGAGGTGGTTCAAGGTTAGAGGGAAGGGGTCTCTTATTCAAGTTGGGGGAGGTAGTCACCAAATCAGTTTTTCTTGTATACAATTTTCTCATCAAGATTTTTTCTCAGTGAAGCTGAGGACAGCTTGGAAGTTGGGGGAGGATGTGGAAATCAAATTAAAAGAGAGCTTTTTTAGAAAATCACCTTCTCATCTTTCAAAACACATATTTTCATTTTCAACTCATTTCAAAAGACTCATACTTTAGTCTTAGGGCTTTCTTTTATTTTCAAAGCTCACTTGGATCAATTCTTATTCAACTCAAATCATTTTAATTGATTTCAATATACATCACTTTTATTTATTCAATTCAAGATACAACATTAATGAAGTAAACTTCAATAAAATTAAAATACAGAAGGATTCAATCAAATCATAACAACCTATTGATTAATCTAGAAAGATTGATTCAAGCAAGCAAATTGAATAAATAGTAAAAAAAGAGAAAGAAGAACATTTAGCTAGTTAGTATTGTGTAAGAACAAGACAATGAAAGCAAAAAGAAAAGATTGAAATGAATTACCACTTACTTGAAAATAGAATTGATTGTCCTAAAAAAAAAACCAACCAACATTAACACAAATGATGAATTTAATTGTTAAAGAAGAATCAATCAAATTGAGGATTAAATCAAATTAATAAAATTAAAAATCAAGAACTTACTATGAAATCAAATAAACAAGAAAAGATTTGGATCGATCCATTTGTTAAACAATCTAGAGCAAAGTTGAGAAATCAGAAAGAAAAAGAAATTAATTAATCAGATCAATCAGTTAATTGGACAAGAGTTGGGTTGATAGAGTAATTGATCAACCTAAATCAAGAATGGTAGATTACAAAGAATTAGTTGGGTTCAAAGAGATCAAACAATAAGTCAAAAAGAAAACAAATGAAATGAAAACTTACAGCGAGTTGAAATTTCAAAATCGAATCAAACCGAACGATCTAGAACAAAAAATCATAATAATAAAAATTGAAACAAAAGATGAAACAAGTCAGTTTCAAGTCAGAAGAGGTTGGAAGATGAAGGTGAGAAAGACAAGAAACCCACTCACCTTTAGGTTTAGGGTAGAGAGGGGATTTGGTATAAATATTGATCAAATTGATCGATCGATCCAAGAGAAGTAGTGTAGGGAGGAGTTTTTTTATTTTTTTTATTGGTTTTCATCTTGGCCTCGTTATCGGATTGGATCGAGTGGAAGGACCTAAAGGAAAAGAGAAAAATTAAAAGGTTAGAAAGTTAGTAAGGAAAAGGAAAGGAAAGGAAAGAAAGAAGAAGGAAAAGGGAAAGAGAAAGGAGGTCTTTGAAGAAAAAGACTTACCTTTTTATCGAGTGTTATAAGGGTGATTAAAACCCTTATAACGGTGAATTAAAAGTGTTATAAGGGGAAATTGGAATTGGATAAGGGATTTTTTTGATTTTTTTTAATTTTCGGATTTTTGAGTTTCTGACCAGTTAAGTCAGAAACCTCAAAAATTAGGGTAGCTAAGTAGGTTTTAGGCAGTTACAGGTGGAATTAGGTGGTTTTCGAAGGTGTTAAGGTGTGTAGGGTAGTTTTGGGAAGGGTAGAAGTTGAAAAATAAGGTTTTGGAGGAAAATTCAAGGTTTTTCTCTGGCTGCGGGAAAGTTTTTTGGGACCTTAATTGGAAAAGTATAGTAAAAAACAGCTTGTTTACATCTGTTTTTGAATTACGGGACCTTTTTGGGGAATCTTAAGACTGGGCTAAAGCTTGTAGATTGGATTAACAAGGTTGGAAGCTTAATTTGGTGGTGGTATCGTTGGAAAAAAGGGTTTCGTGTATTTCGAGGGCAGCTTAACAGCACTTTAGTTACACTCTTGGAGGTTTATCCCCCTTGAGTTTGTTTCTTCCCCTCACAGCTCTGCCTACGCTCCACAGCGTAGGAGTTCTACACCGTCCATGTTGACGACTTCGCGATTGTAGGAGAGGATTCATTTGTTGATGAAATCATTGCATTCGTCTCTGGGAAATTTGAAATCTCATCAAATAAGGAGTTAACACACTTTCTTTCTCTTGATATCAGTCGCGACATTCCGTCACGAAAAGTTTTTCTTTCTCAGGCTCACTACATCAGGGACATTGCTGCCCGTTTTCTACCTTCCAATACTCCCTCTGTCAAGACTCCTGCGGCTGATTCCTTCAAAGACCTGCAGCCCAGGACCGATGGCGAATCCACTTCTCCTGGGCACTATCCAAGTCTTATTGGCGCCCTTCTTTGGGTCGCGCAGTGCACTCGTCCAGACGTGTCTTTTGTGGTCAGTCGTCTGTCCCAGTACCTACGAGACCCGTCGGCTTCTCACTGGATGGCGGCATTACGGGTCCTTAACTACCTGAACTCTACCTCCGAACTTCGCCTCACACTTGGTGGACCAGCTACAATTAGTGGTTTCTCTGATTCTGACTGGGCCGAAGATCGCCACGATCGACGCTCCACGACGGGTTATACCTTCCGATTTGGAATTGGGCCTATCTCATGGAAGTCGCGCAAACAATCAACCATATCTCTCTCCAGCACCGAAGCCGAATACAAGGCGTTGTCGGACTCATGTCGCGAAGGCCTCTGGCTCAAACATCTGCTAAGCGAACTGAACATTCGACCTCCTGCTGCAATACCTCTTCATGTCGATAATGAAGGTGCTGAAGCCCTTGCACGGAATCCTCAGCACCACGCTCGGACAAAACACATACACACACGTTTTCACTTCGTTCGAGAATGTGTAAAAAGCGAAGACATCACTGTCCTACATGTTGCGTCAAAAGATATGATGGCAGATATGCTCACTAAGCCGCTGTCTCGTGTGCTGCTTGAACGGCACAGGACAATGTTTGGCCTTATATGATTGATCTTTTCTAAGTACTGTTTATTTTCAGTCTCTCTTTTTGTTTTTTCTCTCTCGCTCTCTCTCTCTATGTATGGCTACTGTGAAAGCTCTCAATGTGTAGTATTCCTTTTCTTCTTGTCGAATCTAGCTGAACGCAAGGGGGGGTGTTGGAGTAGTGTTCTCTCGATATCTTAGAAAACTCTACTCCATTACTCCATCAACCATAGATCTGCTTTTCACCTATCTTCTCACTGATCTGTTCGTTGTCTAGTCTTACTGATCATAAGATCATATCTCTACTCATGTTATTACATACTGATTACATAACCATTAGTGTATATAAACACACTGGAGCCACGAGAGGAAAGGGTCCTTTTTCCTCACCCTTTCCTCATTTCATCTCGTGCGCTCCAGGTGGGTTTCTCTCTATTGTTCTCTCTAGATTCTATAGTGTTATTATGAAATGTTTATCTCACCCTTTCCTCATTTCATCTCGTGCGCTCCAGTTGAACGCAACATAGGACTTACCTGCGACATGCTACTCGGTTCAATGAGAGCTTCCGTCCTGCAACGTTGATCCCCACCCCTTCGTTCGAGTCTATCAATAGAATGAAGATTGATGACCCATTCTGGGAAATAGAGGAACTAACGCATCCAAATGAGGATTGGGCCGTTGACCCATTGACCAGGGCAGGCATTGATGCATGGCGCATTCAACGCAGCGCGCGCGAGGAAATGCGGAGAATTGGTCGAGAGCTCCGACAGCAATTGCAGTGGGCTTTAGTCTATTCAACCAAGGTGAAAGACCTGGAACGGAACAGTGAGCTACCAGATCAGTACCAATCATGAAACAAAAATCATATCGATTGCTAATTACGTTCAAAGGTATTGATCCAGTCACACTCTCACTTCAATTGGGAATGGCCAAACGGGCATGTAAACTTTGGATCACATGGAAATGCGGCATTGAGGATGTGATGTTGCGGACAGCATCTTATCTTCAGCTTCCTGATGGTTTCGATCACGACTTGGTAACCAAATGGCAACAATTGGTTACCAAGTGCCCTGATCAATGGGCTCAAATGATCGGTATGCCTAATGAGGTGGACGACGATGAGAACGACAATGAGGAGGATGAGGGGTTGTTGGATGTAGACATCCTAGAAGATCTTGCAGAAAACCTCCAAACTGCAACGTCAACTGTTTGATTTGTTTATTTTTTTTTTCATTGTGTAATATTGGTTACAATGTGGTCAGTTTGTTTAGATAGAAAGAAAAAAAAGCATTGTCATATAGATTACGTAATCTAATTTCCAATCATAGTAGATATTGTTTAATGGAATCCACCCAGTGGTTATGTCCACAAAGACCCATGTTTGAAAACCTTGTTCTTTGTTTTTAACATGAAAAGCATCTTATTTGAATATTGAACGATCCTTCATGATGGACCAGTGATCTGTACATCAGACAGACATCAGTCTACTATATATATGTGTCTATATCATTAGGTGGTGCATTCACATTTACTTGTGCAAACAAAACCCGCAATATGTCATTGCTGGTTTTCAATAGCATTGGTTAATATATTCTTATTAAACCTTAGTTTGAGCTAGTGGTCGGGATAGAACTTGTAGGTATTGGAAAATATTGGAAGAATCTCAATTAGTCTTTCGTGGGGGTGGGAATAGTAAATTAAGAGATTTGATCGATGGAGCTGGATTGGATGAAGATGAGGGAGGAAGAGGATGTGGAGAAAGTGGAATTGAGGAAGAAGAAAGTGGAGGAGAGCACTAGGAGGTTTGTGGAAGGATTGATTGATTGTGTTTGTATGATTGATGATAATATGTTTCTGAGTGGTGGTGATAGTGGGTAAGTCATCTTTTTCAATACGGATTGTCCATCAAATCAAAGATCAACATTGATCCATTGGATCATTTTGTGAATCTTTCTTTCTCTTAGTTTGATATCACTCTGGAGTACACATAAAAAGAAAGCTATCTTTACTCAAATCTTAGCTCATGGAACCAAAAAAGCAATCATTAATGAAGAAACTCATCTTCACCAGTTTGAGAGAGCAGGGTTTGTCCTTACTTTCCTCTACACGGAGAATGAATCAATCTAACTATTGATTCAAAGTGGTGGGCGAAGCTCCCAACTGATTGTGAACCAATTCAAATTGGATTTGATCACAACCAAGATATGCAGCATTGTTCCAACTACTCCACCAGTTCCAGGTGACACTAGAGATGGATGAGCCTGTGCTTCGCACTCTCAAGCACCTGGACATCCATTGGAAGAAAGGCTGGCAGGGGTTTATTAAAGTGGAATGAACCTCGAGGGGCATTTCGACTCACTAACCACACCTCAGCTTTGAGACCCATTCTTTGGCCTGGGTTTGGTGTGTATGATGTCCGTAATGAGAGAGATGAGGAAACATGCAGCACATAAGTTATATGTCTGCCACCTTTATGAGGTATTATGACGCTGACACCCCTAGTAAGCTACTGGCTTTTTGAGCCGGTGATAATCATTTAGCAAAAGTACCCAGGTTCAACCTGGTTTTTGTTCCTGATGAAACCATGTGGGCTTACGAGTTGTCTAAATGGCCTGATCACACTTCTGGCTGGTGCACACACATGTCCTGCTTTTTTGAAAGCTGTTGTGGGCATTCAGTCATTAATCTGTCCAACCCCAAACAGCAGCCAGTTAATTGATCAAAAAAAAACCTCCAGTTGAGGAGAAGTCTGTGAAACGTACTTTGGCATCGCCAGGTTTCCAATGAAGTGTCCTCCACCATTGGTCCAAAAGTTGGGCAAGCCATCATAGACCTTACTCATTCATGACTCACACGTTAATGATTTACTTATCTTCTCTTCGTATCCTTTTCAAGCAGATTCGAATCCCCTCAGTACATTCTGATTCATCTTTTTTTTGCTTTCCTTCGCTTTTCATAGGTTTTGCCTTCCTTTTCCTACTTTGGTTACTTGCAGATCTTATTATTTGGATCAACGTGGATGTAGAGCGCGGGAGCTTAGATGCAAGCAATTGGTCAGAAAAACAAAATCCTCCATCTTCATCAAAGATTGATAAGACTCAATCATTTTCTTATTCTCTTCAATGACGGAACTTCTTCATTCGAGTGATATGGTTCATTGCATAAGATGGATCATAAACAGGTGCTCTTGTACTGATGAAATCCCAAGTTGATCTGGCAACTCTTCTGTCATCAAAGCTTGAGTAAGATTAACCCCAAAGAAATCATTTCTACCACCGTCAGAAAAACAAAATCTCATCTCCCTTTTCCAACTCATCTATCTTCTATCATCTTCAGAGATCATGATTCATCATGAATCATGAATCATTGGAAAACTTCTAATGATTGAAAACTTCATTTTGCTAGTACCAACACCAATATATGTCATTATATGACTCTTAAATAAAAAGAAAAAGATTTAGACACCGATTTATGCCAATATATGACTCTCAAACAGAAAGAAACAGAATTAGATTAGATAAACCATGTTATTATCTAATAACAGATTCTCCAAAAGTACATATCTATCAAAACCTCGGGACAAGATTTGATGAGCTCTAGTTGAGCTTCTAGTACCATCTTAAAGAAAAAGAAAAAGATTGATAGATAGATGAACCAAACATGAAGAGTGTCCAAAATCGGTCAGAGAACTTCACTGATTGTCTTTATACATATCACTTACCCACGGGTCTCGAGTTTCCACTCAGGCCGAGCCCCTCGCGGGGTGATGCCGCTTTATTAGAAGGAGCAAGTAGGTCACTTTCTCTCTCTGTACACTTTCTTTCTCTATAAAATTTCTCAATCATTCATGCTATTCTGCCCATCTCCTTTACTCATCTCGCTTCAAGTATGGATCTTAACGGGTCAGTCTTTCTATACAACTGATCTCTCATAGATCACCATACTATCCTATCAAATCCATCTTCATCGGCGCTATCGCGTGTGGCATGATTGGCTTTTTTTGGTCTTTCAATTGAAAGACCGATATCCAAACCCAATCTGATTCAAAGGTTCTGATATTCAACTGTTTGTTTCCCACATCTTCTAGATAACACTGTAGTAGGAGATAATCTTTAATCAAAGCTTAACTGGTCGTCAAATCTTGAAAAGATTAAGTTGGTCGCTTTGGAAAGGTTCGGATTTATGTGTGAATTACTTTTTATCCTTGGCCCTATCTCCATTGCAATTGTGGGTCGTGAGTTTACACTTTTTTTCTTCTCGATCGCTCGTTCTCTCTTGATGATTATGTGATAGCTGATTTCAATCTCATCATTTTGATTGAGGTTTTTTTTACACATCTTTTGTATTGCTATTTGGCAGCATAAGAATCATGCTGGGACCTTTGTAAGAAGAAAGGGTGAAGATGATGCTGAGGGTGGTCACAGCTTAGTGGGAAAAGAACGAACACCTTTACCTGCTTCTGACTCGTTAACGATCTCACCGCGGATCATGGAAGAAGATCTTAGGATCCTTGGCTTGCAAGCCGAAGAAGCTCGACCAGAATGGATGGTACTGACCATTTTACCCATACCACCACCACCTGTTCGTCCCAGTTTCGCCATGGTCGGGGGTACTAGTCGTGGGCAGGACGACATGACGTATGAGTTGGCTGAAGTCACCAAAGCAAATCAAGCCGTGCAAAAATTTGAGAGCAAAAGTGCACCTGCGCATGTGATCACAGAGCTTGAAACTCTACTGCAGGTCAGCGACTTCTTATGTAACTGCACTGACTTGGTTTTCCTACTGACCATTACACATTTGGCTTGAACTTCGATACAGTGTCACATTGCAACCTATATGGATGACGATCTACCACGGCAACGACAAGCACTTCAGAATGCCGGGCGACCTGTCAAATCAATACGATTGCGACTGAAGGGGAAAGAGGATCGATTGAGAGGTAACTTAATGGGGAGACGTGTTGATTTCTCGGCAATAACGGTCCTCACACAGACCCAAATCTTCAGTGCGATCAGGTCGGTGTACCTTCTTTGATTGCTGTTATGGGTCCCAGGCTGGGACGGAGTTGTGCCGCCGCCGGCTATTCTCAAACCCAAGCCGCTGTGGACAGGAAAACCGATTTTATCTATGTGTATACCGTCTCGGAATTAACTTATTCCGAGACGATCTACATCCAACTGAGATTCCTGTGGGCGATGAAGGGATGTGGATCGAGGATGGAGAGATAATCTATGGTGTGGTGGATCAAATTACTGTTGGTTCCTCACAAGGAGGAATTAGATGAGACGATTAACTGATTCTAGTAAATTTGTAAAATCAATTTCATTCGAGTATATGAATCATATACAAGAATGAAATTGGATTGTTGTATTTTGGTTTCTGGGGGGGAAAGGAGGAAGGAATTCCTTGATTTTTAATTTGATTTCTCATATTCCTTTCGTTCATCTTTCTCATTTACTTAAATATACCATTCCTTGATTTTTAATTTAATTTCTCATATTCCTTTCGTTCATCTTTCTCATTTACTTAAATATCCCCAATCTTCAAACATGTATTTTAATTTCTTTAACATTTGCATGATTAAAGAAAAAGAAAATTTGAATACATTCAAAATTTTTTTTTTTTTTTTTAGAACCACAAATCCAATTTTTTTTACCAGTTATATTACCATTTACATGTTCCTGTCCCATGGGCTCAATGGGCATGGTGTGTAAGGCGCCGGGTACTTCTCAGATCTTCTGGAAGCCGGTGTTCGAGCCATGGCCTGGGAGCCCATTTTTGGTTCAAGGCTCAAGGGTCCTGTTTTTGGATGGAATAACCCGATTTTGCATACAAGTCCGACCGTGTTTCACATAAAATTACCCTCATCAATGAGTTGAACTTATGTCAAGCCATCATAAAAGATCACTTTTGTATGTTCCATTGTGCATTGCACTTTTGCTTTGGTTGTCACAGTCTACACTAATGAGACACAATATTGTGATATTCGCGTGAACAGTAGATCCAAACTGAATGTTACAGTTCGGGCTTTCTGTGATCAGGAGATAGAACGACTTGTGTAAGAGATATACAAATATGTCTATGCGATAGAGATGAATTTCTTAATACAATGTAAATATGAACATAGAGAAAGCAACAACTGGACATGTTCATATACAAGTTTCTTGAATAACTGAACAGATGAGTTTTAGTAAACAAATTCTTACAAGATGAGCATGCTGAAGTCCAGCGGATGAAACTGTCGCTGATGGCTCAGCTAGATCAGAGAGTGTTGAGTATCGCTGATACGCGCAGGGTATCAACATACACTTACATATTTTTTGGGGGGTTGACAAATCAAAAAGTTGCATTACTCGACTTGAAGAGATTTCTTGGTTTTGTTGACTAGTAATAATCTTAATGATTAGCCTACAACAGGTAGCAACACACACATTGTAAAAAAAAGTCCCAAAGCAGTGATAGCAATTGATTTTCTGGTTAACGTCAGTCGGTGTGGATACATGTTCTGCAATAATCATGGTAAGGTGAGTGGTTCAGTGTTGTAGGTCATACAATCGTTGGTTGTAAATTTGTATACTTCTATTAGGCTGAGGTTGAAATAAACTTGTGAAGCGCCTGCCTCATCTGTTGTCAATCATTGTTTGTTGCAGTTGCAACATGTATGGAATACCTTCCTTCTTCAATATCTTCGATCCAACTTTTGACCTGTTTGTCGGTCAGACGTCCGCCTTTGGCTCCTAGAGCCAGCATCTCCGGGGTGACGCGGGAGTCAGTGGCTTGGTGGACAGCCAACTGGACACCTTGGAACCGCCGGTTAGCAATAGTCGCATGTGGATTGGAAGTCTTTGGATAGACATCAAGCTTGGGTCCCTGAGGCGGATGCGGCAAATTCTTTCCTAAATAAATTGAGTTAGCCAAATGTTGGACAATGTTGAGTTGAGGAGCACCTTATATAATATAACTTACGTATCTCGTGATTCAGCAAGTTGGTGAGCTTTGTCCTCATTGCGACCTGGGGTGTTTTGTTGTTGTGGTTAGTGGCTTTTTGCATTTCAGTGGATTCGATTTGGCCGGCAGTGGACCGAATTGCAAAGTCCCTAGCAAGATGATGAGTTCGCTTGGCGTATTCAGCCCATCGAGGGCTTGTAGTGTATTCCGGATTCCACATTGGGTTTTCTAGCTTGGTCTTTGGATTCCAGCTGGCGACCAGAAGGTGTGAATGAATCCCAAAACGTTTGAAGATACTTTGGAGCTACATGAGATTTGGAGTGGTATGTAAGTGGCTCTGACTTCTTAGGCAAAAAGGTCTTGAAAAGGCGGCTTACCTGGGTAGCTACTTTTCCAATCTCTTCGCGGCCCCTCTTCTCAATGACAGCCAGAGACTTTGCTATCGTCTGGCCAAGTACGCCACTTTGGAGATGTTTCGACACCTTATCCAGATTAACAAGTTGGGTGAAATAAAGCATGTAATGGTTTATTTCTTCATCTGTTGCGCGTTCTTCGTCGGAAAGTGGTGTGGCAATGTGGGAGAAGTGTGCGTAAGCTAGCTTTTCGAAAAGTTTTGGCTGAAATGTCTCTTGCTCGATATCTGACAGTTGGGTCCATTTGCGACAGTTTTGATTGTGTTCAGCAAAGCCCTCACTTTGTCCGCCGGGAGGCACTGAAATTTTCTTCTCATTAGTATTAGAAAAGGGGGAGGTCTTGCATGCACTTACTTGTGATTTCCGCTGTGTTAGCCAGACTGTAACTCATCCATGTTGTGTAGCCATTGCGGTCGCGCGATATAGGTCCTTCAAATCTGGATAACAACAACGTATATGTTTGAGTTGATTTTGTAAGGATTTTGTTTAGTGACCAACCAAAAATAGGAATCACAGAAAAAAGCTCACAGTGCAGATTCCAGAGTCGCGAGGGTAGTGTTGCCAACCAAAGATAGGCTCATCTTGTCCATGGTATAGTAACCCTGAAGTGCCTGGGCCTCGGCTAAGATAGCGGGTGGGGGTCGATTTTGAGTCTTCCGTTTTGGATCATTCAACATCCTCTCAAGAGCTGGTCGTCCAAGCTCTTTACCAACCGTGGAATAGTTATGAAGGGTTAGGTGTGTGTGATTTGGATTGTGAGGTGAACGAATGCCAGTAGGTTGCGTTCTTGTGTGGCGATTAGTTTTTGTTGGAGGAATGGGACCACTTGAGTGGTTAGCTGAAAGACGTTGGCTAGATGTAGATGTGTCAGGAGGGTTTCTTGAGTCGTCCGCTGATTCTTCTTCGACGAGTTGAAGGTCCACTTCATAATCATCATCGTCTTCTGAATCGTCCAGTTCTCGCTCTTGAGCAGTTAGAGATTGTTTGCGACTGTACGTCCGTCGTTGGTAAGATGGTTTGTGGGAGGATGTAGATCTCTTTGGTGGTCGTCGTTTGGTGGGTTTACGCTTGGCTGTAGGCATGGTGAAGTGGGAGATTGGTGAGGAAGGGTGGCAGGATGAGATAGTGGGGGGAGGGCAAGCGACTGGTGGACTGAATGGGATGGAACTGGTGGACAAAGTGTGTAGCGTACGTACAGTGGTGAGCTGGGCTACTGGAGAAAAGCTGGTGTACTTATGGTGAGGATGGTGAGGGGGTTTGCTTGTGGTAGGGCTCTGGTAAGCTTACCACATGTGGTGGACTTACTGGTGAGGGGGTGAGCCTGGTTGGGTTGTGGTGAGCCTGGTTGGGTTGTGGTGAGCCTGGTTGGGTTGTGGTGAGGTTTAGCTACTTGGACTATTGACGGACTTTGAAAAAAAATCCCCCAAAGTTCTAACTTGAGATCTAAAAAAAGATCTAAGCCCAGGAACGGAACGTATCCGACGATACGACTTTCTCTACCATTGGATACTATTGGGCAAAATTAAGAAGCCGGAGTAGTTCTTGCCTGCCATTTCAAGAATTGCAAGACTCAATCTCAAACTGCTGCTCACTTGAACATAACTCGATCATCATTAAGCCGTTGGATCAAGGAATCAAAAACCTTAGCTGAAGTGGTTGAAGCAAATGGTGCATTGGTCAAAAGACAGCACCCAGAAAATTTCCCAAACTTGAACAAGCACTATTCCATTGGATTATTGAAGCAAATTCACGAGACATGATTATCATGGGTGATATCATACAAGCAAAGGCCAAAGAGTTTGGCAAGCTGATGAATGTGGAGATGAACTATTCGGATGGATGGCTTTCCAAATTCAAGGATAGACACAACATCCAAAGTCAAGTACTACATGGTGAAGCCGCATCCGTTGATGTTGAGAGCGTGGCTAAGGCTTGTGAAGATTTGCGTGAACTCACAAGCAAGTACAAGCTTCATGACATCTACAATACTGATGAAACCAGCCTTGTATATAAGTAAGCTGTCTTACTATCTCTCTATGCTGTTACCCTTGTTGACCTATAAGAGTATTTTTACTATATCTACAGGATGCCGCCAAACAAAATCTTGGCAACATTAGAAGCAGCTGGCGTGAAAGGTGACAAGATCCGGATCACATACCACCTTGGTTGTAACGCCTCTGGAACCAATAACCTTCCACCCCTAGTCATTGGGTTTTCAGCCAAACCACGTCCCTTTGGCCGCCATACAGCTACAAATATAACTCAAAGGCCTGGATGACCGCAGTAATCTTTACTGAATGGCTTACAGCTCTCAATTCCCAAATGAGAGCTGATAAACGCAAGATACTCTTGCTACTAGACAACTTCTCTGGCCATACAACTGCGGTCAAGACCAATGTTCTCTCAAATATCTTGGTACACTCCTTTCCTCCAAATATGACTAGTGTCCTTCAGCCATGTGATGCTGGTATCATTTGGGCATTCAAAGTGCACTATTGTCACGACTTCATTGCCCGAGCCGTCTGTTGATATGAAGATCATCCTGATTGGACATCAAAGAAAGTTTACAATATCAACATTCTTGAAGCCATGTAGATGGCCAACCGTGCCTGGAAACAAGTGACACCTGATACCATCAAGAACTGCTGGATTCATACCAAGATCCTTTCCTCTGCATTTGCACGTGACTGCAATCAGTCTAGTCAAGTGTTAGCACCTGATAAAGATCTAGAATTCGCAGTCCAAGCTGTTGAAAAACAACTAGAAGGCCTTGAAAGGTGCTCGGGCCTAGAAGAAAGCTGATCGGCCTTTTGCATCAGTATCCAACAACTACTCAATCCCAAGATTGAGTCTTGTCCTCCTGAATCTGAGACCCCCATGCCAACTTTGGAGGAGATAATAAACCTGGCTACCAATGCGGACTCTGTTGAGGATCCTGAGGAGATAGAGATCAAAGAAATTGCTTGGTCTATGAAACAAGTAAGAGTAGCCGCAGAGGAAATCTCTTATGCGCTTGCCTCTTGACCAAATCAGAACATAGACAAAAACGAGATCGATTGGAGCTCTCATGTCCAGGCAATGGATAACCTATTGGTTGATCTTCAACATCATCAGTCATTGTCCTCAAGACAAACAACCCTTGGTTCATATTTTCAATCAAGTGTATGTTTTAATCTACAGGTACATTCCTATCTTTTGTACTTTTCCTACTAACTTATGATCTTGCTAAAATCACACCTTTGACCAATCACAGACATCTTAACTACACAATCCACGCCTAAAATTTGTTCATCCGTATCAGTTTGTGTTATCCTTGACTACAACCTGCTACAAGTCTTTCTATGCAATGAAAAATTCTTGGCGCCTGCAGAGCGCATGCCCCATTCTCACCTTTGGCGCATAACTTGCGTTAAAGGCGCATTTATGCTTGCTTTTCAATTTATGCTTACTTCGCGATTAGGCATCGCTCGATGTAAGCACAGCAGATTTGTCGACGGTCAATATGCTTACATCAAGAGTTGACTGTAGTGGATTTCCACTGATCTGTATATGAACATACTGTAATGTACACATTATGTACTGTAAATTTACAGTAATTTTACTGAACAATATTGGATGCTCTTAGCGTTAGCAGAAATCCGCTAACATGAGCCTTAGCAGATTTTTCCTTAGCGGCTTCTAGCTAAGCTAAGCCAGGGTGGCAAAACTCCTTAGCTAAGCTTAGTGGGCCACCGTTGGATTGACTGTGCTAGATTACACTTCATTTTCTGATTGTTTTGTGATATCTATTTTCTGGTTTCCCAGATTAACTGGGTTCTTGTCCAATTTCTATACCGCTTTGCTAGGATCTTGCTTTGTTGCTGTGTCAGAGGGTCTCTTCTCTATCAGTCTGTCTCCTGTTGATGGCTTTACTGTGGTGGCGGCTGTGCTGTTCTCTTTTCCATGTTTTTCACGTCTAAAAAGCCAAGCAAAGATATTTTTGAAAAACCTTTGAAACCTCAGACCTGTGGTTTCATGTCTCAAGTCTTTGATATTTTGGGTTGGGTTTCAAGAACAGTTAGCTTCAAGTCCTAAAAAATCATTCTTGATAACACAGGAGTCTATGCTTACCCGCAGATCCCAATATCTTATTATTTTTGAATACTCCATCAGCAGCTCTCAAAGCAGCACTCTTGGCTCTCTGAACCCCACTTTTAGCACTCTCAATATGAGCTGCACGTCTCCATGTTTCAAACCGGAATGGTTTGAACTTTTCTTGTTCTTTAATGAATTGAAGTTGAGCAGCCGTCTGGATGGCTCCTTTATCAATTGGATGTCCATTTTCCATTGCCTTTTGTTCCAATCTCAGAGTTATTGCCTTCATCTTACTTGAGACTTCCTCATCAGACTTTCCAGCAGTTGCTATTGGATACCAGGTATTGACAGTGTTTTGCAAAACCTCTTCTTTGCTCAACCACACCAGCGATAATTGATGGGCTTTTTTGTTCAATATTGCTGCCCTTTCTACGTATTGTTTATTGGTGAGATGTGAGAGTGCCTCTGGTGTGAACAATTTACTTGAAGAGAGCTGATGTGCAGCTGTATAAGCATTGGTGTACGCTTTTTGGTATGCAGTCTCAGTTTCCATCAGTTTCTGTAGGCTTGCTTTCATCTTGGGAGTTGCCATCCCTGAGTCTCCTACCAAGGTGATGAAATTCCTTTCAATAGACGCGGCAATATCTTGTTGGGAGGGGCCGCCCTTAGCTTTGAGGTATTCTTTCTGAATTTTTGCAAATGCATCAATTTGTTCTGGAACATTAACTTGAAACTCATTGTATAGCTTTGAAGCCTCAGTTAATGCTTCTTTTCTAGCTTTAGAGTAGTCCTCTTCGGCCTTTTTCATATATGTGGCAAAATCATTAACGAATGAATTCCTCTCTGCCATGTATCCAATAAGATCATCAGGTTTCAGCTGGCTTAGTTGATCAACTTTGAGGTCTTTCATCTTCCCACCAAAGGCCATATTGGGTTCATCAAAAGTAGATTGAGTTTTTGCAAGCACTGAAGCTTTCAAAGCTGCAATTTCTTCATCTTTTGGCGTAGATCCGAGTAGATTTTCTTCCGCATCCTTCCCGCTGGGAGGATGATGATCCTTCAAATTTCCTTTGGAAGTTTCCGAGGTACTGTGAGCTGGTGAAATCTCTTTGCCGTCTTGCCCCGGAGCCTTCAGTACTTGCCCGGCTGCCAAATCAGAATTTTGAGTGGCAGTATCAGAACCCGTATCGAGATCCAGAGCTTTATTGGGTGTGTCTTCAACTGGTAAATTGTTGAGTTCTGGGTTTTTTTCAGAAGCTTTTACTCTATCCGTCACTTGTGAAGTTGACCTAGAGTCATCAAATTTCCCAGCCAAAGATGTTGCACCTGATCCCAAGTTCTTTGTTTGTTCACGGAGTGCGTCAATACCGTTAAGGTGACCTTTACCCATGGTCTCGGCAATCTTTACATCACCAGAGCCGGTTCCTGGATGGCTGGCAGCCGCGGAGGTTCCAAGGTTTCCCCCTATGAAGATAAAGTATGTTTGGTCTCAGCTATCAAATCAAAAAAGGTAAAAGATTCATTGAGAACTTCGTCACCATCTGGAGTTTCATGTACAAAACTACTGGCTACTCTGAAATCGTTGTTTGCTGTTTTAATCATGATTTTGTAGAAAATAAGTTGATGGTTCCAAACAGACAGTTTGAAAAACGCATCCATACATACCGTTTTCTACATGGGTAGCAGCACCAGCACCTTCGGCTTGTCCAGAAACACGTGCCATGCCATCTATAGTAAAAATAGGGTGTCCCTGTACATAGAAATGCACATAGGTGATGGCCCATAGAAGGAATACATTTTTGAACTTTGACCTTGAAGGCTTGCTCATCACGAATCAAACAATGCTGATGAATTGATCCTGAAATCCTTTGCTTCTTGGAGGTGCGGATCGCTATAGATGTACTATAAATGCGCTGACGAATGTGTTCGCAAAGGGAATGTAAGAGATCTGAGTCTGAAAAATTTAAGGGCGTGAAAAGAGCGTTTACGCGACTAGGAAATAACAGATGAGAAGTTGACCAATGAAGTCACAGGAAAGGAACGTATGTTTAAAAAGAATGTTATGGAAAAAAAAGAAATATATAGGTACAAGCAAGCTAGTGCTGAAGTTGAGCAAAGGGTTTATATACCATGAGAAGAGAAGGGCTGCGGGTTTGAGTTGGCTGAGGTACACCTAATCGCAGCGAACGGAAGGACTATTTTTTTCCTCCTCTCGTCGACATCATCAAAACTCCATTTACATTGATCTCTGTCACATTTCATTCCTGTTATGTACAAAGGAGAATCTAGCGATGTCGGTTCGACAGACGCTCTGCTCATTTAGATTGGGCATCATGTGATTTAGTGTTTGAGTGACAGATATGTCTTTCTTCAACGCGAGCGATAAGATTGAAAGCCTCTCAAAGACAGCATCAAGACGGCAATATCTTAGTTGTACGATATCTACAGCCGATAGAGGATGCTCAGCGCGGTGGTGTCTCCATGCTCTGTGGTCGAAGTCGCACCTCCAAGGGGCTGTTTTCTCTCAGGATCAATCTGACCGTGGATTTTGAGCAGGACTTGCCAAAATTGAAAGATTATGAGCCCAAGGACTGACTCAATGCAGCAAGCTGATGATCTGGAAGTTTTTCATATATTCGACGAATTCAGTTTTAGTCATTTTCAGTTGTTGCTTGTGTCTCGAATTACGCTGAGATACACGCAGTCCTCACATATGTACCCAGGCTGCTTCCTTCAACCCGCGAACGAAGCGTCCCTTCGAGAAAGTAGTGCGGCATGTTGCACGTTGAGTATCATGTGGAGATCAGCAGGGTCACAATCCAACAAGTTCGGCGGCACTTTCTGCGATAATAAAGCGACTCAGCCGAGAAATGCGAGTGAAATTATGTTGGACAACGCAAGCTCTTATTGGGTTGGATTTACCTGGATCACTTTCCTCATGGGTGACGGGTCACCCAAAGATGACAGCGCTTTCGCTCTTCTCCTTCTACTCAACGCACTGCAGATACGTCTGCCCCCATCCAACGAAGTCACGACGGACAAGTTACCTTCTTCTTGATACTTTGTGGCTCAAACATTTTTGCCAACGATAATTGCCACCATTTCTTTGACTGGGAAGACATACCTTTAAGATCAAGATGGCTCTGATCCTGCTCGCTCGGACCACTCACTGAGTCTACAAATTTTCATACCTTCGATGAAATATGAATTGTCCTAAAGATACACGTCACTATCAACCTTTGATCTGAGTAGCGATACAGGATGACCACCTTACTAGATCTAAGGCTCTTCCTTCATCTTGGCAAGGTGCGTCTTTGGGAAGCGTTTGAACTTTGCAATTTAGATCTTAGCATCCCAGGTTTTGTCAATTTCCCGCGTAGATCACTCAGCAGATTTCGACACTTTTTCTGAAATGCCTGCCAACGGACCTTCGAGACCGTTTCTCAACTTTTGTAGCTTGAAAAAGGCAAAGAAAGTGATTCAAATCCAACATCAGATTTGGTAGCGCTCTACTTTTCAAAGAGCCCATATTTTTTTCAAGAAAGGAGGATACATGTCGCTTCGCCAACGATTCTTTTAGAGTCAAGATCAACTACAAGACTCGCGTGCAATTTCCAAAGTGGTTCCCGACCCCGACCCGCCACTCTATCATAAAGGTATGCGGGTCAGTCCTTTTGAGTTCAGCTTGACTCCTTGCCCAAATCGATCGATTCTTCAACTTCCACGCTCATCTTCACCCTCACTCGACTTCGACTTCAACCTCAACCTGGCCGTATCTGAACATCCGGATAGCCTCAAACGATGCCCAAATCCAAGGCTTATGCCAATCCCTTGCCTTCTCATGCCGATGAACAACGCTACAGTGCTAAATGTCAGGAACTGCGTACCAAGATTCGTGAGATTGAACGCGTACGTCTTTGTGTTGTCTTGCTTTTCTCCCTTACTCCCCATCAGTGTCTGTTGCTTTCGTGATCGAATCGAAATCTCATCCTTCTTAACTCTTTTAATTCAGGAAAACCAAATCGTACAGTTGAAGATCGTCAGATCTAAGAAAAACATACAGCGCCTTCGTATTGAGCGATCGTGAGTGGGGTTTCAGTTGTTTTATGGGAAATCAATCACTTTAACATATATAATCTTACAAATCTCACTTTTTGAAGAGTGCTCTACGATGCTTTGGCTACCATCACTACCTGCGCTGCGCAGTCGTCAGGTCTCGCTCCATCCTCTAACAATCCGCCTCAGACCTCATCATTACATCCTATTGGTTTAAATCATCAAGAGGCTCCTCAATCAACAACTCCCACCCCTCAAAATCTTCAAAATCCCCACTCGTCTTCGCACGAGACTCTTGCGGCCCCCATCCACACCTCTACCACTCCGATAGATGATCTCCATCCTACTGCTTCAGTATCCGGTACAGACCAGGTTACATCAATCGAGGCACCTAATACATCCTCTAGCAATGGAGTCAGCGGCGCCTTGAATTCTACTGGCATAAATATCAATGGACACACCGCCGCCACACACAATCAATACCCTCCACATATCAGCTCAGCCAATCACTACCATCAAAATCAACAGGTAGAACCCTCCGCAGTAGAGCCCACCACAGCTTCCACGCCTTCTGCCGCTCAAACAAATCCTCTTCAAACTCATCACAGCCTAAACCACGATGTCTCTCCAACTCAGCCTACTAGCTCTTCCACGGGACACTTTCAACATTCGCATCAACCCCAGCCTGCTTATCTACCCTCAAATCATAGTGCTCCTACTTCGGCTACAGGTTATCACGCTCCCTACGACGCGTACCAAGATGCTCATCAATATCCTACGTCCACCAGTCCTTCGGTGGCTGGTATCGATACCAATGGCGATAGACATATGGTTATGCCGACTGACCCTCGGGATTTTGAGGACGCTGGTGGTGCAGGAAGTGATGAGGGGTCTGAAGGGGAGGAGGAAGAGGGAGAACAAGAAGTTGAAGGAATGGATCAGCAAGGGTCATGGGAGGAGGCCGAGGAAGAAGAAGAAGCTGAGGAAGTTGAGGGGGCAGATGATAATGGTGTCCAACATCCCATGTCACACAACTTTCAAGAGCATGTAGCAATGGAAACCTCTGGGCCAACCTACTGAGTTTGCCGAGAATGTAGTCACCGACGACGGCATGAATAACGTTGCTTATATAGGATGGACCGAAGTTATGTAATTAAAGTTGACAAATAACGATGTATTATATTGTCCAATTATCATCACCATATGACAGTGCCACCCGAGATACCGTAATATGATAGCCATCTGAAGCCTTGAATGTGCCAATGATCCAACAGATCCTCAAGGCTTGAATTGCAAGAAGGAAGAGTGCTTGAAAATCCTGCAAGTTCTCAAAGGTTGGACTACATATGTTGAAACATTGACCAGGTCTCCTAAGTCACATGTTGCTTGAAGCAAAGAACAACCAACCTTGGTTATGTCCAAGACATATTGTATTTTCCATTCCCTCATCTGATGGAAGGCACTGTGATAATGATACACCTCCCCACTTCCTTCTCACAATTGACATACTCTATATCTTGTCTCATATTCACCTACACCAATCTTTTTGTATCAAATCAGCTCACAAGCTGAATTGCAATACATATCAAAATAACCTACACACTGGCATCCTTCAAGATGTGACTTCAGTTTGTCTACACCAAGATAACATCCCAAAGTATATTCTTTGTGAGCATATGCCACTTTGTGATTGACTCTCAGAGTCACAAGGCTACACCATGGGAGTGTTCTGGGTCTGGAGACCACCCCAGCGCAGGTGGTCTGTAGGCAGACCACAGGGTGTCCAGAAATGGTCTTACCCGGTCTCAGAAAGGTCTGGATTTCTGAGGACCATTCTGAGACCTGGTAAGACCATTTCCAGACATCCTATGGTCTGCCTACAGAACGCCTGCGCTGGAGGCGGTCTCCAGACCCAGCTGTAGCCTCTAGGTACAGTGTGTTAGTCTTATATCTTTGTATGTACCAGCCTGTGTTCTGGATGTTTCTACCCGATTTTTAGCTACACCAGACTTGGGTGGAGTCACATGTTCATTCATTTATGGTATACAAAGTACAAAGCTAGGCTGTTGAAATGTGCAATCAATTTTAAGAAATATAATAATATTGATATTGATATGATGGATGCATGTGAAATAGAGAAGGAAACCTATCAGCAATAAACCTTTGAGGAAAATACTATCATCAATTTACCCCAAAGAATTAGATATCAATGATTACTTATACATTACTATCAAATCCAAACGTATTTCTCTTTCCTCATCTTCAAAAAGAGAAGTACATATTATTTCTACTTTTTCCTTCCTTCTTATCAGGTTGCTAGATTGATTTAACTCTTATATTAAATACTTTATGTCTTGTGTACTTGTGTCTCTTACAGTCCCCCAGAGATCAGTTATTGAATCATCAGATAACTCATAACTAACTCAAATCTAACCCACTATTCTGTACCAACCTATAGGTCAGATAATCTTTGTTAGATATCTTGTTGAAGTTGATGCTCATTAGTGCTTTGTGTTTAGGAAAAGTCAAACTGTTTGATAATCAAAAGCTTTATTTTGTATTTCCACTTCAAACACAAATACTATTTATAATTTATACAATAAAAGTAGAATGAAAGAGACAATATTGATTTTGAAAATGACAACTTCTCTTAAAACACTTGCTACTTTTAAAACAATACTTCTAAAACAATACTTCTGAAACAATGATTTTGTAGAATGATACTTTTGTAGAATGATTGAGTTTGATGATGATGATGATGATGATGATGATGTAATGATGGTTGATTTTGATTTGATGAATTTAATCAAATGGCCTGAAATAGTTGAGTGAGTTGATAAGATTAAGATATTTGATGTAGATGAGCATATAGTTGGTAAAATAGCAACAAAGGAACAAATATCAAAAGTGATTCATGAGAAGGGATGAGAACATTTGAAACAACATACCTTCATAGTTACTTCTTTTTCTCTTCGTCAATATCCTCTTGCAAACATGGGAAACAGAGATCATCTTCTAACTTAAGAAGCACTCAGCATCCTCTTCATTCCTCAAAATCTTAGCTGCACAATACAATCTGATGATGAGTGAAGATATTCTTTATTACCTTCTCTGAAGCGCTCCATAGCAGCCAGTAAATTGTTGAGGAGGTCAAGGGTGGAGAGCTTCCCTCTTGACTTGAGCTGTGTCAACAAGAACTTCAGCTTGGGCTTCAGCTCAAGCATCTTTTCTATTTTCTTTTGCAATTAAAGCTTCAGCCTTGAGCGCTGAGTGTTTGGTGACTTGCTTGAGTGACATTGCCAGATTCACTGGTGGCTTATAAGATCCATTTGGCTTTGATGATGAAGGTCGGAATGTGAGATGTTGAAGTGAAGGGTTGCTTTAAATCTGAATCAACAGATTGATTGGCCTTCACATTATCTGTTTGGTTGGATGTATTAGCTTGAGCAGGTGGTCTAGATGGAGTGGATGAAACCAAAGGTCTTGGTGGGAGAGGTGGTGGTAGGGGTGTAATTTTGTCTAGAGGATCTGTGTGATCCGCTGGGATCAAGTAAAGTTAAACACATTACTTTTTATTTTGATACTACCTTTGCTAAAAAGGTTGACCGGGTGACCACCCAATGAAAGATAACTTTTCTCAAATTTGGCCGCAGCCTGCTGCAACGCTGCTGCGTAGCGAACCAAATTCGAAATCTGGTGCAGACCAAAATCGGATGCAGGGGCCCGGAAACCCTGTAAGTAGGCTCTTTTTCTCAAATCAAAATGGTTTTCAATGAGCACATCAATCCCCTCTTTATGTCCTCTCAACGTCAATCAACACCACCTCGAGACCCTGACAATGTGGTAAATTTGACTCAGGTACGGATCCATATTTTCATTCTTTTCCTTCTTCCATCTTTCTATTCTTTTTCAATTTTCTGATTTCACATTCATGGCACAGAGGTCACCAATGGCACCTGACATAGCCCCACCCGACTCTGAGAAGGACCCAAATTTTGTTTTCTACTTTGACAGTGAATTCTATGTACCAGACAAGGAGGAAAAGTTGGGTTATTGACTTTTCAAGGGCACCTACTGCAAGGTGAACTGGGATTCCACTGCATTTGACTTGAAAGCACTCATGGCTGCATGTGCCAAAGCGGCCAAGAACAACGATACTGGAAAGTCGATGACCACTGTGATTAGGAAGTCCATTTCAAAGGACTCCGGAAAGTGGACCACTTATATCAGCAAAACAAAAAGCTTTCCTAAAGCAAAAATCAACTCTCACCAATTGATCACACCTGATAATATTCAATCTTGGGTCGAAGAAGCACATGGCCACTATCCACTCAAAGAAGCAGGAATTTTGTATGTGGCACTTCATCTGGACAAAATCAAAGCACAGCAAAAGAAAGTATGTAAATTTCTTTTGTTTTGCTATCAGTACTTTGCTCATGTTCCTTTTCTTTCCAGGCTGCTCGAGTTGAAGCCATTACCGCCTTGGCAGAGCGCAACAAAGCCAATCGAGCGGAGCGCAAGCGCAAACTGAGGCCTTCAAGCCAAAAGCAGAAGCAGGCGGATGCTTCTGAGTCTGAGAATGAGGACGCTGGAAATGTAAGTCAACTTTTGAAAAATTCTCATCTTCACTATTGATTTGGCTGATTTTCATCCATGACGTAGTATTTCACCGATGATTGCAAATCCGAGTCAACCATAGACTCAGAGAAGTGTCCTGACAACGCTTGGGCAGGCGAGCTGGTGAAGCACCACAAGCTCGACGTGAATTACGACGACAACTACGCTTTAGTACTAATAGCACAGCAGGTGCTATACAGTGCTTGAAAGGGGATAATCTGTAAATATAAATTCTACAGAAAATGTCTGAGACTGCCCTTTCAGAGAATCTTCAACAACTGGACTTTGTTGTTAAAGTCTCCTGATAACAGAGAAATATAACCAGGACTTGAATTGCTTTAAAAAATGGTAGACTTTATAAGGCACCAGAGAAATTAACTCAACACTCTTTAGTGTTATTCCCAATGAAGCTTTTAGCTTTTAAACCTACAATAAAATAAATTCTCTTATTAATTTAAATAAGGGCAGTTTAAGTGACCTAATGACTGTGTAGTGACTTTATAATGATAAATGACAACTACCCTAATTCATAGATAAAGAAAAAGAGAAGAAGAGAAGAAGAGAAAAGTGGGACAAAGACACAGGCTTTTTATATCTGATTCACAGCTTCAAAATTGGTCAACAGCTTACAACAAGATGACTAAAAGTGGTAAACAGCTATGATGTCATTTGATTCAACTTCTACAACCTTGATTTTCCACCAATAGAACTTTATTATTCCTTGCTGTGTTGATTCTTGATCTTTTTCTCATCAATTAGTAAGATTTATCACCAATTTACCCAGCAAAGAGTGATTTTTTCCCTTTTGCCAAGCCCTCATATGACTAATTGCTGTGTATATGCTGTGCAAACCCTTTATCTTTACTTCTTTGATTCACTAAATATATTATAGTTATTTATTTATGATGTGATTGATATTTAAATTTGAAATGATGTGTTGAAATAGTATAATAAATATGTAATTAAATTAAATTTTAATGTAATTGATTCTGATTTACTCATACTGAATTACATATAAGTTCTAATCTTATATAAGAATATGTTAATAAGCTGTAAAAATCGAATTTCAAAATCCTTCATCCCAATTTCTTATCAATACCCTTATAATTAATTAATACCCTTATAATTTGAATTTTCACTCGATCTCCTTCTTTCTTTACTCTTTCATCCCTTCTCTTTCGTCCATTCCTCTTCTCATCTACTCTTTTATTTAGTTCTTTCTTCTCTTTCTATCTAATCCTCTTATTATGATTTTTAAATTCAAATTAATCTAATAGGTTTTCTTTCATAATCTACTTCTGAATTTTAAAAGTTATCAATAGAAAATTGATTGTTCGATTTTAGATTCGTTCGATTTCTTTAATTCTTTAATTTCTTTAATTTTTTTTCAATTTCAATTTCTTTCAAGTGTAAGTTTCTAAAATAAATTATGATATGTATTTTTTTAAATTTTCAATTTTCAATTTGATTGTTTTTTTTTATAATTAAATTTGAAAAATAGAAACGATCAAAAAACAACTCGATCGATTTCAATCGTTTGTTTCACTTGATTTAAGTTTTTTATATTTAAATTGTCTGTTTTTAAATATTCTATTCAACTATTTAAATAATATTTCGTTTGTTTTTTATTTAAATTTTATTCTTCTTTCTTTTAAAAAGATTGTTTGTTTAATTTTGATTGAATGAATTTGAAATAATAAATTGGTAAAAGATTTGTTTTGAATTCTTGAATTTTTAAATAGGTTCTATTGATAAATGAGTCTTATAAAAATATCAATTTAAAATGAGATTTCAAGAATTTGACTTGAGTAAATTTGAGAATAATAATTTTTAATATATAATTAAAATTAGAAAAAATAAAAAATTTATTTGATTACCTCCATAAATAGCTCACCACAATGCCCCTATAGTTGATCCAACAAACCCATGTCGATATTTTGCTTTGACACTTCCAAAAGCTATGGAGTGGGCCAAATGCCGAGTGAGTCCTTTTTCCTGTTACTAAACTTGTCATCATGAAACTAATTTTTTTTAGAATCATGATGAGGTCGATTATGACCATCCTGCAGCGCATATGAAATATGACCTAATCAAAGAAGCCGACAAGGGGCCCAAAGACATCCCAGCCACGAGTGGCCAGCCCTTTGATGCCTTGGCAATCACCAATCTATTGGTTGGAGTGGTTGGCGCCATTGCAACTGCGCACTCACCTCAAAAGGCATGTGCGACTCCTGTGAAGGAACCAGACCACTTTCAGGGGCCTTCTAACCAACCAGCACATACTACGACCGCCTTGCCTCCCGCCTCATCTTCACCGCCCATTGTGTATGACCCTGCGGGACCAAACAGGATCAACGATTTCCTGGAGTTTTGTTGCTTGCCTCCGAATGTATATACTCAGACCAGGCAGCTTTTAATTGATGTAGGAGTTAGTGATCATTGGCATATTGTCAGCCCTGGGTACATATACATGTGCCCAAAGACTAACTTATAATAATTAAAATACCATTATATATATATGTAAACTTAAAAAGACACTAGTTACATACATATACAACATAAGAACAAAGTGGAATATGTAATATGATGTTATTAAAACCTCATTACATATACACAAAACCTAATAACCATATGTAACAACATGTAATATATAAAAAAACATATAAAACCATTAAATACAACTCATAACTCAGTCTCAAGAGTTAATATGCTTATACTACATATCATACTTAACACATATATGTAATTAAGCATTAACAACAATAATAATAAAATATTATTATTATAACCCTGAACCAATGTAGTGATATAAACAAATATCATTACAATTAGGTTTAGAGAAGAAGAGTATATAAACCCCTCTTCCCTCAACCTTCCAAAAAGACCCCAAGCAATTATTACACACCACTTTTAAGAACTAACCAAAGTTCAATTGAAGTATAAAATCAAGAGTCTTATAATTATAAGACTAGTGATTAACTTCTATAACTTAAATCAGTTCCTTGATTAGAAGTAAGTAATATACCCTTCACTCCTCTGGATCCTCTATTTCCCCTAAATAGAAATACTCTAGGTTAGTGACCTCAACAACTCAGGCTAGTGACCTTAAGAAGAACTTCAGGTTGGTGACCTTAAGAACAACCCCAAGTTGGTGACTTTAAGAACAACCAGATTAGTGATCTTTACTCACTCTTTAATCTGATAATATAAAGATTAAAGGAAGGTCTTGGATCCAACCTTCAACAATAATAACTTTCATATTATAATAATAAACCTCCTTTTTAGGAGTCAACTAACTGTAGTCTGTCTGGATTTATCCAAACAGACTGTTAGCTCCTTCCTCCCTTATTTATCCCCCTTCCTTATTTCATATTGTACTTACTACATATTTGAAATAAAAAGAAAATATGAATAAAAATCATTATAACTACTCTATTCCCAAATTTAGTGAGCCCAGTGTACTCCAAAAGAGTACCCTACCCTCACACATATCAACAAGGAAGATTTGCCTTGGGAAGAACTTACGGAAAAAGGCCTCAACAAAATTGCAATCAACACCCTCTACACCAATGCTAGTAAGTACAGAAGCCGCTGCATCCTCAAAAGAAGACTTGCACGACAGTCTCGATGAAGGTTTTCTTCCGTTGAAAATTATTTGAAAGTTATTTTCCTATCTAGCCCTTACACTATGTTTACTTGTAGTGCCATTAAAAATTGTAACTACATTTCTACATACATTGAGCGAGATGATGCGTAATAAAATGCTTTTTGCTGTTTCTGAAATGATGACAAGGAATATTGCCAATCTTTTTTTGGCGAACAAATTGATCAAATGATCATTGATATGATCGATTTGATCTTATTAGGAGAAAATCCATGAGCCTCCTCAAAGGTGAAATTTAAATTTACTTTTGTTTGATCAAGATAAAATCATGGTGCAATCAAATTCTGATCGTTTCAAGGGTTTGGTAATCTTTTCCCGCTCAGCGGGGTTGGTAATGACTTAGAAACTCATTACCCACTTAATAAATTAAGCAGGTGCTCTCATTGCGGTCTATTTCACAAGATCATCTTTTGTAATCACTCAACTTGGAATGCCAATCCAATTGTGATTGCAAAGGTCAGTACAAAACAATACAAGCTTCATTGAAAGTCAACAAGTGGACTATGACAAAGACCGGAAGGGAAATAGGGGAGTACAAAAAAAAATTACACATGGATATCTTCAGACATGCAATAGCCAGAGTGACGGTACAGTTTCTTGGTCAAGGTGGTGTTGAAAGTGTCCATGGCTGCTCTCCGTATGGGTTCCTTTGGGTTTCTTGTCCCAGACAAAATTTGTGATCAGCGCAGTTGGAATTTAAGCATGTTGAATCCTAGTTCAATCGGATTCAACTCGGGGCAATACGCTGGTAAATGCCTGAGGAGGATGCCTAACACCCATCAGAATTAGTTGAAGGATATAACCAATTCAGAACTAAGATGGCCAGGAAGCTTACCTGTTCTGTCACAAAGCTCACAGATGCGTCCCCCATGATGAATCAAGGCATTATCCAGCACAAGTATACTGTTAGGAGGTGGGTATGGATTCATGTGGGGAAGCTGAAGGATGATGCAAGCAATCAGTGAGGTAATTGTGGGGGGTGAACTGATAGAAGAACAACGTACCAGGTTGAATTCGAGAAAGCGTTCAAAGCGTTTTCTTTTGATTGAACCCTCAACCACTGATAGAGCCACTATGCTGCAGTAACCAATGGCAGGGAGAAGTGAGAAGCGAGTTCGGTGGATCTTGGGGATGTTGCGACTGGTTCGCATGCCAATTTTGGCTTGCTGCCGGACTTGTAGGAGATCTCGCCCGCATATCGCACTCTCATCTGACCAAGGGATCATCAAAGCAAATCAGCAATGGAAGAAAAGGAGAGAGCGGAGAAGTTACACACCAGTGAAAACCATAAAATGTGCGGGGATGTTCATATGTTCATGCATCCATTCGAGTTTGGCCCAGATGTTCTTCCAAACGTTGCTAACTGCAGCTTTCTTTAAACTAATCAGTAGGCGTGATCAAAGCTCCAGCTGAATAGTGCTTTGGGAAGGCATCTTCCCATGTGTGTTGTATAACTTTTCCCATATCTCGTCCAGGAATAGAGATGGATTCTCTTCGATTATTCCTTCCATGAATTGTCAGTCATTGTTGTTTAAAACCCGGTGTTGACCCCTTTGCTTGTAGTCATAAGGATCTCTTATGACTGCTCGAGCGTGGCGGTAAAGGGTCATCCATTGCTGAAAGGATCATTCGATATGGGTCGTTTGAGCCGTCATCGTATGATTGACATAGGAAGTCCACGTAGTCGCCAACACACCGCCAGAACCTTGATGTCAGCTGAATAATGTCAAAAGGCCATGAAACGGATGGAGAGGTTGAGTAGGTTGAGAAAAAGAGGATGGTGGTGGGGGTCATGAGTACGTACGGTGTTTGCGGGCCCCCTGCATCCAATTTTGGTCTGCACCGGATTTTGAATTTAGTTAGCTACGCAGCAGCGTTGCAGCAGGCTGCCGCCAAATTTGAGAAAAGTTATCTTTCATGGGGCGGTCACCCGGTCAACCTTTTTAGCAAAGGTAGTAATCCAAATTCAAAGAGAAAGATAGGAACTGACTTGTACATGCCAAGTCAATGACTCTGACTGTACCTTTGCCAACCCAACACTCATTACCATCCTCATCTGAACCAATGTTGAACAGCACCTTCTCTGAGACCATTAGCAACAGGCTGTGTTTTTGTTTCTGAGGACTGGGAGGGCCTTCCTTTACTCATCAGCTGGCGTAGCGGGATCACGCGCTGATCATTATCAGTTTTCAACCTGGCCTATCCTTGTTCAACATTTGAGGCTGATAAAGTTGATAAGTCAGCAGGAAGCATGATTTTTGTTGGAAGAGTTGAGTTTGTGATGATCTTTGTGAACTAGATGGAGTCAGCTGGCTATGAAGAGCTTTTTAGGCACATCTCCAGATCTCTTGGGCAGTATTTGAAATTTCTCCTGTGAAAAATCATGGGTTTTTGGTCTCTGGTTACTAAAAAAATGTATGGGTTAAGGGTTATGATAGAGTCATGGGTTTTTGACTCAAGTCTCCCGCCCATACAAAAGATGGCAACAAAAATCCATGGGTTAGGATAGAGTATGGGTTATTGGGTATATGGGTTATTTCAGAGACAACTCATATGATTAATTTGAAACACCCACTGTTCCTCGACCCTCTTGCTTCCTTTCCCGCCGGTGGTCTGGTCCATCAATATGACACCCAAGCTTCAAAGAACCATTGTCAATCTCACCAGTCTTTCAAGATGGAAAAGCCGATTCGAGACATCCAAGTTTGATCAAGGCTTGTCGACTTCAGTCCTTAAGCCAAGGTTTCCTGGCTCGCGTTGGCTTTCCCTTCCTTCGACATCTACAAGCGGTTCGGACCACCAAGATACTGGCCGTAGACCAGCCGTGCGAATCATGGAGGTTTCTCCTAGGGACGGCCTTCAAAATGAACCCAACATCTTACCAGTCAACCTTAAAGCGAAACTCATCCGGGATCTTGTTGATCTAGGCCTACGGCACATCGAGGTTGGAAGTTTTGTATCACCCAAGTGGGTTCGTATCCCGGACTCGGATCCCTGAATTATTTCAAAGATTAAGCATTGAATCGTTTCGCTAGGTGCCCCAGATGACTTCTACTGCCGAAATCCTCGACCACCCAGACGTTGTCTCTTCCAAGTCAAGGTCCAACCCCACATTTAGTGTTTTGATGCCCAACCGCAGAGGATTTGATGCCTTCAAAGTTGCCAGTTGTTTAGAATCGCCTGATCGCGAACATGTGGTGAATGAGATCGCGCTTTTTGCCTCAGCTACCGAAGGCTTCAGTCAAGCCAACCTTAACTCGTCTGTTTCAGAGTCCATTGAGAAAATGCGACCAGTGGCCGAAGAAGCGCGACGGCTGGGTCTGACCATCCGAGGTTACGTGAGTTGTGTATTCGGCTGTCCATACGAGGGAAATGTGGATTACAGGCAAGTTGCATCAGTAGCACGAGCGCTCTTTGATCTTGGCTGTTACGAAGTGGCAATATCAGACACCATTGGAGTCGCTGTCCCGTCGCAGGTCATCGACTGCCTTAACCATCTGGTAAAATCTGGCATTGACCCTGCTCGTCTGGGGATCCACTGTCACGACACCTTTGGTACCAGTCTAGCCAACATCTTGACAGCCGTGAGTTTGGGCGTCAAGACTGTGGACTCGAGCATTGGTGGTATAGGCGGTTGTCCATACTCACCAGGTGCCACTGGCAGTTGAGTATATCTATCATGCGGTACTGATACGAAGATCTGTCGGCTGACATTTGTGACACGATGCTGAAATCTAGACGTTGCCACTGAAGACGTGGTATATGCACTCGAGTCTTCTGGCTACTCCACTGGCATCCTGAATGGTCCAATCTCAGGCCACACAGTCTTAGGAAATGATCCGGCGTTGTTAAAGAAATTGGAACCCCTAGCCGATGCAGGGAATTGGATTAATTCCAAGCTCGGTCGTTCCAATTCAAGCCGTGTTGGCCAAGCCGTCTTAGCGAGAAGAGCCCGTCGGACAGAACAGAAATCATAGCAACTCTTTTCTTTTGCTTTGGTCGATTGTTAATCCATGATATGTTTCCGTTTCGCCTTTTAACTCCTCCGATGTCTCTGATTGTATCTCAGTATTTATTTGGGCATGTGGTAAGTCTTCAATGTGATTGCTATAAGCTCTTTGCCGAGTATCTGCAATGTAATCTTGAACTGTGTGGAACTCCCTCGATCTTGACCTACATAATTGTACTTTAGATGTTGTTGTACTCTACCATAGGGCTTGGTGCACCAAGATAAATCAAATTGCTTAAATTTTGTTGTCTGAGGAGTTTCTGAATACATGAAACCAGGACAGATGTGTGTAGTGTCCTTTCAGCTTAGTGAGCACCCTACATGATACATTGAACCTCAGTTTAATCAATGTGGGACCCAAAGAACTCAAACCTGCACTTTGTTTAGCTGTTTCCCCTTGAATTATTCAATTTCAGTCAGAACACTGGCATGAGCATAACCCACAAGCATCAGGTGAAAAGGGATTTGTTATAGTATGGTTTTCGGAGATGATCTAAGCAAGTATACGTGGAAGCGTTGCAAAAAGTGATGATACCTATGAGGAGATTTACTGGGAAGATATCTATTCAGGACCTACCAGGATCTGCTTTTGCTCTACTGTCTTGCTCAAAGAATCTTTGACCTAGCACTACTCTTTCCTGTGGTAAATGCAGATTCAGATGTGGTGAAGATGTTGCACGTACTCTATCCCTTGTATCCCATGCTGGTTTACAGGCAAGGCTTACACTCAGTCTATAATGCGAGGTTGAATTGCAGAGTTGGAGGCTTTACATCAGCCCCAAGCAAATGTGTCACGGAATGTGAAACGAGCGTAGCGGAAAGCAGGCGGAATGACTACTTTTTGATCAGCGGAAGGCTTGAACAAAAGTTGAGGTTAATTTCTACGGCATAGTGATACATTTTTTATCATCATTTATTTACTTAGCAAATCTATGTATCATTAAGAAGCGCGCATACATTGATCCATAAGTCAGTTGAGCACAACAAGAGAAGTATGGTTTGTAGGACATAGTCCGAGACAAAGATTGAAAACTCAACGTTGCATCAATTTGACTGATTTGTGAACATGCCAGCTTGATCTTCCGACGATAGTTGGCGCCCATGTCGGCTTGAAGGGGGTTACCTTCAAAGTACACTGTTGTCAAATTTGGCATACAAGATTCGGATAATGAGGGGGAAATAGCGTTGAAAGCAGCTACTGTCAATTGATTGTTGTTTGCCTAATGTAGATGAGGTGCCAATCATTTCAGCGTATAGCTCTCGAAACCAAAACATAAAATTGCATTTCGGGACTCATACTTACCCATAATTCTTCAAGTTTATTCAAACATTCAATGCCATGCAAATCGTCAATTCGATTAGCTGCAATGTCCAAGACTCTTAGATTTTTCTACGAGCGTGCATAACCATAGCAATGAATCAGCTGCAAAATGTGATCGAACATGTGACATATCAATCAGCCTTCTGACGAAAGACATTTCTCACATTATTCGCCAATCCATCTCCAATTTTTGTCAGACCATTGTGACTGATATAAAGTTCCTCTAGGTTTGATAACTCTTCCAGCCCTTCCAGCTGAACTATCCTATTTGATTGTATGGACAACTATGAAAGAGAGATACGGATCAACAGCAACACTCGCTGCGGAGTAAAAAACGCCCATACCGTTTTCAAATTGACCAATGTGGATAACCCTTCAAGCTTCGTGATCTTATTCTTACCAAGCCAGAGCTCTGTCAAGTTGATTAAAGCAGAGAGGTTAGAGATGCGCTACAGCATCATGGATGTCCCTATTAGTACATCTAGATGAATACATTGTATGAGACAACTGAATGCGCACCCGTATTCGGTTGCTGCCCAGTTCAACACTGGTTAACGTCGATGATAGATGCTCCAGTCCTTCGATAGTAGAGATCTTTTCAGTCGCACCTTAATCAATATATAGCTACGCAACATCGGACGATCAAAACCAAGAGGCAACTCGCCTTGTTCTGGATGAGGTACAGTATTTTTAATGATGTCAAGCTGTCCAAGTTCGTGATCTTCCTGAGAAGGTTGAAACTAAGATCCAAGGACCTGGAGAACAGTCAAGAGGTCGGCGTAAATTTTGTATAAGTCGAAATGCGTTGAGCATCGATAGAAATGATGGAATGCTACATGGCAGGATAGAAGTGCCTACTGGAGTGCACTAAGTCCGGTGAGTCCTTCAATTTTGCTCAACTGATTGTCATATAGATCGAGTTCTTCAAGCGCTGTTAGTCGCTCCAAAGGACATATATATTCTGGTTCAGTTTGAACTTCTTCAGGCTTGGTAGTCGCTTCATCTCCATCAGGTAACTCTGTGATCTTGGCCTCCAGTCGTGATTGTACACAAAGTGTGTTGATCAGGTTTTGCCTCAAGTTGACTTTTTTGAGAGAGGGAGAGAGCCGAGCCAAGTGTCGGTCGAATCCACGTAAAGTACGTATCCTGGCGTGCGATAGCTCGAGCTCCTAATCCACGACAAAGACTTCTTTAGCCTGCGCTGAGCCCATCCATTCGCAAGGTCACTGACCTCCGTCCCAAGCTTGAATTCTTCCAACAATTCTGAAAAACCGGGCACGGATAGAGAACACGCTTAGGTGAGCACACAATATCCTTCTATGATTACCTTTGGATACACCACAATGACTCACCCTCATTTTCTGTAGCCCAAACAAGCTCCTTATCCGAAGAGTCAGCTGCTGGGGCAGTTCCCTCGTGATCGGACAAATCAGGTGATGCGATACGAGCACTCATGATTGAATCTTGATTCTGGTCTTGGAGAAAAACAATCTAAGGTGGTTTTCGAACAAGAGATGTAACGAAGAAACTTGGAAACCTATGCAAAGGAGAATGAAATGGAATCATACCCTTTTGGTTTCAAATTTACCCTTCAACCTCCGCCGATCGATTTCTTCGGGGGTAAAGCGGTACCGAGAAGTACCCTGCAATCGGGGTCCTAAGGCCTAACCCGCCTGCGTTGGGAGGCACAGGGAAGCACTTGAAAAACCGCATATACTCTCATATACTGCAATGTTTCAGTGACCTCCTGAAGATCAAATTGGGTTTGGATATCACAAAGAGAACCCCAGAGGCGCCTTTGAATTTTTGTGGTCTGTTGCACAAAAGACTAGTACACATTCCCCAGAGTATTTAGTCCCTTGGCCAGAATGTTGACAATGCAGAGCAACATCTCAAGCCATATTATCTAGCAATATTTTCACTGAACATATAGCCATTTTTTGTAAAGGTTGTACTACCAAAAAAAATTTGAGTAGTCATAGCCCAATTATTGTTTGTAAACTCCTGGAATGTCTTGGTGATCTCCAAAGCTGTATGTAGGTCAATCAAAATTTTGGATAGGCTCTGGGCCCACATTTTTTTTGGCTGACAATTGTTGAGGGACAAGATTGACAAGAATGACTGTGTGGATTCCTTTGAAAAATCCTTGAAATCCCAAACAAAGCAAGAAAACTTTTAGAACTGATTCATGATATTGATGATATGAAGACACTTCTCAATTGATATTTCAAGGTTGTATCAGGGTGTAGCAATGCCTTTAAAAAATAAAATGAACCAGCTGGGTGTGAGCAGACTCTCTACACTCCTATATGAATTTCAATGCAATCATAGAGAAGACGTAGAGGTCTCATGTGAGGGTCAAGTCAGCTCTGCTGATATGACAAATTTGAGGAGTATCTCCATTGTAGATAGGTATTTGTGGAGAGAACCAAGTGAGTTAAGTGAGCAAGTGACCTTTGGATAGATCTGCTTTCACATGATGTTGTACCTTTTTATAGTACACTATCTAAAAGAACTTGGGTGTGTTACAGATGGGTCATATATCCCACAGCTAGGTGTACTTTTATAGACCATTCTAAATGGATTACAGAGATAAAACTTTAACCTGAATATTTCATGTAAGCAATTGTAGAAGGACATGATGAAACATTGACTTTTGTCAAGACCCCATACATGCTCAAAGTTTTGGACTCTAGAGTATTGAAGTGGATAGTCCTGGTCAGAGAATTGTTGTATTTCTTTGGAGTTATGTCCATATTTTCTGTTCATTTTCAAGTCCAATCAGGGTACACAGGAGTTTGTACCAAGAATCAACACACAGAAGCACAGTGATGTATGATGTTGAGATACTTGAGCAAGTAGATGGCTTGAGGTTATATGAGGGCAATACCTATTTTCATCCCAGATCCACATCATGTTCTCCAAAGTTTCAAAGACTGACATATTGATATTTTCATCATCATTGATCCACAGCTTGATGTATGCTTGACTGGTGATGTTCATACTAGATTACTAAGTTGCCCATTTTTTGAGATGTTGTAAGCTCCAGTTCAACATGGATGTGAATCTGTTCAGGTATGATGGATGAGATAGACAGTGTGATGTTTGATTTTAAATCATTGATAAATATTCATATCATCTCATTCTGGAGCAGAATATTTTGATGAAGTGGAAAAGAAGGACGGACTTAAGCCTTAAGGGTATCTTAGCTATGACGTAGTTATGTCTGAGCATTGCAACGTGTCTTTGATTGGATCCCATCTGGAATCACCACACTCAATCAACTTCAGTCCAACTTCATCATCATTCACCCGAACATGTGATTTCTTCAAGTTCTCTCAAATCAAATCACTTAAACTTCAACTCTAACATCAACTTCATCTGAACTTCTGCAATAGATCTACATAACAACGATCATTTTACAAAAGCGAGGGAAGCGATCGTAACCACAACTTAAATCAAACTAGATCATCTTCGCAACCATACGATGATTAGCGATAATACCCTGATGACTATCTCTAACTCACTTGGGGTACTTGCAGCAGTTTTCATCATCATCTATCAAGTTAGTCTTTCAGATGGTCTGAAAACTCGATCTGTTTCTAAGTCAAAGAAGCTCATGATTGATTCCTTTAGTTTTTCGAAGTTAATGCTCGACGGACAGCTGAACTTGAACGAGCTGCATACGCTAAACTTGATTAAGATGGGATTCAACATTAAGGATAATGACAATGCTCAAAGCGCTCGTTTGAGTTCATTGAGACTGCATGAAATTTGTAATTCTGAATCATCAATAGACACTGGAGTCAGTGCCACAGAAGTTAAGAGTCAGTATGAAGTAGACTCCAAGTGAGTAGAGCATTGGTGATGATCGAATATGTTGGGTTTGAAAATGTGGCATAGTCCCAGTTTGCAATAGTCTTCTGATCATCTATCATTCACTAATGGATGTAGTTTGACTTTGTGCAATACCACCTCAGTCGCACTCATTTGAGTTTGATTCAGGCTTGTTTAGTTAAGCTGGTGTGATTTACTCTGCAATTCTCACTTCTGCTTCTGATTATGAAAGAGTTGGTCCCCATCTGTTCATTCTCATCAGATTGACAAAGCAATCCATGATTTCAATCTTGATGTGACTTACCAGATCAGAATACTTTAAACATTCTTCATGAATCCGATCTCATTCATCATATACTACTTGTTTGATTCTCAATTTGAAACATTTTCATTATCATCTGTCTGATTTAAAGAAACTTACTCCTTATTATCCTTTTCAGCAATCCATCCTCAACACGTGGATCGATCAATTCTTCCTTCGTGTTACTGATTTTATCGCTTCGCTTTGGTATATTTATGATTCAGGCGAGTATTTCCTGGCAAAAGTCACCTTCAGGAACTTCATCGACTTGATTTCAATATCTCTGATGTCTTGTCATGTAAACCGACCTACGCAATAGTCCGCAATTGTCCTTTTGGATCGCTTGCTTTCATTCATTATCCATGACACCATGCAGTCAATCTTGTATCTCACTAGATACAAAAGGCCCTCTCTTGATTCGTCGAAATTACTTCTTTCCCACTCAGACGTAGAACGGTGATTTGACTCACGTACTGCTCTTCTGACTAAAAACTTCCCAGATTATCAACCAGCCTTGTTGCACTAGACTCTTTCCCGCTTCAATTCCCTCTTCCCCTTCATCTGGTGAATTACAGATTCTGTGTTCGTTTCTGGCCTCTCAACAAAGTCTTGATTAAAAGTAGGATTGCCGAGGGCTGTTGAGCAGTTGAACGACGCATACTATTGGGTCCTTGAACTGATACCCGTCCTACATTCCCCTACGAACCAAACAACTGCTCCAAACCTGCTGATCTTCCTTCGCTCTGCAGGGGTGATCACGTCTCTCACGCGCCTTTCCTCAAACGACATCTTCACTTCTCCTTTTCACTTCAAGCCATTCTAGTACCAATACATATCGTGTCGTGCTCAAAATGTCGTATCACTACCCACTCTTGCTTCTATCACTTTTCCTTGTGTCTATCTCATCATGGCCCATAACGATCTCAGACAAACCCACTCAGACCTTGGCTCTTGGCGGATTGGCAAACGATGACCTTGTCTATGCAACCCTATCTTCTCCAGTTCCGGGTCAGGTCTTGTATCCTGGCCGACCTTTTAGAGTCAAATACACCAATGTGGTAAGTCAAGTCGAATCTGCCACTCTTTCTTTGTTGCGGGTAGTAAGGATCTGAAAATGATGATACTCATGTAGGACACTTCTGCGACGACAATCCAAATCTCACTTTTTAACGGTACTGGTCTCTTCATCATCCAAACTGACTTAGACTGTCGAGATCAAAAAACCGATACGGACGTCTTATTACCATCTTGGGTAGCCGATGGCACTTATGGTGAGTGCGAAAATCATGACTTCATGTGTCTGAATTACTAGTGTGACTAACTTCCTGCCCACCCAATATCTCCGTCTTTGACTCTTTGTAAAGACTTTGTTGTGTCCGAAAATAATGGTCAAGGTGGTACAGATTATAATGACGTGGTTTCTTTGACCGTATATGCTGGTCAACGTCCTCCCAGTGGCATCATGGGAGGAGAATCAGATGATGGAAGTGGAGGAGAACCAGACGACGGAACAAGAGACACCGAAGACGATCGTCTATCCAAGGAACTTTTGCGTCGCGCCCCACATCCTGCTCGTTTTACACAGCCACAGAGCTCGCAGAAGTTTACAGCTGGAATGAATGTGCCCGTAGAATTTCATGATGGAGTAAGTCTCTCATTAATATGGTTGGCCAAACAGACACACCTGCTGAACCCGAGGATTTTGCGTTGGCTAGGAGACAACGGCAGACAAAGTCAAATTTATCCTTCGAAGCCAATCAAATGACTATCCACTCGGGGAGTTTCCATTTGAGGCGTTTAAGGCTACAGCTACTATAAAGCTTCCGGTCGATTTACCTAACGGGGCATACAGTTGAGTAGTTTGATCTTCATTCTTGATTACAATGGAGATCCATGTCACTGAATGAGTGTTTCATTTGATAACCAACAGAAATCGTGGCGCAAGAAAACTCTTCTTTCAAGCAAAACATGTTTACAGAAGCACTTTCAGTCGAAATCCAGGTTGTCAGTAATCTAAGAAGACGCGTAAATCTCACTGCACGTGAAGAACCAGGCGTGAAGGATGTGAACCGTAGATCTCAAAGAAGGACCGAGTTACCATCTATAATTCTTCCCGAAGTAGCTCAGGTTGTCACTATCGGAACGAGTTTTGACTGCGAGATTCATGACCAGGTCAGATCTCATCAAGTGATATCGATTATCCCTCAAAGTTTGACCCAAGTAGATCAAAACCTAAAACAAATACGCCTTTTTTTTCTCAATCTATAGATGGCTACTACTGAAAATGTGCAGTACGTGCTCAGAAGTCGCGACGGACCCGAGTACTACCTTGGTCAAGTCAACTTTGTGGAACATGTGGCCGCTGGCCAATTTCAATGTCCTCCCGACATCCCCCTCGACAGCTACTGTTTGAGTAACAGTCTCCTGAAATTCATCATCTTTCACTTTCCGACTGACATGAACTATTAGCTGACAATGATCTTCACCTTCTCCCAGACTTAGTGGCCAAACAGAACTCGATCATGCGACCGGAACGCTTCCTTGATGTCGTATCTTCCACTGTGATCGTCTCTGGCGACTCGGGCACAATTTCCTTGTCGATTGAAGAAGACTTGGATGATAATGAGTTGAATGCTTGTGATGTCGAGGGAGAAACCTTTGAGCAAGATCCATTTGACCCAGTCATCTTCACGGATGTCTCACTGCACAAACCCTTTTCTCACCAACTTATCCACGTTGGTTCCGATTTCGAATGCGAAATCACCGACAAAGTTTGTACCTGATCCTCGTTTACACTCCTATGACTTGATTAACTGATTGCTAAGATATTCACCAATCGATCATCGATATTCGTGCTAGTGCGATCGAAATACGAATGTTAAATTTGTCGTTCGTGATGCTTCTAACGCGATATCGCAGTTGGTTGGAGAAGCGAGTATATCGAACACAGTTGGATCTACATCTTGTCACCTTCCTGATAATATGGAACCTGGATCATATGGTCAGTCTTCGTCCGTCATAATATCAATAGCCCTACTACTTACCTACGTCCAAAAAATCATTCAGACCTCGTCGTCCAAATGAAACTCGATGGAGATTATCAAGAAGTCGGGACTACTTCGATCTCGGTTGCCAATACACGCGGTGTCGACGATGACCAGAACGAAAGACACCGTGTTCGGCTTAGAACTAGAGATACGAATGTGATCAGCATCTCGGTGAATGCGGTCGATAGCTTGAGTAAGAGATTTGAGGGAAAAGCCATATCCGAAAGAAATGGACCCACGCTCAGAGCCAGAGAGCCTCATCCTGCTAAGCTTATAACGCCTGTCGCGTCTCAAAATCTTACTCCTGGGGTCACATTTGATTGTCATTATAGAGACGGGGTAAGACCTAAATTGAGATTATTTAGCTATGATTCTCGAGTTGAAATACTCGTCTTATTTGATTTCCATAGGAAACGACTGCTACGTCGTTGAATTTTTTACTTGAAGATAGCTCGGGTAATAAAACAATTTTGGGAGAGACCAGTTTTTCGAATTTTGAAGCTCGAGCTGCATTCCAATGTCCAGACTTACCAGCAGGAAAATACAGTAAGGATTTTATGTCTCTCCATGCAATTGAATCTTCTAGCTGACTGATCGATTTTTCATCAAATGTACCTCAGCTTTTGTAATTGAAGAAAATTCACAAACAAACCCAGCCAATTTTACCCAAGCCTTCAAAATTCCAGTGAATTTGGTAGACAACCCCACGGGTGGTTCAAATAATTCGACTTCCACGTAAGAAATCATCTGGTTCTGTCTGTATCATTCAAAGTAGCATATATTTTCAAATTATCGTACATCCTTCTAAGTCACAACTTCAGTCAGAACATTTCTCTATTCGTATAATCAAAAGTAATATAAAAGGCTTTGATGATGTGATCTGTTGATGATGATGTTTTATATCTCAAATTCAGATGTAGAATCTTATCTAGCTGATGAGAACTTTCTGAAGGAAATAGATACCGTTATGCTCACAGATGATAGAAATACCTTTGCATATATGCCAAGTATGCAAATGACTCATTTCCTTATTGATACGTGTGGCTATACCCTTTGAATCGAATATGACTTGATATCTCTTATCGCAAGCTGCGTCTAAGATATTTCCGCTTTGTTGGTTTGGAGAGCTAGTCGAATCTCATCACAAAGTCTCTTGTGCGATCCGGCGAGGTAGTGTGGAAGAGTGGTTGATCATTAACAATGAGCAAAGTCGAGCGTCGAGGAAATTCTTGCCTGATTATTTAGCAGTTCACAACGATGAAAGCCAGGGACTGATCTGTTTTTCATTTTTTGTTTATTTAAGATAGGTCTATTTCTCACCCCACCGCGGCTACTCCGACAGTTTCACCGACCTCAGTGACCAATCCAATCATTCCTTCAAACAGTACTCAATTTGTAACATCACCCACAGGTCAACCACAAACTAGACCTTTCTCAAGTTCTACCAAACTGATGGTATCATGGCCACTTATCACCTTTCTACCTTTTGCTCTTTTTCTTTGATGAGGTTATTAATCATCTCTACGCGTAGTAGTGGGCAAGGGTTGGTTGAAAAAGCAAGAGATCTTATAGAGATGCATGGACAAAAAAATAGTGTAGAATACAGTACAGGGAAGGATGACCATCATCAATGTAGATTCAATCAATAGTTTTAAAGTATTGAAATGGAGAATGCTAGTGTGTGCATGAAAAGTGTGTAATGGTGAAAGAACGAAAGAAAAGTATAGAAGCAAAAGCAAAGTTTTCTCCATTAGAATCATCAGATGAATTCTATCTTATATGATTCTTGACACTTGCGCCTTCTTTGAAGTCACTATCCACTGGATATTCTCAGCTCAACAACTTTCAGAACATTACACATCTATAGTTTGTGTTTTTGAGATGATCTCATTGTGGAAACAAAAGTTAGCTCATTGGTAAAGAAACATACTGTAATAAAAAGGGAGTTTAAGATGAAGCGTAGAGCTGATAAGTTACACTCCGTATATTGTGTGCTTTCGTACAATGACAAAGTTTATCCCCAGTTTTATGTAGGTTCATAAGTCAAGAGGAGTCTGATATTTTTTGGAAATCTTAAGGATGCAAAACTTGAGTTTGAGATTCATGGAGAAGGCATGCAGCAAGGTCAAAGATGAGAAGGCACATGATAAATAATTATAACAAGTTTGATAAGACAGTCTTCATTCCATCAGTGTTAGATTTATCTCCAATGCTGATGTGTTGATTAGAATCTACGGGTGTATCTGAAGCACGAAGATTTCGTTGTTTATGTTCTTTGGGTGTCCATCTAGTCGAGTTGACCACTTTGCCTTTCCTACTGATTTCCTTCTCCTTGATCTTCTTACCCACACGATTCTTTTCCACCATTCGTAAATACCAATCTTGATCCTTTTTGCTATCCTCGAGACTGTTTCGTTGGAGTTGTTCACGCATTCTACGCTCAACGGCCATTTGATCCGAAAGGTTTGACCATTTGAATTTCGGTAAGTATTTCAGTGACCATAGTTCGGATGAGTATCGATCGCTAGCCTTGCCACCTGCCAAAGTCAATGCAGGAGATCAAAATGAAGGAAATTCATGGTAAGAGGAACATATAGATGGATAACTGAATGATGATGAAGAAAACATACCAATCGGGCGAGTGTTAAGAAGTTCGGCTACCCGCCTAGCTACTCTCTTATCTTCAAATTCGATCCATCCCTCCTTGAATTGATAACTTTGATGTTTTTCTTTTCCCTTCTTCACCTTGATCGTCTTTGCTTCTTCATGTCGTGCTAGATAAATTCGATTCACCGTACCCCATTTAGACAATAAATGTTTGACTTTTCCAGGTCCCATCCCTATTGGAATCCGTGCAAGGTAGATTAAGCCGGTCTTGTTCACTTTTTGAGTGGTTCGACTTAGTTTGTCTAGATCAATGACTTTCTTGAAATTTTGTTGTGTACTTGATTCTTCTAGTCGATCCATTTCGACATCTTCGTCTTGACCATCATCATCTTTCGACGGTGAGGATTCGCGGTCGTTTTTAGTGGGTGCAATCGCTAGTGTGCTTTCATTATTTGGTAGATGGCTTTCCTCATCATCTGACAATCGATTTTCCTGAAGTTCTTGTAAGCTCTCTTCTTCGCGAGTGCTTTTGGGTACTGTTGAAGTTTTACTCGGAGAATCTTCCTTGACTTCCAAAAGGCCAGAATCGGATGACTTCGAAGGGTTGAGCTTCAAGCGAGGTTCTTCAAGCTTTGCTTCTTTAATTTTATCAGAGCCTGTAATTTTGGAGGCCTTACGCTTGCCCATCTGTGATCGAGTTGAGGTGGTTTGAATTGTAAGTTGGTTTGTGGGTGAACTATAGTCTTGAGAAGTGGTTTCTCAAATTTTGAAAATTTGTTAGGTCACCTTGAAGCCACTTAAGCTACCAGGCCCAACTTGTATGTAGCGGGTTACGCTAAGGTGGGGTGTTATGTGAAGCAGGGCAGTACCGGGTAGTGTCGTGTCACCGAGGCTTGGTCACTCCACGTCGAAGTGGAGAAGTGGATTGAACAAAACTCAATTGCTGGTGGTACAAATTCACCACAGACACTCATCGATCAACCCACAACAGAGTAGTCCTAAGCATCCTGGTCCGATCTCAATTTACAAAACATCTCGAAAGAAGTATATCATCTTCTATAAGACCATCGAGTACATTCGATGGCCGCTTCCTACGAATACGATGAATGTAAGTGATCCCGGTTATTGTTGAGGAACTGGTCAATTAAAGATAATCCTTCTGATGGTTTGATTTATTTACAAAAGCCGGTCAATCTGGTTTCTTCGTATTCACATTCCTACTCCTGATATTGATTCCATGGACAATTTCGACATTGCAAACTGTTCGGAGTACGTTCAATTCATACCTCCTCAATAAATCCTAATACATCTCACACCCTAACTTCTGAACCTTCTGTACTGTCATCTTACAGCCAAAGTAGCGAAACCACCATGCGTAGGATGGAATCTGAAGGATGACCAAGTGCGAAAAGCCAGAAGTAAAGCACCTGGCATCAACTTGAAGTCAGTCAGTTTACTTTGAATATTTTGATAGTCCCCGAAATTGACGACCTCTTTACACTTGCCATGTCGGTATATGTAGTCATGTTTCACTTGCTCTCGGATGGGCTCTTTTGGCATATGTTGGTTATTGTGCAAGCTTTGTAAAAGCTTCTGCGGGCACTTATGATCCATTCTCCATTCTTGGAATCAGTACAGTCAGTCTTGTCACATCCATGGCTGGTATCATCACAACACTGAGTCTGATAGTTTTGTAGGGACTAAGCGACAAGCAAATCAAACGTCACTACAAGAGATTGTCACTCAAATTGTAAGCCAATGAGACTTGTTAGTATATATCCCACTCACGATCTTTGTGATTTACCTACTCCTCTATAGTCACCCCGATAAACTGAAACTCACAGGCAACCAGACGATGGAAGAGGTCAATGCACATTTCGTCAACATAACCAAGGCGTACAAATCGTCAGTTTTGTTACACAGTTCGGATCCAAAAGAAGCTAGTCACTAAACTCTGTTTTTGGTACTCTGTCACGGTTCAGACTCACTGACGAGACCATACGAAAAAATTACGAGACTTACGGTCATCCCGATGGGAAGCAAGACTCATCTATGGGAATCGCATTACCAAAGTGGATCGTTGAAAGTCAGAACAATGTCTACGTTATTGGAATCTACGGCTTAGTTTTTGGTCTCCTGTTACCTTGGTTTGTCGTAAGTGCCCTTTAGCCTATTTTGCCTGTCCCCGAGTGTAAACTGATCTTTAAAATACTGTTGGGTGTGGCACGCAGGGAAAATGGTGGCATGGATCTAGAAAATTTACCAAGGATCAAGTGCGCAATGAATCGGCCGCTCTGTACTTCACGAATTTAACAGAGGATACTCAATTCTCGCATGCCATAGAGGTATTATCCGCGTCAGAAGAACTCAAATTGCTGCATCAGCGCAATGCAAAGCTCTATGAGAGTAAAGATTTTCAAAGACTAGAAGACCAAGTGAAGACTGCGTTATTTAACTTGACTGGCGAAAAGCTCGATGGAAAGCTGTACAACAACGGCGAGAAATACGTCCGAAGGACAGCAATCCTGTTATATGCACATATGCTACGTATCCCCATTACCGACACTGCTTTACTCAAAGGTATGTATTTGGGTGTAATCTTTCTCGGGATTACAATCACCACTTACTAACGGCTTTTGAACCAGTCAAACACACCGCGGTGAACTACGCTCGACATCTCACCATGGGAATGCAATCGATCGTACTAGGCTACAATTGGCTCAGCACATTCCTTGTGATCACTACCATTCAGCAACGCCTCATCCAGGCCGTTCATCCAGCACTATCCCCTCTTTTGCAATTACCTTATGTTTCAACTAAACTTGCAGAGAAGCTAGCCAAAGAGAACTCCATCACTTCACCAGAGCAATATTTTGTTCTCTCAGAGGAAGAAAAGCGGAAACTGTTCCCCGATATTCAAGGTGTGGAACAGAAACGGTTAGCAGCTATCTCTGAGAGATGGCCCAAGCTTGAACTCATCAGCTCAGAATTTAAAGGTCTGTACACTCTTTTTAAGATGACCTTTATGATACTCCACTGTACTGATGGATAGCTGCGTATATGTACCACTACTTCAATGACTTTCGACCATAGTTGTTGGTGAAAAGATTGTGACACCGGGCTGTGTCATCCAGTTCACGATCAAGGTCCGTATCTCACCTCCTAAAGCAGCCCTCAACCAGCCGGATGAAAAGAAGGCGGAGGAACCAACGGAGCAAGATTTGAAGGGAGAGGAAATGGAAATTGACGAATTACTAGGTCGCAAGAAGGCAGGTGCTGATGGGGAGGAACCCAGCCCCCTTGCACATGCTCCTCACTACACGAAGGCAAGTCCAGCCCCGCCTTTTGATATTGATTCACCGTTTGCTTATACAATTAGATCACTTCGTTTGTGTAGGACCGCGTACCGAACTATTACCTCCTCGTTGGTGACCACAAACTCAACCGAGTGTTTGTTCAACCTATCAAGTTCTCTGACGTAGGTTACACAAAAGTCAGGACGCTTCGAACCTCCTTCCAAGCTCCCCAAGGTCCTGGTCTATATACCTTTCAGGCTTATATCAAGAGCGATTCTTACATTGGAACCGATGTTCAAGCCAGTATGCAATTGCGCGTAGAACCTCCAGAAGCGTTAGAGAATGATGGGAATGCGAATGCAGAAGATGATATCTCTGAACCTGATGAAGATACATTAGCTGGACAAATGGCTGCCATGAGAGGTCAACCGACCAAAAAGAAACAAGATGATAGTGACAGTGATGATACGAGTGGGACTGAAAGTAGTGAGGACAGTAGTAGTGACTCTGACTCTGATAGTGATTGATGTAGAGTGTGTAGTGAATTTCTATTTTTAGCATGGTTTTGATGTTTTTCAAACTAATATTGTGAGAGAATCTTCATTGGAAGAGCATCGCTCTATCAAGAATTAGTGCTGAGTTTGTTACACGCAAAAAAAAATCCGTTACATCTTTGATCCCTCGGGCGCGGCTGTTTTTACGACAAAGCCAAATGATTTCTCTCTTTCCATCTTCTACAACAATCAGTATCCCTATTCATTGAGAGGATCAAGAAGTTTGAAACTACCTACTTCCTCTCCTAAGAATCAGCCTGTTTGCTAACGCGCTTTTGGATACAATGACATTTTGGTCAGTGAGCAAGTTCTCTCGTGGGAAGCAACATAGAATTCATTGGCCAATTTTAACTCATACGCAATGAGCTCAAATTGACGAGGTTCAAAGTGAAGCCGTGACATTTGCTTGTTCGTACTGCAATGTTTAAGCTTAACTAAGCCCCTCATTACGCTTATGCAATGTTTTACAGTCAAGGATACGATCAGGTTAACTTCCTATGTGTGAACCTGTTCTTACATTGATGGCTGAAAGAGCCAAATATCAGTCAATTATCAATTCTATCAATTAGGTATGTGACTGATTGCCAAAGAAAGTGGATTCAGGGACATGAGAGGAAGTCTCCAAATCGGTTTCGTACGTATTCTTGTTCTGCGACGTTTGCTCTACCACCAAATCGGTTATGAAGCACACTAACACTAGCCCAACAACCTGACTTTCTACGAATGATACTAGCTTCACTCTTCAGTCGATTTGAACCGCAATGAGACAGATCATGATCAAGATAAACTCGATGAATGGTAGTAAGTACAAATTTATAATCACTTGCAGTTTGACAATTTGTACCAGGTCCGGCTGCTTGAAGATTAACATTCAACGTAGTGTTAACTGGTAAATATGAGGAATCTTGAGGAGTTTGAAGTAAAGCTTCTATAATTCTTAAAGAAGCTTGAGCGTAAATGTGACTTGAATCATGAGCGTTAGAGTCTTTATAACTGTGTCGAAGACCACCAGCTGCAGAGATGGCGATAGCTGGGATTCCTCGATTTGCAGCGTAGCTAGCTGCTCCTAATGTACCGGAAAAGAAATCCATGATGTTGACATTCACTGTGTAAGAAAGATAAAATCACACTCAATGATTAGATATTTGACTATTTTGTTTTCCTCGGCGTTTGTTGAAATCACTCAACTTCCTACATTTGGACCTGTGACGACTAATTGTGGATTGCCTCCAAGATATTTCTCTACAAGGTTGTCGAGCCCATATCGTATGCCATCAAGCGGAAAGGCGTTGACATACCAAATATGATCTGATCACAAGTACATCAGAATAAAACCCACGACACATAAGATAAACAATCATTACGAAAAAAAGATGATCAAAACATGAAAGAAAATTGACCATCTTCTTCGTCATGTCCAGTTCCTGGAGAACCTTTTTTGATTGAATTGTACTCTCCTACTTTCTCTAATTTCTTTGGTTTTGCTGAAAAAGATCCTGAACCACTTTTGTTTTCTGTTGGTGCAGATATGAGTGACTTTGATGGAGAAAAGATTCATCAATTGAGGTTGAGGATTTAGATTAAAAAGATGATGATTGGACCAACTTGATATCCTGCTTGGGTGAAAACTTTGTATGCAGCTCTGATATTTGCTTCTGCCCCTGGTAATCAAAGTAAAGATCTGTTAGATATACTTCATTCGACAGTATCTTGGATGGGTGTCGGTTGCTCTGTAGTTAAAAACTCACATCCATCGTCATTCCCTTGAAGTATCTTAATTTGTGACCTATCAAATCCGAAAACACCAGGCGTGACATGCAATAAAAGCAGAAGTAGAAACGCTTCATACAAAACTGTGAGGTTACGAAGATACATTTTTTCGGTGTATGTTTAATTCTCACTGAGGGTGAGGGTCTTTAAGATGAAGCAGAACTAATTTGTTATGGATCCAATTTAAAGCTACAAGAAAAATAAGAAGATCAGTTCAAGAATTGATATATTCTGATCTACCAGCTTTCTGGATTATCATACAACTTTCGATCGAACTCCCACGACTTGCACCTTGCTGTAGATGACGAAACTTCGCCTAAAGAAATAGCATCAAGACCTTGTGACCGAGGGATGGATAGTAAGCGATATCTAAGACTATAAGAGTAAGCATGAACTCACCCCTTTCTCGGCCTCAAAGAACAGTAATTACCTTTCGATCAAGTTGAACTGGATCAAGTTTCATGGAATTGAGGTAAAGTTTGCAGACTTCACCCTAAACGCACTTCCAAAAGATCACCACTTCATCCCTATCTTAAGGCTCACTTTAGCATGAATATCAGAATCTTGACTCTTCACTTCTGTAAGTTTAAAGAAACAAAGTCAGATAATTTGAATTAACTTCACTTTCCACACAAGCATAGGGGCCTCAGACAATCACTGATCGATTGATCGAGTCTTGCGAGTACTTCACAAGGTTTTTAGAAAGTCAGAGTGAAGGATTCACTACCATACTTTATATACATCAAGATATACCCAGCAATGAAGACCACAAGCCCTGTGATCCTCTGAAAAGATCTTGAAACCACGTGATCTAGGTACATCACACATCTCTTGACAAGATAAAAGTTGTTCCTTCCCTCGCAACTGAAAAGAGAAGATGAACTTTCAAAGGTTTGAGGATCACAGCTGACGATATTGGGATTATAGCAGTCATAGCTCAAGGATGTAACCCACTCTAGACCTCATGGCCCAAACTCATGCGTGCTTTCTCCAAAGTCATCACTTTCAATATTGACGTTTCACCCACTGTCCGATTGCTTGTATCAAGTTCAAGCTCAGTATTCTATAGCTTTTCTTCAATCCAGCATTCATGGGTTACCCGCAAAGGTTCAAGTACTTATTTTCCTAATTATCCGAATAAAACATTTTAATTCTCTCTCCAAGAACTTACGAAGATTTTGCCGATTCCATAGAGAAGCGATGTATGAAGTCGATTGGTTCCTGCTCACTTCATGTGATTGGGCTCAAGGTAAGCATACTTCAGACAAATGAGTCAAGTGCAAGTTGCATTTACTCAGGTGCCAAGCTAACCAATATGACCACGTGTAGATATTTGGCAATGTGACACAATTACAGGTAGAAGAGCTACTACGTATTTTTACTTCAATCTTGGTCTCCTATACGTTGTAGATGGACATCGATCTCGTCTGCGGTGAGCTGTTGAGTGGTCAAAGGATGGGCACTACAGTTATTGAATAGGAAGAAGCTGAGAGCAAGGGAAGAGTCTGAACACTGACCACTTTAAAATCCGGCTTATCAGTGCTAACCACACCAATCTCTATCTCGTGGCTTTTGAAATCAGTGGCAAGAACAGTGCTGAGTGTAGTGATAGCCAACTCGATGGCACCGTCACCTGCCAAATTTAGGGCTCCTTCACCTTCCTTCTTGAGTACTTTTTCCAAATGGTTGGTCGCTTCAGTCTGTTTGGTACCGGCTGAGGTGGCTTTGTAGCCTACAAAGTAACCGGCAGGGTCAAGCTTGAAGCATTGGGGTCCGCGTTCCGAGTCAATTCCAATAATGATCATAACTGTTATCATATTTCCAAACCATTTGATTAGCCAGGATAGCGAGAGATGGCTTCAACGCGCATGAGTCATCGCTTACCGATACCGAGTGGTCTTGTGGCTGCGCGTTGAGTGTAGACCTGATTGATATTTGCCAATCGCTTGGCTAACATATCAGGAGGAATTTCATACCCATACCTGAAGAACAGAGAAAAAGAAAGTTTAGCATGCTTTTCTTGCAAAACATGAGCGCGTAAATTGATTGACTAACTGATATCTAAATTCTGCAGCTTCTGATTGAGCTCTGACGACTTGTGCCCTAGCATCCGCTGTGAAAAGGTGAAGATCATTTACTTCAACGAACACTCGTAAACAATTTATATGATTAAGTACATGTAGCGTACCTATCAATCCAGTCATCACGCATCCGATTCCAGGGGTGATTCTGAATAAGTGAGTCACAGTGCTCGGATCCAAAAGTTTATCCTAAGGATGAGCACACGTGAAAAAAGGTTGAGTGAGTTAAAACTTGATCAGAAATGTTCTTCATTTGATTTCTTCTTATCAAACTCGCTATCCTTCACCCACCGGAACTTTCTTCTGTGTAGCTACAACACAAGAATCTGGTCCTCTGATCGCTACTGAAGTTTGACCAGAGTTTGAAATCGCCTTGAATGCATATTCAACTTGATATAACCTTCCCTCTGGTGAAAAGATAGTGAGAAACCTGATATGATGAATCAAACTTCAGCAAGATGCTTTCAGGACGTGAAGCAAAAAAAGGTTTAGTCAATTAAAAGCGCGCTTGCCGGTCGTAAGAACTTCTTGACATTATGAAATGGAGATTGATATGATATTGTAAATTGAATGTTGAATGTGATCGTTGTTCGATTGATTGATGAATGGTAAAGAAACGCAATTGGCTCGATGACGAATGTCGGTACGGTTACTGACATGATACAATACATAACACACATGTACAAAATACATACATAAATATCATCAGCTCGGTCCTCTAGACTCGCGGGTTACAACATCTGATGAGAATCGAGGAATCCAGCATGCCTTTCCAAATCATCACACCCACTGAGAGTTTGAAAGCATCCAGAATCAAGATGACTGTGAGAAATGTGGACAAATATTTCGAAAGATTGCTCCAGGGATCTATCAAATCACAGACCGTCAGGTCCTCAAGGCTACCTTGGTTATCAATTTACACACATAATCCAGTGTAGGTTAGTAAGGCCTGAGGGAGAAGAACTCTGGCGGGATTTAAAAAACCTATGCGGAAGTTTGATACAAAGTTCTAAATGTAAGTAAACATCACAAGTGATCATCAACTATGGACCAGTTTCTGATATTCCCAGTCATTTGTTTTTTCATCTCAAGATATGTGTGTTATATAAAATTTGCTCAGGAAGCATCTCCAACAGATGAGTGCTTATCTTGTGTGTCACAGCTACGGGGTTTGAATGCTCTTGTATTTCACTAAAGTCATTGCCAGGATCTATATATGTGAGTACCTCGCCAGCAAAAGAAAACTGGCAGCACCGATTTCCAAAATGTTATTGACTGATTCGGTTGCAGTGGTACACCATAATACCACGTCCCGCATGAGACACGCTGTCACTATGATGTAAAGTGACAGTGGGGAACATGGCTTTGGAGTAGCTTGTGATGCAGCATCCAGCCCATAGATGATCACCTCATAAGTGTTCCAGCTTCATACTGCCTGATTAGAAACTCATTCCATATTTGGGTGCCTCATTTGAGTCTATAACGCAAGCTTTCTGCATGTCTAGCAGATATCATTGACTGATTTCTCAAAGCAAAGTAGGATATCAAGTTTCCTTAGTAATCAATATTTATAGTGCATTCAAAACAACTCAAGGGCGAGGTTGACTGATTATGCAGTACATGAGCAGCAAAACTTCAACAAAGCGGCAACATTTGAGTGGCCATCTCCTCTACTGGCTCTCGCCCGTCACTTCGTAAGACATCCTTCCCCAAGTAGATATCCCCATCAATGATCTGCAACGGCTTCTATATCTACCTAACAAGTTTTTTCAGCACACATTTCATCCTTGTCTACTTCTCATACATTTGCTGCTGTCATCTCATTTTTCTCGTTTGGCTTTATATTCTCTGGACAATCCGCCAACCAAATCTCCCGAGTCGCTCCGTGTGTAGAGAATTCTGCTCACGGCCATAATTTGAGGTTCGTTGGGTATCCGTCTGATTCTCGAGTGTGGACGTGATTTCACTACCTACCACTCATCTCGGGAACAAGGTTCAACATGTACTTCCGGGGAGAACCGTGAAAGTCTACTCGCAAAGTCTTGGGTGCAGTCTTTAAAGCGTGAGCATTGGGCTTGGCAGGGTATTTTTCACATGATCCGCGGCGCAGTCAAGTGCGCAGCACCATGTGTGTCTTTCTAGAAGCATGCCTGTGAACTTTTCTACGCAGCACCTGCATGCACGCTCAATGTGGTCCGACCGCCCGACCCCGTGCTGGATGGATGGAATGGTCCGGAATGAGATTTGATATAGCAAAAATACCTCAAAGGGTCACATCCCACTAATACTAATCAGTTCATCATCACATTTAAACCAAATCATCAAATTAACTTTTAAAAAATAACAAAACAACACCACTTCAAATCAATCTCAATAGCATAAACACACCATCAACACCAAATGTTCTCCTTCGCCAATTCATTTCAATCATTCTTTTCTATCTTTTCATCTCGACCTGAAACTGAAGCTCAATCGATAGGTGGAAGTAGTGATCCGATCAAAAACCCACTGAATCCAGAAGGCATCAGACCGTAAGTGACTATATACATCAATGAAGATATCGATCATCTTAACCCTTAACTCACTTAATCGTTCTTCATGGTTTAGATGTTGTGCATGTCCTGACACAAAACGATCAAGGGACGATTGTTTTATCAGATACGGACCACCTGATGAATCTGGTTAGCTTTCGATTTATCCAAAACACCTAAATTCAATCCACTCACTCATCTCTTCTCATCGGGTTTGGTCTGTTTCAGAGGAATCGAGTCGAAGGTGTGCAGATATGATCGCAGCTCATCGAGCCTGCATGGAACAATATGGTTTCCGAATCTAGCCTGCCCCTCTCCTATCACTCAAATCGAACTTGTGTCTCATCATCAAGTCATTAATTCAACTCGACCTGAACTCTTCATTCAACTAATGCACATATACATAATCATAAGCACGCTTCAATGTATATCATGCCTTTTTCATCTTATCGTCAATATTCAAGATTAATCAATCCTTCAATTTCGTCTTGTTTTTATGGCTTTTGCTCATTGTATGCCCAATCTAACATCCCCCCTCAGATTTTTCAGTCTTCAGTTTTTGTTTAGATCTTGATTTCTGTCCATAAAAAGTTCAACTAGGTTCGACTCCTGTTCAAGGTAGCCTTCTCAATGTCTGGACACATTGAACTAAAATTAACACTTGCTCCCTATTGGGATTGATCGTTCTTTCAATAAGAGTTGAGAGTACAGATTTCTGCGTCAAACCTAATGGTCCATGTCGAAAACTCAAATCACTGTTCTTGCTTGAGAGAAATGCGTTGGTTGAGAAACAATCCCACTGAGCTCGCAACCAATCAACTTACCTTGTTGTGGAAGAGTAAGTTATGCTTGAATATCAATCCGTGCTCATGATGGCTCAAACTCACTAATGAACAAAGACTAAGTTCGGACTGTGATTCTGAATCAAGATCAGAAGCGAAGATCCCAAATTCATTTCCTTCTCATGATCTATACTTCCAAAGTATCCAAAAGCTTGATCGTCGGGATGAATTGATTTTATCGTATTGCCTTGTTCAATTTTTTTTATCTTTGTTTTGAAACATTGATGCCGTGATCAAATTAATTTAAAATTCAGCTTCACGTCATCCTATGACATCATATACCTAAATTTCATATATCACGTTTGACTTTTCTTTTTGTCGGACCTGTATGATCTTATTATGAGATAAATGTTTTCTTTGTGTTTAGTGATATACAAAAATTGCTCTTAAGTTGGGTATGAAAGTACGCAATATTACTGGATTGCACGAGCTATTATTTTGTCAAGGCGCTCATGATTCTTCATGCTTCTTTTACCATGAAGGATTCCGCTGAATGTGCAGACATATAGCGCCTAAGTTTTAAAGGATAAAATGATCGAGAGATGTAGGCTGTGGACTGGTTCAGCAAAAGTCAAAAAGACAGGTCTGGAATGTCAAGGGGTATTTCCTACTTGGGATTAATGACAAAGACCTGTGGTCATTTTGAATGTTTGCAATTCTTCAAGTATGTCAAAAAAAACATTACATTCAAGCTTATATAAATTGTCAAATTGTAATAGTCTAGCTTTTGAATTCACAATTATAAATAAATGAGCAGAGACCAGCCAGTGAAAGTTATAAGAGTGGAACAGTAAAGAGGTAAAAAAAAAGTGTATGACAAAATGTTCATTGATTGTAGATCATAAGTAGCTATATGATACCCACACAGAAGGAGTATAAACTTGGATCAGGCAAAGAGAGCGATAAACAAAGGGATGAGTAAGGAATTTCGATTGATGATAAATTGAGGAACTGAATTTGAAGCGGCCCCTTTTGCAGAAGCAGTAGAGGAAGAATTGGTGGTCCCATTGATGGTAATTGGTACTGATTGACTGGGAAGTGTGGCGCCAGCGGTGTAATTGAATGGGGTCGCGGCTGGAGCAGCAGCAGGTAGGGTTAAAGTGGTTACTGTCGCGTTGATAGTTCGTGTAACAACTGAAGATGTGAAGATGATGTTGGGCTCCGAGCCGACGTCGGGTAAGGCGACTGGAAGACTGGTATCGAAGGGCTAATTAGATTCAGTGTGGTATGGTCAAGATTGAAAGAAGACTAACGTGATGGTAGCGAGTGCTGCAGTATCAGTCATTGTTCCGATGAAAGGGGAAACCTTGGCACCAGGAGGGGAAGCCTTGGTAGGGTACCTGGAAAGACGGAAGGGAAGCAATTGAGATGTTAGAAGATATCAAACAACAGTGACGGAAGCCTAAGACTCACTCGATGGTATAGTTGGAGGGCTTCCCGGTAGGATTGCCATTGTCATCTGCAGTGCCATCAATAAATGATGTAATGTTACCTGGTAGCACGAAAAAAAATTATCATGAAAGTCAGCAGTCTGCGAGTTGAATAAGTATACACGATTGTGCTTACCGCAAGCAATCCGAGTGGTATTGGGAGCATGAATCACGATACTTCGACCGAGAATACTGAAAGGTTGAGGCCAAAATCGAATAAAGTTATCACTGTATTCCATTTCAGCGGTTGACATATTTCCTGAAAGTTTTCCATGTCTTCCAGCAAGGTCCTATTTGAACAAACCGTGGTTAAGGATCTGATTCCAAAAAGATAGGAAGTGATCTGAAAACTTACTCCTTCTTGACAGTACTGAGGCATTGACGGATCGCAAGTGAGTCCGTCAGTGACTTGCAATGGGTCAAGATGACCAAGAGCTGAAGAACAGTTGCCATCTGCCGAGATAGGATTGGTGTGGACTGTGAAAAATAGAGGAGAATGTTTCAGTCAATGAAAGTCGAAAGAGAAGAAAGGCGAGCTTGGAGTTTGAGAGATTGAACTAAACTATGATAAGCAAATTGAGCAGTCGCATTGAGGGCCATAAGGCCATTGACTGATACCTTTACATCAACCTCTTCCGATGAATTTGCAAGTGTGAAACGAATGTTACCAGATACACCGAATGAACCCGCCAATAAACAAGAAGCAGTAAGAGTATTGGTGTTGTTGCCAGCGGGTAGAGGACCGGGAGCTGGAGTAGAGGCGGGAATGGGAGCAGATATGGTGGCAGACTTAACGTTGTCTGCAGCTGCTAAAGGAGAAGAAGAAGCGGCAATTAAAGCTACAAATAATTCAGCAATCATATTTAAATTTGATTTGTGAAATGAAAATATAAGTAAGGAGTTTATGTAGAAAAGTTATAAAGTAAGAAGTGTGGTTAGAAAGAAAGTGGTTAGAAAAAGTAAGTAAATGATAAAGTAATGGAGAATGTAAGTAAAGGATGATTATTCAAGGTGATAATTGATTAATCAGTGAACGTTTGTGATGATGGTTGGAGAGTGGGAAAAAGCAAATCATAAAGTATTTTAAAGATCTAAGTTGAGATCATCATCGGTGTTAAAGTAAGTTGAGGGAATTATGCGAGTGAGATGGACTGGACCAGATGCTGATGAAAGAAAGAAAAGATTGACTCAAAGGGATTACGAATTTACGTTTTAAGGATTGAGTTGATGAATCGGATTTTAATTTTACAAAACTCATCAAATTCAATTCACTTCAGTCGTCTTTAACATCTTCACCGCTGCTTCAGTTGAACTTCAACAACCAAACACTTGATGACTCGAGTTTTTCTAGACTTGATTCAATCCTTTCTTTCATTTTTATCTTGTATCATGAGTATTTCTTTTTTGACTTAATCCAATGTTCAGTTTCGTCAAGCTGTCCTCTATGTATTCAGCTTGATGACAAGCTTCTTGCTTTCATCTTGATGGTCGTCATCTCAAGTCCGAGTTTATCTGATGAGTCATTTCAGCGATGCTTCAAAGTTGGAATCACACGGTGATTAAGTGACGGATTAACCGTGCTCAATCTGTCGAACATTTTTCCAGCTCGCTTCTCGTTTCGATTTCCCTTTACATCTGTGCATGCATCTTATTTTGCACTCGAGCACCTCATGGGTGTGTCTTGCAACGTGCAGCAGGTTTGTCGTAACAAAATAAGGAAAAAAGGTCATGCAGATATGTTCCGCACGAGCTCACATATACGCAGAAGCTAGAAGTCAAGACACTTTACGAAGGAATTTTGACTTCTTTCCCTCGAAGGAGTCTGTTATCACTTCAAATGTTCTTTTGTAAACCATGATCACCAAATTTTTTTGATGATCCTCCACTACGGTCCAAACTTCAAGGTCATCCATAGAGTCAAAACAACCATAACTTTTACCTATCATTTAGTTTGCAGTGATCTTCCAGTTACCAATAATTTCTGTAATTCAATCATAGAATTTTGTATGGTTGTACAAAACACATTTGTATCAAGAAGAATGCGTGTAAAGCTGAGAGCATCAGCAATCGTGGGCATTAAATTTGGTTTATTTAAGCCAAAATTACAGATCTTTGGTTGGGGTCAAGCTAAATAAACAATCATTGTCTTTAACAATCTTTAACTCTCTCTGGTCTCACTCACTCATCATTTATTGATATTGATTGTTTCCGTCTTTCTACTGTTTATATTTTACATGGTTTCATTTTACTCTCTGTTCTCAAACTAAACATTCTTCCACCACATGCTCTACATCTCTTTTTGAGCTTGCAGGCAGTTCACTATCTCTTCATCTTTTATTGTTTATGTTTACTCATTCTTGTGTCTGAACCTCCATTAGGTCATTTTAGATTTGTTTGTTGTAGACAAGGCTCTTAGTAGCTCTAGTCTTACATGTCACTTGTTCCCTTGAGTGTTGTCATTTTTTTGCTAGACCTTCTTTGACTTAGAACCTATTTGTTTCAAACTGACTTGAGAGAAGATTCATTGAAGCTTTATATCTGCTTGTCACCAAGCAACTCACCATTACAGGTAAGTCCCTCTGCTTACTAAGCCTCACTCAAGAACCAGTGGGACTTAGTTACAGAAAATTTGGAAAAGCTTGCCACAAATTCCCCACCAAACTGCTCAAGTTTTTGTGGGTAAAATGTGTCAAGTTGTTCTGGATTGGCTGTAAGTCAGGGCCAAAGTCTTGTTGGAGTACATAGATCTATTTCTTTTGTAATATGATAAGATCAGAGCTCCACCGGCAGTTGGACTTGGCTTCATAATCTCAACCAAAGAATACAAAGGTTGCCTTCTGGAATGAATGTATCATGTACAATGTACTCTCAATTGCAAAAAGGTTGACATGAATTCCTCCCCCGGATCCTTGAATTTTGCCGGCAAAGCTGTTGTGTCACATGACTTGTACACAACTGCGGCACAGGTATTCTCACGCTCTTGCTATCCAAACTCACTTTCACTTCAGATTCTAGATTCCAGATCATTGTGGCCTGGTATGATGATTTGTTTTGCTGATAAGTCTCCTTTATTGTTTTACTTGCAATACATCATTGTGGAATCATACCATCATTTGTTTTCCTTGTGAGTCTCATTTCTTTTTTGACTTACAATCAAACCTGGGTCAAGCTTTTTTGAATTGGACTGTGATCATCACGGCCGGTGTTGTACAAGAAAAGGCGATCTAGGTGATCATTGAAAGTACGAGTCTATGATGTAAGCCAAGCCTTGTGGGGTGAAAATCTTTCAGAGCTTGCTTCATTCATGATCTGATCTGAGCGGACTTTATCAAATGATGAAGATGAAGGATGAAGATAATCAGTTGAGAGTAAGAGAATCCTGATCAGGATTCTGGATTTCGATTTCGATTGAATCTGGTAGGAAATGGGGGTGAATTGAAATGAGGAAAGAGGAGAGATGAAAAATGAAAATCGAAGCTTCGGTCGGAATTGGACCAAGTCAGGTACGAGCAGACTAATTTAGACTTTGATGTAGTAAGAAGATGTGAATGGATGACTGATGAACAGCTCGAAGAAGGAACAGCAGCTGCTTAAACAACAAACGGTCGGGTTTACTCATCGAATCCAATCGAATCGAAGAAAAGTTAACAATCAATTCATTAAAAGAGAATCCAATCGACTCCTCTCTCTAGAATATAAATAAAGATTATATCTTCATTTGTAGACTGATACCAATCTCATCTAAGATTCCATCAAACATGAATCAAGATAGCAATCAACACAATCTAACAAAACATCAAAACCATTCATCATTCTATTCAGTCTTAGAACATCCAGCTCAATCTGCTACCTTACCACCTAAACCATCTGATCTAACTGAAGCTCAACTTCAAATTTATCAAAACGTTTTAAATCATCTATCTCAATCAGATTATCGTTTACCCATCACTCTAAATCAACTACGTCAAAAAGATCCCAATCCATCAGACCTTCAAGCTCTTTCTGATGTAGAAAGATGTTATTGTTCTCGTGAATTCATCTTAAGGATTTGTAGAGCAACCAGATGGAATCAAATAGCTTGTATCAATCGAATCGAAGAAACTTTGGTTTGGAGAAGAGAATATTGTATAGATGAGATGGATTTAGATGCAATCTCCAAAGAGGTAGGTGTCTCAATCACTTACACTATCATTTGAATAACATCATCAGATTCACCTGAGTTGATTTTCTTGATTTCATTGATTTCTAAAAGTCAAAGACTGGTAAACAGTTTGTGTTAGGTTATGACGTACATTCACGTCCTTGCCTACACATGTACCCTTATCGTCAAGTTAGTCAATCTCTTCAAACCTCTTTTCATCCTTCATCAGACAGATTAAACCTGTTTCAAACCTTCGCAAATCAGAATACCAAACCATCAGAAGATCAAATCAAATTCGTAGTATGGTGTCTCGAAAGGACGATTGATTTAATGCCACCTGGTGTCGAGTCACTCACTTTACTCATTGACTTTGGTTCATCTAAAGTTCCTAATGCCTCTGGTCAACGTGGGTTTGGATCTTCTTATCAATCGGTCTTTGTCAATCACAAAATCACTAACTAACTATCATCATCTTCACTTGATTTAGCTACTACACTAAGTCAAGCAAAACAAGTTTTAAATATTCTTCAAACCTATTATTGTGAACGTGAGCATATCATCTTATTGCCATGCGCTCTACCCTTTGAGAAAGTTTTGACCCACTTTAACCCCGGATGGATTGATATCATATCATCTATTTCACATAGGACTCGGAAGAGCTGTCTTAATCAATGTGCCTTGGCTTTTTTGGGGTTTCTACAAATTGGTCAAACCGTTCATGGACCCTCGAACGGCAGAGAAGATTAAGTAAGACGATCTGGAAACAATTCGACCATACATGACTTCCTTCAGCAAACTGACTACTTTGAGTTTTTTTTGGCATTGTGTGTAGATTTAATCCTGATGTGACCGAACTCGTTCCTGTAGAACAATTAGAAAAAAGTTGCTTTGGAGGTCAACTAGAGTTTGAATATGTGAGTCTCGAATCACTTTACTTTTACTCATTCGATTAGCTCTCAATATTGTTCTTTCAAATCATCAGGACCACGAAACATATTTCCCACTACTTATAGAGCTCACTGCTCAAAGACGCAAACAAATGTTGGCTCGTTATCATCGAATCGGTCCGAATTCGATTGGTTTATCAGAGTACGAGTTAAGAGGGGGGAAGAGTGAATCATCGGCCGAAGATGATAACAGTTCTACTTGCAGTCCAAAAGGAGAAGGAGCTGAATCAGTACTACGTCGACCGAGATTTAGACATCACGCTGAGACGGATGCTGGGGATTCAGTCTATTCTGATCGACCACCGTCTGGTAGTCAGAAAAGTGGGAATGAGGGAACTGGACAACCCTCTAATGATCCTGAATCGGCCGCTATCCAAGACAATTCAACCTCACCTAAGCCATCCTCACCATCATCACCATCATCACCAAAACTTGATGAGCCAATCAAATCTGTCGCCCAGAACCACCAAAGTACAGAACCAATCATAGGAGAGAATCTTCCACCCAATAGAACAGACAGTATGACGTCAGAACGAAAAAGTAATGAGAAATCCGAGCCTAACTCGAAACCCAATTCCTCCAAGCTTTCACAAAGATTTGGATCAATGAAAAGCACAGTTGCCTCACATTTTAAACAACATCAAGAAGAAGATAAAGACAAGAAACGGTTTAAGAAAGAGAACAAAGCGATTGCGAATGGGTTACAGGTCGAAGCTGATGAACTGGGTAGACCATTAACTGATCAAGTGGGAGCTAGTCGTAAAGTCTCTAGAATATTAGCTAAATGAACTTTTTTAAGTTGATGATGATGATAAGTCTTTTTTTGAAATCTTGTGTTTAAGTTTCGTTTTTGTTTTTTTTTCGTTTTACAATAATGATTTTCTTATATATCCGCAATCTTCCCTTTCTCTTTCAAATTCAATCTTCAATTTATGAAAAGTTTTTTTTCTGTTCTTTTTCTTTTTCTTTCGTAAGATCATGTTGTTTACAAATCGTTCCACTTCTCTTTGTTCAAACTTACTTTTTTGACTGTCCATACGTTTTTTTAGAGGGAATTGCAAACTATTGAAGATTGTCGGGTGAAGAGCTTTGGGTTCGAGCGGATTTTCCATCATGTGAATGATCATAGGGATGGTGGGTTTGAAGAAAAGTGGAATGTTGATATCCATACTATTTGTATGAATCATGGACAGTTTGATCAACAAGGTTTATGAATTTCTGATCAAGATTGACAATGAAACCAAGTACTTGAACAGATGAGTCATCAAAGTGAAAAAAGGTGAAGAACGAGTTAGAAGTATGTATACAAGCTGAGGATGATTACAAGCTTTGATGATCATCAGAAGCAGAAGCAAAACTGAAAGGAAGTACATAGTGAGAGAGATGAGAATGTGGGGGATCAAGAAGATGGATAATAAGCCGTTTGACCACTTCCGGGTTCGTCTTCATCTTTATTCGAATCAAAAGTGGTCCAAGGATTCACCGATTCGACCGGTACAGCAAAACTACCTAAGAAGTCATCAAAAAAAAACAAGAATGAGAACAAGAATGAATGAAAAAGGAAGATTGAAGATGAGAAGAGATGAGTGAATGAACAAACTGGTTAATTGATCTGGATCATAAACTGATAAAGAATCAGGTAAACCTTGATCTGTTTGAATTTCGATTAACCAACGTTGGTTTGAAGGATGATGACCTTGATGGGTTTCTAATTTACGTAATAAAACTTCGGAACCTGGTTGTAAAGAAGCACCCTTTGGGAAAATGGAAAATAACAATCAAAGAATGGGGTTTGTTAGGTTTGAGAATTGCAAGAGGAGTGGGATGATGATGATGAAGATGTGGTTACTTTGATATCTAAGACTCTGTTAATGTCATCTACGCATGCGATTAGATTATGAGTACGATAAAGCCATTTCTAAGAAAAATGAAGAAAAAAGGAAATGAGTTGTAGATGAGTTTTTTTGGGGAGAATGGGTTTTTCTGAAATTCTTACTTGATTATGGGCATCTTTTCCTACTTTTCGATGCCATTGACAAACTAAAAATCAAAAATCAAAGTTAGAAGAGTTTTTGAAAAAAACGGTCAGATGATCTTGATGAGGATGAGATACGGATTCGGTTTTTTTGTTTGGAAAGACTTACTATGGATATCACTGAAAAGATATTAAAAACGGTATTGAACACACGAATTAGAAAATCATCAATAAGTATATGATTTTAAGGAAAAGAAAAGAAAAGTAAGGTAAGTAAATGACCCTAATCTTTTATAATTTCCATGTTCATAATCTAAACAAAGGTTAGTGGCCTTATTGATTATATAACCATTCTCATGTTTCCAAAGTTGTAAAACAGCTTCATCTCCAACTATGATGATGATGAAAAGAAATCCGAAAAAAACACTCAAGGATTCATTAGAATTGAATTTGATTGAGGAATTTTAAAGAGAAAAAAAATAACTCAACATTTTTGATCTACGACTACTAGTCTTGTCTACAATTTTTTTTCCAAACAAGGTTGATAATTTTTTGAATATTTTTTTCTTGTCCGTCAAAAGGATGAATGAAAATGGTTTGAAGTTCTCTAACGTACTGGTTCATAACTTCCACTTAGAGGTTGTAAGACTTTATTAGATAATAATGACTGAGTTTTATGTTCAAAAAGGCAAAAAGATTAAGTTTTTTTTTTGCTTTAGTTATTGGTTTATGATTGATTAAAGGATGATAAGATGAATGAATTGGATTCAGAAGTGATGAGAAGAGGGGTTTGGGGTTGATCAGACTTACTTTGATATAAAACCAACCTATTGTCAAAAAAAATGATATCAATCGGTCAAGAGTCTGATTAATAAATTATTCTTGATCAAACTTGATGGGATCAAAACTAAGCTTGATCCAACTAACCTGTTGGGAATTCAGACATCTTCTAATCTATCTAAATTCTCTTTCCTTTCTTTCTTTAATCTAATCCAAATTTCAAAAGTCAAGTAAGATTGATGATCTTGAATTTCTTTAATTTCTTCTTTTATCAATCTTGAATCGTCTTCTTTCTGATCTCGTTCGTTCGTTTATCAAAAGCTTTTCCAAAAGAGATAAGTTTTTGAGAATGAATGTACTTTAATTCTTCTTCTCTCCGCAGTCTTTCTCCGACCCTTTTCATTTTCAAGTAGTGGCATGCCCCTAAAACGAACTCTCTTCTACTCCAATGATGCATGCACTTTTCCACTCAATTTTTTTACAATCTTTGTAGGGTGTACAAAGACCCTGTTGTTTGTAGTTCATATTTAAACTCAAAACAAAAGTGTTTGAAAATGAGTTCTTTGGTCTTCTTGAAGGACTTCAAACTTCACAAGAGATTTAAAACCCTTTCAATCCAACTTCATGTCTGTAATCATGATCAGTTAGATCAAAATCAGACATTGTCAAATCCATCAAACACTTCTCTCAAGCTTTGAAAAACTCACTCAACAGATCATTATCACTGGATTTTTTCTTTTTTTTTTTTGGATCATCCTCTGATTTCTCCTGATGTATGTTTCTAGTAAATCAATTCAGTTTTGAATGATAACTGATGGCTCCAGTTACATATGGTCTAGTCTTAAGCAAATCCTAAACCTACAGATTGACCAAATCTTCATAAACCAATCACTATATAATTGTATGATGGGCACTCATATATGTGGGTATGGGTCTCTCAAGAGTCTTTCTCATATCCCAATGTAGGCTGAGATCTGGGTTGGAAATTGAGATGGATAAATCATCTTTTTTTCCTAAGTGCATTGCCACCAGCATCAGGTCCATGTTGGGGACCTGTTGGCGGATGTCAAAGATTTGACATTTTAATGTTCCATCCAATGCCACCAGGCAAGCTAAAGCAATGTTTATTCCAATGCAGGCATGTAGTGTCCCAAAAATGAAGCATGGATCCTGTTTATTGACATAAAATTTCTGTACTTTGACATTATTACAGGCCTTTTTGTTCTTGTTGCAAGATGCTTGCAAAGAAGACGCCTGGATTCCTGCCCAAGTGAGTGCTCAGGAGACCAAGTTGCATGCCATTGATGGGGGGGCTTGCCTTTGTTCACCCTCAGGTAGCAATTGACAGCCTATGATAGTCTCCCAACTGAGCCAAATTTACCAGGCTCTGGTGTCAATACTCTAAAAGAAACAAAAAAATTTGATCCTTGAGAGAAATCCTAAACTTACAAAAGTCCCCCACTTGCCTTTTGCAAGGCTGAGGCAAGGTACTTATGGAAAACATATACAAACCATAGTCTGAGGGTAAGCATCTTTGAAGGGTGCAAACTCGAAATCCCTCTACAGCTCTCCTCACTCAAGATGTATTTTTTTTTCCAAAAAAAAAGGCAAAGTGGTTCATCTCCTTCTTCCACACAATCTACTCTAGTTCTTTTTTCCCCAAGGCATGTTTTTTCCTCTACCTTATAATCACTTCCAAAGTTTGGGGACTGGATATCTATATGCAGGCTCACTGGGGAGCAAGAGCATAAGTCAAAAAAGTACAAAAGCTTTTTGGACAATTGTAGTACTTTTTCAATTTCCTCTTGGTATTTGAAGTCTTGTGCACTTTTGTTTTGAATTAGAGCAGCTGCTTATCAAGTAGCTTCTGTGATGGATGATGTGATGGATCATTGGTGTTTGAAGATGTGATCAAAAGTGCAAGAAAAGTGTCTAGTAAGGAAGATGGGTAAAGAAGTTGACTTGAACAAATTGAGTATGATGAAGTTATCTTAGATCAACCCAAAGAATGCAGAACCCTGAAGGATTGTGAACAGCATTTTACATTTCTTGAAACTATTCCAATCCAACTAGTTTCAAGACTACAGGGGGATTTTAGAAAACAGACCCTAGGAGCTGGGTCTAATATCACTTCACTGATTGTTTCAAGAGGACAGTAGAAGGAAAGCTTTGAGTTTGGTGAGCTGAATCCGATCTCACTTCACTTAACAACCGGTCTTTCTAGAACCCCCTGAATTTGCAGTCAGCCCGAATGTTGTTAGAAGAGTGAGCCAGCAGATTCCGAAGATGAGATGTGTCAATGTTGGGAGTTTCGGTGAATTTGCTTTGGGTGTGAATAGAATGTATGTGGGGTTAAAGTGGATGAAGATTGAAGATTGAATTGAAGTTTGATTTTGTGATGATTGGTGATGATTTGAAATGAAGTGAATGGATTGGAAATTCGAAAGAGGTGATGGGTTTGAACTGAATGAGATGGAGAGTTAAGGGAGAATGAGATAGGAACAAGGATTGAATGGAATGTGATCGAAGATACCACTCTACTCTAATCTACTCAATCCAATTCTCATTTTTTATTAATTAAATTCCTGAAATCTGAACCATTCTTTGGCATTTCCTTCTTGACCGTTTTCATCCTTTTCTCATTTTCTCATTCTTCATTCTTCATTCTTCACTTTCCAATCCAAATCAAATTACCAAATCACCAAATCACCAAATTACCAAATCACCACATTACCACATCAGGATTGAAGAATTAATTAACACGAAAGAGGATTGAGTTTACCATTTCGAAATGAATCAACATCATCATCATCAAAGCAAATTACCTATCATTAAAAACAAAACTAGATCGAACACATTAAATTTAATTAAAATCAAAACCACAAACCAATCATCCAATTCAAATCAACCCACCACACCCATCAAACAGATTAGTTATCCTAAACTAAATCAAACCACCAATCAAACCATCATTAACCATCAACTCAACTCAAGACTCATTCCCATCAACACATCAAATCATCAAAGATCTAAATCAGATCATCATCATCATCACCATCACCATCATCAACAAGAACAACAAGAACAAGCACAACAACAACAACAACAACATCAAATTCAAATCTTACAATCTCGTCGAAAGAATTCAATCGTTCAAACCATCAATGGCAGAGTCTCTTTAATCAAACATTCCACTCTATCATCAAACATTCCTACTCCAAATCCATCATCATCATCATCAACTCATCTCATCAAACATACCAAATCAACTCATCAATTAAGAAACATTCATACTTCAAACTCAATCTCTACCAAAGGACCTTATCTAACTCAATCTATCAACTCACTCAGACCAAGACCTTCATTACCTACAGTTCATTCAAACTCATCAAATCAAATCAATCCCATTCAAACTCAACCAGAACACTCTTATCCAACTCAATTACCTTCACCTAGACCACTTCGAATCCGAAAACTCAAAAGAAACAATCCAGCTCTGATTCCTAAACTCACTTCCTTAAACCAACGTGAAGAATCTTTACCTGATTTTGTTCAATCTTCAATCTCAAACAAAGATTCATCGATCACCAGATCCACTTCTTCAGGTTCAAGAGATTCAAGTTTAAGTGATCATAGCACTTCAACTCCAACCACTCCTCTCACGGCTACAAGTGATTATAGTTTAACTTCTGATTTGTTAGATTCCATCTCAACCTTACCTACTCTATCCACTCATTTAAATAAATCTCATTCTGATCACGATTCAAAGCAACTCAATCCTTCAATTCATTGCAATAAATCTCATTCGGATCAAGATTCAAATCAACTCAAATCATCCACTCATTTCAACAAATCTCATTCGGATCAAGATTCAAATCAACTCAATCTCTCAACTCGTTCATTTCATACGCCTCATCCATCTTCCTCCTCTTCTTCTTCTTCACCTTCAAATCATATCTCAGTCTTACTTCGAATTCGTAGACCTATCAATCTGCCCAAACCTGGTCAATCTCATCCTCTCAATCTAGTAAGTTCTCATTTCAATCTGCCTTTTCAATTCATCTAGACATACTCATCTATCTTTGGTTTTCTTAATCTCAAGTTAAATCAAACCACAGTTGAAGTCAGCAGTACACCCAATGCACCTAAATCTCAATTCAATTTTGATCATATCTTTGGACCTGAAATCGATTCACAAGAAGACATTTATCAAAGCATCTTACAAGCAAATGATTTAATCAAAGGTTTTCTCAATGGGTTCAATGCGACTTTGATTGCATATGGTCAAACTGGAACAGGCAAATCTTATACAATGGGAACCGGACCTAGTTCAGGTTCAAGAACTGGTATCATCCCTAGAGCATTAGAAGATATCTTCAATTTGATTCATCATCCTTCAAATCAATCAGATTGGATCATCGAACAAGCTAATGTCAAAGTCGCATTCTTAGAAGTTTATAACGATGAATTAGGTGATTTACTCATCCCATCTACTTTCAATTCTCTCAACGGTCGTCGAACACCTACTACTACTGCTGCCCATGGACGAATCCCATCACCTTCACCTCATTCTGGACCTATGATTCAAATTAGAGAAGAAAAAGGAGGAGGGATCAGTTGGTCAGGTTTAAGAGAAGTTTCAGTGAAGAATGCGAATGAAGCTTTAGATCAATTACAAATCGGATTAGGTAGAAGGGTCACCAATGCCACTCAGATGAATTCACAATCGTCTAGATCTCATGCGATCTTTTCTTTAATGCTCGATCAACAATTAAAGAATAAATCAGATCAAAGTGTGATTAGAAGGAAAAGTAAATTTAATTTTGTTGATTTAGCTGGATCTGAGCGAGTGAAGAAGACCAAAGCAGAAGCAGGTGGTGAACGATTTAAAGAAGGGATCGCCATCAATGTCAGTTTATCTTTTTGAACTTCTTTTAATGAATCTGATGGGTTGATTTGATTTTTTTCCATTCTAGTCTGGTCTTCATGCACTTGGGAATGTGATCTCTGCACTTTCGTCTTCATCTAATTCAACTTCTTCTCATCATCATATTCCTTATAGAGAATCGAAACTAACCAGATTATTACAAGATAGTCTAGGTGGAAATTCCAATACGATGATGATTGCATGTGTTTCAGCTGAACATTCAAATGTGATTCATTTTTTTCCCCAAGTTTGACTTTCAAAGTATCACTTCATTAACCAATTTGATTGACTTTTTTCCGTTTGATAATCTAGGTAGGAGAAAGTATAAGTACGATGAGATATGCTTCTAGAACAAGAGAGATCAAAAACAAATCGATGATGAATGAAGAAAAGATCAATGGACCATGCTCCTCAACGAATCTGATGAAATTGAATGAGATTGAAAGAGAAGAGTTGAAGAGATTACGAAAGCGAGTGAAAGTTCAAGAAAGTGAATTTGATCAATCGATCAAACCGATCATAGAAGAATATGAAAAGAGTTTAAGAGTGATGGAGATTGAATTGAATGAGACCAAGGAGAGGTTAAGGTTAACTTTATTCGAATTAGAAGAACTTAAAGATCAAACCGAAAAAGACAATCAAATGAAGATGACGAGAGAGATGGTGATGAAGAGTAGAAGGGATTTGGATGAGAAGGATGAATGGAGTGAAGGTGAAAGTGGTTTGGATTTCTTCTTGAATGGAAAGGAAGAGGATGATGAATTAGATTTGATTTAAAGAGTTTGAATCGATTGGCGAAGAAGAAGTGGAAAGTTTTATTTTAAAAGAGAACTTTAAATCAGTGTCAGTGTCAAAGGAATATCAACTTCAGATTCAAGCAATCCACTCGAATTCACCTTCGAATTTCAATCTTCTCAAGTCTTGAACGTTTTTTGATATCTGTCTCAACCCAATCTTCGGACTCTTTCCCCTCTTTCAATCTCATTCTTGATCTTTTTCTTTTTTCTTTTAAACTTCATCAAATGGATTTGTAATTCAGTTTTCTTTTTCTCTTTTGACTTACTTCTTTTTTTTTTCTTTTTTCTTCCTTTTTTTTCTCCGATTCTTTCTTTCGTTATTTGAACCCTTCCTTATTTTTTTTCATTCATTCGTTCTTTCTTTTCATTCGTTCTTTCATTTCATTCATTCGTTCTTTTTCTTATTCGTTTATTTTTTTGCATTCGTTTACTTTTTTGCATTCTTTTATTTTTTCCCATTCGTCTTTCTTGTTGTAATTTAATTATTTTGATTCTTTATTTGTTTTTTTGTTTGATTGTATATGTATGTAAGTATATGGACTAATTCAATTTAACAAATTTAACTCGAACCGATTCTTTCAAAGTGTTTCGTTCGTTCGTTCGTTTTTTTTCTTTTCTATCTTGCAAAATCTCAAGTTTGATTTCCCTTTTCTTGTTTTTTGATTGGTTTGATGTGATAGTAAACTAAACTTGATTTTCTTTCAATCAATCTTTGGAATTTTCTTTTTTCTTTCTTTCTTTCTTAAACTCTTTGATGGAGATTCGTTTTTTTCTTGATTTTTACTTTGAATTTTGAAAAGAGAAGTGAATTTTCAATCAATCAATTTGGATTTTTTCTAAAAAAAGATGTTGAAAAGAATTCATTTCTTCCCCTTGGTTTAGAAATTTGATTTGATCATCCATCTCATCTCATTGATCATTGATCATTGATCATTCATCAAGACTTTGAATGTATTTCAATCTTTTATTTGCAACTTAAAAAACTTTGCAGCTTCTTAGAGTACACATTCTGTCAGATGATGAATTCTCCTCAAAAGACTCTTTGATGATTGCAAAAAAACTCTATAGATCAACTACACTTTTGAAAAAACTAGGATGATATAGGACTACAAGTGATATTCACAAAATCTATAGACATCAAATTCAAATTCAAAAGCAAAAACCAAAATCAGACTCAAATGAATTGACTATAAGAAACTACCAACAAGAAGGAAAAAAAAAACTTCATTCTTTCATATGTATGCTTAAATTTTTTTTGTTTTCATATCAACTCTTACTCAAAACCCATCTTGTAATCTACCACTCATGATTTCCACTACTTTCTTTAATTCCCACCACCATGTCTCTTTACCTCTACGTTTCTTTAAATCCGCTCCTTTGACCATTTCTTTTAATCCTGCAATTCGAATTTGACTTCTAGTGATCACAATCGTTCCAAAATTCTCTTCTTCTGCACTCGATTTCTCTACTGTCGGTAAACCTGTATTCCGTCCTTCGGTTGGGCTTTCGACTTCCTTATTACATGCTACTACCTTTGTACAATGTCTTTCAAGGAATTGAATACATTTGATTGACATACCCACTGCACGCGTTCGATCTCTAGGTGAGGGCACTCCACCTTGTAGAACGTGTCCAAGACTCACTTGTCTTGAATCGAATAGTTGGTCACCTTCTTCTTTTAAGATCTTCGTGACTACTTCGTTGGTATAGGTGCTCGAAGATTTGTCAGATCGGACAAGAAGCCTTCCTTGAGATTTACCCTTCGGATCAGCTCTGAATCGCTTCTTGAAGAACTCAACATCAGCACTCAGTTGGGTGAGCGTGACAGGTTCCTCAGGCGTATAAATGATATTGGCCCCGGCCTATGTGCAAGAAGAAATATGAGCAATCTATCTTTACTATAAAGCGAAGTAGGATTGATATCAAAATGACAAACAGCAAGACCACCGAGGAGAGCAATATATCCAGATTCCCCACCTTGCGTCTCTACGACAAAAACCCTATTCCGACTGGCAGACGCACTCTGTCGTATCGAATCGCAAGCGTCCACCAACACGTTGATACTGGTATCGCTACCCAAACTCCATTCGGTGATAGGTACATTGTTACTGATAGTAGCTGTAAGATTTCGATCAAGAATGAGCTCAGATGTGGATGAATGTGGACTGATGATGATTTCAACTCGCCTGGAAGATGAACCATGGGTATTTCCAATTCTCTGTGTTTCTTTTTTCCCTCCTCCAAGACCATCAAGCTCGTCAAAACTTCAAAGCCACCGATCAACAACAATCCATCAAACTTATATTGTCGGATTCGATCCACAATCTCTTCTAGGTTTTCAGCTGTAGGTATCTTTCGATTAGTTCCGAGTTCAGAACCACCGCGAGTTGTCCATTGATCGACTTTGAGCCATCCGAGTTCCTCAACATGATTTTCAAGCAGACCTGGCCAACCATTAAAGATAGCCAGAGGGGTATGTCCACGAGTCAGACAGTATCGAACTGCGGTTCGGGTCGCAGCATTCATTCCACCAGCAGGGGCTCCGATGCTAAGATAAAACCAATAATAAAAACAAACGCAATGGTCAAAATCTTACACGACTCTGAACAAGTAAGTCTTCAAAGATCAAAAAACTCAGACGAACTGCATTATCCCTACACGCATCCTCTGAGCTGATGGCAATTTGATTCGATCATCAAGCCGGGTGGTGGCTGCAAAAGCATCGAAACTGTTCCGAAATTCAGAATCTCTCAGACTGATGGCTCGTTTGAAATCTTTGTCTTCGATACATTTTGCAACAGCTTGAGTCTAGGATAGAGAGATCAGAGATAGAGATATGAGTATTTGAGTCATAAAGAGTTAATCAATCTTCAAAATCTCACAAACCATCTCAACAGCTTTCATCAACGGAACTCGAATGATTTGATTCTCTGCGATCCCAATCAATGGACTTTCACCTCCATTGTTCCGCACCAAATCAAGGACGGCTTCTACACTTTCAACGCCCTGCAGAGTGGCGAGGATTCTATCCAAAGCGCAAGGTCTACCACCACGTTGAGTGTGGCCTAGGGTGGTGACCCGGGTATCAAGTTTCAATCGAGTGGTAAGTACGGATGCAATGTAGTCTGCTTTGATCGGTTTGAGGTTCTTATCGATTGCGCCTTCAGCTACTATCACAATCGACTTTCGTTTTCCTACTTCACGATGCTATAAAAAGCAATAAGATTACTTCTTAAATTTTCAAAACAAGTTTATTGTTCTGCAGAGTTGAAATGATAGGGAAAGGCCCGAACCTTTCGTAAAGCTTCGCACAGCTCGCTTTCCCAGTCATCGTAGGCAGGTGGTTTTTCTGGAATGAAAACATAGTCTGCTCCTGAGCTAGATTAGATACAGGGAAGCATGGCAATACGTCAATTTGGATGCGCCAAATCGAGAAGGATAGGAAAGGATGATGATCAGAGGGGTGAATATATACCTCATACCAGCCATCAAGGCTAGCCAACCACAATGACGACCCATCACCTCAACCACGAATGCTCTAGAGTGAGAGGAGGCGGTAGAGGAAATATTGTCGATAGATTCGCAAATCCGGTGAAGTGCAGTTTGGGCTCCAATAGTCAGGTCGGTCATCGCCATATCGTTGTCAATTGATCCCACTAAGCCTACAATGATCAAGTGGGTGTACTTTGAGGCTTGTTCGGCTGTGATCTCTCCTAAAAAGCATGAGTGAGGAAGGTATAGCAGTGATCAGACAGAATATGGGTGTTTGAGCAATGTGACATTATCCAAAGGACTTACCAGCAGCCTGAAGAGCTTTAACATGATCTGACCACTCTGCTCTAAGTTTATCGGCACCCGTCAAGGAGCCATCACCACCACACACTATGAGTGCATTGATGCCATGGAGAATCAAGTTTTTGGCAGCCGTCCGACGACCTTCTATCTCGCGAAAGGCCTTTGAGCGCTGTGTGCCGATCAGAGTACCACCCTATGAAGTTAAGATTCAGAGATCAAAAAGATGAGAAAAGTCATCAAGGTATAGATAGCAGACAATGACATACTTCGCCCAAGAAAGAATTCACATCATCCCACCCAACTCGAATGATATGATGACCTTTGAGTTGAGAATCAGCTTCACCTTCTTTTAGAGATTCATTTCCATAGTAGCCTGAGACAAAATTGCTTGAAAGTGGTCGATCAGAGGTCTGAGCTCTTGCTCTAAGCTTAGGTTCTCGAATGATATTTTTTTGGTCCGTTTCATTTCCAAGTACAAGGCCTTCCCATCCTTCACGAATGACTGAAGAAGCAAAAAAAAGAAGTCAATGATTAGGAGCCTGATTCTGAAAAAGCGCCTAGAATGCAGTTGAGAGATAAAGCAAAGCTAGCGTACCATAAACTTCGCAGTACCTTTAGTGATTGTTTTGATGAATTGAGATCCCAAAAATGGCAAGATGAAAGCGGATAAGCAAGTGAATTGAGATCTAAAACTCAAAGACATAAAGAACCGACCGGTAAGCAAGATGCTTAAGCGCTCACTTTGAGATACCCATTCTAACTACACTCCTAACAGCAGCATTCATTCCAGCACTATCGCCTCCAGAAGTCAAAACAGCGATTCGAGTCATCTTGAGTGAATTTGATATATATTTGAATTTGAAGAGTTGATGAGGATGAATGAGATAAGTAAAAGTATATATAGATTAAAGGTTTCTTTGAGAATGAGGTCTTAGGTAAACAGAAAAGGGTAATCAAGGAAGAAGAGATGATCAAAATTGACTGTATGTATGCTACCAATGTCAGCTTCGGTCATTCTCGGATTGAGCTTTATATCGAAACACATCCAATCTACATTTTTAAATAATACATTATCAAATGATACATTATATCTTCATAGTGTTATCTAATTTGCCAAGACAGACTAAGAACATGTTCGGAGTTCCAAGTGTTTGAATGGATGATTTGGAAGAAGAACTTTGAACAAATTATGTAAATCAAGATAAATTATCAAACCACACTATCTCTCTCTCTCTCCTGCTTGGACGCTCGACTGATCTAATCAAGTAAATCACATTAGATTCATTTCCTAATGAAGCTTGCCTTGGCGCTTTAGCCAATCAAGGCTAGATCCGCAAAAGTTCATTCCATAGACTCATCTTTTTCTTTGGCGTGAAGTTAAACGGATCGTCAGAAACAAAGTCCGTCCGCTTTACGATTTCTGCCGCAACCTACCAGGTTGTTTGAGCCCCTGGACCCAATATGTTTTTGCATTTTAGGTCAGAGCTTGTATGTGGGTGATGGAAGATCCAACCATACTGATTAACACCACGCCTGAACATGAATGGCAGGCTATCTTCTGGCCATCAACATATAGTCTGGCCTAGAGAAATAAATATGGAAAAAAATTGCAATAAATGACCATCATGATCCCAGAAAGAAAAACAAGCTAGAGCCCAATGGCTCAACCTATCTAATCAAGCGGGGCCCAACAAGCGTGATAAAGTATATTGAAACAAGCACATACACACAGAAAAAGAGAAGATTGAAGAGTTGAGACTGAACCAAAGAAACAGGAGAGAAGTAAAACGAAAAAAAGCAAAACCAACAAAAAAAAGGGTGGAAGGAATGAACAGCAACACACATGCCAGAGAGGAGGAAAAGGAAAAAAAGAGAAGACAACAAGTCACACTGTGGACGATTTACCATACGAAAGGAAGTGAGTAATGAAGCAAACATGGTCGTGGTGTCATTTCTCCCGTTGGGGCACGTCAAAGGATAAATATCGTTGGTAAATACACTGGTGTACGTCCACGCAATAAGGATAAGGAGATGGATAGAAAGATGAACGTTGTTCTTGAAAGATCTGGTGATGATGATCAAAGCAATGTCTTTCGTTTATTCGTCAAAAGTATAGTTGTTGAGATGTGGAAAGGGCTTTTCATAGAATAACGCAATTGCAACATGCCGATGATGACTGTTGTTCGCCTTCTTCCTGGAATGCACCTGTTGTATTACCTGTGCCTCCAACACCAGGTCGACCGGCGGATTGTTCCTAAAGATCGATTTGTAGAGCATAAGCTTGAGACAGAAAACTCAAGAAATCTATTGAGAGAACAAGACAAACCTTATTGAACCTCCGGATTTCCTTGACAAGTGAGCTAAAGGCCTCATCAACATTAATCCTCTGTTTGGCTGATGTTTCAATGAATCGACAACCGAAATGGCGAGCTAATTCTCGGCCTTCATGAGCACCGACTTGACGTTCGTATTCGAGATCACATTTGTTTGCTACAACGATCACTGGAAAGTAATCTTTGTCTTTGACACGAAGGATCTGAAAGCAAAGGGTTAGAATGAAAGATAGTGACACAAGAGGTGGAGAGAGAGAGAATGACGAACTTGTTGATGAAATGTGGAGATTTCTTCAAATGAATTACGAGAAGTGATCGAGTAAACTAACAAGAACCCTTCACCTGTTCTCATATACTGTTCTCGCATCGCCGAATATTCCTCCTGACCTGCGGTATCGAGCACATCAAGTAATGCGACTTCCTCATCGATTACACACTGTTTACGATAAGAATCTGAGGATTGTAAGAATAGATTAGCACTTGTCTGAAGCAAAGATTGAGAGTGATTTTGAGTTTGTGCATATAACTGACCTTCAATGGTAGGATCATATTCATCAACGAAATGAGATTGAATGAATTGAATGGTAAGAGCTGATTTGCCAACACCACCACCACCGACGACAACCAATTTGTATTCTCGAAGAAATTGAGCCTGATGGTAAGAGAAGAGGTCAAGGGTTAGAAAGTTGAAGAGTGTATCGAAGATCGATGGAAGATTTCATGAATCGAACCTTTGAAGCCATGTCAAGTTGAATGAGAAGGTAGTTTGTTAATTGAGAAGTTAGATTTTGATGAGTTTACTTTGGAACTCTAGTGATAGAGAACTTGAGGGTTAGTCTGAGATGGATATGATTGATAAATAATCAATAATATATCTTAATGAGATGAGTAAGTAGAAAGTCAAAAGGTGAGAAGATGGTAAAGAGCTTTGAAAGGAAGAAGAAAAGAGAAAGGAAAGTCAATTCAATCAAATCAAATCAAAGGAATTGAATTAAATTGAGATTGAAGAATGGGTTCTTGGTTTAAAGAAAAATAAAAAAAATAAAAATCAATTTAAAACATCAAAACTCAATTCGATTGGAGGTTTTTTGATTTTAATTTAAATTGAAAAAGAACACACTAAGTTATGTAAAACAGGATTAAACCTTCTCTTGACCCCTAAGAGAGCGTAGGGGAGCGGTCTTAAGTCTACGTAAAGCTTAAGCAGACAGTATTTGACTTGAATTAAACCAGTTTAAATCGATTGACTTGATCAGTTAAATTCAAATCAGACAAACCAGCCTTCAGCTTAAGATCACTTCAACCTACTTACATACTCTCACTCAGTTCATGAGATCAGTCAAGGCCTAGATTGTGAAGATCAATCTTCAAATGGAAAGTCACTTCACACGTCCTCCATTGATGACTAAAACACATCTCCTTTCTTCTCAATCATCCCTTCAACCTTTCTCATTCAGCCATTCAACTCAGCTTGACCACTCACTCGCCTTCTAACAAATGTCTTTGTTTTCAGGTTTGTTCTCTAGATTTCAAACGGTGAATACTTGATAAGCTACTACTTAACGCACATCTTTCATCATCACAACAATCATACTATATTTATTCTATTCTGAACTTTTTCCATATCACCCTTTAGCCAACCTAGCCCTCCATACTTAAACATTATCACGCAAAAAGGCAGTCCTTCGGCTAAATTTCGATTGATGATCATGACGAGTTTGATGATCGGTTGAATTTGAGATAAATCTTACTCCGCTTGTGAAGATCTTCAACAATTGATGATTGTTACATACTTATCAAGCGAGGTGGAAAACTTGATGATCTCTTCTTGTGCATCGGATGAGATCATTGTAATGTTTGAAATAAGTTGTAATGTTTTGGAAAGAAGTTACCAGGTTACGGGATTAACATGTTGGGATAGAAATAGTTGTTAAGATAAAGAAGAATAAAATATCAAATTGTAGAAAGTATTATATGTATATAAATAGGATAGAATTAAGGACTTGTATGTTTCTTCATCGAATTATTAAAGTATTATAAGTTACTCATAAATATTAACCAGATATCTTGATACATGAGCTATGCTCAGCAAGATCCCGGACCAGAGCCCTTACAGTATAATTCGATCATTCAAAAACCTCATTTTTTTTCTTTTCCTTCTAAGCATCTGTTTTCTTAGTACATTTTTTTCATTTTTTCTGACTTTATTTTTTTATGATATTTACGAGTTAATTATATTATTGTTTCTATTTGTTCAAATTTTCCTTATATTTTATGTTTTGAGTCAGACATTCACGGCTACCTGGCAGTTACGAGTTAGATATACATTAATACGCTTTGTGCGCAGATGGATGTTGTTTGTTCTAGAATTGGTGGTTCCAGTTTTCATTTGGTGTTCTTATTACGTCATTATTTTTTGCATGTGTCTATTATGGCATTTTTCGCTTTTTATGTTTCTACTATCTTCTTTTCTTTCCTCTGTTGACTTATCATCCCCTGAGCTTCATACTTTATTTTATCGTCTCGTACTTTTAACAATCAAGCAACTTCAAGTGGTTTATCGACATTCTTCAATACTTTTACTTTATCTTATCATAATGACTTCACAACAATCTTCTGAGCAGGGAAATAATCCAGCATCACCTTATATTTTGACTAATGCAGAGCAACAATTTGTGTCACGGTATTTAGAACCTCGCTTTGTCACCTTTAATCAATCAGTCAATACGCTTATAAATGAGCGCAATACTACGGCATCTGCGGCGATTGAAGTACTTCTTACGAATTCAGTGGCACAAGCTAAAGATGATGTTATGGCTATCCTGCGTGAAGAATTTAGGGATAAGTTTTCCCTTGCTGGTTTAGAGTCGAAAATTAATGAAGGGTTGAAGGAGGGTTTTGCATTAGTTTCCAAGAGTTGCCTCTCTGCGTTGGACGAGGAATTTAATAACTTCAAAAGATCCTTACCTTCAACTGCTGTGGTCGAACCTTCCGTGCTTTCAGGGACTACTTTTGACGGTGTGGATGCTAGGAAGGTGCCAGGGTTTGTTAATTCAATGAGGGAGACACTGGTTGCTTGCTCTTCGTCTTTTGCTAGTGATGATAGGAGGATTATCTGGGTCTCAAAACACTTTCCTATTGGATCCAGCACTCATGATTGGTGGATGAGTCTTCTAAGACAAAATGATAGGGAGAACGGAGTCTCGGAATCAGATGAATTTTCTATGACACCGACGCCCTTTACTATCGGACCTTTGGCCTCGATTACCGCTTTTTTTAAAGAGTTTTTGGAGAAATTTGGAGATAAGTTTGCTGAGGAGCGTCTCTTTCTGGAATTACAAAACTTTCGACAGCACAAACTTTCAGTCAATCAATTTATTTCTCGTTTCAATCAAATGGCACATCAGCTTCAGCTTTCGCAGGTGGTTCTTAAGAACCTCTTTACGGCAGGATTACGTGCGGATCTCAAGGATCGAGCATTAAAACATCCTGATTGGTTCAAATGCTCTACAGTGGAAGAACGGCAATCAATTGCAACGATGGCTTCGGAGCAAATGCTTCATGTGAATGCCAATAACGTATCTTTTGGCCATTCTAATGCCATTCAGAGATCAGTTTCTTCGTCTCCGGTCATTTCTATTCCGAAGGATCCAAATGCTATGGATGTTGACGTTCATGCTATGAATGTCAAACGAACCTTTCCGGCTTTACCTGCGGGTATCTCCTTTAAATACTTTGTCAATTTTTGTCTTCAGCGGGCCATGTGCCACAGATGTCTTAAGCCTTATGATAATACTCATAAAGGTTCGGATGGCAGGGGTATTCCTTGTCCGAATTCTCCTCCGGTTAATACTCAAGAAATTGAAATGTTTATGCAGAAATTCCGAGTGAAGCCTAATACGACTATTTCTTCGGTTAATGCAATACCTCGTGGTGTTCCTAAAGTAGGTATCAGTGGACATTTATCAGGAGCGGTCCCTGCAGTACAACATCAGGATGTGGCTCCAGCATTCCTTAATTTAACTTCAAATCCATCGGTACAGTACCATCTGCCGCCACATTCGGGTTATCATCCAGCCTTTCAGTATGGGCCGATTCCGAATATGGGACTTTCTACTCCGCTACAACACCCAGGTCTACCTGCAGCGATGGGGATGCCAGCGGCGGTTGCCGAATCTGATCCTGTTAAACAGGTCTCGGCTTTATTTTCTGAATATCAAAATTTAGATCACTCTACTTATTATGATAATACTCAAGGGGGTACTTTTGATGCTAGGCCGATGTTTGATCCTACCGACGATGGTATTGACGACGACGCCAGCTCCACTCCCATAGCTTCTATCAAATTTCATAATTCAGGAGGGTCGGATTCCAGGTTGATCCTTTCTGTTTTATTGGATTCCGGTGGCAAATTGATCCCGGCGAAGGCTCTGATAGATTCAGGTGCTTCGGGTAGTTTTTTGGATAAAAATTTTGTTGTTCGACATGCTCTTCCGCTGTCACTTCGACCTTTTCCTGTTAGTTGTGTGACGTTTGATGGTACGGCCGGGAAGGACGGTCTGGTTACTCATTTCTGGAAAGGAGGTCTTGCAATCAAGGACGACGATCACATTCTGTTTGAATCCAAGATATCCTTGGACGTTACGTTGTTGGGTGGTTATGACATGATTCTGGGGATGGATTGGCTTCGCCAGCATGATGGATGGGTTGGGGGATGCGTACCCTCTTTGAGATTGGAGAAGCCATCAGGATTGATTGATGGGCTTAAGATTGGTGAATACTCGACTTCGTCAACTCTTTCGTCTATTCCTTTAGCTTCGGCATCGCATGTTTCTTCTTCAGACACCACTTCCGCCATTCACTCTTCTTCTTCTTTTCAGCTTCCTCCTGAGTTTGTGCAATATGCTGATGTTTTTAAAACTCAGGGCATTGCTTTACCGCCGCATCGGTTGGGTTATGACATGGAGATACGTTTGAAGGAAGGGGCTGTTCCTACTTATGGTGGGTCTTACTTGTTGTCTCAAGATGAGGGTATAGAGTTGAAGACATGGATTGATCAGCAATTAGAGAAGGGCAATATTCGACCTTCCTCCTCGCCGGCGGCTTCTCCCATTTTTTTTGTTAAAGTTCCGGGCAAGAAAAATCGACCATGTGTCGATTACCGCTCTTTAAATTCAATTACTATTCGTGACAGCTTTCCTATCCCACTTCTGGGAGATTTGTTAACCAAGATTTCAGGTTGTAGATATTTTTCAAAATTAGATCTTAAGTCAGCTTTCAATTTTATTCGAATAAAGGAGGGTGATGAGTGGAAGACGGCTTTTCGTACTCCCTGGGGTTTATTCGAATGTTTAGTAATGCCCTTTGGATTGGCGAATGGGCCTGCTTGTTTTCAACGTTTTGTCCAATCCATTCTTTCTGAATATTTGGGTGTTTCGTGCTTTGTGTATATTGATGATATATTGATTTTTTCTAAGACTCGTGCTGATCATCAGGTTCATGTATCTCAGGTTTTGGCAAGATTGCAACAGAATAAATTGCATGTTTCTCCTGATAAGTGTCAATTTTATGCGCCTGAGGTCACATTCTTAGGTTTTGTTATTTCTCATACTGGTTTAAAGATGGATCCTGTTAAGTTGGACACTATTGCTAAGTGGCCTTACCCAGTCAATTCTAAACAGTTATACCGCTTTCTAGGGTTTACAAACTTCTATCGTCGTTTTATTCATCATTTCTCTACTTTATCGGCGCCTTTGACTGCATTAACTCAGAAGGATGTGGATGTTGTTGCTGGTTTGGCGAACCCTGAGTGCCTTTCTTCTTTTTTGAATTTATTAAAAGCTTTTACTACGGCCCCATTTCTTTCACATTTTGATTTTATGAAACCTAGGGCTTTGCAGGTAGACTGTTCTGGTTTCGCTATGGCGGCGATTCTGTCCCAGCCTGACAAAGATGGTCACCTTTTACCTGTTTCATTCTTTTCTCGTAAGTTGACGTTGGCGGAGAGGAACCGGCAAGTGCATGATCAAGAGTTGGGGATCATCGTGGAATCCTTTGAGGAATGGCGTGCTTGGTTGACCGGCACGGATACCCCAGTTCTGGTTTTTTCTGATCACGCCAATTTGCGATATTTTATGTCTTCTCAGAAGTTGACCCCTCGCCAGGCGCGGTGGGCTTCTTATCTCAGCTCCTTTCATTTCCAGATATTACATACTCCAGGAAAGGCGAATCCGGCAGATCCGTTATCAAGGAGGCCGGATTACGACGAGCCCTTGGGTGATCAAAATTATATGACTCTTTTGAAACCGTATATGGTTAAAGAAGGTCTATCTGTCTGCTCAATTGATATTTCTTTTATCATCCCATCCGCGTCGACGCGTGCTCTTTTGGTTGATTCTTATGAGGGTTTGGATGAATCCGTCACTCCTCCAAATTTTTTTTCTTTTCGTGGTGGTCTCTGGTGGTTCAGAGATCGACTCTTTGTTCCTGAGAAGATAAGGCAGACTATTTTATCTGCATTTCATGATTCTGCTTCCATGGGGCATCCGGGCATTGCACATATGATGAGTGCATTAACTAGGACCTTTGGATGGCCTACTATTCGCAAAGATGTTATAAATTTCGTCCGAAGTTGTGATTCGTGTCAGCGGGCGAAAAGATCTACTCAGGCTCCTCAGGGAGAACTGCTTCCTTCGAAGATTCCAGACAGACCTTGGAGTACGATAGGCATTGACTTTATAGTCAAATTGCCGGTTTCGAAAGGCAGTGATTCTATTTTGGTTATCACGGACCATTTCTCAAAGGGAGCGCATTTTATTCCATGTAAGGAATCAATGTCGGCCCCTGAGTTGGCATCTCTTTTTATTTCTCACTTTTTTCGCTATCATGGGTATCCGGATAAGATAGTTTCGGATAGAGGTTCAACTTTTGTTTCAGCATTTTGGGTGGCCGTTCAAAGACAGCTCCGAATTCAACCGGCGCCGTCCACAGCGTTCCATCCTCAAACTAATGGACAAACTGAAAGAACTAATCAGACATTGGAGGCTTATCTACGTCACTTTATTAGTTATCGTCAAGATGATTGGGTGGATTTGTTACCAATGGCTGAGTTCTGTTTTAACAATACCACTTCATCATCTACAAAATTAACTCCTTTTTTTTCGTGGCAGGGTTTCCACCCTAGGGCCAATAGTTTTACGGAGTTCTCTCGAGTCCCTCATGCGGACAAATTTGTAGAACATCTCGAGGCTACTCAACTTAATCTTTTAATCTCTTTAAAGCATGCTAAAGAATCTCAAGCGCTGTTTTACAATAAACATAGAAGACCAGCTCCAACTTATAACAAGGGAGATTTAGTATGGCTATCTCGGCAGAATATAACTACAGCACGGCCTTCTTCGAAACTGGACTTTAAGAAGATAGGACCTTTTGCAGTTATAGAAATGATAGGACCTAATGCGGTCAGATTGGATATGGGAAGTGTTTATTCTCGTCTCCATCCAGTGTTCAATGTGTCTCTCATTTCTCCTTATGTTCCTCCTGTTGTAGGAGGAAGACCGTCAGATAATCAATTACCACGAATGAAGGACAATGTTACTCAAATACTTGATTGGAGGCATGTGTGTGGGATTTTAGATTATAGGAAGAGAGGGAACGCTCAGCCGGAATATTTGTTAAGATGGTTGGGAAGGCCTGTTTCAGATGATACTTGGGTGGCTTTATCAGATATATCTTCGGATTTGGACCTTTTTATATTAAATTTTCACGCAAAATATCCTCAAATTCCATTTCCAGTAGATTTACAAAATAATAGATTTTCTATGGGTCATCAGGCAGCTTTTGGGAATTTATACTCTTAGACGGTGATTATTATTGTAATGTTTGAAATAAGTTGTAATGTTTTGGAAAGAAGTTACCAGGTTACGGGATTAACATGTTGGGATAGAAATAGTTGTTAAGATAAAGAAGAATAAAATATCAAATTGTAGAAAGTATTATATGTATATAAATAGGATAGAATTAAGGACTTGTATGTTTCTTCATCGAATTATTAAAGTATTATAAGTTACTCATAAATATTAACCAGATATCTTGATACATGAGCTATGCTCAGCAAGATCCCGGACCAGAGCCCTTACAATCATTAATACAATCATAAACATCCGTCACACTTGGCAAAAGCTAATCGACCTTCTTTCGGTTGAGAGATGTCTAAGTATTTGTGTTCTGCTCTTTGCGGATCACAATGTACTAATAAATGGCTCATGAACTTTCTATAAGGCAAAAAAAATTTACCAGCCAAGCAATTTTCAGAATGTCGTTCTACACATCCTTGCAATCTCATATTATAGTCACTGTGAGTGGCAAGGGCAGATGATTGGTCTGAAGACGCTGACAACACCAACTTGTATTGTTGCCTTTTTGTATCTTAGATATTGTATGCTACTATAAAAGTGGGATTGTAAGGCTTGCACGTTCACCTTGAGAAGTATGTTCATGATAAAGCCAGTTGAACTTTTACCAACCAATCAAGCTTAAAACACATGTAGAAAATGTTTCTGAACCACTCTGGTTGTGGGCTAAAGTTATAGGTTCCATCAGTGGGAGGAGCAGGACAAGTTGAGAAACTACAGAAGCAGACTTAATCTCTGGAGTGCTTGTGCCAGAATTCAACAATCAGTCATGACTTGCATCCCCAGCTGCACGGAGAGAGAGAGGGCTTTCTCAAAATTTGGACACTATGTATCAGCAATCTTGGTCCTCTGTACAGTAAAAGAGACTATACCAAGGCCAATTACAGAGACAAGGGTGGGTGCTTCATAATGATCACATCCTTCATTTATCATACTGATTCCATCTTGACCTTGATTAGTGATAATAGCTTCTAGAACAGGGCTTTGGGTCCACTCTTTCCGGCTTGATGATTGGTAATGTGGTACTGGGTGTAACTTTGAAGTCAGAACTTTGCATGGTGTCCATCACAGCTGCATCAAGAGTGATCTTGTTTGATAATGTGACTTGTACCATTGACTTGTGTGTCTACCAGAATAAACTCACTGGAGGCCCTTGTGTGGCAATGGTGAGGCATCAAGCAGCTCCAAGCCAGAAAGGGACTCACAACAAACAAATACGCTCCTAGGTCAGAAGGATCACTGTCCTTATAATTTTTTTGCCTCATTGTGGGTTTTTGGGCTACAGTTTAAAGACAGACCCTCAAAACAGTCAAAAAGGATCTCCAATTTTATTTTTTTGGGATTCTAGACATAAGATTGTTGCAATAAGCTTGCTCTTTTAACATTCCAAAAGATGAAATCTACAGAACAAAAGTTGGCCTATGGAGTTTCTGGCAATGGAATTGATGAGCACACAAAGATAGGAAAGATTATTACTATATAATCATAGATATATATACATGGAAAAAGCATACCTACAGCTTCCGAATCCCAATCAACCTGATAAGATAATAAAGTAGGATGAGATGCAAAAATTTCCTTGGTTTGAAGGGAGAATTGATGGTATGAACCAGCTCTGAAATAAGATGTCCTCAGGTGTGGGTAGGTCAGTCCAAAGAGAAAGAAAAAGATACATCAGGGGTTCTTGAGGTAGTTGCCTCAATGAGTCTGCACATCTGCCCTGTTTTCTTGGGTACACCAGGCCAACAATATTAATGCCTAAAACATGTTATGAAGGCATTAGGGTGTGGGAAACAGAGAGTAATCAAGACACTAGGGTGTCCTCTGATATATACAGATTTAGGGTATACAAATATATGTTCTTTAGATATTCAGAACAAGTTGCAGAATGCCAGAAGTGCAAATGTGGGCTTTTGCCTGCCAAAATTTGAGTTTTTAGCATCATGTAAACCATTCTGGAGATTTACAGAACACTTATCTGTATACCATGACTGTCAGATGAAGAGACAGAAGGAAAGTACAAGGTCTGTCAAGTATAGACTAATTTTCTTTGTGATATGTCATCTACTATATGTTTTTCATTCATTTCTTATAGTGCCTCCTGAGCCAAAGGCTATCAGGCACTGTAACTACTTGTGCTCCGCTCTGGTAAAAACCCCTGTGGGGAAAAGGATGCGTTCTGGCTGTTTAAAGTATTACAAGTGTTGTGTGTACAAATGGGGGCGCTAAAGGAGAAGCTGTCATGGTGTAGTGGTATATACTATTGACAAAGAGAAAGTGAAGGTCTACTATATGTCACAATTCTTATATGTGGTAGTTCTGACACAAAGCAGCCCACCTTTTGATGTTTTCATCAAAGGCTGGTTTCACTTCTATACCAATGAATACCTTTTATCTTTTGATTGTATCTGAATCAGTAGGCTCCATGTAACAATCTCATTTGAAAGTCAATGAACATGAATATACTTAAGGATTTTCCCTCATAGACAGGATTTGTTTTTGATAGCCAGTCATCATCAGTTCAATCCATTTTCCAGCTGATAAAGCAAGTAATCATTTTTCAAAGTGACAGGAAGCCATTTGAAAAGATATTGAGTGTACATTGGGATTCTTTAAGCACACTGGCATATACTCTCAGAACCAGGTTGCCATGTAAGTTTAATGGACATAAAAAACATACTTTTATGTTGTATTGTCCTCCACAACATGATTTTGTTACAAAGCTGCAGCAAAAACGTTTGTATAATTCTAGATGATTCATTGCAACACAATGTTAAGGTGTACATAAATTTGCTTCATTGTCAACTGACATAGACTATTGATCAAGACCACAATTCTGAGCTAAGAAACCTAGATCAACACATGTGATTGATGCATTCTCTCAATATCTCAATATAGACAAATGAGGAACTGGGGAGGATTAGTTGTCAACAGAATAGTTTTAGAATATAAAGCTTGGGCACTATCACTGCATTTGTTCTGAAGCTATTTTGATGTTCCATTGATAACAAAGGAAGTTGTGCTGTGGTGACACCACAATGAAAGATCTCATTTCTGGCTGTTTTCAAACAATCATGACAATCTGTGATCCTGGTCCCTATTGTTTTGGCCCAGTCTCAGTGGCCTACCCACCACTTGAATCACAAGCTGGTATGGTACGGCACTTGCCAGTGCATGACATTATGTGTTGTCTCAGGCCTCAATGGCTATGAGCAGTTTGGCAATGGGAAATGTCGCAGCTGAAAACCTACAGCCTAGTTGAAGTAATAACAGTAGAGCGTGAGTATACACAAGTTTGAGACAACAAATGAAGATAAATCATCATTTCATGATTACTTGTTTTTATTACTTTTGGACTTCCCCTTGATGTTTGGCTTCCATCTGACCAACAGAACTTTAATTGAAGTTGATTGTTATGGGAGGCAGAGTGATTTGAGCAATCTAAAGTGAGTAGACTTCTGAGACACTAGCAGTAGTTGAGTTTATTCTGGTTGAATCAGCAGCTTGGGACCATTTGGGAGCATATAAAATGAGTTCCACTGGGATTTGATCTGAGAATGATCTTATGCTTGATTAATCCTTCTTGAAAGGGTTCATATAATTTGCAGGTACAATTTCACTTGGTGGGTTGTGTTAAAGTGCTCCATAGAGTTCAACAGAGTCTAGAGCAAATGTATTGATGATTTTCCACCTAATATCGAATGTAAAAATGTAAAATGTAAAGTATTGATGATCAGTTAATTTTTACATTAACAACTCAAACTGAACCAGTTCATCAGCTGTTTAGCTAGACATTTTTTTGGCAATGCCCTTTTAAAGTTCCTGGCCACTTTATCCTGGAAATCAGTCCTGTGACTGTTATCATATTCTGGATTTTTGTTGATAGAACTCCACCAGATTGCTAGCTGTTCTTCTTCAGCCACTGTCCGGGTTTTTTGATGCGTTCTGCCAAGATTGTGGTAAGTTTGGTTGGTAGTGGTCTGGTCAACAATTGGATCCATCTGAAGTGTATCACCAACAAGTTGAGTGAAATCAGAGACAAGTGGAGCATAATCAAAGATGGGTCAAAGAGTGGGATGAAATCAAAGCTGATCCAAATGTGGGTGTTTGGTATAGAATCGCCCATGATAGATGCATGGATATGTGTGGTGTTGTATTTCACAACCCGCAGCATTAAATAAAGACAATCTCTAGACTTGAATCCTGCTTAAGAACCCTCTAACTGCACTGTGATTTCTGAGCAATTTTTAGGGTTATATTTAGTTAATCCCTCAACTTGACCCTGCAGTTGTGCGTGCTTTGACAAAGTGGCAGACCTCAGCAAGGCACTTTGCTGGATGTGTGTACTCTGTAAAATATAGTGCTGGTTTTCCTGGCAAGATACTAATTCAATACATTCAATCAATTCACGCTGGAGAGAAAATTTAGTCACATATATGTGAGGAACATGTTGATCAGTGTTGCCGTATGCACATGAGAACACAGTCACACTACAGTCACTGTGGATGTGTATCCACTTTGTGACTCTGATCAACACCTGTATCACATATTGCAATGCAAATGGATGTTATCCTTGGTGTCACTAGACATCAAGTTCTCTGAACATAGTTGTTGTCAAGATCATGATCTCCTACTTGAATCATACAATTGATTTACAAAAGAGATCATTCAACTGCAATCTTGATTTGATACCATAGCTGCTAGGATCTATTGTATAATTCATGTCATTCTGCTTTCATCTTTGAAGGAAAGTCTGGCATACATACATTCATGTTCAGGACAGCAAAAAAATTAGTGTTGCTTACTGTGTTACTACTCTTGCCCAAGTACACCACAGAATTTTAATTTCTGTATCTGACTTGAATATCCATAAGGCAATCATGTATTTCTAGGGAGTAGCAGTGTTGATCATTGCACAACAATCAAGATGAGGGATGCAAAATGATTGATTTTTCTAGTGATGCCTGTCAGGTGACAAACATGTCTTATGGTTCAGCATGAAGTCATTTGTGGATAGGGTCAAAATAGCTTTCATCCGCAGAAGAGAACTGATGATGAAATTGAATATCACATGGGATAAGAAGACATCAATACCTATAACCATTGAGCTATCCTTATTTGAAATTGCTGAACTGCTAGCATCTGACCTTCACTTGTTGTTTCTGAGGGACTCCTGGTTGAGCATGCATAAAACTGAGAATGCAAGTATATTTTTGTCACTCACCCAATTTTGATTTTCTGAGAAAAAGCAGCTGCGGTGCAGCAAAAAACTCGCCTTCTATATTCAACAAACTGTCTTCTGAAGGGCACAGACCCAACTTCACAAATTGAAAAATGTTAACCTTTACTGTAGCATTTGAGATTTTGTTGCCCCTATTAACCAAGTTTTTAAACAACAAAAACCCATATAGCAAAGAAACAGGCTGATGCCTGCTGATCAGCTTTTCATACACTGCCCTCTGAAGCCAGCGAGAATATGTTTTATTTCAATCCCAGCATTTGGCGGAGTGCTTTCAAATCTGGCCAAATTATGTACAAAGGACCTGAAATCTCTGATGTCTCTTGGCTAAATAAAAATCTTGAAAATGTGAATGCTGCATTGAGAAGCTGATCTCTAGTGAGCTTTTGAGTGCTGAGCTCTGAAGTCCAAGAGGTATAAATCCCAGAGGCATGAGTACATGTCCATTTTCTTTTCAGCCACAAGTACTCTCCTCATCTACTCGCGATTCTAAACATCTGCGCCTTATAACTCTGAGCTTCACGTCTCCTGAAACCTTAGCAAAACTAGTCAAACAACATGTCTATCAACCAGTCTCACAGCCCTTCAAACCAACCAAACCTTGCTTATTTGACTCGTGATCGCTCTTCGTCTCTACCGCAATCCAGTAGTTCTTCAAGACACAATCCTCTCAACCCAAAAGTACCCTATCCTCATCAGAGAAAGGGGTCCCTTCCTTACAATAATCTTCCACGCTATCCCCCTAAGGAAGAAGCAATGCCCTCAGACCAAGTACCACTCGAGATAAAAAACAAGCTACCATCCATGCCTCTTAATCGCAAGGCTTTGTTGGGTAGATCTTCAGGACTTGGTGACGAGTATGTTCCATTGAAGTTAGTTTTTGTTCCTTTTCTTAAATATAACGACCCTTTCTTATGAAAATGTTTGGTTTTTCTCTGATAGTTCTCCTGGATCACCTCGAAAAAATCTTGCCTTTGAGACGTCTGACGCCCTTCCTCCTTTACCTGTTAGTCCTCCCTTATCCTCTCCGCCCTACTCTCCTCGTACCTTGACATACTCTCGCCGAAAATATCCACCAATAGGATCACGACTTCCTAGAGTTGAGCCTTTGAAGATTGTCAAACGCTGTGCCGGTCACGCGTTATTAGATCAGACTTCCGGATCCCCAGCCTCTCCTTCTTCTAGCTCTGCGAGCATTCCTAATATAATCACAGAAGTGATATCAGAATTCCGAACCGCATCTCCTCCAAACCGAATTCTCTCAGCGCCTTTGAAAGGATTCCCGAATAACTCGCATGGAGATATTGGTCAGTCTAGTGCAGTTTCTGTTGAAGCTTTCAAACCCAACGAGACCACTGGATACGTTTATAAGCCTTCAGCTGTTGTCCTTACTGATGAATACTATCAATATCAAAATGACAATAGAGTCCCCTTGAAGAGATCTACTAGCGTTGCTGGAGTTAGAAAATTATCTGGAAATTTTATTAAAATCCTCAAGGGTGGTGAAAATAAAAAATAACGAAAATAAAGAACATCAGGAAAATAGAGAAAATCAAAGAAAACAGACAGAATAGACAGAATAGAAAGAATAGAAAGAATAGAAAAAAGGGTAGTTGTTGATATCTTGTTGCCATCTCTGTATTTGTAAAGTTACTAGGTTCTGTTTGAATGTCTGCTTTAATTTGGGAAAAAAGTTGTCATCATACAAGCAACCAGTTGTTCCATGTAAATATAAAGTCTTCTTCGTAAAACAAGAAAATTGGGTAAATTCAGTGGATTTTGTGGTGAATTTATTTTTTCCAATTGGACGGATGAGTTCATCTACTCTTTCAAAATCACAATAAACTTTAGCTTGACTCAAGCAATTGTTTCACTTGAAACCCAACAGACATACACCATATAACACACGGTTGATAATTTCAGAGTTGGAAGAGCAAAAGATCATCACAAGTCATACAACTTATGGGAGTTTTTGGAATATAGTCATTGTTGTTGACGTGAAGATGGTTAGTGAATAGATTGGTACTGATATATATATTTCCGAAATGAGCGGTAGGTCCTTTTCATAGTAAAACTGAGCATCATACGTAGAATGGGAATGTTGTTCTAAGGGAGATGTTGTCGTAGTATTTATTGCTCATTTCTGTCTTTGTTCTTTGAGGGGAGATAACGTAACTTTCAAGGACTGCAAGCAATTAATTCTTCACACATGATGATTTTCTTTACCTCCACTGAGCTCGTATTTTATATTTATCAGATTGAAAAGCATGAAACCTCGTCTTGGGTGACTCATGATCCTGCTTATGGCTCAATGACATCCTTTGCAGTAGTCTGATGCTATGCGTTAAAACATCTCAGAGAATATGTTGCATCCTCAGTGAATCATTTCACGATCAGCTTAAATTCCTCCGAGCAGGACATCGATGGTGACATTGTCAAGAGTTGATCATGATCACTTTTGATCTTACAAAGCTACAGCTCTTGTACTTTGTTCCAAATTCTGGATTTGAACATCTTGATCAGATTCAAATGTGCCGTCTAGGCAATGAGCTACTCAATCCTTCTCTGGCATGCATACTTTAACTTCAAGAATCAAGATACTAGTTATTCAGAGTGGTTGCATATCTGGGACAAGAAAATGAACAAGATCCATTTACTAACAGGTACCATATCAATCTGTATAAAATAAGAAAGGGACCCAAATCATATGTGTAAGTACATATATACTCAACTTGACTCTAGCTTGAGGCTTCACTCCAAAATCCAAGATATTTTTGAAGTCAATTTCGATTGCGGAGTTCCCAGAGGATGTCACTGTGGACTGGTTGAAGGAGATGCTTGGCTATGCTTGGGATTTGGTTGGTTTGATGTAAATTGTAAATCATACATGCTTAAGTATGTACTACATATTATTGATACTGTAGGGTGCCGATGGTGGAACGGAGGCACGTTAGCTATAGATCCTAAGCTTAACTAAGCCCCTCGCGCGGCCGCGCCCGCGCCCTTGAAGAGGGGCTTACAGCTGAAACGCTTTTTTTGGCGGACGACCTCCAGATTTTAAGTACCCTTATGTACTTTTTCGAACTTTTCTTCTTCACCTCACCGTAGAATCTTTTATGATTCTAGTATGTGGTTCGCCATGACAAGCTACACATCCTCGTACGAATCTCAACACGAACCAGGTGCCGTGAGGTTTTCAGGACGCTTTGCCAGTTTTGGTTCTTATGTCCACTTGTAACAGCGTAAGGAGCCCTGTATAAGCTGTCAAAGGCAATTGGAGGTTTAGTGCTTGGCACAAACTGTTGCCAAAACTGACAAAAGCCAAAACCGGTATGGGCCAAGCCAAAAGGGTTTAGTTAAGCTATCCAAACCGTATCGCCTTGAAAATGACTTAGCACCACGCGCTTCTTTCTTCAACAGCTCATTCCACCACAACTCCATGCTCACTCGATCTCAACGTCCACCTACTCTACCCACTTCTCCTTCGGCAACCCCATCATCAGCCACTCAAGTTCCGTCTCATGACTCACGAATCACTCTAGCAAAGTTGTTTTTAAAGGACAGCGACGAAGACCAAAAAGAAGTAATACGACAGTTATGTTTTTCGATGTTGAAGTTAGAAGCTCAAGATCTTCAAGTTGCACCGGCACTGAGTCTATCTTGAGGTCGAGACACATTCCTCATCGCAAGTACTGGTTATGGGAAATCGCTGGTCCCGATATTGTATTACTTGATGTTTCCAAAATTCGCGAAGCCAATTGTCTTGACTTTAAACCCACTGGACGCTCTGGGAAATAATCAAGTATACATAACAAGCTGACTGTGATTTTTGCCAATGACTCACTTCTTTCTTTCCGCAAATTAGGTCGAAGAAAAAAAAAAACTTGGTCTATCGGCAATTAACCTGACTCGAGCTACCTTTACCCAAGAGGCATTTGATGGAGTGTTATCCGGAAAGTATGTGTTTATCTATGTGGTGAGTACTCACTACCCTCACTTTCTACTTTCAATATGTAATTATGTATACGCTCCAGAGTTCTGTTGCTGACTCTGAATTGAACCTTTTCATCAATAGTCACCCGAGATCTTTTGTACCAACCCAAAATTCACTAAACTTTACTTTTCGAAAACTTTCCAGAACCGACTCATTCTCAAGGTTGTAGATGAGGCCCACCTAATCTACAGTTGGGGACTAGTTATCAGTGGCAGAATGAAAGATCTTCAGTCACACATTATCCACCAAGACCGGACTCCATTCCGCCCGACTTATGCAAAGTTGATTGACCGATTCCTAGCCACCCCTTCAATTCCAACTCTCCTTATGACAGCGACGTGTCCACCCCAGTATGTGGAACAAATACTCGCAAGTCTCAAACTCACCCAAAATTTTATCGATATCCACGTTGGCGAGCTCACCCGTCCGGAGATTCGCTTTATTCGAGTGACACTTCCTCCAAACCAAAAACCTTGGAACATCCTCTCGACTTTCTTCTCTTCAAGACATTTAGTGTCCGATTCTAACCTGGTTCCGACTCTCGTTTATTGTCACACTCAACATGATACTTTTGTAGCCCTCGAAACCATCAACAAAGCTCGTCATAATACATCCGAAACTCAAAATGGTTTGAGCGAGTCAGTCCGGCGATATCACGCTGACACCTGCCCGATTGACAAGGCCCGTAATGCTGAGGATTTCATGCAAGGTAAGTTCAATATCATGACATGTACAAACGCGCTAGGCCTAGGTCAGAACTGGAAACAAGTCCGAAGGGTGATAATCGCTGGCCAGCTCGATACTATGGAGGTCATTCAAATGGCGGGCCGAGCCGGACGAGACAAACAACCAGCAGTAGCCATTTTGCTTGTACGCCCTCTGACACCTGCGGAAGAACAATTGATTTCTGATTCGAATCCACCTGAAGATCAAGACGACAATCAACGGATGCATGCCATGTGTAACACAGAAGTATGTTTACGAGTGTCCTTTTCAATTCTCCTGCGGTGAGCGTTTTTCGAACTACCTGAAACACATAAAATTGTCCGGCTGACCAATGATTTGTAGAGTTGGTTATATTCCACTGACCAAAAGTTCAAGGACCGTGCTAGCCGAGACTCAAAGGCAGAAGGACGCAGGGATGGCAACATGCCTCTGCTCAAACTGTAGTCCTAAGGCCGCTCGCTTCTTCATCGCTCAGCAGCCAGCTTTGTCTAAGCTGAATTTCACCCGTTTGGTTCTTCAAGATGATATACCTGAAGAGTACCCACACTTCAATGACCAATTCGAAGATTTGGTCGATGAAACACCTTCTCCGCATACTAGAATAAGGCCGATCGACCTGGATGACCCTTTACGTGGCGACCTGCGACTGATCCGACTGCTCCTCAAGATTGAAGCACGTTTGAAGAGGCTGTTTGATGTCGAGTATCCTGATGGAGGATTCTACACAATTCAAGATCTTTTTCCACGCGATAAGCTGTGGGTGGTTTGTGCCAACTACGATCTTTGTCTGGACGGGATATCTCTGGATTTCATTTTTGGAAGTGAGCCCCTTCCAACGGCGTACGAGAATATCTTACAATCAATTCAAGCGTGGAAGGGTCACCGTAAGGATATGTTTGCAGTCTTGGACCCATCTGAAGATGAGTTACAGATTCACTACCAAGCAAAGGCCCTCCTACAGAAATCCCAAAAGGAATCTCAGGAAGCGAAAGAAGCGGCTGCGCAAAGGAGGAAGCTGCCCCGGTTGAATTTCGAAGCAGAGGTATGTCCATTTAAGTTGTTTTCCACGCATTGTACGTTTTTTACTTATTCCTAAGCTGTTAATCTCTCATCTCAGGCTCATCCTGTTCAGCAAGCACAGGTATGTACTTGCAGTTTCGTCTCACATAATGTCACAAGGACAATTTATTTCATATGAGTAAGCTAATCATCATCACCCCTTCACTTAGAATGCTTCATCAGGCACGTCGAAACAGAAGCGGAAGCCGCCCACAAAGGTTGCACGCGGAGGAAAAAAGTCAAAGGCGAAAATCTCCCTAGGCTAGTCTGCAGGAGTATCTTCATCTTGAACCACCGGCACACATCCGATCACTCCAACCCCCCAACGATATCTTGATACTTTGTTTTTTTTATCACTTGTCAAATTACGTTGTAGGCCTTCTGATCCGGCCAAAATGATGTCACTCAAAGGCTCGCTCGCATAGGAATTCAAACTTGTAACAAATTGATGTTTCCACGAGCGTATAAAATTGCCCAGGGTATGAGGAGTGAGTTTATGGGTGTGATTCCGATAAATGGGTTTTAGTCCACAGCGAATATTTAGCTGTTGAAGAAGCAGCCTGAGCTGCCCGGTTTAGACCAAACCAAGACTAAGTGAGAACATTAAAGAATATTCACATAATATAAGACAAACATACCAAAGGTATGTTTATGGACATTTGAATCAACTTTTTGACGTCTGTGCCGTTGCTCTGAAGCAATCACAAAAACCAGTGATAGATTCAGTAAGGAACCATGCGTAGAAATAGTGAAACATGCTAAAGAAAGACCGCAAATGTGTCGAACTCACATTTTGGTTAAAAAAATGCTTGAGCCAATAATTTTGGTGTTCAAGCCAAAGGTCGTTTCCAACAAAATGTCCTGGCCTGTGGCCAGGAGGGATCAACAAGCTATGGAGAACCACTTTGGCCAAAGTGGGTGGTAAGTCTTGCTCAACAAGGACCAGGAAGCGGCTCAGATGAAGAGCATATCGAGGGAGACCCTTTATCCCATGCGCCATAAGTGCCCACTGCTTCCATATGAACTTTAGGCAACCTACATCCCCAGCGCTTGTTGCGCTGTCAGCTTCAACCACTGTTGCGAAATCTCGAATTCGCAGCCTCAAGTTATAATCTTTATTTTTTTTACTTAATCCACAAGACTTTAACGACTCTGGGCTACAGAAATCATTGTAGCATTGGTCAATAATACCCTAAGCAACCCCATCTTGCGAAAGATCCGATTTAGATTCATATTTCGCCATTGTGCTTCTTTTACAGAGGGGAAGCAAGAAGGATTCTTTAAATCACGAACACTAATCCACGAAAGACCCCAGATTTAGATTACTTACTTTAAACACGCGACCAATGTCGCAGTATGGATCGAGTGCACAGCGGTTAAAACTGTGCCAAAATCCATATCTGATGGTGGTTTCATCAACGAACCACCAATAGACTGCCATCCGGACCAAGCGCCAGTATCGTTGGCATCTCGGCTGTTGCCCCAATGGTGGGTCAAGATACCCCTGGCCATGTTCCACATGATATGTGCAACACCAGGGATGGTCATCACACTCGTTAATCCACCTACCGCCGTTCCTGCTGGATGTCTTTTCTTCCAAAGACTCTCAATGTTCTGACAGGTGCCTAGATCACCTTCAAATATTTGAAGCCACCGTGCCATCACTTCACGACTCAAGCCGCACTGTGCCGCTATTTCATCAAATACCTGCGCGATTCCATTCGCCGAGTTATCCGCGGCATCCATCAAGCTCAATAGGAATAGATTTCGATCGACCTCCGGTATAGGTTCGATTGCTGGCGGCGATCTCGAAAGAGACTTCGATGGTCCCTTACCGGGTTCAATTATGTATTTGTACATAACCGTGGCAAGCTGACTTTTCAATGTAGCTTGCCAGTGCGCTAAATCTGTAGATTTGGCCCGGAAGAGTTCAAAGACCACTGGTGATTCCTGAGCAACCGCCATTGCTCGGTGGTAGATTTGAAGGTGATCCCTGGCACTATTATTACATAGTTCTTTCTTCAGATAGTCGGGTAGAAATTGAATGTAACCCCAAGTGCCATGAAAAAGATGTGACGACGCCTCTATCTGAGTCTTCTGAACTCTCTGTAGGATATCAAAATTGTCAATGCATACAATGGGGCTAATACTATAATATTTTGCCATCATTGCTCGAAGGGAGGCTTCTCTCGATGAGCGTAGATGTTCCATAGCTTTGACCGCTGTTTCACGACTACTCGTCAGACCAATCATATGCAAGTATTTGAATACCTTGCAAGAGACGCCTGTTGCAAGGAAAGTCAACGCATTATGTAATTGTACGCCATTGTCACGACCATTTGATTGAAAAGATATCATTGCACAAATAGTAGTTGCCGCCTGAAAAATTTAACAAATTGGGTATTAGCACGTTGATGACCCAAAGGGTGAAGATAATCTACCCAACCTGTTCAGCCTGGGTTTTTCGTGCCTTGTGTTTGTCTTCCGCAACATACTCAATGCCGTCATCGTGTTGGGCTTCTTCCTGAGCCAAAGATCCAGCCAGAGCGTCATCCGGTTCTACCTCGTCCATTTCTTTCAGTGTGTCTTCGTCTTCCAGAGTGATATTGTTATCAGCCGCACCCCTCACAAGCTCTTCAAGATTGTTGGTTCTAGCGGATAGTTGATGATACATCAGGTTCCACGTGAATGGCATTGATGTCCTTAAATCATGTTCACGTTTGCCTAGCTCCTCAAGTTTGAAAAAGACCGGTGTGATCTTTCGAGAGCTGTAGAACTTTCGCTCTTTCGACCAAACCTCGTTTGTGATCTGCTCCTGGGCCTACAGATTATAACAATGTCATTCAGATCTCAGATATATACTTCGGTTGGATAGTTACATTGGACTCCCCTCTCTCAAAATGAAGTGGCTCCATCCAGACTTTCCTTCGTCACTAGTTTGTGACAGTTTCTTGATTGCACTCAGTATTTGCAAAGTTGAATTGAACCCCCTCTCAGTTCCCCAAAATTGTCGAGAGGTCTTCAGAGCTGGGCTTTCTGACGACAAAAGAGCATAAATAAACTCTTTTGTAGTCACTTTCCTTTCCTTCAAAACCCCATAAACATCAACTGCATACGCTTCAATGAAAGGTCGTTCTCGAATTGTCGGAGGTCGCTCTCCATTTGTGATAGGTTGAGGTGAGGCTTGCATTATCAACTGATGAAGTGGTTTTCTTTCGAGCAATTTTACATTTCAAATCATGTCATCCTTGTTTGAAACAGTTTCTTTTGGACAAGTGCCACTCTGACGTGGCAGGCAGCCTGTGGTTCAGCGTCAACTCAACTGGTCTTCTATCTCATGGTTTTTGTGCGTACGTAAAGTGTAGCACATTTTTGATGTCAAGTTCCTTAGACGCGTTCGCGTTGGTGTGGTTATGCTAGAACACGTGCTTTACAGATTTTACTACGGCAAAAACTGCAGGGGTTTTGCACATGAAATTGGGAATTTCAAAACCAAACTGACTTTTGGCCTTTTAGGCTGAAACTGCCCATTACACGACTCCACAGATTTGCATCACTTTTTTCAACAGGTTACTTCTCACCAAAACCCATGTTTGTGACATGAGGATGTGTAGCTTGTCATGGCGAACCACATACTAGAATCATAAAAGATTCTACGGTGAGGTGAAGAAGAAAAGTTCGAAAAAGTACATAAGGGTACTTAAAATCTGGAGGTCGTCCGCCAAAAAAAGCGTTTCAGCTGTAAGCCCCTCTTCGAGGGCGCGGACGCGGCCGCGCGAGGGGCTTAGTTAAGCTTATATAGATCCCGAGTCTTATAGAGTGACATTGCAACTATCTACCTGTAGGGTGCCGATGGTGGAACGGAGGCACGTTAGCTATAGATCCCGAGTCTTATAGAGTGACAAGGGATCTAGCTACTCCGCCATTGGCACCAGTCTAACTACTACTAACAATATGTCACATGTGTGTATCCTAGTGAAAGACGCCCACAACTTCACACGCACACAATTACAGCCGTTGTAATATCTACTGGCAGATTTTTGAAAAATTTTGTGTTGCCAGATTTAACTTATGAAGTCAAAAACTTGAAATATTTTGTGAGGTTATCGGAGGAGGGACGACAGAGATGGTCGGTGTCCACGTTCACGGGTAATACAGACAAAAGTGAGATACATGATCATCCACTTGATTTCCCTAACCCGGGCCAATATATAATTTTAGCCTACTTGGTAATGAAAATTATTAAACTGTCTAACTCAATGGTAGACCTCACCCTGATGGCAGGATTAGACCAGGTCTAAATCTTGCCACGCCCATGAAAGAATGGCCCATCTAAATAAGAGGAACATACAGTGGATGATATATATAGTAATGAAGAATAGATTCTTCTAATTTTCCTCATCCTTTTTCCCTCACATCATAATTTCAATAATTCGATTCAAATCTACAATCATCAATTGTAGGAATTAATTTAAATTCTCCTTTCTATTCCAACCTATTGATATTTAAATATTATTTCTGATAAGATTTAAATTCAAAAATTACTTTTAAATTATCTCCTTAGAAATCTATTTTTATCTTTTTCGCAATTCATCTTTCCAAAAAGACTCTTCTTCAGCCTATCCAACAACGTACTTTGTCCAGAAATGTCTTCAACCGGAATCTCGGAAATGACCGCTGCATTAAGCGCTATACAACCTGTTTCATTTCCTGGATCAAAAGAAACCCAAAGCTCAAATGAGACGACTAATTCTCAAAAAGAGCAAAGTGGAGCCTCCTTTGGCAAATATAACAAGCAGATGCTTATATCAAATTACCTCAACAGAGGTAAAGGTGAGCAAGTTTCTACCACCAAATGATAAATCTAAAAATTATATTCCAGTCTTTTTAGACAAACAATGGAAGAAAGGAGAACAAAACTGACTAATAACTTATTCGTCGTTATATCTGTCTATCAGAAAAATCCACAGATAACAATACTAAAGAGAAAGAAACGAATGCAAACCCACATCCCTCTGACAATACCAAAGACAATCCAACATCAGCAGCACGAGTAGATCCAAAAGCTACAGAATCAGTTGGGGAAAAAGGAGGATCAAAAGAATCAGATGAAAGCGCAAGGAAAAGGCTCGAAGCCGAGTTCTGCAATATATTTGGTACTTCAGTAAAGCTACCAAGAATTTCAAAAGTGACGAATGCTAATACTACCATTGAACCAAATTTAGGGGGAGCATCATTTGATAAGGCGGTGGACCTTCTAAACAAAATTAACTCGAAGAAAAATCAGTCTTCAGCCTTAGGAAACGTAGTTGATTTAACAGAAGCTCCAGAGGCTCATACTCCTCTGATAAGTAAAACTCACAGTTTCCTCAAATCATTCAAATTGCACGAATCAGAATTTTCGGAAGGAGGAATATCTTTCGATTTTAGCAAAGCTCCAGATGCCAGAACTCAATCCCTACCACTTTTCTTCCATAAGAATATGCAGGCGCTTCAAGGCCAACTACCACTAACAATCTTCAATAGAGCCTGGCAACAAACCGCCAGTGACAATCATCTTGATTTCAAAGGGATGGATAAAGAGGTGGACAGATATAAAGGCCATCCATTCCCAGGCGAGTGGACGCAGTCAAGGTTCGAGTGGGGTGAAAATATGGATAACTTCATCTTAATGCTCAGGGAAGATTACAAGTTCCCTGGTTTTGCCGACGCAATGGAAGCCCACAAGCGAAATGTGATTAGGATTTTTAAAGAACAAAGGTCGTGGGTAATTGCTTTCAAATACGACTTGTCAATCAGAAAATCAGTCTTTGCAATTAGAAACCCGGAACAGCGCGTCCCTAACCCAGCTTTGGAGCCTGTGGGATTGGTAAACAAGATCTTTTACAACGCGAGGGCACAAGATGACCTGAACACGCACGACAATCCTTATATGAGAGGTGGGGAAAAGTTCGGGAGGAACCCTTATTCGGACATGTTGACAGACTACTTGATTCACAACTCATCCCAACAATATCCAAAGCCACCACAAGGAGCCTCAAGGAACTCGATTGAGAGGAGAGAAAGGAACTATAAACCTTCCACCCCGTATGGAAACTATAAAGGCAAAAACTTTATCCCTAACTATAAGAAAAATCCAGAGGTAAAAGGGAAGGTTAAGGAAAAGCAAGACATGTAGGTTGATCTGAATTATTCTGCCTACTGTATAACCACCACACATACGTGTAATTTCCTTCCTACTTTTTGTAAACTTCAGAATCCTTGATTCTAAATACGCAGAGTTTCCCTTTAGCACTCTTCATTTTTTGCAATTAATTGATATATATTTCTAAAAACCTATAGCCCCATAGATCCTGAGACCAAAGCTCCTGGAAGTTGTTTGAATCTCGATGTAAACTTCCCATCCTCTCAAGACCCCGAAGACAATTCCCCTCCGAGTTCACCAGATCCCATATGGCCAGGCGAAATTCGTTGCGAAATGAATATCCCTGCTTGGGAAGCAGCACTGGAATCAGCGGGCCTAATCGAGAAGTACATCGACGTTATAACAGGTTTCAAGTTTGGTTTCGATCAGGGGATTCCCCACCATTTTCTGATAGATTGTAAGTGGTACACACCATCCAATCATACATCATCAGAGCTGGCAAAAGAGAAAATCGCGTCGAATATGGAAAAAGAGAAGAGAGCCGGCCGAATTTTCGGACCTTTCTCGCATGAGCAAGTATATCGGAGGGTAGGATTCTTTAGGACAAACCCTTTGGGTGCGGTTGTTAATGGAGACGGTTCAATAAGACCTATCAACGACTTGTCCTACCCCAGAAATGATCCGGACATACCGTCAGTTAATTCTTTCGTAGACGCGAACGATTTTAAAACAACCTGGGATGATTTCGCGAAAGTGTCATCATTCTTTCGAAATTTAGATGACCCGGTGCTTCTTGCAATATTCGATTGGGAAAAAGCTTATCGGCAAATTCCAACAATGACGAGCCAACAGCCATATACCATGATTATGGACGCGGAAGGAAGGATCTGGTGGGATACCAGGATCGGCTTCGGCGGTGTTGCAGGATGCGGATCATTCGGGAAGGCAGCGGACGCCTGGAGGGACGTAATAAAAAATGAGTTTGACGTAGTTGATATCTTCAGGTGGGTCGATGACGCATTATTCATAAAAAGCGTTACCTCCAAGCTAGAAATGAAGAGTGTAGTGTCAAGGAGCCTAGAACTAGGTGTGATAACGAACGAGGAAAAGATGTCCGAATTTAATTATGAACAGAAATTCATTGGCTTCATTTGGAACGGATTCTCAAAAACCGTTAGACTCCCGGAAGAAAAGCTGAACCAACGAAAAATGCAAATTCTTGAAGCATTAGAACCCAACAAGAGTTTTTCTTTCAATGAGGTTGAGGTCCTCATAGGACGGCTAGTGCATGTAACACTGATACTCCCACAGTTGAAGTGCTACATGACAGGTCTTTACAGATGGAAGAAGAGCTGGGTCTTCAAACACGCGAAACAATCCCTACCTCGAGATGTAAAGATGGACCTCCTGCATTGGAAGATAATGCTATCGAATTTCAAACATACAAGGTTGATAAGATATAGTGATCCAATTGATATTGGGTGGATAGGAGATGCTTCCACAAGTTTCGGGGTAGGGGTCTTAGTTGGGAAGAAATGGTTTCAATTGAAGCTGAGAGAAGGTTGGGAAGATTCTGGCACGTCAAAACGGGGAATCGCATGGCTAGAAACGGTAGCCATAAGGTTAGGCCTATGGTATATAATATCCCAAGGAAATTATGATGGGAAAACGCTGATTGTGTGGACTGATAACACTACAAGCCAAAATGCGATAACAAATCGAAGGTCAAACGATTTAGAAGTGAACATGGAATGGAGGAGGATCCAGAGTATCCTAATATCATCTCACATGGACCTCGTGGCTAAAAGGGTGACCTCTGAATTGAATTCCGCAGATAAGATATCAAGGGGAGATTCGCATGACAAGGATGAGAAGGATAGAGTATGGGCTTCAATCCCACCAGACCTGACGCGCGTTTTCTCTCAAAAATTTGTCTTGAGTGATGACTATGAAACGTTAAGGATTCAATTCCCGGGCCTGATAGCTCCCAGGAAAAGCTAGCGTCAAAGTAGAAAGGGTCTATTGAGGGTTCTGAGGGTGCAAAGCTTCTAGCTCAAATATTCCCAAACATGTTTCACAATTGACTTAGTTGGTCGGCTCCTGAAAAGAATCCTTTTTTGGATATTTGTATCTATATATTGTTGTGGCTTGTATAATTTTCACTCTTTCCCAATAAAGAAAATTTCTTCATCCTGCCTCCTGCCACAATCCGAAATATCTCGTTAGCAAATTTCTGCTGTAAGCTCAAAGTCTTTCTACCGAAATATCTACGACAAGCTTTATTGCAAATAATTCAGGTAAAATTTTTTTTCCAACCCTCAGTTCGCACCGTCGAGTTACCACTGCCACCTAAAACTGCTCTCTTTTTTTATTGAATAAGACATGCCTTTCTCAAATGACGAACTCAAACCGATATTACAATTTGTGTCTAGGGGAGATGGAAAGATACATTATAATGGTTTACAACAGCACGTCCTTGACGGTTGGAAATGGAACACCTTAGTTAGCTATAATGGAGCAGTAAGGAAGTTCTTAAAGTACAGGAAAGAAAAATCATCGTCGTCATCGGATCTTCCAGCAACAGAAGATGAAATCTACGAGTTCTGTGTGTGGGCAGGTAGGACGAGCAACGGACCGTCTAAAGAAGACGTTCTGTCTCAAACCCTGGAGAAGTACCTTTACGGCCTTAGAGCATGGCATTTGTACCATCGGGAAGATTTCCCCAAGGTATCAGAGGCGACGATAAAACTCATGCTAATAGCGTCAAAGAAAATGGATGCAACTGTTCCCAAGGCAAGCGAAAAGAAAGCAGTTCATCTAAAGCACCTACTGTGTTTGGCCGAAAACCTGATTGGAGGGAGCTTGAAAGAATTAGCGATTTGGGATACTGTTCTATGTACCTTCTGGAGTCTAGCGAGACTGGGCGAAATAACGAACAGCAAACAAGATACATCCGAACTAATCTTGGCATCGGATGTGAAAATTGTGGAGGAAGAAGGGAAAGTAGAAGGGTTCATTACATTGAGAGGAGCGAAGACTGCGAAACCGGGAGAAACGCAAGTATTACAATTAAAATATCTTAATCACCTCCTCTGCCCGATTGTAGCGTTGAAGAGAAGATTAGCCTGTACAACAGATAAAAACAACGTTCTCTTCAGCTATGTAGAAAACCCGGTTAGAATTCCTCTGTCAAAGCAATTAGTGATGACAACCTGTCAGAGAATCTGGGCGAATGCAGGTTTTAACGGGATAACAGGACATTCCTTTAGAGTAGGCGGGGCCTCCCTCAGGTATGCATTGGGGGTTCCGGTGTCTGATATTTGCGAAATAGGGAGGTGGAAGTCTAATTCGTGGAAATTCTACATCAAACCATATTCAGAAGAAGAATTGAAGGATACTAAAGATCACTTGTTTGTGCTAAGTAGACATAAACTAGAGTAAGGAAAAATTGAGGTGTTTTTCGGGAATTTATGACACAACGGGTCTGAAAGTTTTGGGGGTTCGTTTAAAGGCTCAGGCTTCCAGCACCGAGTGGAGGGAAATTAAACTAATCCCTTCATTCTTGATTCTCTGCGTGAATCAAAAGCCTAAGACCCTCTAGAGTGTTCTTAAACCATGAGCTAAAATCTTGATTTGAAATTTTAAGACTATCTCCATCGTTTGTTTTGATTAATGAAGTTTTGTTCCTTGAATTAGAACAAAAAGAATCCATCAGCTTAATACTGCTGGTATGAGTCATTAATCCATGACAGGATGTACTTAAATTTCTTCGAGATATCGGAACAACATCGATATCTTGGTATGAGCATAAGATTAAGCTTATTCGAATTCACATCCCAGCAAAAGAGGGGATCTGAATTCGGTGGTTTAAAGAAAACCCGAACATTGGTAATCCGGGGCGTAATAGCCGGGACTACCTAGGGAGGAAATGTAAAGCACCGTAAGTATCACGACCTTTAAATTTCCTCCTGAACTTGTACACCCTAGTTGGAATTACTAAGGCCCCGTTTGGTATAGCGTACACTGTTTATAAATGCGTTACAGAATAATCAATTATACAATTGTGTAATAGATTATTCCCGATAATTTGAAAGCTGGTCGAGGGCAGCTTTCAAAAAATCGAATTATTGGCCTGATTAATGTATTATTTAACGTGAAAAACATTTTAAAAAGAGGGGCAAACTGTATACCAAACGGGAAATTTTGAAAATGCGAAAAATAGATTATTTTTAAAAAATAATCTATTTCGCCCCGCTTTTGTAAGCCATACCAAACGGGGCCTAAGATGTAAGTGGACACTCTCAGACTGAACTCTATTTATTTTTGCACTAGAATGGACCAATGGACGGTAGAGTTACCAATCTCAAAAGAGATTTTTTGAGTTTTTGACCTTCACATTAAATCTGGCGACGACACAACGACCTCAAAATTTGCCGATAGATCTTACAACGGCTGTAAATAACTAACACATATGTAGCTTTTTGAGTGATTGATGGTAAGTTACTTTATGGGCTTAAGAGCTTTCTGACTGAGGGTTTAGTATTTATTTATTTTGTTTTTCAAGATCACATCGAATGAGAAGCAGAACAAGGACGACGACCAGCATTCTTTAACTCAACCTCAACCTCAACTTAACATCCAATCAAATGCAATTTATAAATCATCATTAGAACATCAATCTAACTTCAAATGATTCAGATTCAGCTCATGATATGCATTCTTCTTCTCAACCATTAGTATCAAATCAACTTAAGAAAACTGTTGGTCTTATTCCAATCTCAAATCAAACCACTGAAACTTCTCAACATCCTCTCAGTCCACTTCCTGTTCAACATTTATCTTCAACTACATTAGATACATCTTCAACTTCTTCATCTTCATCGACCGGTTTACAATCTAATTCACTAGCTCATCAACCCAAGTCTTACTTTGATTTAAAGGCTGATTCCGATCAATTAATCTCATCTCAGACTCCTTTTGCTCAAATATCTCAATCCGATCAACTTCCTCATCCACCCACACCGTCCTCATCTAATTTACCTGCATCTCAATCCGATACTACTCTTCAAAACCCCTCTTCAAACTCAACCCATGCTTCGAAACGACTTGAGTCATCAGACAATGACCCCTCCAAGCGCATAGCTGACCCTGGACGTCATCTTCAAGCAGATCCCTCTCGGATTTCTACTCGATCATCTCACAACCTCAATCACAAACTCGTAGAAACATGTCCCGAAAATTCCGACCAAGACCTGCCAAAGCGTAGAAAGTCAAAGATATCTGTAGTCAGGAAAGGTAAAAGTCCCGATAGAGTCAAAATCACAATATCCGATGAACCCCACCGCCTCAAGTCAAATCGACAACTCCTCCGTGAGCTCAAAACTGCGATCAACAAACCAGCTCCTGACTCTTCCTCCTCTCGTCTTATGAGCCCATCCTCATCGTCTAATACGTTAGATCATCGCGTTATGAGCGACCTGATGTTGACAATCATCAGAGAGCTTTCTTCTCGCTTGGAACAAACCAAACACGAATTGGAAAATAGCAAACTAGAGACGAAAGCTCTCAAATCACTTTTAGTCGATAGTTATTCGGTGGGATTGGGTGAAATTCAAAGATGTTTAGTTCGTTCCAAGATTGATTCATTTCCTAACCCTTCTCCGGCTCAAGATCCTGTCAAATCCACACCACCAACTGCTCCTTGGACACTCGAATTGACTGGTCATTGGGGTCGCCATCGGGAGCGTGAACCGGATCAAGATTATGCATCCACTCCATCCACCCGAGACGCTACTGGTCTCTCCAGCAACTTAGATTTGGAAGATTTACGAGAAGCCATGTTTGATAATCCTTCCTATGACACTGCCTCTCTATCTAGCTGTCGGTCACAATCGTTGATCAACTCCCCTACATCCTTTGTTGGCCAAGTAAATGCCTCTAATGGCACCTCTCGCTCTCAAGAAAAACCATCTAAAACTGCGATGATTGGTTCTCGACTTTTCAAATCCGGTTTCGGTCGAAGCTCCAAGCCTGTCACCTCAGCACCCACTCTGCCCCCAGGCGGATCACTTCTACCACCTCCCTCCATCAGAGATCACGAAACTAGCCAAAAGAAGTTGTCTCAAACCAGCGACACCACTAAAGGCCAAAGCAAGAGGAAAGACTCGATTGGAAGCAGTCTCAGTGGTGTCTCGAGTCAATGCAATCATTCTGGAGCAAGTGTTGGCGGGAGCTGGGGCTTTCACGGCTGGAGATGGAGCAACAAGACTCATTATAATACTAGCAAGGTTGCTTCTACCTTTGGTACAGATGCGGATGAGGATGAGAGCGAACTGGATACCAACCGACGAAGTCAGAACCGACTAGTCGAAGATAACTCACTTGGCGCCAGCAATAGCAAGCTTGTGGTCACGGGGATGTCAGGAGGGAAGAGAGGGGATGAGGGCAAGCGTATGCTGCCACATCAAACCGATGACAGATATACGGAGGGTCAAGATCCACAGAACCTCAGCTCACACCAGGCACAGTTGGGGACCAGTTCTACTGTGCCTACTGGTGGTCACGGGCTTTTTGCCAATTTCTTCGAAACTGTGACCCGCAGGTCTGTCTCGTCTTCATTCAACTTGCTGCCCATTTCTTCAGTCTATACGCGCTTTTCACACAAAATGAATCACTTATGCTGACTTGTCTCTCACCTGACCTATAGACGGTCTACTAGCTCCAATCGAGCACTAGACGATCCTCAAGCTTATGATAGTTGTAAAAATGAGCTGAATAGCACGGGCAAGGATATCCTCACCATCGAACCTAATGTCCCCATCCCTTCCCAGACAGACATGGCGGAGCAGATATGCCCGGGCCCAACCTCTTCATCTACTCCGTCTTTCAACCGATTATTAGCCAAACCTATCTCGCCAACACAATTGTCAAGAGAAGAATCTAATTCACAACAAGCAGACCCAAGCCAAAGCTCGTCAAGTTCTCACTACGCACAAGCAGCTACACCGACCAGCACCGATACCGACTTTTTGTCGAACAGCGGCCATATCAATCCTTCCAACCGATCCTCTTGTGGTTCCGTCTTGTCATCATCCATCAATAGCTTTTCTTTACCTGCGGTACCCGTCCTCCCCGATTCCTACGTTCCCCAATCAGGCGAAATGGTCGAACGTCTTGCTCCAAGCCGGAGCGCCAGCGATGTTAGCTCTTTAGCTGTTTCGCGAGTCTTGAGCGACGTCCCAGTCCCGTCACCTACAGTTAACACGGCCGGGGCTGTGCCTGCCTTTGTCCTCGAAACTTCATCTCCTGCGTCTGCCCTTCTCTTGTCCCCGTCTTCACACACCAGTAGAAGGACTTCGCTCACTGCTGTTAAATCACCAATCGCCCACATCTTCCCGACTTCTAAATGTCCTCCTACCCTTTCCACTCAAGCAGATACTATTTTACCTTCAGAATCCCCCTTTTCTCACGCATCACCTCCGAGAATTCATCAATCACGCGATCCATCATATGCCACATCCGCCGCGTCTTTCAGTCCATTACTTGCAAGTGATCGCCACCGGAGCAGAACCTCTTCATCAAACCCGCTGTCATCCACAGCTGAGAGGGGTCCAAGCGATGGAGCTATGCATGACGTCTCATCGGTATCAGAATCTCGATCTTCTAGCGTGTTGTTAGATGCCAGTCTTTCAAAAGTTACCACAGGCAGCGTTTCTTCTTTGAGCCTGCAAGAAGCCACACATTCGGATTGCGGTCATCAAAGTATCGAATCTGAAGAGAGGATAGCTGACAAAGACGAGACGGTAACCACTGGTAAATTAGTTCCCCAATCTGCTTTGATAGACTCTGACGATGTCGCAGGTGTCGAAGTTTCAGAAATTGACAGCAAACCCTTGTTGTCTCGGTTCCCTTCAGTGATTCATCTCCCAACGCATTCTGTTCGACCTGGCACACCGGCCAAAAAATCTCAACCCCAATCTAAACTCACTGCACATGTGATGACCAAAGGCTACCTGTCAACGGCAAAAGCAACGCTAGATACTGAGTCTGGCAGCAGTTCCAATCTTACCACCAAAGCATCAAAAATAGAACCATCGAAATCTTTTCAACCAAACGTCACGACCTTCCCGACCGCAGCTCTCAGCCATCTTGCCTCGACATCCACTCGTCTCTCCTCTCGAAAGTCCTTCTTGAATCTTCATGGAGCTGCACAAGGAAACTCATCGACCAGTCCCGGTGAGGCAAAGAGTAAAATTACCCAAGACCTTCCGACTAATCCTAGAGCAATAGATAAACTAGATCATATTGTTCTTCCATCGACATCGAACACTAACAACAGCACGATGGAGTTGAAAACCTTTCTCAGTACGAAATCCAACCCTCCCCCATTTTCGGCCTTCAACCGCCAAGCTCTTACCCCCCTTTGGAAAGGAGCTGATGATAACGACGAACAACCAATTACGGACCGCTTTGGTTTTGTGGTTGATGCCAAGTACGGTATGCGACTCATGAGAGAGTCGCGTAACAAGAAGAAGAGACAGGCCAAAGAAACTAAAACATCGGCCCTCAACGTGATAAGCCAAGAGTCCTTGATAAGTCGCTTGAAGGATGCACAAGAGCCACTCCCAATCAAAATCGATGTCGAATCGAGTTCAATAGCCATGACAGGTGCTGATGTATCTTCTGAACTGACAGCCAATCCGGAGCCAGCTAGCGACAAGGTTGGGGATTGTGATGATGCTGAATTACAAGGAGAGTCGGAAGATCAAGAACCAGTAGTGACTACAGCTTTACCTATCAAGTCACAAAATGACGTAGAAGCCGAATTAGCATCTTTACGCGAGTCCCTTGGCCTACCGCCAGCACCCTCAAAGTCGAATGCAGGAAGTTCTCCGGAGAAAGTGAATCATCTCATTATCGATGCCAGCAGCAGTTCAAAAGACGAAACCCCCAATGAAAGCATCAGAAGACTTCTTTCACAACTGAACGAGATGCAGGAGGCATTGGAACGGAATCAACTGCTTGAATGGAACGAGTTCATATCGAAACGCAAGGCCAGATCCATCAAGACATTGATGTCTGTAAGTCATCATCATCACACCAGCCCCTCGATCACGACTGGAACACCTGGTGAAGTGAGTTCCATCATCCGTGGGGCGAGTGGCGCAAAGGGCACATCAGATCCTGTTTCACCGGAATCGGTGGGCGCGTTCTTGGGGTTCAGAAAGTTATCGGAAACTGCCCCTGCTGGTACTGCAGGAATGAAGTCACACGCCACGGGCTCGAGTGCAAGTACCCATAATGCAGGCGCAATGAGCGGGTTGGCTAATGAAGCGACCAGAAAGGACTCGGAACGAGATTTGATGATTTGCCATGATGAAAATTTGATCGGAATTGCCTCTATGGGTCTCAGTCAGGATTCTAAATCAGTAAAAGAAGATTGGAAAGAGTTCAGAGGCTTAGTGACAAAAGGTGTCCCCATCAGTCTCCGTCCAAAAATATGGCTCGAGTGCTCAGGCGCCAACGAGATGAAGGAACCGGGTTATTATTACGATTTACTCGATTGCCATAAAGACGAGAAAGGAATGGCCCTTAATCAAATTGAATGTGATGTGACACGGTGAGTGCCAACTGCCTACACAATGACTACATTGCAAGGCGTATTGATGCTGTGATCAAACTGATGCGCAGGACATTGCCCACAAATGTCTATTTCGGCGGGGACGGGCCTGGGGTTAAGAAGTTGAGGAGGGTATTAGCAGCGATGTCATGGCACAATCCGGTCGTAGGATATTGCCAGGTAAGCAGTCACGTTTTCTGGAGAGCATACAAGGTGGGATACTGGTTTTTGACTTGGTTTGATCTGATTATTTTAGGGTATGAACATGGTTGCCGCTACACTGTTGCTCACTATCCCCAATGAAGAGGATGCGTTTTGGATCTTGGTGTGCATTGTAGATGTAAGTACAAAAGACCCATCTGTTTGTGGGCTGAAGCTGACAATTCACGAGAAAAAATGAATCCATGGATGAGGCACTTCCAGAAAATTTTGCCGTCAGAATACTATACATCTCATCTTCTCAGCTCTCAGGCCGATCAAAGGGTTCTCAAGGATCTTGTCGAAAAGTATCTACCAGAGCTTTGGGAACACTTTGAAGGAATGGAGGTTGAGCTAGCAGCAATTACGTGAGTGTGGCACTATATGAAGTGTGAGGATTAGGTGCTGACAAGGAGGATTTGATAGGTTTGGTTGGTTCTTGTCGCTATTTGCCGATGCATTACCGATTCAGACGTTGTTGTAAGTGACCTATACATTCAGAGTGCAGATTCAATGGAAGATTGAAACAGAATGTTTATGGATGTGGCTATTGCAGACGAGTGTTTGATTTGTTTTTGATAGATGGAAGTCTGATTTTGTTTCGAGTGGCAATGTCTCTATTGAAGATGCATCGAGATGAGATTTTATCCCATGACTCACCAGCCTCACTTTATGCTTACATGCGAGGTCGGATGACGCTCAGTAGTCATCATGCTGATAGGTTGATCAAGGTAGCAGTAGAAGAATTTGGGGAAGTAAAGAATAAAGAGATCACCAGGCTAAGGGAGAAATATGTAACGGAATTGAAGAAGGAGATGGGATTAGATGAAGGTCAGTGATGATGAACACGATTTACATACGAGATAACCACATATAGAAGAATAGCATTCATGCATTTATCGAGATTTGTTTTATAAAACCAATTCAACATGTCAATAGGCAGAGTCCCAAGTAGTCTCGACTCTTGACTTCTATCGAAAGAATGTACCAAGACAAACATAGCTTCACAAAGCAGTCTTTGTGATTTGCCCAGAGCGAAATGAAGTATTAGGGAGGAATTCAACCAAAGAGTGAGAAATGAAATCCCAAACTGAGAATTTAATCAGGCTGGACTGATATGTTTGACCGAATTGAGAATAATTTAATTGACGATTAAAAAAGTGATTTAATTAAGAAAGAAGTGCAAGACGAAGTAAACGAAAGAAACTGATTGAGGATTGAGAATTGGAAGAAGTTTGTCGAATCACATTCCTTTCTAACCTTTTCTCATGATCATCAAAACAATCCCTTGGATTATTCATCATCACTCTGGACCTCAACTTGACTCTTCTGACTTGACTCAAGTTGATAAATTGATTGGTTACTTTTGACTAACTTCGATTTGAATCTGATTCTTTAATCATCAGAAGAATTCATTAATCTTTCATTCTCATTGTCATTCTCCTTCATCTTGGATTCCTTCATTCCTTCCTTCCTTCATCTTCTCATTCAAAATTACAATCCCTCACTTCCTTTCTCCATTCAATAATAACGAATACTTCTCATCTTCCATTCCCTTACGCCTTGCTTCAGGTTTTACAAGCTTTAATTTTCTGTCATTTTATTCACCTTCTTTTAAATATCATCAGCGGTCTTTACAATCACTTGAGACTTGCCATACCTTTAGACTAATATATCAACTTCATCCATACACTTTCACTTTACTCAATCATCCAACCCCGAATTCCACCCACCTCATCACCGCATCTTACTTTCCCTAGCCACAGATCTATTGTATCTAATTCTTCTTCATTCCTTTTCACAATGGACGAAATACATACCAGAAGATCCAATCGGAATAATCTGCAACAGAAATCGTTGCATGCTAAACAATTCAATGAAATTCCGACTTCAGCCAATGCCAATATCATATCGCAATCTCGTCGTCAAGGAGGGTATGAAAGAAGACCAAGATTGTCATCTATAGGGGCATTGGATGTAAAGGAGGATCATTCAAAATCGAGCTCGACTGTTACCAATTTGATCACCGCTAGGAATATGAACTTATTAAAAAAATATCATGATCTTGGACATCAAGATAACTCAGTTAGTTCACATTCATCGATCTCAATCACTCAATTTGTCAAACCGACTTACCCCTTGCTTACTTGCTAATTCCTCATCACTTCACTCCTCCTTTATCTTGGGATCTTCCTATTTCGACTCCGTAACTTAGAACTCCATGATTTCTGCTATGCCACCATCACCATCTTCAACGGGTGCAATTGAATCCGCTAATTCACCTGATGCAGCAATGCTCAAGTTCTCGTCTGCTCCCTCTGATGAAGCCTCTTCAAATTCGGATGCTGATAGCGATTCAGACCTCAGCCTAGGTAAGCCAATTCGTTTCCAATTTCAATTTTACAACATTGGAGTTTGCCATCGATTCTGCCAGGCATATTTTTTTAATCCTCTTCATCATTCATCTTCAGATGTTCATGCTTTCATGGCCAACGTTCATATGGCTGTTTCCAAGGTGACTCAACAACAGCTTCAACAGGCTGACAAACCAACTGCGCTTTTCAAGTCAACTTGCTCGCCCTTTGTCACCTCATCGCTAACTCAATCCTTGGCTTCAGCTGCAGATCCAAATCCTGCTTTGGTTTCATCAAGGTTTGGGACGGTTCATGCTGAGCCATTTTCCACATCTGCCTCAGCTCTTCAGGTGGACAATACAGGCTTGGAACCACCCCTCTCTGCCTTTTCTGTCGACCGATCTTCGCCATTGAGCTCTGGCGCAGCTTTTTCGCCTCTTCTCCCCGGGTCTTGGCCTAGGTCACAAGTTTCGATTATAACTTCTGCCGAAGCGGCTTCGATGTATGAACACGATCCATTCCCCACACCATCCAGTGAACCTCAGCCTCCGAGCTCTACGATCATACTGAATCGTGCTCTATCTCAAAGGTCTCGTTCATCTGGCGGCAGTCCATCGGACTTGCAGGCTTCCCTCGCGCAACTTTCAACCTCTGAACATTCGTTGATCCAACCTACCCACACACATTCATTCACTTGCGATTCTGCTCGTCATCTCACCCAAAGTCCAGTTGAAAGCTCAGAGCTCATGAACGAGTTTGATCTCAAACTTGAAATTCTACATCGCGCCATTGAAGAAGGTGATCTTGCCAATCTCGATCTGTCCACCCTGATTCAGTGGGATGATGATCCCGCGCCTCAAAACTTGAAACATCGTCCATCTATACCTACTCTCAGTACTCGAAAGTCATCCGCCCCTATCACACTTACCTCTTCCATCGTGTATTCATCTGCTCCCCTCACTGCTGAAGAGCCACTTTCTCACACTGTTAGCAACATCACCAGTACTAGTTTTCCAAGGCGACTGGATAGCGCTCTATCGCATCATACAAAATCTTCCAGTTTATCAAACTCGATTAATTTTACTGCATCCGTCAGGAGCCTCCCCATACCTTCTGGTTTTCCAGTCGAAAATCAAACAATCAAGCGATCACTCCACACTCCACTGATGTCTGAAACTGTCAACACGGATGATGAATGCGAGAACTTGTCGCTTGAAACAGAAGATCCCATCAGAGATTCACTCGATGATCTATACGGATCCTTTGATGCCGTTCACCCTCCTCTGGCTTCTCCTTATCGAACAGTATCTGCGAGTACCTCACGAACGGATTTGACCGCTCACTTTACCTCTCAGCAAGATTTTATCAACAATTTTCATCAAACTCAAACGCCTTCCGTTTCTGGAAGGTCTCGACAAAACACCCTTTTCATCACGCCTTCGGGCCTCGTAGGCCTTCCAGATGTCGATGGGCTCTATTGTACCCGAACCGATCTTCAAGGTGTTGTGTCAAACGTTTCACGACACGCTCAAACCCCACTCACTGCACATGCACCCACATCTCCTGTTCGCAGCACTCATCCGAATTTACCTGGGGAGGATGATTGGTCTTCGCAGCTTTCTCAACCGCGCCATGTCACCTCTAATCATTCTACGCCTTCTACAATCAATGAACGGCTGAAGAAGTTTGGACGAAAATTCGGTCTGAATGGCGCAACGAACAGTAACTCGAAAGGCCCCCAGTCTACCGATCCACATTACCAGCGAACAACCCGTAGCTTCTCAGGAGCTTCCCAGTCTTTGAAGTCATTCACCGAGCATCAGCAACCGCCAGCACTTCATCACCGTTTGAACCGTCAACCGCGGCGTTCGCCCAGTACATTAGCTCGAAACTATGTACGAGACATCCTTCCCGGTTTCAACTCCGCCAATCACTCTCGCACCAATACCAGGAGTGGCAGTATCACTGATTCAATCCTCAACCGTCACTGGGATGCATCTTCTGCTTCCCACCAACAACCGCGTCCTTCGAAAGAATTCGCCGCTAACAATTCAAGCCAGACTCCGAGAGATGACTTGCAATTCTATGCGGAACAGGTGGAAAGCTTGACAATGCCGGTGACTGCAAAAGACCATTCTTCACGACTCTCTAGCGAAGCTGGTATAGAAATACTGGACAGTTTTTCCTCTGGATCAGCAGTTACGGACAACCAGAGCCTGAATAGAGCGGATAGTAGCTGGGAGGACACTCGTACTCAAAGCGAGACTGAAGTTCTCTGTCTCGAAAGTAACACCAACTTACAAACCCGCCAACCATCTGAGAAAGTCGCTGATGCAATGAGGCTTGATCAGATTTTGAAGCAGCATCAGGCATCGGAGAAACAGTATATGCACAAACTCGCCCAAAATGTCGCCCGGCGCACACGTGTCCCATCTGATGCCGATTTAAAGTGATTCTAATTCATCAACGGCAAAGGTAATTGTGGTAAATTCATATGTGAATTGGATTGATTATGGATGTTATGTTGTGTGCGCGGGTGTATGAATTTGTGTAATACGGTCAACGTTTGACACTTTTCTGGAATTAATTTTATATCATTAGACATCAAGGAAGATGTTGTAAATCAACCTTTTTTGGGTTCATACACACTCAATACCCATTTCTCTTGCTTCAATTTCAGATCGCAAGGTTTTGTCTCTTCTCTCTCCTTTTTCAAACTTAACAATGTAGACACTTCATCTCTTATTGTCATCTTATATTGAAAGAACATGTTGGCTGGGCGCAAGCATTTTTACTTCAAAGTTGGCATATTGAATCTTGTGCGACTTATCAATCACTCATTTGTATACATAGTTAAATAGCTATGCCCCTGTGTGCGTGAAAAATGTCACCGCGTGAGAGTAAAGTTGAGGTTTGAGTACGCGTACTATCGAGGTGACTTTTTGGTTAAGCCAACAAAAGACACATTGTGCTTCAAACCTCTCCTAACCACTGTTTGATTAATCAAACTAAACCAACACGCCATACTCTAAACATTTCCCGCTTCAAGTTCATGGATTCCAAGCAGTAAATATATTGAATATGACAGGTATTTACAAGCTGTCTAAGCATTCTTCTCAACTTGTTTTGTGCCCTTGGGGCTGATTTGAGTAAGGCAAGTTCGAACGTCGCATCAGGTCCATGGTAGAAGTTTACTTGATGACTATGACACTCCTTCATCAGCTTGATTCACATGATGTCTTTTTCTGCGAGTTTCTTCTTCCGATCACATTGCTATTCGTCAAAAAAGGGGCCTTCCATGTTGGGCAAAAATTAGCCAGTTTGATGAATCAAGTCTTTCCACCCATCCTTTTCGAGTTTTGCAGTCTAGACTATAGAAGCGTCATAGACTTTGTGGTCTATAATATTTTATAAACCGCAGTTGGTCATTCAAAGTTACTGAACTCTTCTTTCTAAATTATGGAATGTGTAGAGAATTTTTATCTCATCGATCTTCATGTGGGATTATCTAACAAAACAGCTTTCGAGATCGGTTTTGATACATCTTGTATTCGATGTGAAAGTCATTGAACATGACGTTGCACGCTACTCAAAGCACAATTGGGCTCAAATGTTGAAATGAAGTCTTTTGCTCAAACCTCCTGTCACCACAGCCATCATTAACTCTAAAAGGCAAACAATCCTGAGATCCTCTCAGTAATTTAGTGAATTAATTTTGAAAGGGGGGTCAGATAATATTCAATCAGAGGTTCGTACCACAGAAACAATTTAAGATGCGAAAGAAAACAGATTTATATAAGAAAAGCAGATAAAGAAAATGGAGAAAATCGATAGGATTGGTTAAGTACTATATTGTGTGATGCTGATCAAGCAAATAGGTTCATGATCATCCCAATTGCAAATGGGGTACTCAAGGCCGACAAACTGAACCCTAACGTAGCTGCAGCTGAGTTAGCACCGGCGGCGGCAGGGTTCTCAGATGAAGCGGTCGCATTAGGAGTCGTAGATGTAGTATTCGCGGGTACGATGAAGGGAGATGAGCCTTTGGTAGAATTGGTGGTATTGGTGGTGTTGGTGGTAGTAGTGGTGTTCTTGATAGGAGTTGAGGCAGATGTATTGCCAGTAGGTGGAGTGGAAACGCCAGTGGAGCTGGAGGCCCTGGACGACGAAACAATAAGCCTGTTAGCAAGTAGCTTGCAGAAAGTATGGGTACAGAGAACACACGTGTTATTCGGGGTAGCTGGAGGGTGCTGGGTGGTGGGCGCAGGAGCAGGAGCAGGGGTGGAGCCGCTACCTGATAAGCAATCGTCGTGCCCGGGCTTGAAGAGGAAGGTGACAAGATTTTTGGTCAGTACAGACAAGTGGGATATTGGAACCGATAGAGTTGGATTTATGTACCTGTACTGTCACTTGCTGAGAGTAGTTTAGTTGTCCACTGGAGTCTCTGATCCGAAGCGTTATCGACGTTCCAGCAGGCTGATTGACAACCCAACGGTATGGAGACTCGCTCAATTCAGGAAAATCCATAAGTGAAGGAGCCGAGGGTTGGCCACCGGGAATTACCTAGAAGAGAGAAACCGCCTCAGTCCCACGCAGAGCGAAGGTTGATCATTTAATTGGGGTAAACTCACGGAGATATAGTATGGGGGAACACCTTGACCAAAACTGATTGACGACGGGAGACATTGAGCGACACCCTGATATCGGAAGCAATCATGTCAGATTTCAAAATTGCAACTAAAGAGGGGGTCGAGACATATTCGTGATTCAACTCACGAGCGGAGTGTTGATAACAGGCATGTCAGCAGCGGCGGACCCGAAGACGATGAAGAGGGCCACTAAGATGGAATGCATCATAAGACGAGCCATTGAGATTCGAGACGATCGCTGATAGATTGGATGAGGAGAGATGAGGGTTGTGGGTTTGGTTATATGAGCGCAGAAAGAAAGCGAGCTGAAAGTAGCGATTAATGAGGATGTAGATCAAGAATTGAAGAGAAGGCGATGATAGCAAAAGATATGTAGAGACAGATATATTTGAAATGATGACGATTGAAACGTGGGGAATGAAGTGAATTGATTGAAACGGACGGAGGTGAAGAGAAATACAAAAAAGGAAGGGGTTTAAATATCCATCCAACGCGCAATTCCTTCAAATGTCAAATGTCAACTGATGATGGAACAAATTGGCAGATTCAGTCAAACGAACCTGAATCTACATACAACATTGTACATACGCGTAGTCTTACTTGCCTAATACAAACGAGATTCTATCATTTGATAGATGTTTCATATCCTGTATAACCCAGATCAACCTCAGACGATTTAGTTGCTACACCGTCAATGAAGTTGATCAATTCCAAGGTTGACCGCTTGGAGGATGAAAGCCACATAAGCACAGACATCAATGATATCGGTGCAATGCGTTTGAGAACTGATGTTGATCTTTTCCCTGGCCAGCAACCTCGACCAGTCATCATGTCAGCTAAATCCACCTGAGATTCATTTTTTTCTGGCACATGAAGTCACATCAGTCAGGTGCCTTCCCTTATCGAGCGCTCAGTGAACTTTGAGTCATTCATATTTCCCACCTCGATACGAGCTGATTGCTGGCTCGCTGTTGCAGGTAGCGAATCCTAAAAGATCCTCGTGAACGTTTTCTTTTACCATCACATTTCAACCGTGAGAAGTACAGCCCAGCAACATTCGGGTCCCGATATGTATATGAACCTCTTCTTCTCCCCGCCATTGACTACATATCTTGCGCAGCCATGAGACGTGTTACAATTTTGGTCTTGTGTTTGATTTTCAAAATCAAGGCCTGCTACTCTGTTTAAGATGATTGCGGCACAACGTGGGCGCGATTCCACCGGCGCACAACCATACTGCTTTTTGTCAATCAATCGAGACAACATGCGTCAAACCCGAGTGTAATTGGCACTGATTCAACATGGCAAGGATGGATGTAGGACAGGAACGGTGGTCATAGGATAGCAATATCTTTTGAAACAAAGTAGACTTTTAACCTGTTACTGATAGTATGTAAAATGCTTGTACATATCTGGTTACTTGAAAACTCAGCAGGCACTCCATTGTTTTAGGGAGCATTCTACCTCTTCAAGGTGTACACGCATTGGCAGCCGCAGAAAACATCCACTCACTAACTTAACACAAGCCCCAATTCTCGCAGGGCACTAATTTTGACCTCGCAAGCTTATGGCCCTGGATAGGGACTTGCAACTTATCAGCTACTGTTGGTGAGCCAGCAGGGGCGCAAAAAGTCCTGCTCCTCTACAGTCTCACATCCTCCGTAGTTGGCGCACTACACTGATTCTGAGGAGGGGAAAATATTAATGAACCACCTTGCATTTTGAATCAAGCTCATTGAGCAATTGTCAGTCCTCTTGCAAGCAAGATAGGAGAAGTCATGTCAAAATTTCTTCTCAAAAAGGACATTGTTGCCTGCAACCAAATTCCAACTTCAAAAATTTCTTGTATTGCTCGAGAAAGTTCAAAGTGAAATATAGGAAATCTGAATAGACAGATTTGAAGGGAATGTTCACAAGAAGCTCTAGTTGAAATGGGCACGGGGGTTGATTGAGACCAAGCGGGAGGGTTTGAGGTTTTGAAAAACCTCCCAGCCAAACTCAATTTTTGAACCCGCTACTGGCTCACAAAAACCGGTGGATAAGTTTTAAGTCCCAGTACAGACACCCCAGCTTGCAAGGAAAAAGTGTCTGACTGTGAGACTTGGGTAAGTTAGATCCACTTGCATCCACACCATGTGGCTGAGATTGCTAGGTAATTGTGGGCGGATTTTGCAAGGGCGGGATAACAATGTGCATGTTCCTGTTAATATGACTGGCCTGGACAAACCTTCCACCAACTAAGTTGGAAATCCACAGGCTTATGGAATCTGTGAGCCTCACTGTATGGTGAGTTGTGTGCATTGCACAGTTGACGCAGTGTTCTTGTGTGTATGTCTGAGTGTCTGACAGGTAGAGCTCTCAGGGCTCCTGTTGGAACATGTGGGAAAGGCCCCCTGACACCAACCGCCAAATTTGGCCATTTTCATGTTCTTCAAACAGTCAATACCTTAGCAATGTAGCCCAAACTCACCACAATTTCCATGAAAGGTAACCAAACCCTGCAACTTACTCCCACGTAAAAAAGATCACTATATATATATATATGTATATGTGTGACCAAAGCACAACCAAAAAGAGTAATAAAGTCATCAAGGTTGCATCCTTGGAATTCCAAGCTTGATATTCCAGCTGAAGGCTGATGATACCTAGTGTGGCCTTATAAACAATGGACATTGGGAGCTCTACCCTTTTGTTGATCACATCTACCCTTAAGAGAGCCTCATTTTTCACCGTCTCCTTCATCCAACCCCCCATCCAAACCCTTTATTATCACATTGTTTCTCTTACACAACCTTACACAACCTACTGTTTCCTACTGTTTGTTGTTACCTATTCATTGCACAGTGCTTCTTGTCAAAGCCTTGGTCAATCAGAGTGCCACTTTAACACCCAAAATCAATGATATGCTCACAGTTGGCCAGCTCTCCACCTTTTTCTTGCTCTTGGAAGAATTTATAACTAGGACAGACAACACATACAGGACATCTAGTCTTGGGGGTCCCCTTGAATTCCTCATCCAGTCTCTTGAAAAAGCTCAGCCCTCTGCTACCTGGGCCCAATTGTGGCATTTGATGCATCATAACATTCTGTGTTTGTGCGGAGTTGCAGATACATGCACTCAAGCCGTCAATCTGGTTGATATACTTGGTAGGCCATAACTGTGATCACGTGATGAACAAAGACCACTGATGTTGTGAATTCAAAGAATGAGAACAAGAGCAACTGTACTTGTGCAATTGTACACCTGATCAGGCGTGATTGATCCAAATGGGATACATTGATGGTGTGCCAATATACTGCCAGACAGCATATTGCATTCACCTTCTTTGTCTACATCATGTGGGGTGGAAGTAGTGCACTGTACCCACTCAAGGATTTGGCCTTGCTTTGGATTATTTTCTTGAAGCTTCTAACATGCTGAGTTTAGCTACAGGTTTGAGTAATGTGGGCCTTTTTTTCCCTTTGTGATGGTATATCTTCATCACATCCTGTTATTTGATGAATGAAATTAGCCTTGACATTGGTGTCAAGAATTTTCTCTAGTGATTGATGCTTATAGACATATGCTGAGACTAGAAGATGAACTTTCAATCAAAGCTTTTCAATTGGCTGCACTTGAGCAGTTGGCAAAGAACTGCCCAAGATGTTTTGGGCCACTTCAAAAGGATGAACAGGAAGAACTCAATGGGCCACATTACATAGTGTGTGTTGACAGAAACTGTCAGCATCACCAATACAAAGCTAGTCGCCAAGAATACATAGAGAAGAAACTTGTTCTACCTTCTCTTTTCATCAAACCCAGATATGTATTATTACGACCCCTGCAGTGCTCAGCGCACGGCTGCAGATGATCATTGAGGTGGTGCAATGTGGAAAGGGTGTGATGAGCCAGGCCTCATTGGAATGGCCTGTTGACATGATCACACCCTTTCTTACGTTGTAGAACTCCTACGCAGTCAAGCGTAGGCTGAGCCGGAGAGGGGAAGAATCACAACTCGTGAGAGTTGTAAAACTACAGGTGCGGGAAGCTGCCCTCTGCCTTTGAAATTGCTTTTGAGAAAGATGAGACAACACTAATTTTCTTCTTTTGACTTTTAAGGTCCCCCGTAACTTGATGAGACTTGCACAGTTGCTCCCGCAGCACTGCGCAGAGCCTGCCGCTATTATGTACAACCCTACACGAGGTTGTTACACAAAGTTATGTAATATTTTGATGTTAACACAGCTGTGATTGCATATGTAACAATGTTACACGTCCAAAAAATAAATTTCAGAACCCGGACTTGACCCGGCCCCGTCTTGACTCCAGCGGCGGACTGGTGATCTTGATGATTTCCACCCAACTGAAATTTTACGTCCTTTCAACTATTTTCTGACCAAACTCAGCAAAATTTCCAATTTTACTCTTGACAACTATTACGCTCACAAATTTTCTTCTATAACAAGCTTTGATTAATACAACTTTATAACACTTTAAAATAGGTACGTAGTTCTTTCCTTTCTAAAAAAAACCTTTGAAGTTTACTAGCTAACAATTACTTTTCTTCTTTCCTTGCTTTTTGCTTTTTAGGACTAACTCGACTAACTACTCAATTGACTAAAAAAAACTTCAATACACTACAATAGACACCTCACTGACTAACTAACGGACACATGGACACTCACACTCCCCTCAATCTCCAACAATTCCCTCCCTTTTTATATCATTCAATCTCAGCCACCCACAACTCGGCCTCTTCCTTTTCACCTATCTCAATCCAACTCAGATCCCACCATAACCGGATTTCCAACAATTTTCAATTAACTTTTGATTTGATTTGAGGTAAGTACCCTCTTCTTTCTTTAATCTATCTCCTTCCTGTCATTTGCTAATTGATTCTTTGTATCTCTGCCTCCACTTTCCTCAATCCCCACATCTCATCATTTTATTGAGTTGATTATCTCGATCTTGGCTTTCTCATGATGTAAGACATTTTTTTTTTTTCTTTCTAGTATGTTCTTTCCTTGTATCTTGTTCATTACTAACTTGATCTTTTGTTTTTTTTATTGTTTTAATGTTGATTGTTATTGATTGGTTACACTTGACCCGACCGATTCATCCATTAACTCCAGTCTTGCTATGTAATCTATTTGCCACCAATTTCGATTTTGATCATGATCGATCCAAATTTTGCCTTGGTAATATTCTCATCCGACCGATTCAATCTTGATCTTTCAATTCTCTCAAGTAAGTTATTCATATATTTGTTCATATTCTTCTTGATTGATCTTACTGATTGTTTTGTTTTGTTGATTCCTTAGGTCTGATGGTTGTTAGGTTTGATCCCGCAGCTCCGATCAATTTTAACGCCTATACGTTGCTATCATGTTCCCCTTCCTTTTACTCGCTCCGACCGATTCACTTTGGACTTGATTCAATTTCGATTTTTGCTCCTTTTAGGTAAGTCATTCATTCTGTTCTTCTAATCAGCTTTCTCATCTATCCTTCTCTGTACTAACTCCACTCTTTCCTTTCCTTCTGATAGCATTCTTGATTTTGATTTTGAGGTTTTAATCTTTGAGTGAGTTGTTTTTCTTTTATTATCTTTCTATCTTTTCTGTTTCTTTTTACTAATGAATCTGATCTTATCTCTTCCTTCTCCACTTCACTTCCAGGTTTCTGTACTTCTCTAGGTTCGATTTTTGCTCTCTATCCCTTCCTATCACTTTTGATTTTGAGCTCTGTTTTGAAATGCACTCATTATCTATTTTAACTATGATCACCAAAATCGAAGTTCTTCTTTGATTCATTGTTTGATTATTGGTTATCTAAGGTCTAGTGATGGGGTTCTTGATTTCGATTTTGACCTTCTTTCTCTTCTATTCTTTTGAATCACTGAATCTGACATCATATACTGCTCCTCTTGATCTCCTTAGTGTTGAATTTCGATTTTGACTTTTTACCTCAAGCTTCAATCTTAATGTTGATCCTGATAAGTGAGTCTTGGTTGTTCTTCTATCTATCTATCAAATGATTGCATTATACTGACAGGATATTCTTTGTTCATTGTAGGTTTGTTCCCTAAATCAAATCCATTGCCTGTTTAATTTTGATTCTGGTCTTTGATTTAGGTATGTATTGAAGTTGATTGTTTTATCATTTGATTACTTCTTGTAGTTTTTTGTTTTGTTATGTGTATAATATTTGTATCACCAATCAAAGCTGTAATCAAATACTGAAATGAATAGTATCATAATCTGTTTAAGACTGATTGTGCCATAGTGAGAAGATGAATTTCCCATTGAATTTGGTGCCTACTTATGGTATCTGTCTGAATATATATATAATCCTTCCTTTGCCTTGAATTGTTGATAGACTGTCATGATGAGATGCAGTAAAATGAATGTACAAATTATGATATTTAATCATTGAACTGGTAGCTTAAAATAAGCAGAGTGAACTTGTGGTCTTATATATAAAATGATGTTGCCATGTAATTTGATTTCCACATCCTCCCCCAACTTCCACGCTGTCCTCAGCGCTGCCGAAAAACTCTCGAAATAAAATTGTACACTTTAAAAGAATGACTAATGACCACCTCCCCCAACTTCAATAAAAAATTGCCGCAAATTGTGAGTCGCCTCCCCCAACTTAGATAAAAAATCTCTACATTATATTTATTTTATTTTATTAATCTCTAACTTGAATATAAAATTTGTCCCCGTACTCCGTACTCAATAAAAACTTCTCTACACTTCTGCATAATCGTAACACATAATTCTTGAGATATTTTGATAACTATTTCTTATTCCCGTATTTCACTAATATAACTAACACACTCCAAGTAACCTCTATCTAGGCCTTGACAATAATAATTTCGCACCCATCGGATTCCATTCCGATTCTAACTTGTACCAATTTCGCAAGAAATATATCTATCTACGTACCATCAAATTTTACTGCTCTAACTAAACTCGAATGATGAGTTGTCTGACCAAATGCGTACTCCGGGTAAAACTAAAATATTGAGTCTTCAATCCGTAAAGTAAAAAATCTTCCGCAGTTGTAATTGTTAAGTTTGTTGATCAACTATCTAATTTGTTATCCATCCAACACCCTCAACACACCATAAAAAAGAAAAAGAAAAAAGAACAAAGAAAGAAACTGCTGTAGTAGTAACCATTTTGTGTATGTAGTTTATATGTAATTGTATGTAATTGCTGTTGTTGTTTAATGTATGATGTTCAGCCTATCCCCTAACCCCCTACTACAGACTTAAATTGTTATAATATAATGAGATTTTCTTTAAATGAATTGAATTTGATTTGATTTGTATTGTAACACTCATAATCTAATACCGGCCAACTATCCACCATCCTCTTTGTTCCATTCCTGTTCCCATGATAAAAAGAAAATTAAGAAAGAGAAACATATCCATGATAATTCTGCATAATAATGAATCTTGAGATATTGATGTAATACATTTGTAATCACGTTGTGATAAAAGTTGCGTATATGTAGTAGTAATCCATTTATATTTGTTTATTTGACTTGTTGATTTATTATAATTTTGTAAGATGTTTGTCCCACCGCAGTCCCCCTACTACAATTGTTTAATTTAATTTGCTATCCGTACCAGCCATCTAATCCTCCATCCTCATCTGTCCTGACCCATCCCCGTAAAAGAAAAGAAAATTAGAAGAAAGAAACATATCCAAGTTTGATTTTCACTAATTTGATTGTTAATAATTGATTTGTCTGTAATTTATATGTATTTTAAAAGATGAACTTTGTTTTGTTATATTTTGACTTGTTGTAGTTTGAAATATATATATATTTTGTCTTGATGGTTTTGACTATCCGTTCCTGCCTACTATCCACCATCCTCTACTACCTATCCCTGACCGCCATAAAAAGAGAAACATATCTAGAAGTTCGTGCTATTTGCTATTTAATTTATAGATTGACTTGATTTAATTTGATGATTTGATTGTTATATGTACCTTGTACTAATTTATATTTGCATTGATTTTGTTATTCAAGTTTGTTTTATATGTAATCTGTACTATTTATATGTAATTTTGATTTGTCTTTTGACTCTGATTTAAGTATTTTGCTAATTTGTTTTACTTGATTCATTGTTGTTACTTGCTTTGACTAATTTTTTGACTATCCGTTCTTGCCATCATCCTCCATCCTCAACATCCCAATCCAACCACTGAGAAAGAAAAGAAAATATAAGAGAAGTAATAATAAAAATAATTTGAAAACATAATTTGATAACTAAAGAAAAGAAAGAGAAGATACGTGAATTTATATATAAAAAAAGCTTTTAGCAGTAATCCATTTTGTTTATGTTATGTAATTTAATTTTGTTTAATTGTTGATGTATGTAACTAGTACCCTTCCCGTGCCCCCTGCTATGATTGTTTAAATAGTGTAAAGTATATAAAAGAGAAAGAAAGAAAGAGAGAGAGAGAGAGAAATAGAAGAAAGAAGAAAGAAGCCCTGTAACGGGGTAATTTTGATTGTAAGTAGTATTCCATGTGATTAATTTTGAATTATTTGAATTGGTTGAATTTGAATTAATTAATTTGTTGTGCCCGCCCCGTACCCACTACTTTGGTTGTTTGGTTGATTTAAATAACTATCCATTCCTGCCAACTTCCTCCACCCTCAACGTCCTATCCCACACCATCATTAAAGATATCAGAGAAAATGATAACTAAGAAATCCACCATCATATCCCCTCATAACACTCAGTCCACCAATCCTTATAATGTACAATCCTTCACCAAAAGAAAAAAAGAAACATAACCGCAACCAAAAGAAAATGAGTCATATATTTTGTGTATTTATTTATTTATTTATTCTGAACTTCCCCCACTACCCAACTTCTCCTCTTGGAAATCTTCTTGCCTTGACACTGCTGAAACTCCCCTTGGAAAGAACCTTTTGATGTGTTCCGCCGCAACTCTTCTGCTTAATACTGTCCCATCCAATTCCTCTAAGATGTATGAGCCTCCTGGATACTGCTCTTTTACTCTATAAGGTCCATTCCACCTATCTTTGAACAATTTTCCCCACTGTGTCTCCAAACTTTTATTATAAACCAATACCAAATCTCCTGCCTCCAATGATCCCCGTAAGCTGTGTGCATTCTTTTCATCCCAATATATCACCCCATCCGTCCCAGCCCTCATCATCCGCTCATATGCTCTTGTTAACATCTCCTCTCTTTGCTCTAATTGCTCCACCCTAGCCATCAATAACTCTTCCCTAGTAGTCACTTTATCCCAATCCACTCCAAGAAATGTACCTGCCTCAACGTCCACTGGTAGTATTGCCTTCTGATTGAAAAGAACTTCATAAGGTGAATATCCAGTTGTCCTCTTTGTTGATATCCGATCTGAGAACAATACCAAAGGTAATTTCTCCGCCCATTTCTTTCCGTCCTCTCCACACATTTTTACCAGAGTATCCTTCAATGGTTGATGTCCACGTTCCACCATTCCTTCACCTTGAGGCCAATAAGGAGTTGACTCCCCCAACTTTGATCCTGACATTCGTACTGCTTCCCTCAACTCTGCCTTGAACTCTGGTCCTCCATCTACTGTAAAACATTTTACCGCCCCATATCTCCAAATCCATTCCTTCAAGATAAAGTCTGCCACCACCTTTGCCGTCAAATTTTGTAGTGCCTTAGCTTCTACCCATCCTGAAAGATCATCCCTTGCTACAATTAAGTATTTATATTTACTAGTCTTGATGTGTACTGCATCCAAGCTGACTCTTCCAAACACAGTTGTTTCTCCCGTAGCATTTCCTTTCTCCTTCTGAGTTCTTGGACTCCTCCTTTGACAAGCCTCACACGACATAACCCATTTCCGTACATCCTCCTTCATCTCTGGCCACCAAAATCTTATTAAACATCTTCTATAAGTTTCCTCTACTCCTCTATGCCCCATCTCCTCATGTAATCTCTGTAATACAATCTCCTGTCCGTCTTTTCTTGAAACCACCAACCTTCTGCATGGTACTCCTTTCTTCTTCAATCTTCCCCGTTCCACGTAAAAGGTTGCCACTCTATTCTGAACCCATTGGAAGTCTTCATCGGAACAATTGTCAGGTCTCTTGAATGTTTTTAAGAACTTCTCTAGATATAGCCATAACCCTTCTTGAGTCCAGGGTTGGAAGTCTTCTGGATCTTCATCCATTGTTGAGACTGGGAAACCTTCATGAGGTGCAATATCCTTCTGCTCTTCATCAAAGTCTTCTCCTTCTGATGCTGAGTCTTCCCCAACCGGGCGGCGTGAGAGTCCATCTGGCATGCCAAAGCTCTTTCCTGGCTTATGAACAATGTCATAAGAGAATAGTTGAATAAATGCCACCCATCTGGTCATAGGCGCATTTGGTAGAGTTGGTCGATTGATCATTTCTATCAAAGACTTGGCATCCACCTGAAGTTCGAAGTGTTGTCCCCACAACTTGCTCTGGAATTTCTTCAGGATTCTGGCAACTCCACAAAGCTCCAACTTTGGCTGAGAATATCTTGATTCCACTGGTGAGAATACCAATGATTCGTAGAATACCGGCCTTGCCTTTCCTTGCTTATCTTCCTGCATCAATACCCCTCCTGCTGCAATCTGACTTGAATCCACCGCCAATATAATCTTTCCTGCTCCTTCTCCATATTCTAATCCCTTCAACATAATGTCTTCACCAATGATTTTCTTCAAAGTATCCAACGACTCCTGACATTCCTCTGTCCAGTTCCATTCCACGTCCTTCCGAGTCAACCTCCTCATAGGTGCTGCAATCTTAGAGAAATCCTTGATAAACATTCTAACATAGATACACATTCCTAAGAACCCCAAAACCTCTGTTGTATTTGTTGGTACCGGCCAATTTTGAATCTTATTCTTCTTCTTCTTCGAAATTGTCCTTCCTTCTTTACAAACTACATGTCCCACAATTTCCAATGCTGGTACACAAACTGCAAACTTCTTTCCAGACACTGTAAGTCCAGCTTCCTCAATCCTAAACAATACTCTTTCTAGTGTAATTGCATATTCCCAAATGAAACGCCTAATACCAGGATTCTCTTCCAGTACAGCATCGTCGTAGGTAGAATCAGGACCTTTGATTCCGTTGTCATCAATGAAGATACCTACGTTCTGTGGAATTTCATCTTGAAGAATCCACATCATTTGAGCTTGATACACTGCTACTGAGTTGGTAGCACCTTGAGGCAAACGAGTGAGGTGAAAGCGTCCCAAGGGTGTTTCGAAAGTTGTTAAAGGTCTTGAGAAATCCGCCAATTCCCTCTCATCATATCCTCCCATAATATCACCTAATCCATAACATGCTCTTCCTGCAAAGGATTCCACAAACTCTTCTGGTGCTGGAGGCATTCCTGCATCCTTGATTGTTACTTTGTTTAAGGCTTGTAGATCATGTACTACTCGTAACTTGCCATCTTGTTTCTTGACACAAAATACCGGACTTGAGTAACTTGAAGATGATTGTTCATATAGACCTGTCTTTAAACGTTGACGGATCAACTCAATGTATTCTGGTTTGGTGGCTGCCGGAATTGGAATTGGCTTCTTCTGCCAGGGTTCATGTTCAATTACTGGTATAGCATAAGGGAATCCATAAGAATGCTTCAATACCCCTCTTTCTTCTTCACAGTAAGCAATAGCCCCTTCTCTTAATACCACTACATGTAACAGCAACTTCCATTCTTCATCACTCAACCAATCCTCTGGTCCAAAGTTACACATCTTCAGCCGTTCCAATGTTGTCTTCTTTGTTTCTACGAAGTCCGGAGGATGCATTGTTAAAGGCGTCTTGTAAGGATCTCTGGACATTGGTGGCCTTTGTAAAGGTGGGTTGAGATGTTGAGGCATAGCTTCATTGACCGGCCGGACCTTCCTTGCTACTGGCTTGTATTTTGCAGCAAAACATAAGGTCTTCCCCTTCCTCCAATTTTCACATACTTCCGCCTGCTGTCTGATGTCAAACCCCTCATTCAAAACTTTCATTGTCTCCCATTCTTCTTCTTTCATTAATCCTCCTTTGATTCCTCTTTCCAAATCTAATGTACTTCCCCCGTAATCCTCCAATTCAACACCACTACTTAAAAAATGAGACTGAGATAAAGAAGATTCAATAAAACTAAAAGATGAAATAAATTCTGAACCATGACATGTATTATCCTCCACTATATCACCCACGTGCTCTTCCTCCCTTGAAACCATAGTTGAAATATAAGAAACTTGAGGCAGAACTTGAGACTGAAACCGAAACTGAGACTGAGACTGAGACTGAGACTGAGAACTAAAATTACTACTAATACACAACCAAGTCCCCATTTCTTCACTAGTTGGTGATGGACATCCAAGGGTACTTGGATTTACTATATACTGAATGCCCATTGCTTCACCAACACTCTCTACAAAAAAGACTTGTCTTCTCCTGAGACTTCCTCCACGTAGTGCGGAGTACCTCCTGCATCATCCTCTTGATCTTCCCGTTGCAACCTGGCTAATTGTACTTCTACCACCGTGGTCCGCTTTTCACCTAGGTCCAACTCCCGCTCCCAATCTCCTTCATCCGGTTGACAAATCGTAAACCTTGTCCATATTCCCCTTTCATCTCTTAATGTTAACCTTTCCCCCACAGATTTTCCAAATTCCATTCCTGCTCTGAAGTCCATAAGGAAGGGACGTCCTAATAAGATCGGACATTTACTTTCTTTGGCTATCCAGAAGTGAGCCAATCCTTGAACCCTAGTTCCAACTACCACCTCTATAGCTTCTCCAATCCCAACTAGCTCTGTCCTTTGACCACCAATTCCTCTGACTCCCGATCTAATAGATCCCAACCCAGTTAATCCTAATTCCTCTGCTACTGACTCTGGGAGAATGTAAATTTGAGAACCTGAATCAACCAAAGCCTTCACTCTTTTCTTCTTCCCTCCAAGCATGATGTCTAAATACCCCAATGGACAAGAGTATAAAACGTCCTCTTCCTCATCTTCACTTTCCGAGGTAGATTCATCCTCTTCCAATCCTCCTGCAGCAGCTCTTAAGGGTTTGATAATCCTTGGGATAACCACCCTCCGCTTTGAAACTTGCTTCTTCATATGCTCCGCCAATGCTGGTGATATAGCACATAATTCTCCAACCTCTGCTTCTATCTTAGTCTTCATAATTTTATCCACCACCTTATCCATTACTCCCTCATATCCCCGCTCCACTGGCCTTTCAAATCTTCCTTTGACAATATCCTTCTTCTCGATTCTTGGTGCTACAACCGTTGGCTTCTTCCTTCCTTTCAATTGAGCCAAGGGAATGTCCTCACTACTATCATCTTCATCCAATTCCATAACTTCATCCTCTGCTTCCTCCACTTCTTTCTGAATTGAAACCTTCTTCTTCTTGGGAGCTTCCACTGGTTCTGCCTTTCCTCTACCCCTCTTGACTTCTACGTCATACACCTTTGTACCTGCACCTGCCATAGCAGCCTTGAAACCTCTACTAGTAATTCCTGGTACTTTCCAGTCTTCTAAGACTCCACAGCTAGCCCTTAACTCCTGAACCTGAGCATCCCCATTGGCATCCTTAGTCAAAATGCCCGTCACAACTGTCTTCTCCGGTACTACTGCTGCTGGTCCAGGCGGAGCTGGAGTTGAGTTAGGAGGAGCTACTCCTTTTGCAGCAATCTTAGCCTGCTCCACTTGTAAGGAGTGGTCTGCAACTACAGTCCGGATTGGTCGACTACTATCCCATCTGATTACAGCTCCGTTAGATAGAATATAAGTATTATTATGTTCTCTAACATATCCATCATTAATGTCCCGTTGTTTATCTGGGAATCTATTATGACTATGACCTTCCTTGCCGCGGTAATAACACATTATGGGTCCATCTCGAAATGGTCTTTCTTGAAACTCTCCACGGGGTGGCCCGTTGTTTGGTGGAGGTCCGTAAGATCCGTTTGATGGTTGATTATTACCACCGTTTTGTTGGAACTGTCCAGATGAGTTGTTCCATTGAGAGGTTGAGTTATAACCCCCTCTTCCACCTTGGTCCCCTCCATATCCTCCTCTATTACCACCAAACCCTCCTCTTCCTCTATTCATTCCAAAGTTAGAATACTGCCCGCCGTTCTGATTGTTAGGGCCTGGGCCACTATTGTTGAAGTTCTGACCACCTCTGAAATAGTTTGAGGAGTTGAACTGTGGTGCCGGACCCCCTCTGTTCTGTGGTGGTGGTCCGAAATTGTTTTGTTGTCCAGAGTATGAGTTGTTCTGGAAACCGCCATGGACTTGTCTGTTGGGGTTGGCGGCAAAAGGTCTATTTATACCTTGTCCACTCCACGAAGCAAACTGTCGAACCAATTCACTGATTGTTGCTTCATCCACATTCTTTCCGCCAATCTTCTTATTCAAGCCTTCCAACTTCTGGCCCCTTCTCTCCATATCCCTCTGCACCACTTTCTCTTTAAGTTCTTCATCCTTCTTCATCTCCACTTCTTTCTTTCCTCTTAATTCCTCAAACACCAGTTCCACTTCTTCTTGTACTACTGTATAAACCGCCTTCTTGAGAACCTTCCATCCTGGCAACCTATGCCTTCCGTCTCTCGTCTTTCTCAAATCTCCATCATCCCGTAGCTTCTCCTTGATTTTCTTCTGCATGCTATCTGAGAATGCTCTATAGTAATGATTACATATCTCATCCTCAGAATCAATGTAGTCATACTTCTTGAGGTACACTAGTATACTATCAAACTTGTGTCGAAAACCTTCAAATTCTAACTTCGAATCTATACCACCATTCCTCTCATACTCCAAGGTTAATTCCTTCAAGTCCTCTACCGTGTACTTAGGCGCCTCCCGAATTGAAGCGTACCGATCCTTCATCTCTGTCTTCAACAATCTCCAATCCCATTTGCCTTCACCCCAACCGTTAAGTTCCTTGATTTCCTCTTTCAAATCCTTTCCATTCACAAATGCACAGACTTGCTTTGCCATGTCTACACCACTAGCTCCATCAACGTCCGCAGCAACCTCAAAGTCCCGCAGAAATTTCTGGACATCATCTCCACGACTAAATCGTAACTCTGAATCTTGAGGTTCAATTTTTACAACCTTCCTTTTACTTCTCTTGCTTTTCTTCTTCCTCCTACTCTCCACCTCACTATCTTCATCCGAACTTGACTCCTCCTCGCTACTACCGTCTGAACTTGAGCTACCACTACTTTTACAATACTTCTTCTTGCTTTTCCCCTTACTTTTCCTCTGAACCCTTTCTTTCTCTTCTTGACGTTTCGTCTCCTTTAAAGCTTTCAAAACCTTCTCCATATTTGCTGCCTGCATCCTCGCCTCCTTTAAATATTCCTCTGCATCCTGAATTGAAAGTCCCCCTCTCTTGACCATTCCTTCTACGTCTTCCATTGAAACTATTTCCTCCGTCACCATTCCTTCTACTCCTAAACCCTTTGCCGTAACACCATCATCCGATTCTTCTCCACTTTCCTCCTTCTCCCTGTAAGCCAACTTTTCCGCCATAGCTCCCCCTTGACCACCATGAATACTATCTTCACCTCTACCCCCTACTACTGCTAATGCTTTTTCTGCTGCACTTTGACTCGAACTTGATCCCTGACCAAGGTTGTTTTGGGATGACATGTTGAGATTTGAGAATTACTGAATTTCGAATTGAGATTTTTTTGAGATGTACTGATGATTGATGATTGATGAATTTATTGATTTTGTCGAAACCACAAAGCGGAAGTGCACCCGCAAAGACGCAGAAGTTGTTTCGAATTGCCCGGGCAGAGTCACCAGATGTAGAACTCCTACGCAGTCAAGCGTAGGCTGAGCCGGAGAGGGGAAGAATCACAACTCGTGAGAGTTGTAAAACTACAGGTGCGGGAAGCTGCCCTCTGCCTTTGAAATTGCTTTTGAGAAAGATGAGACAACACTAATTTTCTTCTTTTGACTTTTAAGGTCCCCCGTAACTTGATGAGACTTGCACAGTTGCTCCCGCAGCACTGCGCAGAGCCTGCCGCTATTATGTACAACCCTACACGAGGTTGTTACACAAAGTTATGTAATATTTTGATGTTAACACAGCTGTGATTGCATATGTAACAATGTTACACGTCCAAAAAATAAATTTCAGAACCCGGACTTGACCCGGCCCCGTCTTGACTCCAGCGGCGGACTGGTGATCTTGATGATTTCCACCCAACTGAAATTTTACGTCCTTTCAACTATTTTCTGACCAAACTCAGCAAAATTTCCAATTTTACTCTTGACAACTATTACGCTCACAAATTTTCTTCTATAACAAGCTTTGATTAATACAACTTTATAACACTTTAAAATAGGTACGTAGTTCTTTCCTTTCTAAAAAAAACCTTTGAAGTTTACTAGCTAACAATTACTTTTCTTCTTTCCTTGCTTTTTGCTTTTTAGGACTAACTCGACTAACTACTCAATTGACTAAAAAAAACTTCAATACACTACAATAGACACCTCACTGACTAACTAACGGACACATGGACACTCACACTCCCCTCAATCTCCAACAATTCCCTCCCTTTTTATATCATTCAATCTCAGCCACCCACAACTCGGCCTCTTCCTTTTCACCTATCTCAATCCAACTCAGATCCCACCATAACCGGATTTCCAACAATTTTCAATTAACTTTTGATTTGATTTGAGGTAAGTACCCTCTTCTTTCTTTAATCTATCTCCTTCCTGTCATTTGCTAATTGATTCTTTGTATCTCTGCCTCCACTTTCCTCAATCCCCACATCTCATCATTTTATTGAGTTGATTATCTCGATCTTGGCTTTCTCATGATGTAAGACATTTTTTTTTTTTCTTTCTAGTATGTTCTTTCCTTGTATCTTGTTCATTACTAACTTGATCTTTTGTTTTTTTTTATTGTTTTAATGTTGATTGTTATTGATTGGTTACACTTGACCCGACCGATTCATCCATTAACTCCAGTCTTGCTATGTAATCTATTTGCCACCAATTTCGATTTTGATCATGATCGATCCAAATTTTGCCTTGGTAATATTCTCATCCGACCGATTCAATCTTGATCTTTCAATTCTCTCAAGTAAGTTATTCATATATTTGTTCATATTCTTCTTGATTGATCTTACTGATTGTTTTGTTTTGTTGATTCCTTAGGTCTGATGGTTGTTAGGTTTGATCCCGCAGCTCCGATCAATTTTAACGCCTATACGTTGCTATCATGTTCCCCTTCCTTTTACTCGCTCCGACCGATTCACTTTGGACTTGATTCAATTTCGATTTTTGCTCCTTTTAGGTAAGTCATTCATTCTGTTCTTCTAATCAGCTTTCTCATCTATCCTTCTCTGTACTAACTCCACTCTTTCCTTTCCTTCTGATAGCATTCTTGATTTTGATTTTGAGGTTTTAATCTTTGAGTGAGTTGTTTTTCTTTTATTATCTTTCTATCTTTTCTGTTTCTTTTTTACTAATGAATCTGATCTTATCTCTTCCTTCTCCACTTCACTTCCAGGTTTCTGTACTTCTCTAGGTTCGATTTTTGCTCTCTATCCCTTCCTATCACTTTGATTTTGAGCTCTGTTTTGAAATGCACTCATTATCTATTTTAACTATGATCACCAAAATCGAAGTTCTTCTTTGATTCATTGTTTGATTATTGGTTATCTAAGGTCTAGTGATGGGGTTCTTGATTTCGATTTTGACCTTCTTTCTCTTCTATTCTTTTGAATCACTGAATCTGACATCATATACTGCTCCTCTTGATCTCCTTAGTGTTGAATTTCGATTTTGACTTTTTACCTCAAGCTTCAATCTTAATGTTGATCCTGATAAGTGAGTCTTGGTTGTTCTTCTATCTATCTATCAAATGATTGCATTATACTGACAGGATATTCTTTGTTCATTGTAGGTTTGTTCCCTAAATCAAATCCATTGCCTGTTTAATTTTGATTCTGGTCTTTGATTTAGGTATGTATTGAAGTTGATTGTTTTATCATTTGATTACTTCTTGTAGTTTTTTGTTTTGTTATGTGTATAATATTTGTATCACCAATCAAAGCTGTAATCAAATACTGAAATGAATAGTATCATAATCTGTTTAAGACTGATTGTGCCATAGTGAGAAGATGAATTTCCCATTGAATTTGGTGCCTACTTATGGTATCTGTCTGAATATATATATAATCCTTCCTTTGCCTTGAATTGTTGATAGACTGTCATGATGAGATGCAGTAAAATGAATGTACAAATTATGATATTTAATCATTGAACTGGTAGCTTAAAATAAGCAGAGTGAACTTGTGGTCTTATATATAAAATGATGTTGCCATGTAATTTGATTTCCACATCCTCCCCCAACTTCCACGCTGTCCTCAGCGCTGCCGAAAAACTCTCGAAATAAAATTGTACACTTTAAAAGAATGACTAATGACCACCTCCCCCAACTTCAATAAAAATTGCCGCAAATTGTGAGTCGCCTCCCCCAACTTAGATAAAAAATCTCTACATTATATTTATTTTATTTTATTAATCTCTAACTTGAATATAAAATTTGTCCCCGTACTCCGTACTCAATAAAACTTCTCTACACTTCTGCATAATCGTAACACATAATTCTTGAGATATTTTGATAACTATTTCTTATTCCCGTATTTCACTAATATAACTAACACACTCCAAGTAACCTCTATCTAGCCTTGACAATAATAATTTCGCACCCATCGGATTCCATTCCGATTCTAACTTGTACCAATTTCGCAAGAATATATCTATCTACGTACCATCAAATTTTACTGCTCTAACTAAACTCGAATGATGAGTTGTCTGACCAAATGCGTACTCCGGGTAAAACTAAAATATTGAGTCTTCAATCCGTAAAGTAAAAAATCTTCCGCAGTGTAATTGTTACGTTTGTTGATCAACTATCTATTGTTATCCATCCAACACCCTCAACACACCATAAAAAGAAAAAGAAAAAAGAACAAAGAAAGAAACTGCTGTAGTAGTAACCATTTTGTGTATGTAGTTTATATGTAATTGTATGTAATTGCTGTTGTTGTTTAATGTATGATGTTCAGCCTATCCCCTAACCCCCTACTACAGACTTAAATTGTTATAATATAATGAGATTTTCTTTAAATGAATTGAATTTGATTTGATTTGTATTGTAACACTCATAATCTAATACCGGCCAACTATCCACCATCCTCTTTGTTCCATTCCTGTTCCCATGATAAAAGAAATTAAGAAAGAGAAACATATCCATGATAATTCTGCATAATAATGAATCTTGAGATATTGATGTAATACATTTGTAATCACGTTGTGATAAAAGTTGCGTATATGTAGTAGTAATCCATTTATATTTGTTTATTTGACTTGTTGATTTATTATAATTTTGTAAGATGTTTGTCCCACCGCAGTCCCCCTACTACAATTGTTTAATTTAATTTGCTATCCGTACCAGCCATCTAATCCTCCATCCTCATCTGTCCTGACCCATCCCCGTAAAAGAAAAGAAATTAGAAGAAAGAAACATATCCAAGTTTGATTTTCACTAATTTGATTGTTAATAATTGATTTGTCTGTAATTTATATGTATTTTAAAAGATGAACTTTGTTTTGTTATATTTTGAACTTGTTGTAGTTTGAAATATATATATATTTTGTCTTGATGGTTTTGACTATCCGTTCCTGCCTACTATCCACCATCCTCTACTACCTATCCCTGACCGCCATAAAAGAGAAACATATCTAGAAGTTCGTGCTATTTGCTATTTAATTTATAGATTGACTTGATTTTAATTTGATGATTTGATTGTTATATGTACCTTGTACTAATTTATATTTGCATTGATTTTGTTATTCAAGTTTGTTTTATATGTAATCTGTACTATTTATATGTAATTTTGATTTGTCTTTTGACTCTGATTTAAGTATTTTGCTAATTTGTTTTACTTGATTCATTGTTGTTACTTGCTTTGACTAATTTTTTGACTATCCGTTCTTGCCATCATCCTCCATCCTCAACATCCCAATCCAACCACTGAGAAAGAAAAGAAAATATAAGAGAAGTAATAATAAAAATAATTTGAAAACATAATTTGATAACTAAAGAAAAGAAAGAGAAGATACGTGAATTTATATATAAAAAAAGCTTTTAGCAGTAATCCATTTTGTTTATGTTATGTAATTTAATTTTGTTTAATTGTTGATGTATGTAACTAGTACCCTTCCCGTGCCCCCTGCTATGATTGTTTAAATAGTGTAAAGTATATAAAAGAGAAAGAAAGAAAGAGAGAGAGAGAGAGAAATAGAAGAAAGAAGAAAGAAGCCCTGTAACGGGGTAATTTTGATTGTAAGTAGTATTCCATGTGATTAATTTTGAATTATTTGAATTGGTTGAATTTGAATTAATTAATTTGTTGTGCCCGCCCCGTACCCACTACTTTGGTTGTTTGGTTGATTTAAATAACTATCCATTCCTGCCAACTTCCTCCACCCTCAACGTCCTATCCCACACCATCATTAAAGATATCAGAGAAAATGATAACTAAGAAATCCACCATCATATCCCCTCATAACACTCAGTCCACCAATCCTTATAATGTACAATCCTTCACCAAAAGAAAAAAAGAAACATAACCGCAACCAAAAGAAAATGAGTCATATATTTTGTGTATTTATTTATTTATTTATTCTGAACTTCCCCCACTACCCAACTTCTCCTCTTGGAAATCTTCTTGCCTTGACACTGCTGAAACTCCCCTTGGAAAGAACCTTTTGATGTGTTCCGCCGCAACTCTTCTGCTTAATACTGTCCCATCCAATTCCTCTAAGATGTATGAGCCTCCTGGATACTGCTCTTTTACTCTATAAGGTCCATTCCACCTATCTTTGAACAATTTTCCCCACTGTGTCTCCAAACTTTTATTATAAACCAATACCAAATCTCCTGCCTCCAATGATCCCCGTAAGCTGTGTGCATTCTTTTCATCCCAATATATCACCCCATCCGTCCCAGCCCTCATCATCCGCTCATATGCTCTTGTTAACATCTCCTCTCTTTGCTCTAATTGCTCCACCCTAGCCATCAATAACTCTTCCCTAGTAGTCACTTTATCCCAATCCACTCCAAGAAATGTACCTGCCTCAACGTCCACTGGTAGTATTGCCTTCTGATTGAAAAGAACTTCATAAGGTGAATATCCAGTTGTCCTCTTTGTTGATATCCGATCTGAGAACAATACCAAAGGTAATTTCTCCGCCCATTTCTTTCCGTCCTCTCCACACATTTTTACCAGAGTATCCTTCAATGGTTGATGTCCACGTTCCACCATTCCTTCACCTTGAGGCCAATAAGGAGTTGACTCCCCCAACTTTGATCCTGACATTCGTACTGCTTCCCTCAACTCTGCCTTGAACTCTGGTCCTCCATCTACTGTAAAACATTTTACCGCCCCATATCTCCAAATCCATTCCTTCAAGATAAAGTCTGCCACCACCTTTGCCGTCAAATTTTGTAGTGCCTTAGCTTCTACCCATCCTGAAAGATCATCCCTTGCTACAATTAAGTATTTATATTTACTAGTCTTGATGTGTACTGCATCCAAGCTGACTCTTCCAAACACAGTTGTTTCTCCCGTAGCATTTCCTTTCTCCTTCTGAGTTCTTGGACTCCTCCTTTGACAAGCCTCACACGACATAACCCATTTCCGTACATCCTCCTTCATCTCTGGCCACCAAAATCTTATTAAACATCTTCTATAAGTTTCCTCTACTCCTCTATGCCCCATCTCCTCATGTAATCTCTGTAATACAATCTCCTGTCCGTCTTTTCTTGAAACCACCAACCTTCTGCATGGTACTCCTTTCTTCTTCAATCTTCCCCGTTCCACGTAAAAGGTTGCCACTCTATTCTGAACCCATTGGAAGTCTTCATCGGAACAATTGTCAGGTCTCTTGAATGTTTTTAAGAACTTCTCTAGATATAGCCATAACCCTTCTTGAGTCCAGGGTTGGAAGTCTTCTGGATCTTCATCCATTGTTGAGACTGGGAAACCTTCATGAGGTGCAATATCCTTCTGCTCTTCATCAAAGTCTTCTCCTTCTGATGCTGAGTCTTCCCCAACCGGGCGGCGTGAGAGTCCATCTGGCATGCCAAAGCTCTTTCCTGGCTTATGAACAATGTCATAAGAGAATAGTTGAATAAATGCCACCCATCTGGTCATAGGCGCATTTGGTAGAGTTGGTCGATTGATCATTTCTATCAAAGACTTGGCATCCACCTGAAGTTCGAAGTGTTGTCCCCACAACTTGCTCTGGAATTTCTTCAGGATTCTGGCAACTCCACAAAGCTCCAACTTTGGCTGAGAATATCTTGATTCCACTGGTGAGAATACCAATGATTCGTAGAATACCGGCCTTGCCTTTCCTTGCTTATCTTCCTGCATCAATACCCCTCCTGCTGCAATCTGACTTGAATCCACCGCCAATATAATCTTTCCTGCTCCTTCTCCATATTCTAATCCCTTCAACATAATGTCTTCACCAATGATTTTCTTCAAAGTATCCAACGACTCCTGACATTCCTCTGTCCAGTTCCATTCCACGTCCTTCCGAGTCAACCTCCTCATAGGTGCTGCAATCTTAGAGAAATCCTTGATAAACATTCTAACATAGATACACATTCCTAAGAACCCCAAAACCTCTGTTGTATTTGTTGGTACCGGCCAATTTTGAATCTTATTCTTCTTCTTCTTCGAAATTGTCCTTCCTTCTTTACAAACTACATGTCCCACAATTTCCAATGCTGGTACACAAACTGCAAACTTCTTTCCAGACACTGTAAGTCCAGCTTCCTCAATCCTAAACAATACTCTTTCTAGTGTAATTGCATATTCCCAAATGAAACGCCTAATACCAGGATTCTCTTCCAGTACAGCATCGTCGTAGGTAGAATCAGGACCTTTGATTCCGTTGTCATCAATGAAGATACCTACGTTCTGTGGAATTTCATCTTGAAGAATCCACATCATTTGAGCTTGATACACTGCTACTGAGTTGGTAGCACCTTGAGGCAAACGAGTGAGGTGAAAGCGTCCCAAGGGTGTTTCGAAAGTTGTTAAAGGTCTTGAGAAATCCGCCAATTCCCTCTCATCATATCCTCCCATAATATCACCTAATCCATAACATGCTCTTCCTGCAAAGGATTCCACAAACTCTTCTGGTGCTGGAGGCATTCCTGCATCCTTGATTGTTACTTTGTTTAAGGCTTGTAGATCATGTACTACTCGTAACTTGCCATCTTGTTTCTTGACACAAAATACCGGACTTGAGTAACTTGAAGATGATTGTTCATATAGACCTGTCTTTAAACGTTGACGGATCAACTCAATGTATTCTGGTTTGGTGGCTGCCGGAATTGGAATTGGCTTCTTCTGCCAGGGTTCATGTTCAATTACTGGTATAGCATAAGGGAATCCATAAGAATGCTTCAATACCCCTCTTTCTTCTTCACAGTAAGCAATAGCCCCTTCTCTTAATACCACTACATGTAACAGCAACTTCCATTCTTCATCACTCAACCAATCCTCTGGTCCAAAGTTACACATCTTCAGCCGTTCCAATGTTGTCTTCTTTGTTTCTACGAAGTCCGGAGGATGCATTGTTAAAGGCGTCTTGTAAGGATCTCTGGACATTGGTGGCCTTTGTAAAGGTGGGTTGAGATGTTGAGGCATAGCTTCATTGACCGGCCGGACCTTCCTTGCTACTGGCTTGTATTTTGCAGCAAAACATAAGGTCTTCCCCTTCCTCCAATTTTCACATACTTCCGCCTGCTGTCTGATGTCAAACCCCTCATTCAAAACTTTCATTGTCTCCCATTCTTCTTCTTTCATTAATCCTCCTTTGATTCCTCTTTCCAAATCTAATGTACTTCCCCCGTAATCCTCCAATTCAACACCACTACTTAAAAAATGAGACTGAGATAAAGAAGATTCAATAAAACTAAAAGATGAAATAAATTCTGAACCATGACATGTATTATCCTCCACTATATCACCCACGTGCTCTTCCTCCCTTGAAACCATAGTTGAAATATAAGAAACTTGAGGCAGAACTTGAGACTGAAACCGAAACTGAGACTGAGACTGAGACTGAGACTGAGAACTAAAATTACTACTAATACACAACCAAGTCCCCATTTCTTCACTAGTTGGTGATGGACATCCAAGGGTACTTGGATTTACTATATACTGAATGCCCATTGCTTCACCAACACTCTCTACAAAAAAGACTTGTCTTCTCCTGAGACTTCCTCCACGTAGTGCGGAGTACCTCCTGCATCATCCTCTTGATCTTCCCGTTGCAACCTGGCTAATTGTACTTCTACCACCGTGGTCCGCTTTTCACCTAGGTCCAACTCCCGCTCCCAATCTCCTTCATCCGGTTGACAAATCGTAAACCTTGTCCATATTCCCCTTTCATCTCTTAATGTTAACCTTTCCCCCACAGATTTTCCAAATTCCATTCCTGCTCTGAAGTCCATAAGGAAGGGACGTCCTAATAAGATCGGACATTTACTTTCTTTGGCTATCCAGAAGTGAGCCAATCCTTGAACCCTAGTTCCAACTACCACCTCTATAGCTTCTCCAATCCCAACTAGCTCTGTCCTTTGACCACCAATTCCTCTGACTCCCGATCTAATAGATCCCAACCCAGTTAATCCTAATTCCTCTGCTACTGACTCTGGGAGAATGTAAATTTGAGAACCTGAATCAACCAAAGCCTTCACTCTTTTCTTCTTCCCTCCAAGCATGATGTCTAAATACCCCAATGGACAAGAGTATAAAACGTCCTCTTCCTCATCTTCACTTTCCGAGGTAGATTCATCCTCTTCCAATCCTCCTGCAGCAGCTCTTAAGGGTTTGATAATCCTTGGGATAACCACCCTCCGCTTTGAAACTTGCTTCTTCATATGCTCCGCCAATGCTGGTGATATAGCACATAATTCTCCAACCTCTGCTTCTATCTTAGTCTTCATAATTTTATCCACCACCTTATCCATTACTCCCTCATATCCCCGCTCCACTGGCCTTTCAAATCTTCCTTTGACAATATCCTTCTTCTCGATTCTTGGTGCTACAACCGTTGGCTTCTTCCTTCCTTTCAATTGAGCCAAGGGAATGTCCTCACTACTATCATCTTCATCCAATTCCATAACTTCATCCTCTGCTTCCTCCACTTCTTTCTGAATTGAAACCTTCTTCTTCTTGGGAGCTTCCACTGGTTCTGCCTTTCCTCTACCCCTCTTGACTTCTACGTCATACACCTTTGTACCTGCACCTGCCATAGCAGCCTTGAAACCTCTACTAGTAATTCCTGGTACTTTCCAGTCTTCTAAGACTCCACAGCTAGCCCTTAACTCCTGAACCTGAGCATCCCCATTGGCATCCTTAGTCAAAATGCCCGTCACAACTGTCTTCTCCGGTACTACTGCTGCTGGTCCAGGCGGAGCTGGAGTTGAGTTAGGAGGAGCTACTCCTTTTGCAGCAATCTTAGCCTGCTCCACTTGTAAGGAGTGGTCTGCAACTACAGTCCGGATTGGTCGACTACTATCCCATCTGATTACAGCTCCGTTAGATAGAATATAAGTATTATTATGTTCTCTAACATATCCATCATTAATGTCCCGTTGTTTATCTGGGAATCTATTATGACTATGACCTTCCTTGCCGCGGTAATAACACATTATGGGTCCATCTCGAAATGGTCTTTCTTGAAACTCTCCACGGGGTGGCCCGTTGTTTGGTGGAGGTCCGTAAGATCCGTTTGATGGTTGATTATTACCACCGTTTTGTTGGAACTGTCCAGATGAGTTGTTCCATTGAGAGGTTGAGTTATAACCCCCTCTTCCACCTTGGTCCCCTCCATATCCTCCTCTATTACCACCAAACCCTCCTCTTCCTCTATTCATTCCAAAGTTAGAATACTGCCCGCCGTTCTGATTGTTAGGGCCTGGGCCACTATTGTTGAAGTTCTGACCACCTCTGAAATAGTTTGAGGAGTTGAACTGTGGTGCCGGACCCCCTCTGTTCTGTGGTGGTGGTCCGAAATTGTTTTGTTGTCCAGAGTATGAGTTGTTCTGGAAACCGCCATGGACTTGTCTGTTGGGGTTGGCGGCAAAAGGTCTATTTATACCTTGTCCACTCCACGAAGCAAACTGTCGAACCAATTCACTGATTGTTGCTTCATCCACATTCTTTCCGCCAATCTTCTTATTCAAGCCTTCCAACTTCTGGCCCCTTCTCTCCATATCCCTCTGCACCACTTTCTCTTTAAGTTCTTCATCCTTCTTCATCTCCACTTCTTTCTTTCCTCTTAATTCCTCAAACACCAGTTCCACTTCTTCTTGTACTACTGTATAAACCGCCTTCTTGAGAACCTTCCATCCTGGCAACCTATGCCTTCCGTCTCTCGTCTTTCTCAAATCTCCATCATCCCGTAGCTTCTCCTTGATTTTCTTCTGCATGCTATCTGAGAATGCTCTATAGTAATGATTACATATCTCATCCTCAGAATCAATGTAGTCATACTTCTTGAGGTACACTAGTATACTATCAAACTTGTGTCGAAAACCTTCAAATTCTAACTTCGAATCTATACCACCATTCCTCTCATACTCCAAGGTTAATTCCTTCAAGTCCTCTACCGTGTACTTAGGCGCCTCCCGAATTGAAGCGTACCGATCCTTCATCTCTGTCTTCAACAATCTCCAATCCCATTTGCCTTCACCCCAACCGTTAAGTTCCTTGATTTCCTCTTTCAAATCCTTTCCATTCACAAATGCACAGACTTGCTTTGCCATGTCTACACCACTAGCTCCATCAACGTCCGCAGCAACCTCAAAGTCCCGCAGAAATTTCTGGACATCATCTCCACGACTAAATCGTAACTCTGAATCTTGAGGTTCAATTTTTACAACCTTCCTTTTACTTCTCTTGCTTTTCTTCTTCCTCCTACTCTCCACCTCACTATCTTCATCCGAACTTGACTCCTCCTCGCTACTACCGTCTGAACTTGAGCTACCACTACTTTTACAATACTTCTTCTTGCTTTTCCCCTTACTTTTCCTCTGAACCCTTTCTTTCTCTTCTTGACGTTTCGTCTCCTTTAAAGCTTTCAAAACCTTCTCCATATTTGCTGCCTGCATCCTCGCCTCCTTTAAATATTCCTCTGCATCCTGAATTGAAAGTCCCCCTCTCTTGACCATTCCTTCTACGTCTTCCATTGAAACTATTTCCTCCGTCACCATTCCTTCTACTCCTAAACCCTTTGCCGTAACACCATCATCCGATTCTTCTCCACTTTCCTCCTTCTCCCTGTAAGCCAACTTTTCCGCCATAGCTCCCCCTTGACCACCATGAATACTATCTTCACCTCTACCCCCTACTACTGCTAATGCTTTTTCTGCTGCACTTTGACTCGAACTTGATCCCTGACCAAGGTTGTTTTGGGATGACATGTTGAGATTTGAGAATTACTGAATTTCGAATTGAGATTTTTTTGAGATGTACTGATGATTGATGATTGATGAATTTATTGATTTTGTCGAAACCACAAAGCGGAAGTGCACCCGCAAAGACGCAGAAGTTGTTTCGAATTGCCCGGGCAGAGTCACCAGATGTAGAACTCCTACGCAGTCAAGCGTAGGCTGAGCCGGAGAGGGGAAGAATCACAACTCGTGAGAGTTGTAAAACTACAGGTGCGGGAAGCTGCCCTCTGCCTTTGAAATTGCTTTTGAGAAAGATGAGACAACACTAATTTTCTTCTTTTGACTTTTAAGGTCCCCCGTAACTTGATGAGACTTGCACAGTTGCTCCCGCAGCACTGCGCAGAGCCTGCCGCTATTATGTACAACCCTACACGAGGTTGTTACACAAAGTTATGTAATATTTTGATGTTAACACAGCTGTGATTGCATATGTAACAATGTTACACGTCCAAAAAATAAATTTCAGAACCCGGACTTGACCCGGCCCCGTCTTGACTCCAGCGGCGGACTGGTGATCTTGATGATTTCCACCCAACTGAAATTTTACGTCCTTTCAACTATTTTCTGACCAAACTCAGCAAAATTTCCAATTTTACTCTTGACAACTATTACGCTCACAAATTTTCTTCTATAACAAGCTTTGATTAATACAACTTTATAACACTTTAAAATAGGTACGTAGTTCTTTCCTTTCTAAAAAAAACCTTTGAAGTTTACTAGCTAACAATTACTTTTCTTCTTTCCTTGCTTTTTGCTTTTTAGGACTAACTCGACTAACTACTCAATTGACTAAAAAAAACTTCAATACACTACAATAGACACCTCACTGACTAACTAACGGACACATGGACACTCACACTCCCCTCAATCTCCAACAATTCCCTCCCTTTTTATATCATTCAATCTCAGCCACCCACAACTCGGCCTCTTCCTTTTCACCTATCTCAATCCAACTCAGATCCCACCATAACCGGATTTCCAACAATTTTCAATTAACTTTTGATTTGATTTGAGGTAAGTACCCTCTTCTTTCTTTAATCTATCTCCTTCCTGTCATTTGCTAATTGATTCTTTGTATCTCTGCCTCCACTTTCCTCAATCCCCACATCTCATCATTTTATTGAGTTGATTATCTCGATCTTGGCTTTCTCATGATGTAAGACATTTTTTTTTTTTTCTTTCTAGTATGTTCTTTCCTTGTATCTTGTTCATTACTAACTTGATCTTTTGTTTTTTTTTTATTGTTTTAATGTTGATTGTTATTGATTGGTTACACTTGACCCGACCGATTCATCCATTAACTCCAGTCTTGCTATGTAATCTATTTGCCACCAATTTCGATTTTGATCATGATCGATCCAAATTTTGCCTTGGTAATATTCTCATCCGACCGATTCAATCTTGATCTTTCAATTCTCTCAAGTAAGTTATTCATATATTTGTTCATATTCTTCTTGATTGATCTTACTGATTGTTTTGTTTTGTTGATTCCTTAGGTCTGATGGTTGTTAGGTTTGATCCCGCAGCTCCGATCAATTTTAACGCCTATACGTTGCTATCATGTTCCCCTTCCTTTTACTCGCTCCGACCGATTCACTTTGGACTTGATTCAATTTCGATTTTTGCTCCTTTTAGGTAAGTCATTCATTCTGTTCTTCTAATCAGCTTTCTCATCTATCCTTCTCTGTACTAACTCCACTCTTTCCTTTCCTTCTGATAGCATTCTTGATTTTGATTTTGAGGTTTTAATCTTTGAGTGAGTTGTTTTTCTTTTATTATCTTTCTATCTTTTCTGTTTCTTTTTACTAATGAATCTGATCTTATCTCTTCCTTCTCCACTTCACTTCCAGGTTTCTGTACTTCTCTAGGTTCGATTTTTGCTCTCTATCCCTTCCTATCACTTTTGATTTTGAGCTCTGTTTTGAAATGCACTCATTATCTATTTTAACTATGATCACCAAAATCGAAGTTCTTCTTTGATTCATTGTTTGATTATTGGTTATCTAAGGTCTAGTGATGGGGTTCTTGATTTCGATTTTGACCTTCTTTCTCTTCTATTCTTTTGAATCACTGAATCTGACATCATATACTGCTCCTCTTGATCTCCTTAGTGTTGAATTTCGATTTTGACTTTTTACCTCAAGCTTCAATCTTAATGTTGATCCTGATAAGTGAGTCTTGGTTGTTCTTCTATCTATCTATCAAATGATTGCATTATACTGACAGGATATTCTTTGTTCATTGTAGGTTTGTTCCCTAAATCAAATCCATTGCCTGTTTAATTTTGATTCTGGTCTTTGATTTAGGTATGTATTGAAGTTGATTGTTTTATCATTTGATTACTTCTTGTAGTTTTTTGTTTTGTTATGTGTATAATATTTGTATCACCAATCAAAGCTGTAATCAAATACTGAAATGAATAGTATCATAATCTGTTTAAGACTGATTGTGCCATAGTGAGAAGATGAATTTCCCATTGAATTTGGTGCCTACTTATGGTATCTGTCTGAATATATATATAATCCTTCCTTTGCCTTGAATTGTTGATAGACTGTCATGATGAGATGCAGTAAAATGAATGTACAAATTATGATATTTAATCATTGAACTGGTAGCTTAAAATAAGCAGAGTGAACTTGTGGTCTTATATATAAAATGATGTTGCCATGTAATTTGATTTCCACAACGTGAATGTTGTTCAAACAGGAGAAAGGTGACCAAGCTTAACCCCTCTTGACCAAATAGTTATCTTGTAATCCTTACTCTTCTCACAAGTCAATGTGGAGGATTCCTCACTTATTCAGACAGTGATATGTCCTAGCCATGATTGATTAACTGTTTGAACAAATCTATGAAGCCAATAAGCCAGGAAAAAGGGTAGGAGTATTGTACAACATAGGTTGCACATTAGAGCAAAGTATAATGAAGGTGTGTTGTTGTTGATCAATTGTTTCAACCTTGCATAACCTGCTCAAGATGATTCTCTGGAACAAACTATTCCAGGATGAATGTCAAAGGTGTTGACTAAATTTTGGCAGAAGTGCATTCCATGCATATGTTGCGTTTGACTAGAGTGCATATAAAGAAAGATAGAAAGGGTCATTGATGTTTCATTTATGAAGTATGTACTTCAAGAAATGTAGCTTACCTAGAGCACACATAAAGCAGGTAGAAAGGGTGAGGAAGAACCCTTCCTCAGTGTGGCTCCAGGTAGCTTACATACATGATTGGTTTTGTAACAATATGTAAGATTGATAATAGACTGGTAAGATCTTTTGATGAACAATTAGATGATCTAGGATGAACTGGAAAGCACACATTGATGAGTAACTAAGGAATACTAAGTTATGTAATGACTATGAATTTAAACAGCGTATGTGCACCAGTGGTTGTGCCAGCTTCATTATGATCCAAGGCTGAACTTTGTAGAATCTATAGCACAACAAGGGCTATACAGTGCTTGAATGGATATAATCTGTGGGAGTAAAGTATGGAAGATGTCTGAGACTGCCCTTTCTGAGAATCCTTAAAAATCTGGACTTTGTTGTTATAGTCTCTTGATAACAAAGAAAAGTATCCTGAAGCAACAATTAATCCACCCTGCTATAGTGTGATTCCCAATTTAAGCAAAACTGCTATTAGTGTAATCTCAGAAAGCTTGTAGCTTATAAGTCTTAAAGTAAATTCTCTTATTAATTAGATAAGGGCAGTTTAAGTGGACTTGGACTGTATAGTAGATTTATGAAGATAAAAATAACTAGACTATATTGTAGCTGAGTGGGACAAAGTGAAGGCCTTTATGTACATGTTTTTTTGTAAAAATAAAAACAAAAAAATTATCAATAACCCTCTTCTAACATTTATTACTCATCTCAACTTCTTCTACACTTCGGAATTTCATTTGATTGGCTCATTTTGATAATGTACCATGCTTATTCAATATGTAATACTTTAATTCCTAGTGATTTTTGTGTATTTCTTCATGTAATGATTGTTTATTCTGTGTTTTTGCTCTGAACATGTGATTTCATTGTGTAATAATGAGCGCTGCTGTGTGTGTTGATGTTCATCAATCTTTTATTTTACTTGCACACCCATTTTGGCCTCATTTATTCTGATCACATGTAGCACAAATCATTATTTTTGAAGTCTTTTGTTAAAATAAAGTAATGTGATGTATATTTATAATAATGTAAGTGTATTCACTGATCACATGTAAAACTCACTTGTGTTAATCTGGACATAACCAATATTGTATAAGTTTATATGCTAATAGTATGTATCTTTCAAATGTCATTTTTAGTTTCTCCCTCTTCCCATTACTCAGCATTTTTCATGGCCTCAATCACCATCAATCACCAATCTACCCTCATCCGGATTTCCCTCTTAACCATTCTCTTCAACCCTCAATCTTTCAAACTGTAAGGTCATTCTCTCTCTTTCCTTTTTCTGTTTGAGCTGATAAATTCATCTTGTTATGTTTTTTTATAGTTTCTTTATCTTACAATTGAATTGATCAGAGTCTTCATCTCAGCTTTTCCTCCAATCAAATTTGATCTTTTATTGATTCAAGTGTAAGTCTTTTCTTAATTGATTGAACTCTTTATTTTAGTACGCTAACATCAAATTGATCTTATTTAACTCATCATCTTTTCATCTTTTCAATTCAGTTTTTTTAGCCTTTTGGTTTGACTCAAATCGATTGATCAATCCAAATTGAATACAATGGTGTTTTTAATTTGATATGCCTATTTTTATTTTTTTGATCACATTCATCTTCAGTCTTGCTTATTACACCTCAGATGAAAACTTTTTCTTTTAGTTTAGTAGGTTTTTGATTTTGATGTAATCTGTTTACTCTCTTTCATTACTAATGCCTTCATTTGACTATCTTACTAATCTATTATGTTTTTTTATTCTGAATCAATTTCATCATCTGATGGGTTCATGCATTTTCTTTTCTAATGAGACTCCAATTGAACCAGTTTCAGACATTGGTCAACCAATCAAATTTCAAACTCCAATCAAGTATTTTCTCTTGATTTCACACCAAAACCCTGTCCAGTAAAATTCGAATCTGCCCTTACAGTGACCGCAGAAATCCTATTAACCATAGAGCTTGGGGTGCAATCTTTGTATTATTCCAGTGAGGATAAGGCTGGCTTCACAATGTGGCAAAAAACTTTCAGACATTTATTAATAATGTTTTGAATTGGCATATTAAAGGTTTGTCTTTACCAGTGACAGCCGTTGAAGCCATCAGATTTACTCCATACATACTGGGCAAGAGTATGCAATTTTCAACCAACAGCAGCTAACAACTTCCTAAGATGTATATCATGTGATTATTCATTACTCCCTTCTCAAGTGATTGGGAAAAAACTCCAAGAATTCACACATATTGATATTTGCTATCCTTGGCAAAGTCAAAAATGGGACTCATGGCAAAACCAGATTGCTTCAATACAATTCACAATGTTATTGGGGTTTAATTGATCTAAGGGTCAATCCCCTTCAACACTAATTTACTTGTATTTCAGAGTCAAAGTCTTTGATCACAAGTGTTACCACTTTGCTTTGTGTAACTTTGAATACAAAGTTGATAACATTGATTGGGATACCTCTTTTCACCCTTTCTTTTTTCAAAAAAATGGTTTTGTGATCTCATTATTTTTGTTATGCTATTATCATCTCATGCTCTCATTTTCCTCACAACTCTGTTAAGAGTTTATTGCATTATCACAGATAATGCTCCAAGATTTATCTGGATGATCACTGTGTTGATGCTTGAATTTCTCAAAGTAAGATAAGGCAGTCTAAATTAGTTTCAAGTTAATTTTGTAATTTAAAAACCCTTTGAATTTTCTAGAAAATTATCAAATATGCCTGAATTTCCTGCCCTTGCCTGTGGTTATACTTGCAGCTTATCTTACCGTGCCTTTTTCAAATCTCCCCCTTGAGAGAAAGTCATCCGTTTTTAGGTGAAAGGGGCACTTAGGTTTGTGTTTGTTTTGAGCACACATGAATCCGGAAGAACCACATTTCAACACAGAAGAAAGAGAGACTTATAATCACGCAGGACTTTGATGTAATGATCCCAATACTAGGATTATGCTTATATTGTATTATCTACGTTGTATACTTCAGTTGTGAGAAGGGGGACTCTTAGTCTTCTTTTCCCTCACGTTGCAATCTCGTAGTCACGCTATATCATCCTATTGCTCCTATCTCTCACAAGTGTATTGGACCATTACATATTGCAACGTCTTATTCTGGATAGCGGCAATCAGAATTTAAAGAATTAAGTTAAAGTTATAAAAGAAAAAAGAAAAAAATTGAAAAGTTATAAGCTCAAAAGTTCAAAAGATCAAGTGATTCAAAATAAGAAGTTATCAGAAGATTCAAGTGGAAAGTTAAAGCAAAAGATACTATTAGAAGAAAGTTTAAGAATTCAAAACTACACTCAATCCAATTAATTAGAAATTATTAAGACGGACTATCAAACGCTAAAGACACCCCAAGTATTCTCACGCTAGGTTGGAACTGTATCTAAAACTCAATCTCTCATCACCACAGCCACAACGCCTAACTTTACAGCTCCGACGGAAAGCTCCTCATCCAACGAGGAAGGTTTGAATCTAGACGAACAATCATCTGAGAGTGTATACGCTGAGACTCAATACCAGCCAATCGGAATGGAAAATCAAAATACTGAAATGGCTGCTGGGACTTTAGAAGATGTCATGCGCCAACTAGCTGAACTCAATACTAGGTTGACAAATGAGACCAATATGCGACAAGAGGCTGAACTTAGACGTCAAGATGCGGAAAGAGAACTTAACCAGATGAAACAAACGCAACAAAGTGCTCCTGTATCAACTAATCCTGCATTCCAACAACCACAGGTTCAAGTAGCTCCAAAAACTCCTAAAATAGCAACCCCTGATAAGTATGACGGGTCAAAAGGGTCCAAAGCCGAAATCTTTCTCAATCAGTTATTCTTGTACATTCAATTAAATTCGCATTTATTTGGACATGATCAAGCCCGAGTGGCATTTGCTTTATCTTATACTACTGGAAAGGCAAATATCTGGGGCCAACGCTTCACAGACCAGTTGCTTGATGCTGACCAATGTTCAGAAGTGACTTGGAAAAATTTCATTGATGAATTCAAAGCTACTTTTTTTGATACTGAGCAAATTTCGAATGCACAAAAGGAAATCAGAGCCCTTAAACAAGTCAAGTCAGTGTCAGATTACTGGATTAGGTTCTCTGAGTTGTCATTAGTTGTCAGATGGACGGATGAGGTTTTGATGTCGTTGTTTGAACAAGGTTTGAAACCAGAGATTTCACTTTACATGATCATGGAAAAATTTGAAAAAGTAGAACAAATGGCTCATGTAGCAATCAAGATTGACAATCAATTACACAAAAGATCCAATGACACTTATGCAATGCAACAATTCTCGTCAACCTCCAATCAAGTAACGGCTCCGGATCCAGATGCTATGGATTGCTTGGCATATCGAATGAACATCTCTACTGAGGAGTATAACCGAAGAGGCAATACTGGAGCTTGTTACAGTTGTGGTAAACTAGATCACTTAATAGCTGAATGTCCGATAAGAAAGAGTTCAAGAGGAAGGGGTGGATTTGGAAGAGGATCAGGTGGTGGTGGTAGAGGCTTTTACCAAGGAAATCAACGGTACTCAGGTGGTTTGTCTTATAGCAGGATTCATGAATTAGAGACTAGGTTAAAATCAAAGTTAGATGAATTAGATGCTCAATCTGAAAAGATGGATAAAGGGAAAGGGGTAGAAGAAGGTAGTAGAGCTGAAAATTCAAAAAATGGCGGTGCTCGGGCGTGAAGGTTGTGCCTCACTCGAGCGTAATCACCTTAGAATCAAATACAAATGAAATTAGCGATATTATTGATAGTCTGGAATTAAATGACACCCGTATAATCGCTCCTATTTTTTTATTTGACCCTAAGACTGCCACAACCAAATCAGCGAGAGCCTTGATCGACAGCGGAGCTACACATGAAGCAGTGAGTAGCAAGTTCGTGACCCAATCTTGTTTTGTGACAAGCCCCTTGCCTGAGAGACGAAGTGTTACCGGCTTCAGCGGACACGAATCAATCATTACCCACACTGGTGACTATTGTGTTAATAATCAAAGAAACGAGACCACCTTTATTGTGACTGAACTGAGGGACAAGTACGATGTAATACTTGGTATGCCGTGGATCAGACGTAATCATGCAACTATTGACTGGTCGAATGGAAAATTTTTCGACATGGCGTACACTGAAATTGCAGCTGCCAAAGCGGCTTCGTCACTGCGGGACCAATCCTCGAAGGACCACAAATTGAGGCCTAAGGGGAAAGCTACGAACAGTGATGAGGGGGTGCAAGTCTTAGACTTGGTCACACCCCCGCAATGTGAGTGTGATTCTGTTTCTAATGTTGTTAGTAGTGAATCAGCTGGCGAGTATCTTCCTCTTGTAGAGCAAGACTCAGATATCAACACATCCACGAGCTATGAACTAGTAAAGCTCGAAGCTCATAGTAATGAGTTAAAGTCTCAAATCCCAAACAACGCCTTGATGGACCATGTGGAAAGGCCTGAGGGGCACGCTAGGACTGTTGAGATGGGGGTTGAGTTGGGAAACTCGTCAAAGCCCCCGCAGAGTGAGTCTGCTAAACCTTTTAAATCTAAGTTGTTTAGGAACGTTGGCAAGCTTTCCTCTCCCTGTGCAAGATATGGAACCACAGGTACAAACCAAGCACAACGTTTTGGACAGTCTCTAACAGCTCAGCCCACGGGAACGATGCTCGACGCATGGAATGTGTCCACAAAGCTGGCAGTTGAGGCTGCAAAAGGAAAACCTGAGCAAACAGCAGCAGAGCTAGTGCCAGAATGCTACCACGATTACCTTGAGATGTTTGAGAAGGCCAAATCAAATGTACTCCCACCACACCGCCCCTACGATTTCCGAGTAGATCTCCTGCCTGGTGCTACTCCTCAAGCGGGACGTATCATTCCCCTTTCGCCCAAAGAAGCTGAGGTTTTACATGAGATGCTAGAGAAAGGCCTGAGCAATGGTACACTGCGACGAACGACGTCACCATGGGCGGCTCCAGTTCTTTTCACGGGAAAGAAAGATGGTAATCTTCGTCCTTGTTTCGATTATAGAAAACTCAACTCTCTTACGGTCAAAAATAAATACCCTCTGCCACTGACAATGGAGCTTATTGACAGCCTGCTTGATGCTGATGAGTTTACAAGCTTGGACATGAGGAATGGGTATAATAACTTGCGAGTTCGAGAAGGAGATGAAGCAAAACTGGCTTTCATCTGCAAGGAAGGTCAATTTGAACCTCTTACCATGCCTTTTGGACCCACGGGAGCGCCTGGATTTTTTCAGTTTTTCATTCAAGATGTACTGAAAACTCGTATAGGGAAGGACATGGCAGCATATCAGGATGACATTTTGATTTATACAAAGCGAGGTGTTGATCATAAGAAAGTAGTACGGGAAGTCTTAGATCTTTTAAGAGCTCAAAACGTGTGGCTTAAACCTGAAAAATGCAAGTTTTCACAAAAGGAAGTTTCATACCTTGGATTAATCATTTCTCACAATCAAATCAAGATGGATGTAACTAAAGTCAATGCAGTACGAGAGTGGCCGGCTCCAAAGAACTTATCTGAAGTCCAGACGTTCCTTGGTTTTGCCAACTTTTATAGGCGATTTATAAATCAATTTTCAAAAATAGCAAAACCTTTGCACGAACTGTCACAAGAGAATGTTAAATTTGAATGGACGGAAGAGAGAAACTTAGCTTTTGAAAACTTGAAAATGGCTTTTACTACGGCTCCAGTTTTAACGATAGCGGACCCTTATAGGCCTTTTGTGCTCGAGTGTGATTGCTCTGACTTTGCACTAGGGGCGGTGCTGTCTCAAATCTCAACTATTGATAATCAACTCCACCCAGTTGCATTCCTTTCGAGGTCATTGATAAAGGCTGAAAGAAATTATGAAGTGTTTGATAAAGAACTACTAGCGGTCATCTCAGCTTTTAAGGAATGGAGACAATATTTGGAAGGCAACCCAAATCGTCTCGACGTCACTGTGTATACTGATCATAAGAATTTACAATCTTTAATGACAACTAAAGAGTTGACTAGGCAACAAGCCCGATGGGCAGAGATTTTGGGAAGCTTTGATTTTGAAATCAGATTTCGCCCGGGAAAGCAATCTACAAAGCCAGACGCCTTATCAAGGAGGCCAGATCTCAAGCCAAATGAGGGGGACAAGTTGACATTTGGTAGATTACTTAAGCCAGAGAACTTACCGAAAGATGCATTTATTGACAAACTGGATGGTCTTGAATTCTGGATCGAAGATGAATCGGATACTCAAATAGAACTTAATGATATAGACGTCGAACTTGATGCGATAGATACAAATGAAATGATATGGAGTGATGATCAAATATTGAATGAAATACGTGAAACTTCAAGAAATGACAAGAGGGTACAGCAACTATTGAATTTATACACCGAAATGCCCAACTCAAAACTGATGTTAGACTATACGGTTGAAGAAAATATCTTATATTTCAAGGGGAAGGCAGTAGTCCCGGAGAACAACAATTTAAGACTCCAAATTCTAAAGTCTAGACATAGCAGTCAACTAGCAGGCCATCCCGGAAGAATGAGAACTCTGATGTTAATAAAATGTAACTTCCATTGGCCATCGATGAAAATGTATGTCAACAAATATGTAGATGGTTGCCAGTCTTTTCAGCGCGTTAAAACTCGAACCTTGAAACCTTATGGAGCTCTTCAACCACTGCCAGTTCCAAGTGGTCCGTGGGTTGATGTGTGCTACGACATGATTACGGACTTACCAGAGTCAGATGGCTTTGATTGTATTCTAACGGTGGTAGATAGATTTACTAAAATGGCCCACTTCATTGCATGCAAGAAAACAATGAATTCAGCGGAATTAGCCAAATTAATGATTCAAAATGTTTGGAAGATTCATGGAACTCCGAAGACGATCACGTCGGACAGAGGGAATATATTCATATCAAAATTGACTCAAGAAATAAACTCAGCGTTAGGTATCAAAACACAAGCATCTACAGCATACCATCCGCAAACAGATGGTCAATCCGAAATTACCAATAAGGCAGTTGAACATTTCATACGGCACTTTACATCTTACAAGCAAAACGATTGGAGTAATCTGCTACCGTTAGCTGAATTTTCGTATAATAACAATTTACATCTCTCAATAGGCATGTCACCGTTCAGAGCTGTTTATGGACATGACATCAGCTTCACAGGTACTCAAAATGAAGAGCAGAAGTTACCGGCGGTGAATGAATTAATTGAACAAATTAATGAAATTCAAGATGAACTGCGTGAAGCCATGAAGATAGCTCAAGATGAAATGAAGATACAGTTCGACAAGAAAGTATTGAAGGCGCCTGAATGGAAGAAAGATGATTTGGTGTGGTTGAGCAGCAAACACATCTCTACCACGAGACCCACTGCTAAGTTTTCCCATAGATGGCTTGGTCCATATAAGATTGAAAAGAGGATCAATACTAATGCTTATAAATTGATTTTGCCGAGGGAAATGCAGGATATTCATCCAGTTTTCCACGTCAATCTTCTTAGGGAATTCAGCCAAAGCAAAATAGAAGGACAATATGAAGCACCGCCTGCACCAATCAAAATTCAAGATGAAGATGAATATGAAGTTAATGAGATATTAAACAGAAGAAGAATTAGAGGAAAGATTGAATACTTAGTAAGCTGGAAAGGATATGCTTCAAATCATGACTCATGGGAACCAGAGAAGAACTTAACGAATGCGCGAGATGTGATCAAAGATTTTAATGACAAATATCCTGATGCCGAGAAGAAATATTTTAGGACACGGAGAAGATGAGAGAGGGTGAAGCTTTTTTCCCACGGGGTTTTTAATGCTAACCTGTGGAAAGGTAGCTAGCCTATCAAGAGGGGGCTGAGTTATAAAAGGGGGAGTGGTGTAATGATCCCAATACTAGGATTATGCTTATATTGTATTATCTACGTTGTATACTTCAGTTGTGAGAAGGGGGACTCTTAGTCTTCTTTTCCCTCACGTTGCAATCTCGTAGTCACGCTATATCATCCTATTGCTCCTATCTCTCACAAGTGTATTGGACCATTACATTTGACATGACAATGGATTAGTCATAGAGGACAAGCCCAATCCCCCCCCCTTGCGTGCAACATGACAAAGCAAAAAAAGAGAAACAAAAAGGAAACCAACGTAAACAAGCAATCACATTACACTATGCCAAAGGATTCTCAATGAGATTGGAGGAGAACTTGTCCTAGGGGCTTAGTCAACACATCAGATAACATATCCTTTGAAGAAACATGATGGATTGAAATGGAGCAGCAGAGACACATCCCCTGCCAAAGTGATAGAAAGTGGGGATATGCTTGATGCAGGAGTGATGCTGGGGATTCTTTGCCAAAGCCTGAGCACCTTCATTGTCAAAGTGGAGAGGAAAGGCTGAAGGGGGGCAAAGCTGGAGTCTGGTGAGAAGATTCTTGAACAACAGACCCTCACAAAATGAGTCAGATAAGGCCTTATACTTGGCTTCAGTACTGGAGAGAGAAACCGTGGCCTGGTTTTGAGAGTGCCACAAAATTCAATCAGCACCCCAATGGTAAGTTTAGCCAGTGGTTGATCACTGATCACGCCAGTCCTTGGCCCAGTTGGAGTTGGAGTACACAGAATTAGAGGGAGCACCTCCCAGATGGAAACTCAAGTGAGAAGTTGTGAGGAGATACTTAAGGACACGTAGAGCTGCCAGCTAGTGAGCTTCAGATGGATCTTGGAGAAATTGAGACAGACAACTAACAACAAAGGAAATGTCAGCATGAGTACACTGTGCAACTAAGAGAAGTGAGCCAATAACACTTTGATAATGCCCCAACAAAGTTGCTTCATGAGGTTGCCAAGGCACAGGAGCATTAAATGAATTGTTTTTTGGGGTCTGCACCCTGATTTGAAAAGAAGGAAGAAACTTATTGCCAAGCTTATTGATGAAGACCAGATTCTTAGTGAGATTCCAAACAATATCTAGCAATAGGAATGATGCAACTCCTCAATCGAGGAGAACTCAAAATGAGATGAGAGTTGAGGAATGAATGAGTCCACAAAACTGTTGGGTCCAATAACAGAAAGATCATCAATGTGAACAGTCATAAGACCAATCAATTTGTTGTTATCAAGCCTGAAATATAGAGTAGGATTGTGTTGAGATTGAAGAAGGCCTGGAGCAATGAGAACCTTGTGAAGCTCCAAGTTCCACTGATGAGGTGATTGCTTCAAGACATGAGTTAAACAAGTAACTTTGCAAACATAGTCTGGATGAAGACAATCCTTGTAGCCAGGAGGTTGGCTCATGCAGACTGGTTCATTCAAATGGCCATTCAGGAAAGCAGTTTTCATGTCTACTTGGCTACCCTTCCATCTACTGGATTCTAATCCAATCTTCAATAAGATTCAAACTTTGATGAATTGAATTTATCTGAATCCCACAACCACAAGTTACTCACCTTCAACCAAGATTGTATGAGAAATTCTTGGATGAAGAGAGAAGCGCTTGAGGCGCTCTGTCAGTACTGCTTATAAGTGAAACAACAAAGTGATACATAGGTTTGATTAGGTTTGGACAGTTACACCTAATCAGATACATAAGTCATTTATATGAAATAAGAGAAGAAAATAATTACAGTGATATGAGTGTGACATGTGAGTAATGAAATGATACAAACATTCGAAATGAAATAACACCAATATTGTAACAGATTCCATAAAAGACAAAACAAAGCAAAAAGTTTCAAGTCTAGTGGTTGGAGCAAAGACTTCATTATAGTTGATTCCTCCAGCCTGAGAGTTCCCCATGGCCACACGTCTAGCCTTGAGTTTGATAATGGTGTTTTCAACCCTTTGCTTAACCTTAAAAACCCAGTTTGATTTGATTATCTTACGTTTCTCGGGATGAGGAATCAGACGTCAAGTCTCCATACCAATGGGAGGGCTCAATTCAGCATCAGCAGCTATAAGCCAGCAATCCTTGTTAGGCTATTGAAGGAGCTGTTTCCATGTTGTAGAACTCCTACGCAGTGTAGCGTAGGCTGAGCCGGAGAGGGTAAGAATCACCACTTGTGAGTGCGGTTGAAACTATGGTGCAATTAAGCTGCCCTTGTTCTTAATTTTATTTTTGCTTGAAAGAGCGTGAAGCAATTCTAACAACTTTCTATCTCTTCAAATTTCTCCCAAAACCAATTTTAAATTTTATAGCCGGATCCGCAAGGTTTTCCAAATCCCAATGGTACCACTCACAACTCTACACGAGGTTGTGGTGCGAAGTTACATGAATTTCAAATTTTTATTGAATTTTGATGTTGTGTAATGAAGTTACACACAGGACCAGTCTAAGTAGCCCGATACCCGCTCGACCCGGCCTTGACTTGGATCAAGAGGGGCGAGCTGTTGATTTTGATTCCGTCCTGACGCCAACAATTTCAAGACTACTCTTTGACTCAGCTCAGCAATGAGCTTGAAACAAAAATAAAAGAACACAACCACTCAACACTTATTCTATAACACTGAATACAACACGCTCAATCTTTCAAGGTAAGTCCTTTTTTACTCTTTTCACTTCTTACTTTGTCATTAAACTATTAACTATCAACTAACTAAATAAAAAACTTTCTTATCTTTAATCTCTTAAACTTTGAAATAGGAAATTTGCACACAGATGACAAGAACACTTATACGATCTCAAAACAAACACAATAACACTTTGATCAACTCAGACACTGAATGCTTTTAAGAACACAAAACACACTTGAACACAATCTCAAAGCACGCAAACACTTGAAAAAAACTCAACACGGATCAATTGATCCCACAACGGATGGGCAGACTTGATAACGTACACAATCAATTGATCCCCTTTTATATTCTTTTCTGATCTCAACCACAACTTTGGCCTCAGGCCTCTTTCCCCATCTTTTACACTACTTTCCTTTTGCCCCGACCAACTCCAACCGATCCCTTGGCTTTTCTCACGCTCTAAACAATTAAATTACATTAATTCATTATCAAAACTTCAACCTCTGATCAATATTAAACTAGTAAGTCGCTCCTTTTCATCCTTGTCTCCTTCCTTCTCTTCCATTCACATACTAACTTTTATTCATTGATCATCTTTCTATTGGCCTTATTGATTTAGAATTTGATTTTGGATCTTGATCTGTAATTCAATTTTGATTTTGAGTTTCTTTTGGATTCCTGAAACTGACATCACCAACTGCTCATCATCATCCTCTTAGTTTGAATTTTGATTTCAATTCTTGATCTTGTTTAGTAAGTCTTTACTGTTCTTGTATTTATCTGATGGATACAAATGACATGATACTAAAATGGAACTCTTTGATCATTTTAACTTTGTACCCCAGAATCAAACCTGATCTTCAGTTTGTTGTTTCAATATGAATCAATATCAAGTAATAGTGTATGTATACATTTAGATTTTGATCTTTCATTTTCATTTCTTGTAAGCTTGATACTGACTTGTGTTTTTATGCATTTCCCTTCCTTCATTTTATTTTGTTTGTATGTAGTTTATTTGTTGTAATAAGATAATGAAGCCTTGAGGAGATGATATTGGTGATAATATATTGAATCAAAAACCAATGAGCTGTAGTGAGATTTTGAGAAGGTTTTTACTTTTACTTTTATATGTAGTAAATATGGCTTTGTTCTTAGCATGGTGCACAGTGAGTTGAATAACAGACTTTGATGATGATCTTGATTTCCAACATAAAAAAATGAGATGAAGCACATGTTAGATACCATTGTTGGATTTGATTTCCACAACGTGTTGGGAGTATTGGTAACATCTTCTCCCGCTGGGGCAACCAATTTCACAAAGTATCCAAGACATTGGGGCTTTGACCAATTTCTTGCAGATTGACATTGGAGGCATCTTGATTGTTGTACAAGGGGGACTCACTTTAACACATGAGATCTTGTATTTTGAAGTACTACACCAAGGAGGAGTTGAATGGCGCTGTCTTGGCACAATACTAGCTGCAGGAGAAGGTTGAGAAGACACGTGTGAAGAAGAATCAAATGGCGGTGGAGGGTTTGGAGAAGAATTAGAAGGCAGCGGTGTGGAAATCCTATGCAGTGAAGTGTAGGCTGAGCCGGAGAGGGGATAAAGTAAAGTCTAAGAGAAAGAAAGTACAACAATGCAGTTACGCTGCCCTCAACCTAATAATAATCTGAAAGTTCAAAAAAAACAGAGGGATACAATTCTAAACAAATCTTCCGCTACACACAACCAACACCTGTAGTAGCGTTGCTCTACCTTTCCACTGATAAAAACCAGTACCAACTTGGTCCAAAAAGGCTCAGACAAGTCCAGAGACTGTACTGAGTGGTCACCAATGGTCCCCAGATACTAATTTGACTAGGCAAGGGCTATGAAAAATTTATCACAACTCTATACAGACACCTGACAATGCTCCACAGTCCAACTCTTTCAAAAGTCCAAAAAATGAGATCTTTGAAGATAACTAATAAAAATAATAATAATAAAAATATAAGGTGAAATTAGTTGATGAAATGGAGGTTGAATGAACTTCTAAGACTGTATCAATTCCAAAAAATAAACTACAAATTTTCTACCAAAAAAAAGTAGCAAAAAATCTT